>CAMTDV010000010.1:2925000-4125000 GCA_947069175.1 Scalesia atractyloides
GCCCATCCTAGAATTATCGGACCCATGGGGAGGCTCGAGAGGATGCGAAACCACCTCTGATGGTTGGGCAAAAAGTGATAGGATGAGTTCCGCAAAACCATCCACATAGCCCTACGCTGCCAGGGCCCGCTGAATACTAAGAAATTTTAAGGACTTCCTATTCCCGACCTGCGCTCCTGACGGTTAGAAGGCCTGAAAACCTGCAACGTGGCAACAACAAAAGTCTCACCCACGCCTCAACAGACTCTGGCGTAGCCACCACCTTGCGCAAAGATGTTGTTAAAGCCTGGGAAAAGGCCATGTGACAACTATGAGAGATGCTCTTAACTGTTTTGATAGGAAGAGAAAAGACACGATCAAGCAAACCCACGTCCACCCCCATACCTCCAAAAACAACAATCTCTTTTCCAACATGTGGCGTAGGAATCCCCATAATAAACTCATTCATATTTCCTGTAATCATCTTGAACCGTGCCACCCCACCTGCATGGTGGCACCCCCAACTGAGAGCATGTAAACACATACACTCCCCACATAACCATTTGCCTGAAATCTTAAGATCCTCACCAACCGAAACAAACAAATCCCGATCCGGGGATACGGCATCCCACATGGCCCACTTCTTTTCATCTGAAGACAAATGGAATCGCTTGATATGGGCCACCAACCTCGGGAACCCCTTAGCCCCTGCCTATCCATCTGGGCAAAAATGGAAGGCTTTAAAAGGACACAACCGGACACCCCTTGAGGAACCAACACCCCCTCCTCGGATGGAGCCGCGCAAACAGTCAAAGCCCTAGACAAAACCCCCATTCCAGACCCGGGTATCAACAATTCAAAATACATACGAGGTTTAAGGAAAAACTCGCGCTAAGCTTGGAAAATAAATGACGAAAACTAATGGGTTAGCGGGGCAACGACAAGTTGCCCCACCTCTCTTTAAAGCACACTGCACTCAATCCATTGCGGGCTTCCGAAACAGAATCAAAATAAATCCTAATCTATTTTCGGTGTTCCAAATCCGACGGTAACTATTTGAAACAACTGATTATTCAATCTGTTGTAGTAAACAACTGATATTCAGCCTTAAAACAAAGGGTTTTTCTTCTAGACATCTCATCGAACACCTGGCGTGCAACTTTCGATAACTAGTTTCACAAACCCAACACTGAAATCACAACTGCCCAATTCGAAAGAGAAATTGTAGAATGGGGCTGATGGAGGTAAAGTAAATGCATGATTGTTGATCTTGTAATCAACTGGAGAAGTGATTATAAACTTGGGTTTGTTCGTATAGATGTTTGAAAGAGTATGATTGCAGAGGCAAAACGATGAAAAGTATGGTGATGAACAAACACCTGAAACTTTTATTGATCCCTGAGAACTCCCTAGTCAATTGCCCATCATGGATGAAACTAGGGAATTCTCATGGATCAATAAAAGTTTTGCTTACTGACCACATATTCTACTCATAAGTTATTGAACGTCACGGGTTTCTTATAATTTGAACCTTATAGTTAAACTTATCAAAAAGGAAAACGTTTTTATCGTCACCAATTGATTTTTTCTGTCTTTAATCATAATGACGATTTGATATATATTAAACTTGTTATTTAATGAGTTAATTATTTAACAAAACTATAATGATTATCACTTACTCATATACATAACCCTAATATGATATATTATTCTTATATCACTCACTCATATACATAACCATAATATGAAATATTATTCTTAGAATTTGAACGTTAACCAACAACTTTTAAGCACCACAGCTTCTACAAATGCTTTGAAGTTAACTGTTCTCCAAGTGTGAAACTCAACTTTAAAATGCATAAAAAAAACCAAAATACAGATAACAGGGTGATCATTAGAACACGTAGACACAATCCAATCCATCACTCAAAAACCTATGGCTTTGGTTGCTGCATGAAACCCCTCCATCCTTCACATAATAATTCCCTCAATATTCAATAAAATCCCATTTTCATTCATCTTTTCACCACTATTTATACAAATTGATTCATCAAATCTTCAACAAAACATTCATCAATGGCCTCTGCCACCAACACCATTCTTTCATCCAATTTCTTTGGCTCAAGGATCTTGCTTTCAATCCCAACACCCAAAACCCACAAACCCTCAAGAACCAAGTTCATAATCCCCCAATCAATTCTTAACAAAAAACCCAATTCAAACTTTCAATCAAATGCCACTTTAGCTGCTCTGTTATTCTCTTCAATTGCAACCCCACAAGCCCTAGCAGACACTGACTTACCCCCACCCCCACAAACCCCACTTCAAGCTGAGTTAGTTAAACAAAACCCATCAACAAATTCATCACCTTTTTCACAACCCAATCTTCTTACAGCCCCAAAGCCCCAAAGTTCTGATCTTCCAGAGGGTAGTCAATGGAGGTACAGTGAGTTCTTGAATGCTGTCAAGAAAGGGAAAGTTGAGAGGGTTAGGTTTAGTAAGGATGGTGGGGTGTTGCAGCTTACTGCTACTGATGGCAGGAGAGCCTCGGTTGTGGTCCCGAATGACCCGGATCTTATCGATATCTTGGCGATGAACGGTGTCGATATTTCGGTTTCTGAAGGGGAGGCTACTAATGGGTTGATTGGGTTTATTGGTAACTTGTTGTTTCCTTTGTTGGCATTTGGTGGTTTGTTTTTCTTGTTTAGGCGGTCACAAGGTGGGCCCGGTGGACCTGGTGGGCTTGGCGGGCCCATGGATTTCGGGCGATCGAAATCCAAGTTTCAGGAAGTGCCCGAAACCGGAGTGTCATTCGCTGATGTGGCTGGTGCGGATCAGGCTAAGTTAGAGTTGCAAGAAGTTGTCGATTTTTTTAAAAAACCCAGATAAGTATACCGCTTTAGGTGCTAAGATCCCGAAAGGGTGTTTATTGGTGGGCCCACCAGGTACCGGGAAGACCCTTTTGGCTCGGGCCGTTGCAGGTGAGGCCGGTGTGCCGTTTTTCTCGTGTGCTGCTTCGGAATTTGTCGAATTGTTTGTGGGTGTTGGTGCTTCTAGAGTTAGGGATTTGTTTGAGAAGGCGAAGTCGAAAGCGCCTTGCATTGTGTTTATTGATGAGATAGATGCGGTCGGTAGGCAGAGAGGTGCGGGTTTAGGTGGTGGGAATGATGAGAGGGAACAAACGATTAATCAGTTGTTGACAGAAATGGATGGGTTTTCGGGTAACTCGGGTGTTATTGTTTTGGCTGCTACTAACAGGCCCGATGTTCTTGATTCGGCTTTGTTAAGACCAGGGAGGTTTGATAGACAGGTGACTGTTGACCGGCCGGATGTTGCTGGTAGAGTCAAGATCCTGCAGGTTTGACCATCTTTCGTTCCTATTTTTTTAGTTTTTTGCTGCTTGTTTTCGTTTATTATGAGCTTTTGTTGTGAATACGCCAATTACTAAAATTAGTTGACCATGGAGAACGGATCATAGATGTTTTGACTAAAAGTCGCATGAATTTGATTAGCTTTACTAGGATTTTCGATTATGTTTATGTGAATTTGAACAATTTTCATCCTTCTTAGTGATTAGATAGCAGTGCCATTAATTTTGGTTCAAAGATTCTTGTTTCTGTCATCTTTTAAGAGTATTATTGTCATTTTACGCTGGTTACTTGAATTGGTTGACTGTTAAGAACGGATCATACATGTTTTGACTAGAAGTTGCATGAATTTGATTAGCTTTACTAGGATTTTCAATTATGTAGATGTGTAGTAACGAATGAATACACATGAGGAGGAATACTTACGGGTTGTTTGGATGTGTGTTTGAACAAGCATCATCCTTATTAGTGATTAGATAGATAGTAATGCCATTGATTTTGGTTCATAGATAGTTGTTTCTGTTGTCTTTGAAGGGTATTATTGTCATTTCACATATCATGAAATAGGTATATCAAGCTATGTAATCTAACTTTGTTGTATGTGACAGGTGCACTCAAGGGGAAAGGCACTTGCAAAAGATGTGGATTTCGACAAGATTGCTAGGAGAACCCCGGGTTTCACCGGAGCTGATTTGCAGAACCTGATGAATGAAGCCGCCATTCTTGCAGCCAGGCGTGAGCTCAAGGAGATAAGCAAAGACGAGATTGCAGATGCTCTTGAGAGAATCATTGCAGGGCCGGAGAAGAAAAACGCTGTTGTCTCGGAAGAGAAAAAGAAGCTTGTTGCATATCATGGTAACTAAACATACACTCTCCTTTCCACTTTTCCACAAAAGGGTAGTTTGGACATTTTGCATATCATGGTAATCGAACATGATTTACCTTTTACGCTGTGTTCGTCAATCGTCATGAGATATTGCATTGCTTGCTTTGAAAACTTTTCATGATAAAATTATCTATTCGTCAGTTTCTATTGACACCTCAACAATTGTTCCTATTACCTTGATGCACGAAAGGGTATTTTGGACATTCTGCTTAAAAAAACTCATATGCCATGTAGCTTATTGCATATCATGATAATATGCATTTTTTTCATTAAATTTTGAAGATGTCTATTACTTGATGTCATAATCGTAACTAATGATGTTATTGTTTCGGTGCATTGCACAAGGGCATTTTGGTCATTTTACTAAGAACGAAAAACGTCGTGTTGATTTTGCAGAGGCTGGTCATGCACTAGTTGGTGCCTTGATGCCAGAGTATGACCCGGTAGCAAAGATATCCATCATTCCCCGTGGTCAAGCAGGTGGTCTTACCTTTTTTGCCCCTAGTGAAGAAAGGCTCGAATCTGGTTTATACAGCAGAAGCTACCTTGAGAACCAAATGGCAGTCGCTCTCGGTGGAAGGTATAACACTCATTCAGGGGCAAAACTGTCTTTTTAGGATATGGCCTAGGGTCCTAACTGTCCAAATTATCTTATTCATTCATCATTTCTTTAAACATGTAAACAATAATTTTAATATCGTAACTACATCACAGGGTCGCTGAGGAGGTTATTTTTGGAAAAGAAAACGTTACAACCGGAGCGTCAAACGATTTCATGCAAGTATCCCGTGTGGCAAGGCAAATGGTTGAGAGATTTGGGTTCAGCAAAAAGATCGGTCAGGTGGCAATAGGCGGTGGTGGCGGTAACCCATTCTTGGGACAACAGGTACTACTTTTTGACTGTTTATAAGAAAACTCGTGTCGGATTTGTAAGTATTTTGGTTTGTAATATGGAAACGTTTTGCAGATGTCATCCCAGAAAGACTATTCAATGGCCACCGCGGACATTGTAGATGCAGAAGTGAGGGAACTTGTTGAACGCGCATACGAGAGGGCAACGACTATTATCACAACACATATCGACATCTTACACAAGTTATCTCAACTCCTTATGGAGAAAGAAACGGTTGACGGTGAAGAGTTCATGAGCCTTTTCATTGATGGCAAAGCTGAACTTTACATTTCCTAGATTTCACACTTTTTATGTAACAAAGCTTGATACAATGTACATGTTTGCTTGTTTCTTGTAGCAATATATAGATCTTGGAATATTTGACTTATATAGAATCCCTTGTGGAGGAGATTGGGAATTATATTGTCAAGTTCACCTGTGACACTTGTCATCACCTAAGTTTATTTGAACATTTTGTATGTTTTGTATTGCTTGAAACTATTTTACAAAAGAGCTTTACAAATTACAAATAATCTACAAGTCACTTTTAAGTTTGTTTTGTATTGTTTATATTATTAGTGAATCTTAATGTAGAATCTTCTTGTTATAGAAAATTCTACACCAAGTATTTTTATAGATATTTTATGAAAATATATTTTGAAGTTTCTATTTTTCTATCATATACTGAATTCTAAAGAGTTATATATCTTTCAAAGAATCTTTTAAGAAGGTCCATCAGAATTCTAGATTCTTCCTTTAAGTCTCATACATGGATCTAGAATTTTTCAGAATTCCCACTTCCTAGTAAACCATGCGCGTCAACTTGGGTTATAGGTATGGTTCTCTGGCTGTATTGACTGCGTCTTTTGGTGTAACTGGTTATTCCTTACTCTAGGACCAAATTAGTTATTATTGGGCAGTGAAAATTGTGACAGGTGTACCAGCACTATCCATATTTTAAGTTGTGACATTAGGCTTTTTTTTATTTCACCTCCATTGTTGTTACAATAAAACTCGTGCGGCTTTGTCTTGGACCTTTGCAGCCGTCCCCATCCTCGTGCGAAGTACTCTCAATGATGATGTTTGCTAGTATTACATAGTCATGAAACATGAATCCAATCAGGAACATCATGAGACAACCTTTAGAAGGTTCACAAAGCTCGAGCCCCGCAGAACTCTATGGTCAAGTTACTAGGACAGAAAATAATGCAAGAGGAAGAGGAAGGTCCTATGTGTTGGTTAAACCGAACCCTGACATGCCTAGCTGACGAGAGGCAAAATCGCGGATTTGGTTCATTAGGGGTAGCCCAAGCCAAATCCACATAGAAAGGTCACCACTAACTGGTATTTAATTGATAAATGAGCTGTCGTTTTTGGTGCTTACTAGCGTTGCTGTGGTTACAACTGACCGATAAAGGGGTCCAGCTTTTGAAACCCCAAGTCCCTAACCAATTTTTTTTGGATCCGTCATTGGCGAAGCGGAATATTACAGGAGATAAACTAATCATCACCTACACTAGTTTTTCTTGTAGATTTTCCGGCTTCGATCTAACATATTTGAAAACGCGTGTGCAACTCCTAATCGAGAAAGAAACAGTGGACGAAGAAGAATTCATGAACCTTTCCATTGATAGTAAAGCTTCAGTCTACATCTCCTAAATCCCACACTAATTATGTAACAAAAGTTGGATAAATCCATGTACATATTTGCTTGCATGTTGCATCTCACACATTCCAGATCAAGAAAATCAAATATTAAAAATTGGAAAGAAAAATAAATAAATAAATAAAAGAAGACTGGTTATTCATCCTCACAACAACAATCAGGATATGCTTACAACAAGAGAAGAGAATATGATCATTTGGCGCGTTTTTTGTCTTCGAGAGTTGCAGCTTCATTCAACATATCAACTGCATCTTTGTGCATGTCCAGTTTCGCAAGGGCGACAGCTTGCATGTAAAATGCAGTTGACCAATCTGGGTAGACACACTGCGCTTGCATCGCATCTCGGAGAGCTGCGTCGGGTTGATCGCACATGAGGTGGCAGAGACTGCGCCTTGCGTACACGGTTGGTGATATCATAGTGCCAACATCGATGAACTGCGTGTTAATTCCCAAATATATTAGTAAGTTGGTAAACTATCGAAACCAACTGAACTTTTTATAATAGCAAATAAGGACATAAACTTTGAACTAGATAACTATAAAACATTTACTATTCGAAGAACTACAAACTACTAAAACAGTACTACTTCTTTCTTCAAAAACCAGATTATTTAAAAAAAAGATAATTTCAGATATACCCCTCGAAATTTATCATATTTACCCAACTAACAATTATGATATCATATATACCCATTTATATATTTTTGACATTTATATCCTACTCTTATGTAAAGATTTATGTGATGAGGTTAAAGCGAAAGAAGAAAGAGAAGGGTATAATGGTCAATGTGTTAAATTAAATGGGTAATTTTAAGTGTTTTGAGTGGGTATATTTAACATTAGTTTTGTGGGTTGGGTGAATATGAAATTGTCCCATAAATAAAGTCAAATGTACAACCGAAATCAAAATCAAAATCAATCTGAAAACACCAACTAAAAGTGTGGGACGAAATAACATTTAACGGAGGTTTAACAACTAAGTGTGCCCAGCGTGAATTGCAGATAATAATAATGTATATTCCGCTCATTTTTTACTTTTACACTTTACGTCCTCAAACCTAGAACATGCTATACTAATCAGGGGTAGTACGATGGTAGAGTCCGGTAATGGACTAAAATGGGTTCGGGTTGAAATGGGCCATTTGTTAAAGCTTAAGCAAGGGCCGAAACGGGCAAGGTTTGGGTTGGACACCAAACACAGTTTTGTTAATTTTTTATGCATAATGTTTTCATTACAATACTAATCTAGATTTTTTTAGAGAAAATGACTTATGATTTATGCATTAAAAACTTACTTTGGGGGCGACTTCCAATCCTTTTGACCTATTCCTCTTTTAGATAAAAGAATTTTACTGGAGCCGTTGGAGTTTAAATATAACCTTGATCGACCACTTAACAAGTAAAAGTAGGGATGGGCAAATGGTACCTGGTACCGAATCGTATCGTACTGGGCCATTTTCGGTACCCACTTTTTGCCATTTTTGGGATCGGTACTTTCAGTTCAGTACCAGTAGTTTAGGTGGATTTACCTTCAAATACCTTAACGTAATTTATTTTTTTTGCTTGAATTTGAATTCGATTAAGAACCAGCCAATTTGAATTCGATTAAAAATTTGAATTCGTATATTTCGTTTCGATTCAAATTCAATATAATATGTAATAAATTCGTTTAAGTTATGGGCTTTGTAATAAGTTTGGTAATGGGCTATTTTAATACTTTGAATAAATTTGAAAATAATTTATACTATAACCCAATAAAGGTTATATATGTATTATATATAGAAAAAATTATGTATAATTTAATTAGAATTTCTAATCAAATCGAATTTAAAATTATAAATTCAGATTCGATTTTACTGGACTCGAATTGAATCGAATTCTTGATAATCGAAACGAGTTTTTTATAATCGAATCGAATTAAATTGAATTTCGAATTTTTTTATTTCGAAACAAATTCTGAACACCCCTAGTACCGGTACCCATTCTTTGCAATTTTCAGGATCGGTACGTTTCGGACTTTGGTACAGGTACAGGTATGGTACCGAGATCATCCCCAAGTAAAAAGGTCAAAATTGCCACTCCGCTATACATGCTCAAATAGTGACAAATAGTGAAATAGACTAGTTTTGAAACACCAGTAACAAATCTTAAAGGATAGATCAAGTTTAAAAAATAATGATAATAAAATAAAGCAATAATAAGTACCTGAGAATAACAATCAATTGCAGTTCTAAAATCTTTATCACGAAAAGCTAGATCCCCGCGCTTCCTCGCCTCCAACATATCCCTCATTTGTTGGGTCCACTCTTGAAAAGAAAGCTGAAACAACATCATCATCCAAACACAAGCATCAGACGCATGTAACAAAAACACGTAACTAGACAATGTTCAAATCAGATCACCTCATTAGTGCCTTCATCATCTTTATAATGTGTCATCACTAATATCTGGTGGATGGCTGTCAGATCCATCCTTGAACACGCATCACCCATTGGAGAAAGTGGATGTGGCGGTGTGGCTGGTGCTTCTTCATGTTTTGGGATCCCGAGCATCTGATAAGATGGGACCTACAGACGTAACTTCTTTTAGGATCTTATTGACTTCAACAATCACCACAAACGAGATCATATCTTGGTTTTCAAAGCAAGTAATGGAGCAGATAGGGTTGACCGTTGACCATACTTTTGTTCCATTTTTTAATTGCTAAATAACTAAAACCAGTTTTTTTTTACCAGCCACACGTTGTGGGGCCATATGTGTCGTAATAAAGTATAGACTACTATCGTCCTTCCAAATTAAATTTACGACGAAACATAGAATAGCTCGAATTTATACCGTCGAACGAAAATGTGTTATATTTGACCCAACTCGTTTCCAAACATTACGTCGAAACACAGACAGCCTTGAATTGTACATAAACATAAACACGAAAACGTATTATATTTGACATGGCGCCTTTTTTAATACAATATATGTCAAAACGTAGACTAGCTCGAATTTATGCCGCCAAGTACATAAGAACGTAAGCAATTAAATTTTTGGAGCAAAATGTACAGGGTTAAACCCGAAACTTTAGAAACAAGATCAAAGCGACATTTTACAAACCTTTTAGAAATTGAAAGGGTTAAATGTGTAAAACCCAGAAAGCTAAGGGGGGTGGCATGGCCGGTAACAAACCTCATTGACCATGCGATTTATGAGTATATACAATATTAAACATGATTACAAAACCTATACTACTAATACACTAATCTAATTTGGTTTATTGTATTAAGCCAAGTACCTCGCCCCGCTTGCGGTATGCGCATATAATATATATATGTGTGGGCGCTCGGGGGGGCAAAAGTGAAAGTGCACTAATTTTAGCGTTATTTTACTAATTTCGTGAAATTAATGTTAAAAGAGGGGGATGGTTAATCATGCATCACGTGGTGGCGTTGATAGTCGAAAGACAAGGGAGTACATGCACTAATTGCCTTTGTCTTAATTGGCGAGTGTTTTGTGCCTTATGTCCAAGGCTTGATGCAAAACTACTATCGAGCCGGGGGTCTCACTGGAAGCAGCCTCTCTATTCCTACGGGGTAGAGGTAAGGCTGTCTACATCTTACCCTCCTCAGACCCTACATTAGCTTTGCTATTGGTGGGATTTACCGAGTATGATGATGATGATGATGATGTATTAAGCCAAGTACACGAATGGTCCCTGTGGTTATCCAAAATTATGGATTGGGTCCCTAACTTTTTAAAAGTACATGGATGGTCCTTGTGGTTTGCACTTTGTAACGCATTTAGTTCCCAGCTAACAAATCTAAAGGCTTCAACACCTATAACTTAGGGACTAAAAAGGCTACAAAGTGCAAACCACAGAGACCATCCATGTATTTTTTGGCAAAACTTGGGAACTAAAAGTGTTACAAAATGCAAACCATAGGGGACCATCCGTGTACTTTACTATAAAAATAAGTAAGAAAAATAAACACGAGAAGGAAAGTAATGACTGACATCTGGTTTGTTCTGCAATGGAGCAAGTGTTGCAACAAGATCTTTGGTATTAGGTCGTTCCCTTGGTTCATACTGCAAGCAACGCGAAGCGAGTTCAAAAACAACGGTTGCTTCTTCGGTTGAAAAGTTCCCCTCCAGATGTGAATCCATCAACAAAAGAATGTTTTTGCCCCGAATCATTTCAAGCGCCTGTAACAAACATCAAATGCCAAAGTAATTAACTATTAAAGTCAATTGACATTGTTGACACAATTAGAGTTGCTTACGTGACTCGGGGGAATATGTTTTCCACTCAGAAGATCCAAGAGAACAGTTCCGAAGCTAAAACTAACACTTTCGGGCGTAACTCTCCCTATTAGAAAAAAAATTAAACACGATTATCAGGCAACAATGCGTATAATATGACACCACTTAACAGTTATTTAGATAAGTTCATCGAAACAGGTGGTGTGATTTCAACTCATTTATGTCAAAATGTCAAATTGGGTAATATTTTACAAACAAAATTTAACAGCTTTTGCTAGAAAGAAACCTGTCATATGGTTTAAAAGTCATCCAAGTGTTTACAGTCAAGTAAACCGATATATTTAATAAAAAAATGGATAATTGGTTTAATAATAATTTTGGAGATTATATTTCATATTATTAATCATTTGAAAAGGTCAAGAAACTGCTAAAAAATTGCTATAACTAGTTCTGATTATTTGTGGTCAACCTAATCATAGATGAAAAAGATGTTAAACAAATTGCTAAACAAAATTATGTATTAAAAAATGTAAAATTACCAAACTGTCCCTAACGTCTATACCCTATTTACTAACTACTTATCTTAGTCTAATTGTACTTTTTATAACTTCCATGTAAATATGTAGACACACACGTCAAAAGATATTGGAAGTTTGAAACCATGTACCGTTTCTTAGATACTCAGGAGGAGTGTATGCAAGATTTGTGCTGTAACTTTTTCCATCCCTACTGTTTTTCATCAAACCGAAACATGAAAGACGTGGATCGCCATTCTGCCACATATTAGAACAAATTTTCAATTAGATTCCCATAGAAACAAAGAATTATTTTGTCATCTCCAAAAGGGTATCCATGTTAAGTACTTAAAGAGTTAAAGATAATATATTTTACTAACGAACACATTATTAATATATGCACAGGAAAAACTACAGCACCTCATCAAAGAGAACTCTATATGCATTCAAATCATGATACAATGGACGGCCTTCGGTACTGCAGTAATCCAACGCTTCAGCAATACATAAGGCAACCCGTAAACGCATTGCCCATTCGATTGTTTGATTCTCCCCTGTGAAGTACAAAATATTCATTGCGTTTATGATGATTACGAAACCAATATTAGTACAATAACAAACTAAATCAATATATAAAACAACTTCGGAGCACGATGATCTAACGAAATATTAAAATATTTGTCTATATAGCCAAGAATTTTTGAGAGAGAGCTCAAAAAGCCTATAGGAGAATGAAATGAAGTTTGAGCATGAATATTTTGAAAATGGAATAGGAAACATATATAATAGTGTAATAGATATGAAGACATACAGTGAAATAAATGTTTGGCTAAAGTATCATTAGGCATATACTCTGCAACAAGCAGCCTTTCATCCCCATCACAGCAATATCCGATCAAATTCGCCACCCTCTTATGCCTCAGTTTTCCAACTCCCCATGCTTCATCCTTGCAAAACAAAAACAACATACATTCAATAACTATCATCACTCTCTAACATGAAAAAAAAACCAACGATTTTCAAAATTTTAAAAACAATACTACACTTTGCACAAAAGAATGACTTCAATAAAACATGATATTATGATGGTTTTTTGGCATTTAGATTAACACGACTTGTTCGTAATCACTAATTCTCGATTCTTTTTGGGCAATTTCACCAAGAAAAAGGTAAATTCAAATGAAAAAAGCGTACAATAGTCCAAAACGTTAACAGGTCTATGATAAAGAAAGAATAAGCTCAAGCTCACTACTTTAATAAGCCAAGATCATATACTAACAAACCATTATGCTCAAATAAATCAGAGATACACAAATCAATCAAGTTTTCAATTTAAAGTGGAAGAAGAAATAACAATTCCTACTTTATAAAAAATGTAAAAACAAAGTAATGAATTTGAGTTGCGAGCTAAGGAATCGACAGCATATGCATTTTATAAGTGATTATAGTGATCACTATTAGTGTATGGGCATGATCTATCCTAATTATAATACGAAGTGCATTCTTTACAGAACCAATTTTAAGAAAAGACCCGTGACCAATGCATAAGCACTTATACGTTGTGCATGCAAGATATAACGGGAGAGAAAAAGAGAGCCAATTATGCCTTATGTAATCACGGTTAATGCAATAGATACAGTTGTGTATGCAGTAATCGTAGTTCACTACTTAAAGATTGGTTTTGTATTGATCAATCCTCTATAATCATACACACTTATTTCACACATAAACTCCTTACATAATCTGTATCTTATGACCAATCAACACCACAAAAAGTGATCATCACTTCAAGCTGTAAAAACAAGTCCAAACACTATCTTTTGCACCACTTCTAGCAGATTTTGATGATTTCATATATAATCACATAATAACATTCAGAAAGCAAATCCAAACACCCCACTACTGTAAAACCCCTAAACCCTATAAGTAACACGAAATTACAATTATACAATCACCCAAATGCACAATTCATCAGAACAAGAACAATCAATCTTCCAAACCTAATCAACCACATAATGACATTCAAAACAGTAAAACCCTAAACATCAAAACTAGCAACAAAACCCTAACACCCAAATCAAACCAACAACAAAAACCGAAAACCCATCGATACCGCAAACTGTTTCGGATCGGGCCACGCCATTTTCGAAAACTTCTTAACCGCAATCCACCTCCGATTCTGCAGCCTCCCCTTATACACAACATTAGGAGCTTTTTCCCCACTTTCAGACACAATGAACTCAGAACTAAAGTTATTAGTTGCACCCTTCAAATCCGCCAGTGAGTACTCAGAAAACACCGGCACACCGCCACCATCTCCGGCAAAGGCAGCACCTTTACCGTTTGATGGAGAGTATTGATGAGTGTTTTGGTGAATATTATTGTTTTCTGATCTGGGTTCTTTAGAAAAGCAAGAACTACAACAACCCATCACTACAAATCGAACAAAAAGCTTCAGAAAATGTTGTTATCGGTGAAGAACCATACTCACACAAGAAAGAAAGAAGGAAAGAAGAGTGTAAAGGGTGTTTGTGTAGATGGAAATTTGTTTTTAAAGTATTGATTTTAATTAATAATTGGAGAAAAATACGGAAAGATTACAGATTTTGTAAAAGTTTGGAGTGTATACACTCGTGTGCGAAGAGAGAGAGAGAGATGAAAAAGGGGGTAAGAAGATGAAAGTGGGATGCCTAAATTGATTCCGACAAAATATAGAGAAAATCTTAAGATTTTGGATAATTTGTGATGTTAACATGTTTAAGGTTAAAGATAGTTTTTAAACATTTATTATTTGAAGTTTTGGTAGATGTGTGGGACAGGGTGGAGGTGGAAGTGAGATGGCGAGGTACTGATGGGAATACCGTATCCCCACCTTTTGATATCACCTAAAATATTTCGAAGTGGGAAGTGCATCCCGATAGTCATCTTAACGGAGAGGAAGGAAAGAAGGAAACTTGATCCGAGGGAGCGAGAATCAGGTCGGAGAAGAGCAGGAACAGTGCCCAGTTGTTTTGGGATCAGAGGTTGTAACAATTCGAAAATTCGTTGTTATCTATTTCCTTGTTTTTATCGCTGTACTTCTTTTGTAATCCCGAGATTCGGTTGATAATAAAGTTTATGTTAATAAATTACGGTATTGTACGTTATTATCGCATCTAATCGCTTATCAAATCGCATCGCAAATCTCATCGCATCGCAAATCGCGATTATTTATGTGGTTTTATATTATTTATGTGTTATGTGTGTTTGTGGTTATGTTTACGCTCGCTATCGCATCGCTCTCGCACACTCGAATCGCTATATCGCTCTATTATATCAAGTATAACGCTTAACGCTCTATTATAACGCTTAATATAACTAACTAATGCGAACCGAATCACCAAACGAACTCTTAACGCGAAATAAACGAAGAAAACCCAATATTTGGGTCAAGTTTCGCTCGAACTTGGTGATACCAAGTTCGACCGAACTTGACTGGCCAAACATTCTTCCTTGTTTTACTCAAGTTCGGCCGAACTTAACTCATTCCCTTTGAAAACTCTACAAGTTCGCGCGAACTTGTACACTTTTGTACAAGTTCGGCCGAACTTGACTCCACCAGCCTTCATTTTTGCCTTCACCTATAAATACTCAGCTCATTCCTCTCATTTGAACTTGCTGTAAGTTCACCCAGAGCTCTCAAAACCCGAAACCTTTGTGTTCTAAGTAAGAATCAACCCGATTTCAACTACAACAACGCTTATAAACGATTTACAAAGGTTTACAACGATTTTGGCACAAGGCATAGCCTTCGTTTTCATCAAAACTCATTCTTTTACGAAAATCTTCATCTTTTTCTTCCAAACTTCTGTTTTAAGCTTAGATCTACACAATACGTATTTGTTTGGTGTTAGCAGAGGCTTCCCAAACACGAGATCTGAAAGATCTCGGCTTGTAAGTTATAGATCTGAGAAAAAACCTTTGATAAACATTGATTTCTACACAAAATACGGACTTTTGATGATGTTTTGTTCATCTTATGATATGAAACGAAGCATCTATCATTCAAGATCCCAGATCTGGAAGCACAAGGACGTTTATGTTGGTTTACACAAGCCGGACTAATCCGAACGAACCCCGAGTTCGCTCGGATTAGCCCACGCTTTTGTAAAACGGCTAAAACAGCTCTAAAAGACCTCTCCGACCTAAGTTTGCACAGTAGCACAGGGTTGGAGGGATGAACACTCGATTTTCCTCAGCAAACGACGCGAAAACGCAAGATTTTGGACCCAAAAACATCAAGTTCGCTTGAAAATCACCAGCTCACCAGGTCAAGTTCGACCGAACTTGTACCCATTTGGGTCAAGTTCGACTGAACTTGAGTGTCCTTCACCAAATTTCTTGCAAGTTCGCCCGAACATGCCTTTTTAGTAAGGTTATCTTACAAGTTCGCCCGAACTTGACAAGTTCCTCAAAGAAACTCATCAAGTTCGACCGAACTTGGCTCTAATCTCACCAATTCCACTCAAGTTCACCCGAACTTGGCTACTGCCCTACCAAACCGTTTCGGCAAACCGGAAGACTGGTGCACTTCTGTTCGTTTACAGGCTGATCCAACGCTCTTCTCAACACTCCGTAGATCCTGAACTCTTACCTAAACGCACCCACAATGAGTATACTTGACCCATTTTCGCTTTAACGCACTCTTTGGGTGTTAGATACGTTCCTATATCAAAATCACTTCACAAATCAAAACTGTTTATCACACACGAATAATCTGATTGTATATGCTCGATACGTGATACAAGAAACATGTGACTAGGACTTATTTTTGTTAACTTGCCTCCTTAGCTAGTATGGTACTATAGTTTGGCTAACCCCCGACAGGGTCTAGTTAGGATGACGTGCAAGCCTTCTCACGGTATTTAGCATGAGAAATGAGCCTATGTTATGTTAAGTGTTTCGGTGTATCATGATATGTAATTTGATTGTTTCGCAAACGCTTTCTCGACTATGCTAATATTATTCAAACTCGTATGCTCACATTTACTTAATTGTATTGACTTGTATTTTAACGTATGTAACAGGTTGAGGATTTAGCGTGGATGCTTGGATGTTGCTTAGTTTAGTTTGTTTTGTTTAGTTAGTTTGTTGATGTATTTCAGATTCGGAACTTATGTATGAAATCTAGGGGAAATCGACCCGGTTGAAATTTATGAGAAATCTTTGTTTTGTAATAATTGTTTAAATGTTATGTTTAATAGTATCGGATATTAAGCAGGTTGTGATGTGTTAAATGATAGTTATGGAACATCTCGTGAAATCAATCTGGTCGCCTAGTGTCACTAACCCAGATGTTTCCGTCATCGGTTGGGGTGTGACAGAGGTGGGATGAGGTATTTTAGTGAGGCTTTGGGATGCACACCGTCTACCATAAGGAGTATATGATGAATTCATCTTCGCCTTCCACTCTCTATAATATCAATGTCTTTAATCTTTTGAGTATGATGAAGTTTTGTAAAACTCAAACATTTGTATCTAAAGTTGAAAAGGTGAAAAAGTTATAACTACTTACATATGTTGATGGACAATTAGAATAATGTATTTCAAATTTCAATACTAGACTAGATTGGTAATTTACCTTAGTCAATGTAAGTATTTCTTTTTATGATAAATTAATTTGGAACCCCAAGAAAATGTTATGGATTTAAATCATTGTAAGGCATAAGACTTGTTGTGTAGGTAATCAATATGTGATTTATATTACAAATGAGTCCTCTCACCCATAGAATAGTATGTTAGGTTAAGTTATCTTGTTTGATATTTAACAAAATATCATCGGATAACGTCTATCTAGAGAGTTATAATTGTTCCACCTAACACATTTAGGAGTAAGAAAACTTTTCACATCATCACCCCCTCCCCCCCCCCCCCCCCCAAAAAAAAAAAATTTTGTTGGTGGGTCAGGTTATATTGTGGTTGTCGGGTTTGAGGTTCTTTAAAGCTTAGTTAACACTCTAAAGCTTTTGTGCATTAAGTCAGTTTATCAATGCATAAATGTATAAAGGTGTTAACAAGCTAAGGCGACCACTTTATCAATGCATAAATGCCTAGGCGTGTGAACAAGTCAAGGCGTTTCTGAACTACTTAAAATTGGCTTGCTAAAAACAAGAGTTAAGGCAAGCTTAAATAAGTTATAATCAAATTGGAGCTCAATTAATAAATGAGCTTGAACTTTAAAGCTTGTAATATCAACACTATTATTTATAGGTAAATAAAATATTTTTTTAGTAAGATAAATATATAATTTATTATCTATAATACCTTATTAAGTAAACTGAGTTTTTTACCCTTTTGGTAATTTTACCATGTGTACAGTTTTGAAGTCACATGTATAAATAAAGCAAGCTATTTTAGAGGGGGTAAACTTGAACATTGTCCAAAGTTTTAAGACACTTTGAGTGCAATCTTGACATTTCATCCATCAAATCTATATCTAATAATAATGTATTAAATAAAAGTTTTAATAACGACACTAATTATCTTTATAAATTAATTAGAAAGAACTCTTAATTTCTTGTAAATAATGCATTCAATTAAATTAAATTAAATGAATTAATTGATTAAATTAAAGGTTAGATATGCAACCTTTGGGATTTTCATGATATAATAACTATTCCTTATTCTATGTTTATAAAACTAAGATGACATATGAAAAGTCTAAATTAATTTTTTTGCTAAATAAATTTATACATTATATTTGAACTAAATGACTAATTAGTTAACAAATCATTAAGACACAATGGAAAACCTTTTCAATTTTCCAATAACGACAAAATTAGAAGAATTTTACAACCACGCTCCATTTCGTAACTGACATGTATTAATCATAGAAACAATGACTTGAATAATATTTGTTGCTAACCAATAAACATTTTAATGTTATAAAGAGGATGGGTGTCAGAGGTTTTAATGTATGACTATCCACATGTGTTCATCATAATGTGGTGACTCTTCATGTACTTAACTCTCATATTTGTAAGCCTATAAATAGAGGCTTATGTAGTTTATGCTTTACATCAACAAGAAAACTATTCTCCACTCTCTGTTCCTTGTCTTTTTCTATAGTGCTAATAAGAGTATTTGTTTTAAAATACGTTATAATTACGACTTCCTTTTGAAGTTGAGGCATATTATCGTATGGTAAGTCAACACCATCTATTGTAATTCATACGATTTTGGGCTGCATTAGGATTCATATACATTAGTTTTATCTTGATTCTATCAAAACATTCACAATATCATAACTCCAATAATTTTGGGTTATGTGAGATTTACTACTACATCAAAAGAGTAAAGTATTTGTTAATATAAATTATCTTACTATTACTTTCGTAAATGTCAATTTTTCCATAAGTTTGATTTAATATCACACCTCAACGTTGTGAATTTCAATTGTCATGTACAAATATTAAGTGTGGTAATTTACCCTCTTACAATGGTTGTGTTAGTTGTAACTTGTTAATATTTGATGCTTATTTTAGAACACTAACATAAATACATGGTTATTTCAAATGTGATAAATAATATATCAAATATTTAACTAATTTTAAAGCAATTGTTACATATATTATTGGACAATCATATTCACGTTCACCATTAATTTGTGAAAATATAGAAAAAAACTATTCATTACCTCATTTTATGGTAGTAAAGTTAAAGAGGATTATTACTAATTAATAGTAATGATTTAAGAAGATAATGTTTGTATTAATTAAAAATTAATTTGGTATTATGGTGGTGGCATTATGATACACAAAACTCTTTATTTTGTAATTAGAACATTTTGGTAAAACCTTAGAAAAAGACGTTAGTGGAATTTATCAATAATATTGTTATTAATTCAGTTTTAACTTGGCTTTGTCAATTTGACTATTATTTATTAACTATATAAAGCAAATGTGATGGACTTGATTGTAATTTTACCACGCATACAAATTTTGGAGTAATGTGTACAAGAAAATACAAGCCATTCGGGAGGGGTATAATAGGAACTAGCTCAACAATTTAAGACACTAAAGGGTGGTGGTGCACTATATGTCTTTTTGGTGGTGCATGGATATAAATTACCTGAAACTCGTCACACAATTTGCGCCAAAAAAAAACAAAAGTACCCGTCGCAACGCGCGGGCATTCCCACTATAAGTATCAAAGTAAATTACGCTTTCTATCCTCTTGATGGTTTGACACTACATGCAACCATTAAGTCTTGTCTAAGGCATATAAGGGTATTTTTGTCCTTTTTACTTCTTTAAATAAAAAAAGTTATATATAAAAACCCAAATCAACCCCTATTTTTCATCCTTCCTTGCCCTTAACTAGTAAAGCTTTCCGTCTTATTTTCATTCCCATGTTTTTTACGCCAAAAGAGATAATCTTGAGTGATGATACAAGAGAATTAAACCGGATAAGCAAATCCATAACCTTACGGATGATTATAGTGATCACACCACTCTTACTTAACCCTTTTTAAACATGTTTCTTTGTCTCTCTCTGATGGACTATACATAGGTATAACAATGAAGATGGTGAGTTTGATACATAGGTGTTTTCAATGTAACTCAACAATTCAGGAAGATTATTGAGCCACTGGGTTGTTTAAGTTATTGAATTGTGGTTTACCAAAGCACCTTATTAAGGTGATTACCAAGGCTATGTGGGATTAACCATTGGATAAATTATTTGCAAATTAGACAAGTTTTCCTTAGGGATCAAAATGGTGAACTGGTTGAATGTAAGGTTATGTTTATGTGAAATCTCAATCTCAGGGCACGCTAGTTATATTGGAGATACATAATGTAACAACTCCGAATTTCATTGTTATCTTTTTCTTTTTTTTATCGTTGTACCTATCCTTTATAAATCTCGAGATTCGGTTTATAAGAAAGTTATGTTAATTAATTATATTGTTTACAATGATTATCGCATCTAATCGCTTATTAAACGCATCGCTAATCTAATCGCAATTACAACTAACTATGCTATTATACGAGCCAAGTGTTTGTTATTGTTTGATAAACGCTTATGCCATCGCATCGCAAAACGCGGTTAATTATGAGGTTTTATGTTATTTATATGTTATGTGTGTTTATGGTTATTATTGCACTCACCACCGCATCGCTTAGTCGCTTAATGTTACTTTATAACTCGATTACATCGCTGAACAATAGATAGATGACCGAAAAACGAAGAAATTCCAAGCTTTTGGACAAGTTCGCTCGAACTTGGGTGACCCCAAGTTCGGCCGAACTTGACTGGCCAAATCATCCTCTCATTCTTCAACAAGTCCGCTCGGACTTGTCCTGATCCTTCACATATACAACAAGTTTGACCGAACTTGCATGAGTTCTCTAAGATATTCAACAAGTTCACCCAAACTTGTATAGGAATATACAAGTTCGACCGAACTTGACTCCCACCAGCTCACTTTTTGTCTTCACCTATAAATACTCAGCCCCATTCTCTCATTTGAACTTGCTGCAACTTCGCCCAGAGCTCTCAAACCCGAAACCCTTTGTTTTCTAAGTAAGATTCAACCCGATTTCAACTACAATGATGTTCATCAACGTTTTACAACAGTTTACAACGATTTTGCACAAGGCTTTGCCTTCGTTTTCATCAAATTTCTTCTGTTTACGAAATCTTCATCTTTTTATGCAAAACTTCTGTTTTACACTCAGATCTATACTAGATCTGAGTAAAACCTTTCAAAAACATTGATTTCTACACAATATTCAGACTAATGACGTATGTTTCGTTCACTTTTGAGTGAAATGAGGCGTTGTCAAGCAAGATCTCAGATCCGGAAGCACAAGGACGAAATCGTCACTTTACACAAGCTGGACTAACCCGTACGAACCATCAAGTTCGCCCGAATTAGCCCGAGTTTCTGTAAAATGGCTAAGTTCGTTCCAAAAGACCTTTCCAGCCTAAGTTTTACTCAGTGGCTTAAGGTTGGAGGGATTGACACTCAATTTCCTCAGCAAACAATGCAAAAACGCAAGATTTTGGACCCGAAAACATCAAGCTCGCTCAAGATTTACTGATTTTTATGCAGCTCAACAGTCAAGTTCGCTCGAACTTGCACCCTCTGGGTCAAGTTCGGCCGAACTTGAGTCAAGAATCTTCAACAGGACACCTCAAGTTCGCTCGAACTTGTCAAGTTTCTCAGGAAACTTCACAAGTTCGGACGAAACCAAACTGCACCGTTTCAGCTTTTCGGATACTGATGCACTTCTGTTCGCGTATGCAGGCTGATTCGGTGCTCCTCTTCACCTCTCGACAGTCGTCTTCTTCATTTTAAACGCACCGACTGTGAGTATACTTGACCCGTTTTCGCTTTAATGCACTTTTTGGGTGTTACATATGTTCCTCTACTTCACAAATCGAACTGTTTATCATACGCGAATAATCTGATTATATATGCTCAATACGTGATACTAGAAACATGTGACTAGGACTTATTTTCGTTAACTTGCCTCCTTAGCTAGTATGGTACTATAGTGTGGCTAACTCCCGACGAGGTCTAGTTAGGATGGACACGCTAGCCTTCTCACGGAAGTTAGCATGAGAAATATGCCTCGTTTTTGTGTAACGTGTTTTGGTGTATCATGATATGTAATTAGACTATTTCGCGAATGGTTTCTCTATTATGCTAGTATCACTTAAACTCGTATGCTCACCTTTACGTAATTGTATTGACCATTTATTTTAACATATGTGGCAGGTTGAGGATTATGCTTTGGACGCGTAGTTTAGGCTTTTGCTTTAGAAACGCTTGTAATAAATCTAGAGATTTTAAACTAGAATTTGTGTTATGAGAATTTGATATTCTGTAATGTTTTTTGAGGATTGTATGTTGAAAGTATGGGATTTTGACGTTTAAAATATAGTCGTTGGAATAGTGTTATGGAATTTCTCGTGATACAATCTGGTTCGCTTAGTGCCGCGCCCCGATGATTCCGCCATCGGTTGAGGTGTGACACATAAGATACCATTACGTCACACACAATAATATCTAACTAACTTGATGAGAGTCTTATCATTACCTTAAGCAATGCCTAAAACATTAACATGGAACAATACCCTATAAATAAATAAAATGATGTCTAATAAGTTAATCCTCATGACACATTAATACGCCATGTATCAATCCTTCATCAATAAAGTGCCCAAGTCATGCATGATCCCTACCCTTGCTACACAAGACATCATACCTTTGTTAGTACATTTTTAGTGATAAGTGTTCTGAGTGAGTCTTGATAGGGTTTGATCTTGTAACTTGGAGTTTAGAAAAGAGGTTTGTTTCATATGTAACTCATACTTATGAAGTTTCATACGTATGAGTGGTCATGTGCATAAGTCTCATGTGGAAAAGGCTCGTTCGTCTGAACAGACGTATGAGCATGTCTATATAAAGGATATACAAGCACATGATGTAACAACTCTCCAAAAACACCCTAGAACGAGCCATGATCGAAGCCTCGGACGCGCACCACGAGACCCGACGCGAAAAACAAAGAAATTTCACCGGGGCGTCCCAGGCGCCATGCGCCAGAATCCCTATCATCTCCGTGACGCGCGAGAGAGTACCAGGAGACGTGTCTCCGTCTTGCGACGTCTGGCTAGGCTATGCATGCAGCGTAACTTGTCTACACCATATAGGCTTCCCCCGCGCCACGCTAGGGATTCCCTATTACCTGGCGCAACGCACGGGAGGAACCCAACTGGCCTATAAATGGAGCAGCGTGGGACAGAATCTCCTGCACCTGTTCTGTCACACCCCGACCCGTAGCGGAATGGTACGGGGCATGATGATTGCCCATAGCTTATGACACTATTATAAGTTTAAAATATTTAAAGCATCAATATTAAATAGTCACACATAACATAGAATTCAAATATTAATACCAAGTTACAAAATCCAATAAATAAATGCAACATCTCATAGCCGGTTTATTACTAATGCAATCCTACATGTCTTCAACTCAAAATCAGCACACCCTTGTGTACCTGTATCACGCGCAAAAGAGTTTTGGGTCAACAAACATGTTGGTGAATAGATTCGGTTTTATTCAAAAACATTTTGTTTTATTATTTTTGGAAAACCTTATTTTTATAACATGCGTTATCAAATATGAAACTAGGTCTTTCAGTATAATAAAAATTCAACACATATCTCATAAGCAACACAAACACAACAATATTAGTAACCATAGAAACATAGATTCAAGCCCCGAAAGGCAATCTGCGAAACAATGATGGCGATATCGAGTTCGACCCATGGCCGTGGGGAACCGGTCAGCCAGGTGGATCCACGTGAAACCTATGACGCAAAGCGAGTAACACAAAGATGCACGTATAGAGAAACAATAGAAAATAGCAACAAGTGACACATAGAAACACATCAAATAGCATGTTATCAATTTAAATAATAAATCTGAAATCAAGCACAAGATACACCCTAAAAAGAGTTAATGGCAAAAAAGGGGGAAAATAGTCGAATCTACTCACTGGTTGCGAAGAAACGTTCCACGTTAATTTCCGCACGAGAGGATTTGAATAGAATCTAAAATAATGGCAATGATAATCACCCTTAAGTATAATAAACGAAATCCTAAATGAACAGACAAAGTATTAGTTTTTGGAAATTGGGTTCTCCTATTTGGGAACTTAGCTTATACAAAAATAATTACTTAGCATAATTTCCAAATAAATATATATATTTATATATATATATATGTATATATGTTTTAAAATTATTAAACTTGATTAATTCTTATAAATACCAATTTAATGGTTATAACATTTTAAACATGCCAAAAGTTAGTCAAATTTATTAAATTCATCTACTAACTTTGTAAATGAAATGTTGTTCAAGTTACAAAGCAATCTCTAGGTTTTGAAGAATATGACTACGTAAAGTTTATAAATTAAATTGAACCTAAGAATATGAGCTAAAATAATATAATAGACTTGCTCATTAGAATAATGAAAATATCAACTTCCTCAAACCAAATTATATATGACAAACACATATTTAAATTTTTTTCAAAACTTAGTAAATCGCAATCGAAGACTAAAATAATAATATGTGAGTTTCTCTAAATAAAGAATGCAAACGTAAGTACTGTTTCCTTAACCCGAATATTGAAGACTTGAATTCAACAAAAATAATAGTAATATATTATATATATATATTAAAAATTATGGTGTATACTGTAGGACCGATCCTCGATGCTAAGTAACCTAAATTTGATATCTAACGTCCATAATAGCGAAAATATTACGTCGTGTTTACCAATAGACAAGATTTAATCAGTTAATCGTCAGTTTTATTGATCAAACGTTCTGGTTACAAACTGACAGAGCTTCGCCTCCAAAATGTCAAAGTTACAAATGAAGTAGGCTAGCTAGGTATTTATAGAGATGGAAGTTCGCCCTAGGAAGACACAAGTTCGCCCGAACTTGCCTAAGCAAATTCGGCCGAACATGTCCTAACATGTTACTCATGGGCGAACTTGCATCAACTTTACATAAATACAACATTCACCTAGTCTATTCAGCTCTATACTATACAGACTCGATATAAGACTTAGACATAGACATTATGCACCAACAGACTCCCCCTTAGATATCGTCTTCGTCTTGTACCAGTCTTCAAAACTCTGTCTTCATGTAAACGTTAACGCACACGACCAAAGAAGTTCTTGTACGGCTTCCTTCGTCGTTCTTGCTTTGGGTCAGGCGTTTGACCAGTTGGCGGTGGTCTTTTAAAATTAGCCATTCTTAGAGAACTTTGCCTTACTGCTTTTTCCATTCTTTCTTTAATCGCCTCATTTCTTTCTTCCTCCTTTAAAAACTCAAATCTTTCTAACTCTCTCCGCTTCGTTTGCCACATTTTTCTAGAATTGACTTCGCACGCATAGCAAACATTCACAACTTTCTGAAAATGCATAGCTTGTACCTTTTCACGTTCTTCAAATACAATCTTGTTGTAGAACAAGGTTTTGATATCTTCTCTCAAGCAATTCACAAGCCACATAGGATCTAGAATCCTTATCGTCCTCCATAAACCCCTCATGCCCTGATAACCCATCACCTCAACCCTTTCCTTTGATATATCCAAGTGTTCTTCAAACTTTAGAACAATAAGTGCTTCACAAGTAGCTGGATCTATTTGCCACCACTTGAACAAAGGATAAAAGTCTTGTTCAATCGGCATTAGCGGCATATTTCTCATAGCTCTTGGACGTTTCATGATCAACGTTATGTCTTTTTCTCCCGTTTTCTTGTTTGTCTTAATTCTACGGCTAGGAATAAAAGGCTTCCAGTAGTTAAACACTATTGATGCTTCATACTTAATCATCTTCCACAACAACTGATCAATATACTTCATCTGGTATGTAACATTCACTATCTGTACCAACTCTTCCATATCCCAATACGGTAATGTCTTGAAATCAGCAAGGTATTTGAAGTATTGCACTCCAAACTCCTTTTTTATTGCATATACATTCAGCTCCTTGAACCATCCACAACTCAATATATCCCCCAAAGAAACATCTTTGTCTCTGGTAAAGAATGCTAGTGGACGTCTAAACTTTCGTTCGTGTGGCATCTCTTTGAACCAAGACTTCCTCGCTTGAGCTATTTCTTCTTTGGTCATAGGCTTAGGAACTTTACCTTCTTGAATCGATTCAACAATTCTTTCCTTCAACATGTCTTCGTCTAACTGCTTGTACATTTCCTCAAACGTAGGAAAACTTTCTGAATTAAGACCAATGTACTTCGCTTTCTGATCTGTTTCATCATCTGAATTAGGACCAATGTACTTTGCTTTCTGATCTTTTTCTTAGGCCTATCCTCATCAGACTCTTTTTCTGCATTAGGATCAAAATCAACATCCAATCCTCTTTCTTTCTCTGCTCTAATCTCTGCCTCAGTCTTTTCTGGCTCTTTCACTAGAATTTCTTCATCAGAATCATCTTCTTGTTCAGAAGTAGCAGATATAACATCATCTTGAGTCGTTTTCACAGTCTCTTGACTCTCAATAACAACTGCAGCACTTGATCCAGCAACTGCTTCAACATTCTCTGGTTCATCTTCGTCGACAAGCATAGTTTCGACTTTCTTCGCAACACGTTTCTTTTTAAGCGTATCAGCTTCTGCCTTTAAGAACCATTCGCTCCTTGCCTTTGGTTTGAAATCTTTAAACCACTCCTTTTCAGCATTAAGCTCTTTCTCATCGTCGCCACCATCTTTCCTCCATTTATTTTCTGGCGGCGCGATATAGTTTGGATTTTTGATAGCCCCAAAAACTTGTTTTGCAACAGGAGCTGAAGCTTGCTTATGAAACTTTATGAGCTTCTTCACTGTCGTCTCATCAAGATGAACTAGATAAAGCACATCATTCGGATCCCATGCTATATTCTTGTATTTCTCATCAATCAACATCTGCACGAATCTTGGATAAAGACATAGCCTCGAATCCTCCATGTTCTTTGACATATGTGTAAAGACAAGCTTTGAAAAGTTGAACGGCTTTTTCAGAATTAATGCCGTTGCCATGCAAGCTAAATAATCTTGGACATCGTCTAAACCGGCCTTGCGATGGCTGAATGTGTGAATTATAGCATGCATTAGGAGCTTGTAGGGGTTAGGCACTTCCCCTTTCTTCAGCGTTGGTTTGTTTACACTCCCCTTGTATCCAATTCTGATGAAACAACCACGAACCATCTTTTCGTCTAAATAAATTGGATCATCTTCACTATTGTTGAATTGCAGAATTATCATCTTCAGTTACAGAAATCTTCTTAACCTCGTTTCTAACTCGTACCGATGAATTAATCGTCTTCTGATCATCAAACTTGTGTTTGTCCAGAAATGAAAAATATGAGATCTGTATGACACTGTGCGCTCTGTGATAGCTCGGTGAATAGGACTTTCTTCTAAAAACTTCAATATACTCTCGTATTCCTTAAGCGATGGACAAATCGTCTTATCGAGCGTAATACATGTGTTATGCGTCTTTGAAAACTCAACAGAAATTATACGCTCTGGTTCTTGAACCTGAAAAACGACGCAAAACAATTAGCACGCTTTTCGAGAAAAAAATCCACAAAATTTTCTAACACTTTTATCAAGTTCGGGCGAACTTGATTAAGTGTTACAACATTCTGTTTTGTTCAAGTTCGCCTGAACATGCCTTAACACCATGTTTTTTATATAAGTTCGGGCGAACTTATGTTTTTTTTAAAACAAATCAGATTTCTCTTTCACAAGTTCGGTCGAACATATCGTATTTCCATTTAATCAGTTTTGTTATACAAGTTCGGTCGAACTTGACAACAAGTTAGGTCGAACTTGAAAACAAGTTCGGCCGAACTTGTCATCTTCTCCAACCTCAAACCTGTTAACTATGTAAATGTCCATTACAATCCAATCAAAATTAGTTATACGGTCGATTTTCAGTGTAGATCTTAATTTTAAGTTCAATTTTGTTTAGAAACACCTAGATCTACCAATATTAACAATTTCAGATCTATTTGGTTCGATTACGGTTCAATCATGGTTCAAAGTTAAAATCAATACCTCTGCCGTTGATTGTTGTGTGCAATCAGCAAAACCAACTGAAAATCGGGCAATATAACGACACTAATTTGCCAAAATCACAAAATTCACTCGCAAGTTCAAGTTCGCTTCAGAGGATGGGTGTTTGCTGATAAATGAGTTCGGCCGAACGTGATTGGTATTTATACCAAGTCAAGTTCGGGCGAACTTGTTAAGCCCATCTTGAAAAGCCCAACTTGAGTTTGGGCGAACTTAGCAATTATTAATAACCAGCCATCTGCAAGTTTGGTCGAACTTCCTTGTATGTTAAACATGATTTGTTTAGCAAGTTCTGCCAAACTTGCCAAACCCTAAAAACAAGCTTTTTCAAAATTTTCATTTTAACCCCTGAACTTTCCAACTTTTTACCAGTTATGAAAATCCACTCAGTTAACCAAGTCCAAGCTAATGACCTTGGTAAACCGATTTGTCTGCCGAGTCCAAGTTAATGACCCCGGTTTGACCTGATACGAACAAACTGTTGATATTTTCAAAATCAAAGTTTCAAATTAATGAACTTTTCATCGATTTGGTTTTTCAGATTTTTCAAATTAGCTCCCAGCCCGTTGTCAAAGAGATTCACACCAGTTCTAGCATCTTACCAGACTTCGAAGATCCGTTCTCCAACATTGGTTTGCTGAAAACAATGTAGAAACAAAATCTTTTTGTATTTTTGTATGTTTATGCTAAAACACACTGAAAATCTTTTTGGTTTTAATCTGTAAAGCTGATAAACTATGTACAGAACAAAGTATACTATGTACAAACATATTTACAGACATATTTTTGTGAATTCGTGTCTAAAGGATCATATCAGTTAATTGAGACACATCACCAGTACCGTTGACCTTTAGATGACATTAAGCTTTAAAACTCGTTTACCTAGATTGTCGATATGTTTGTCCACTTAAGCTTTACCACATTTCTCAACTGTTTCAAGATATGTTAATGTAAGATTTATGAAACTTGACTTATCTATGGTTCCCACTTCTTGAATATACTCCCGTATCCAGATTCCCTAGATTTCATCTTACAGGTGAAGATAGGGTAATTGATATATGTATCT
The DNA here is from genome assembly GCA_947069175.1 of Scalesia atractyloides. Taxonomy (NCBI): domain Eukaryota; kingdom Viridiplantae; phylum Streptophyta; class Magnoliopsida; order Asterales; family Asteraceae; genus Scalesia; species Scalesia atractyloides. The sequence goes on from CAMTDV010000010.1 coordinate 2,954,271, forward strand.
GGGTTATGCGAGACCTTGAGAGCTCAGGTTAGTACTACCGTACAGACAAAGAGATGAAGGCTCGTCTTTAAGGTGTGTTCCACTTAAGGAATCTTTTCAGCACTGCAAATGATTATATCTTTCGATACTTTTCAAGTTTTACATGCAGTTTGGGGTTTACAGCGAAAGCATTATAAAAGTTCTAGGCTATTGCTTCTACAAAATCAGAAGAACTTGTATAATACCCCAGATATCAACTATCTATAAAGACCTCGTATCTCAGAATCATGCAATCTTTCAAACGAAATTTCGGAGTACTAAGTCCATATATCCAAGATATGTTAATCCACAAGAATAAGCAGTTGGTAAATTTAGTTTATATCTCGAAAACAGTGTACTGAACGTGTTAAGCCTATCGACACATCCACAGTAAGACTCGTTTATCACTTTTAAACTTTCCATTTCTTTAGCATACTGTGATAGTCCACTGATGTACTATCATTTCCTTTTTGTGACATCGAATTCTTTTTACATTTTTCAATGTTTTTGGATTTTAAAATTTTTCGATTTTTTTTGTATTTTCTCTAACATTTCTCCCCCTAAAATAAAAAAACATCTTTTTGGATTTTAGTTTTTAACAAAATTCTAAACTAGAAAGATATTTACAAACCAATGTGGATCACGCGAACTCGTCGTCCGATCGTATTCAACCTCAGAGTCCACACCTGTCAGCAAATTTTTCATACCATTAATTCTCAGCAATTATTTAAACCGTGATATAGAAAATGGTTTGGTATAAAATCAGCCTTTTGTTCGTCGGTGTGGATTTTTTCTATTCGCACCAATCTCTTTTCGTAGCAATCACGAATGAAATGATAACGAATTTCAATGTGTTTTGTGCGTGAGTGATGAACGGGATTTTTAGTTATATCTATGGCTGCCTTGTTATCAACAAACAACAGTGTCTAGAAATTGCAGACCATAGTCTCTCATCTGTTGTTGAATCCACAGAATCTGTGAACAACAGCTGGAGGCCGCGATATACTCAGCTTCATAGGTAGAGAGAGCGACCGTAGTCTGTTTCTTACATTACCAAGTTACCATTCTTGTTCCGAAGAACTGGCATCCCGCTGTAGTTGATTTTGAATTCAACTTATCTACACCAAAATCAGAATCAGCATAGCCTGTGAGGTCGAAATTGTTGTTCTTCAGGTACCACAAGCCGGTGCTTGGGCATCCTTTCAGGTATCTGAAGATTCGCTTCACGATCTGCATGTGTAAAATCCTCGGGTTTGACTGATATCTGGCGTAGAGGCAGGTTGGATACATAATATCTGGGTGCGATGCCGTCAGATACATCATCAGCGATACAATCATCAATCTGTATAACGTCTCTTCAACTTTGGCTCCAGGCTCATCAACACAAATCCCATGATTTAGAGCAAGAGGCGTAAATAGAGGCTTCAAGCTTTCCATTCCAAACTTCTTCAAGATGTCATGAACATACTTAGTTTGATGAATGAAAATACCATCCGGAAGCTGATCTACTTGCAAACCAAGAAAGGACTTCATTTCGCCCATCGAGGACATTTCGAATTTCTTTTTCATGATTCCCTCAAACTCCTTGCAGAGACTATCGTTTGTAGATCCAAAGATGATGTCGTCGACGTAGATTTGAACTATAATTAGATGACCATCAACTTCTCTGGTGAAAAGAGTCCTACCCACAGTTCCTTCGATAAAGCCGTTGCCGACGAGATGTTGCGATAACGTCTTGTACCAAGCTCTCGGGGCTTGGTGTAGACCATAAAGAGCTTTATCTAGGAGGTATGCTTTCTTCTTGTTAAGTGGATCGACAAACCCCGGTGGTTGTCCAACGTACACCTTCTCGCGTAATTTTCCGTACGGAAAAGCCGATTTGACATCCAATTGATAGACTTTAAATCCTTTCCATGATGCGAAAGCTAGAAAGATTCTAATAGATTCCAAGCGAGCTACTGGTGCGTAGACTTCTGTGTAATCTATCCTTTCCTGCTGGTGAAATCCCTTGACAACAAGCCTAGCTTTGTTAAGAACAATAACCCCTCTATCACCACGTTTACACTTAAAGACCCATTTTGTATCAATTGCTTTCTGATTTTCTGGTCGGTCTTCAAGCTTCGAAACTCCCAACTTCTCAAACTGCAATAGTTCTTCTTGCATTGCTTGTACCCAGTTTTCATCGGCTAAAGCTTCATTAACTGTCTTTGGCTCTATCTGAGAGATGAAACATGAATAGAAGCAATAGTTCTGTGTTGGAGCAACACGAGTGTAGAAACAATTGAGTGCTTTGTTAATTTGATTTCGAGTTCTAACACCAGTTTGAAGTTCTCCGATAATATTTGTTGATGGATGGTAGGAATATGATCGCGGCAATTCTTCACTTGGAACATCTACTGAGTTTTGCTAATTTGTGATGTTGAGATCAACGACCAATTCAATGTTTGGAGAGCTTGATGAAGCTTCATTTCTGTTGCTCAGGCCTGCAGATTGATTAAGAAGACTCGTTATCAGCTACACTTCCTCGTCTGAAGAAGATGATTCCCCATTAGCATCAAATGTTGGTGCTTCATCTGAGTCAGGATTCTGATTCTGAGGCATACTAGGCTCCGTTGTTGTATTCACTGGTTCAGTAGAGGTATTTGTTGGAGGAGTAGTAGGTGTTGCTAATGTTTCAGAAACATTTTCAGTCGAAACACCACTATTACTTGAACTTTCGCTAGAAGAAGATGGATCCAACGTGGGTTGATTAACCACAACTGGTCGTACAATTTGTTCTTGATTTGCCGACTGGTGAAGATAATATAATGCTGCAACTTCTTCGTCAGACGTTTTTCGGGTATGTCAAATGACTTCCAAAGGTCTTGATGTTAAACAGCCACGTGTCACCTCTCCTTTGAATAGGATCCGTATAGTTGAAACAATCCACGTGCTGTGCTTCAATAACCTTTCTCAACGAAGGAACATATATTCTTCTCAACGGACTCGCATATCCGACAAAGAAACCTTCAAGAGATTTAGCTCCGAAATCTTGATCTATTACGGTACATGGCGCACCAAATGGCTCTAAGAACTTCAAATTTAGCTTCCATCGGTTTATCATCTCAAAACTTGTTTTCTTTGTTGGTTTGACAGCGAGAACTCTGTTTAGCGTGTAGCACGCCGCAGCAACTGCTTCACTCCAGAAGCTGATTGGAAGTTTAGAATCTGCAAGCATGGTTCTCGCAGTTTCAATCAAAGTTCTGTTCTTCCGTTCAACAACACCGTTTTGATGTGGAGTATAGGGAGCACTAAACTCGTGCAGAATCCCTTTTGCGTTGCAGAATTCCTTCATTTTGTTATTCTTAGACTCTGTGCCGTTGTCACTTCTAATGCGTCTGACCGGCAAATGATAAAGGTTCTCGAGTTTCTTGAATAGAATAACCAAGTTCTCGAACGTTTCGTCTTTTGATTCTTGAAAGAATACCCACGAATATCTCGAATAGTCATCTATCACGACCAAGCAGTATAAGTCTCCTGAGATACTTCGAACATTGACAGGATCAAATAAATCCATGTGGAGACGTTCTAATGGCAACTTGATTGAGTTCATAATTTTCTTCTATGAGATTTCTTGATCTGCTTTCCCTTTTTACACTCTAAGCAGTGATCAGTCATATTAAAGCTCTGAAGATTTACGCCTTCTACAAGATCATTATGAACCAAGAAATTCAGTTTTCGCAAATGAATATGCCCCATCTTACGATGCCAAAGAATAGAATCCTTTTCAGTAGCCTTTGTCACAAAACACTATGCTGATTTTGATGAAGTGGTAGCAACACCCATATCAAGAACATAAAGATCATTCTCTCGAGGTGCTCTCATCAGAATCCACTCATCTGGTATTTTGAATCCCGGCTTCAAGATGATACACTCTTTGTCATTGAAATGGACCGTGAACTTCTTGTCACAAATCTGTGATATGCTCAGAAGATTGTTTTCCAACTCTGCAAGATATTTCACGCGATCGAATGAAACGACGCCAGGAGAGTTTTCCCTCAGCGACTATCCTTCCACCCTGGTTTCCTGCAAATCCAACATATCCACCATTGATAGCTTTAATGTCGAATAGCAACGCTTTCATTCCCGTCATATGCCTGGAAGCTCCACTATCCAAAATCCACTTAGAAAGTACTGATCTTTGGAGCCCCTGCACATTTCAACAATCTATTTAAAAAGCGAGACCCAAGCCTTTTTGGTCTTGGGTTGAATTGGATAACCATCGTCAAAATCAAACTCACACTAATCGGCATAATTGAATCCACACTCATCTGCATAATCAAATTCATATTCATTATCTGGATTTTGTGAGATGTTTATATTTGAAAATTTCACTTTCTTTTTATCTTTTGAATTGTTACCACTTGTAGTTTTGACATTTTCAGATGTGGTTTCAATTATGATTTCGGATTTTGATTCTTTCATGCTATCACTACTCTTAACAAGCTTAGACTTAGTGATCTCAGATGTTGTTAACCGTTTCTTTGCAATCCAGTCTTGAGATTTTATATTAGCCTTCTTGATGTAAAAATTGTTTTCATTAGCCTTTGAAGTTTCACCTTTTTCAAAAATTGAATTTTCAAACTTACGTTTGACTTCAGCTTTTGATTCATTTCTTTTCAAAATCTTTACAAGTTTTACAAACACTGGTTGCTTCGGTTTCACAACATTTGAACTTTCTTTTCTTCGAAGATAAGCCGACTTTGATTTCGGATAGTAACGTGCAATATGACCAATTTCGTTGCACTTGAAACAAGTCCGAGAATCATGTGGATGTCCTTTAGTGGGTTTTACACCACTTGCAATTTTGGCTTTATCTCGAAGTTCTTTTTGTTTCTTAAACTCATCGTTTGATTGTTTCCCGATCAAACTTCCCTCATGAACCGTGTTCGTCCCACATACAAAATTCATTTTCTTATTTTTGTATTCATGAAATGGTGACATCTTCTTTTTAGGTTTATCTGATTCTTCTAATCCCAACCCAGCTCTCCGGTTTTCCGGATGATCACCACCATTCTTTCGGTAATTGTTTCTTTTAGGTTTGGAATAGAATTTATTTTCATTAATCTCCAGATCATCTGATGTGACTTCCACGAGTTTAAAGAATTTGTCTAACAATTCTTCCTTCACATTCTGAATCGGAAAACTATCATCAAAGTATAATCTATCAGATTCCTTAATCTTGTACATGACAACATTAGGATCATCACATAGATCATTCTCCGATGATGTATCGTCATCTTTGGACTGTGAATCAGAATTCTTTGAGCTCGAGTCGACGCTTTTAAAGTTGTCTTCATCAGAATCGTTCAAAACATTTTCAACAACTTTTTTAACCACAGCATTGTCATCATCTGTTTTAGTATAGATTACATCAATGTTTTCTGGCAACTCAGTTTTATTTTCAGATAACAACTCAATGTTGAGTGCCTTATCCATCCCATCAGCGGATTTGCGATAATACTTCTCGCATAGGGGTGGAGGAACATTGCTGTATTCTTTACCAATTTTCTTTTTAGGTTTCTCTTCCGATGGAATTGTCGAAAGGATGTGATCAATGACATATGCGTTACAGGTGTAACTTCTCAAAAGTTGTTGAATGTAGAAACGTCCACTAACAGCACGGGAACCTAAATTTGTTATCTAATGTCCAATTAGGCGGAAACTAATGACAAGTTAATCAAATAACAAGAATTACTCATTTAAACGTTGTTTTCATTGATCTAAAGTCATATACATTCGAGAACCAGATCGGACAGAGCTTCGCCGTCTCTGTGCCAAAATCTCTAACTCTTACATATGAAAACCCAAGGTACCTATTTATAGGAACACAAGTTCGGCCATAAAAGACACAAGTTCGCCCGAACTTGCATAAGCAAGTTCGGCCGAACATGCATTACATATTAACATCATGGGCGAACTTGGCCAAACAAGTTTGCCGATGAGACTGTAAGTTCGCCCGAACTTGACCTAGTCAAGTTCGGCCGTACTTGGCCTTCCAAGCACCATACCCGCGAACTTGTCCTATTACATACATAAATACGCCTCGCTTCTAACACATTAAGCCCTATTCGCTCAGACTCGATACATAACGACGTTAATGACGAAGGCAACAGACATATGCACCAACAGACTCCCCCTTGGATGTTGCCGTAGTCATCTTGATGTAGACATCCTTTTGATATATGCACAAAACAGTCTCTCCCAGACATCCTCTCTTTGGATATTGCCGTAGTCATCCTTGACATTTAAAATCTTCTGAGTCTTCCGATCTTTTTAGTTCTTGAATAAACTTTAACGTATTGATCTTCAATTTCCATGTTTTTCTTCAAATTTATAATGATAAAACTTTTAAGTTCCAAGCTCCTCCTTTGCTGTGAACTTGCTCCCCCTTGCTTTAAGCTTTACTTTAGTCACGTTTCATCCTGCTCCCCCTAAAACTTTACTTCCTGTCCAAAGTACTTGGAATTCAAATAAACATTTTAGATTCTAACTTTGAAATTTTGTTCCACAGGAATTACAAACCACCTGTACAAACCTTGTACTTCAAATTTTAATCTTCATTTTTCAGTTATTTCAAGTTCAAATTAATGACATTGGAACATTTTACGTTTAAAAACTTCAACTTTCAATTATTGAAATAAAATCCACTTAGTTGATCAAGTCCAAGTTAACGACCTTGATTAACTAATTTTGTTTACCAAGTCCAAGTTAATGACCTTGGTTAAACCCGTTGTGAACAACTGATGTTTTTTTCAATTTTAAAGTTTCAAATTAATGAACATTTTCTTACCAGACTTTGATGATCCGTTCACCAACATTGGCTCGTTGAAAATCTTTTTGGATTTTAAAAAGTAAGTAAAGTATTTACAGAAATTTTAACAAGTAAAGTAAACTATGTACAAACATATTTACAGACATATTTTTGTAATTCGTGTCTAAGGATCATATCAGTTTTGTTGAGACATATCATCAGTACTTTTGACCTTTAAATGACTTTAAGTTTTAAACTCGTTTACCTTATGTTTTCACTTAAACTTCATCACGTTTCTCAATTGTTCCACGATATGTTAAGGTAAGAATTATGAAACTTGACTTAACTATGGTTCCCACCTCTTGAATATACTCCCGAATCTAGATTCCCTAGATTTCATCTTACAGGTGAGTATAGCGTAATTAATATCTGTATTTGGGTTATGCGAGGCCTTGAGAGCTCAGGTTAGTACTACCGTACCGACAAAGAGATGAAGGCTCGTCTTTAAGGTGTGTTCCATTTAAGGAATCTTTTCAGCACTGCAAATGATTAGATCTTTCGATACTTTTCAAGTTTGCATGCAGTTTAGGGGTTTTAGGCATAAAGTATTATAGAAGTTCTAGGCTATTGCTTCCGCAAAATCAGAAGAACTTGTATAATACCCCAGATATCAACTATCTATAAAGACCTTGTATCTCAGAATCAGGCAACCCTTCAATCGAAATTTCGGAGTATTAAGTCCATATATCCAAGATGTGTTAAACCACGAGATTAAGCAGTTGTAAAATTTAGTTATATCCCGGAAACAATCTACTAAATGTGTAAAGCCTATTGACATATCCACAGTAAGACTTGTTTATCACTTTTAAACTTTACAAATCTTTAGCATAGTGTGATAGCCCACTGATGTACTATCATTTCCTTTTTGACAACCAATTTTTTTTGTTTTTTTCATGTTTTTGTACTTTTTGAATTTTTCAATGTTTTTTTTGAATTTTCAACTTTTTCATATGTTTTTGATTTTTCAACAATTTTTAAAATTTTCTTACTCCCCCTAAAATCAAAAACATATTTTTGGATTTTAGATTTAAAGAAATTCTTCTAAAACTGTAATAAACCAATGCGGATCCCGTGAACTCGTTGCCCGATCCCTTTTTTTTCAATCCTGTACCTGCAATTATTTAACAAACAATCATAAGACTCATTTACCACTTGTAAAACAGTTTGAACTTGTATGAATTTTGAAATCAGTTTTTCTGTTCAACGGTGTAACAGTGTGGATTTTCATAATTTTGACTTTTCAAAATTTTCCTTTTTAACAACCACTTGTAATTTCAAAAACTTTCTTTTTAACTACTCCCCTCAAAATGACAAAGATATGACATTTCTGGATTAGTTAAATAATCATGGAGATACGCTATCCTGTATCAACTTTGATAAAGTGGATCTTGGAACTCCTGCACATGAAACAACTATTTGAACAATGAGACCCAAACCTTTTTGGTTTTAGGTTTGTATTGATAAGCATCATAACCATATTCTAACTCTTCATCATATTCAAAATCATCATCGAACATTTCGTCCAATATCGATTCTGAAAACGTTTTGACCTTTTCTTTTGTTGTCTGTTTGATTACTGACTCAGTTGATTTAACATTTTCAGTTTTGTCAGCAACAGACTTTGGTTTTTCTGATGATGAAAGTCTTTTCTTAGCAACCCAGGATTGTAGCTTGCTTCTCGCTTTCTTGATATAGAATCTAGAATCTTTGATTTCATCAAACCTTGAAGTTTCACCTTTTTCAAATGTTGAGTTTTCAAACTTTGACATAGTTTTAGGTTTCACTTCTTGTTTAGATTCATAGTTTCTATTGACTCTGGGAAAATTTTCACAATCTCTGGTTGTTTTTGCTTTTCATCTTTTGATTCGGTTTTCCTTCGTGAAAACACATGCTTTATATTCAGACACTTGCGAGCAATATGACCAACAGTATTGCATTTAAAGCAAGTCCGATTATCAGAAACATTTCCATTAGTGGGTTTCAATCCACTTGTGGGTTTGATCTTAGCCTTGTTCCGAAGTTCTTTCTCTTTCTTGAATTCAGCATTCGATTGCTTACCGAGCATACCTTCTTCTTGAACCGTATTTGTTCCGTATACAAACTTTATGTTTTTACCTTTGCATTCCTGGAACGCTAACTTTGGTTTCTTTGGTTCTTCATCTTCAATCTCAAAACCCAATCCTGCTCTCCTGTTCTCAGGAAAATCACCACTAACCTTTCAGTTGTTATTAAAGTTCCTTTTGGGTTTAGAATAAAATTTCTTTTTGTTTTTCTCGAGATCATCTGACGAAACAAACAATTTGTCAATTTGATCTTCTTTCACATTCTGAATCGGAAAGCTATCATCGAAATATAATCTCTCAGAATCCTTAACTTTGTACATGACAACGTTAGGATCATCACTTAGATCATTTTCTGATGCTATATCGTCACTTTCGGATTGTGAACCAGAACTGTTCTCGTCAGAATCATTTCCCAGGACATTATTTACCACATTTTTTATCATTGCTTTAATGTCATCTTTTGATTTTTTTAAAATCTACGTCAATGTTCTCAGGCAATTCATCTCTCATTTCTAACAAAAGAAGAATGTTAAATGCCTTTTCAACTTCATCATCTTTCTCGCAACAGTAATTCTCAAGAAGTGGTGGAGGAACATTTCCGTACACTTTATATTTTGATTTTTTACCATTTTCCTCCGATTTATTCGTAGGTAAAATGTGATCAATGACATAAGCATTAGTGGTATAAGATTTTAGCAATTGGCTTACCCGTTCAGTTTCAATTTTCATAGCATGAAGCTCTCTTTTTGTTTTAGCAATTGTGTTAATGTACATGTTAATTGCCTTTTGTTTATCAAGTACTGTGGCTTTTAACATTTTTTCATTAGCACCAAGTTCAAGATTAGCTCTTTCGACATTTTTATATTTACCTTGTATCTTGTCATAAGCTTCTTTCATGTTTCTGTAATCATAACGAAAAGTTTCATTATGTTCAGTTAATTCTCTTATGACTTTGACCTTATCAAGGCATGGTTTACAAGGACTTGTGCACTTTGTGCAAGGTTTTTCAACCTCCACAACTTTCACAACTTCCTTTTCAGACATTCTTACCTCAGCTTTTACCTTCTCAGCTTCCTCTGTTTTCTGCTTTTCGAGATTTGTAATCTCCTCTTCCTCAGCTGCATTTTCCAGAACGACATCAACATCTGATGCTTCGGAGTCTTCCATAACCTCAGCCATCATAGCAACTCCAGTTTTCTTTCCAATATATCTGTTCCAGTCAAATCCATCTTCTTCTTGATTAGCAACAAGAGCTTTTTCAGTTTTCTTTGAAGATTTTTCTTCAATATCAACTTGTGTCTTCTTTGGATATGGTTTGTATTGAAGAGCTCTCTTGTAGTAATCATTGCTGCTATCGAAAGGATTTTGGCTTCCACTTGCTTCTTGATTGCTACATTCGCGTTTGAAGTGTCCCTTTTGTCGACACCTGAAGCATGTGACTTTTGTTTTGTCAAATCCAAGCTTGTTGCTTGAATTACCAATATCCCTCCCAGTAAGTGCCACAAACTTGGTAACTCTTCTGATAATGGACGCAAGGCTCCATTTGATATCCATCAGCTCCAATTCTTCTTCGTCTACCTGATCATAATCTTCTGCCGTCATTTCTGGATTACCGATCTTTCCAGCAACAAGGCTTTCATATGATTCGAGAACGGTAGCGAGAACTGCTATGTGTTGTTTAGCCACCTTTTCTGAAAATACATTCTTCAGATCAACTGCTATGTTGCACTGGAAAACATTTGAATCAGAACTAGCTTGACTTGTCTGATTTTGGAATGAAGAGCTTGAACTAGTACTAGAATATCCAGCATATGGAGAACTTTGATTTGAAGAAGAATTTGTATTTGCACTAAATGCTGTTTGAATTTTCGGGCTTTGAATTGGAGTATCTTGAATACCTCCTTTGTAATAAACACCGACATCTTGAACAACATTAGCGTTCTTTGACTTTGCAATCTTCATCAATTCCATTTCATGACCTTCTAATTTGTCAATGAAACAGCTTGAAGTGTCTCCAGGATGGACTATTCTTCAGAATCGTCAGATATATCGTCCATTCTCCTTCTGGAAGTGCATCGGCCAACTTCTCGATTTGCTCTTTGTTAGTTCTTTTGATGTCATTTCTTTGCATCTGGACCATGAGGTGACAGTATCTATCGATCATTTGCTTCATAGTTTCACCTTTGATCATCGTGAAGATCTCGAATTCTTTCTTAATTAAGGCCTTCTTGCTCTTAATCATTTCATCACTTCCTTTGAATTTATCACAAAGAGATTGCCATAATTCTTGTGAAGTTTCAAACTCTGGCAACAGTATCAGAATATATTCCTTTACTGATTGTTGAATCAAGCTAATCATTTTCTTTTTGGCGACATAATTTGCTTTATCACCCGGTGAAAACTTGTTCAACGGAAGATCTTGATCATGCTCATTCTTTGGCCATTTGTAACCATCCTCAACTGCAACCCAACTGTCGAATTGGTTTGCTTGTATCGAATTCACAAACTTTTCCTTCCATCCTTCAAACTCATCTATACTCATTAGCTTCGGTGGATTCTGAGTAGTACCAATTTCATTGTCTATATTCATCTGATTCGTCGCAAGAGTATTAGCGTTTGATGAAGAAGCCATTTGAAAAACAAACACATTGTGAAAATCTTCCATCTTGACAACTTGAAGACTTATCTGAAAATATGATCAAAAACACTTGGAAATTGATTAGCAACAGACAAATTTAGCACGATCGGTACGTTAAAAACGTTTAATTTTTTCCGGAAACAATTTTTATCCGATTATATCTTTAAAATCGTCTCATCAATAAGATTCTAACGATATATAATATTCGTGACGTTTTTCGGGATTTTCATTCTTTTTTTTATGAACCTTAGACAAGTTCGGGCGAACTTGTCAAAGACTTATCAAGTTCGGTCGAACTTGATATGGATATTTTAAGAAACAGGTAAGTTCGGTCGAACTTATGAAGAGTTTTCAAAACTTTAACTAAGTTCGAGCGAACTTAATTAAATTTTCAACAAACTTTATACAAGTTCGGTCGAACTTGATAAAATTTGAAGAATTTTGTGCTAAGTTCGAGCGGACTTGAGATAAAAAGCTTGAAGACTATCAAGTTCGGTCGAACTTGAGTAAAATTCAGTGAATTTTCGTCAAGTTCGATCGAACTTGGTCTCAAGTTCGATTGAAATGGTTTTGCAAATCATGGTTTTTTGAACTTTTTTTAAATCAAATCGGTTGAAATTGATGTCCAAACTCTCAAGGGTTTACCACAAGTGTATTTTACATGACATATTCACAAATCACCCATTTTTTACCATGAAATAATCAAGTATGTGAAAATGTTAAGAAAAATGATAGAATGAAGTAGAATAAGAGAGATTCTTGTCTTGATTCCAGCAAATTAGGTATCCAGGCTCTGATACCACTTGTAGGAACGTCCACTAACAGCACGGGAACCTAAATTTGTTATCTAATGTCCAATTAGGCGGAAACTAATGACATGTTAATCAAATAACAAGAATTACTCATTTAAACGTTGTTTTCATTGATCTAAAGTCATATACATTCGAGAACCAGATCCGACAGAGCTTCGCCGTCTCTGTGCCAAAATCTCTAACTCTTACAAATGAAAACCCAAGGCACCTATTTATAGGAACACAAGTTCGGCCATAAAAGACACAAGTTCGCCCGAAATTGCATAAGCAAGTTCGGCCGAACATGCATTACATGTTAACATCATGGGCGAACATGGCCAAACAAGTTTGCTGATGAGACTGTAAGTCCGCCCGAACTTGACCTAGTCAAGTTCGGCCGTACTTGACCTTCCAAGCACCATACCCGCGAACTTGTCCTATTACATACATAAATACGCCTCGCTTCTAACACATTAAGCCCTATTCGCTCAGACTCGATACATAATGACGCTAATGACGAAAGCAATAGACATATGCACCAACATTGAACAGGCTCTGTTTCAGTTGTCATGTCCTGGAGTTGTTGCTTAGTTTCAGCAATGGTGTTAATATAGATATTAATCGCTTTTTGCTTATCCATTACTGTTCCTTTTAACATTCTTATGGTATCATGTTGTTCTATGTTATTTCTATCAAGTCTACCATAATCATTTTTCATTTTATCATACGCTTCCTTCATTATGCGATAATCATATTTCAAAAGTTCATTATGCACATTGTTTTCAGCGAAGATTTTTGATTTTTCAACATACTCAGAACATGGTTCAGTACATTTTATACAAGGTTTCTCAACCTCTACAACTTTTACTTTGACAACTTCATTTACCTCTGGACCTACCTTTGTTAGATTTGCCATCAAGGCTTTGTCGGAAATGTCCTTTAGGTTTTCGGCATTCACTTCTTTAGTAACATCAATGACAACCTCATCAGTTGATTTCTTCTCAGGAACTTGATCCTGAGAACTTCCATCAAAATGACCTGCAAAACTTTCACAAGAGTTAGGAGATAAAATTCCTTGCTTCTGCATGTGGATATACTCCTCTTCTTCACGTTATTGTTGTTGCAAATATTGTTCCAGCAGAATATTCTCCAAAGCCGCTGCTTCTTCTGCAGATGTATCTTCAACTATCTCAGCCATCAACGCAACTCCGGTCTTCTTACCGATGTATGAGTTCCAGTCGAAACCATCATCTTCATTTGATGCAACAATAGCTTTCTCATTGCTACTGCTATTTGGTTTCTCTTGGATTTCAACCTGAGTCTTCTTTGGATTTCTAATTTGTGACTCTTCGAATGATAGATGCTAAACACCACTTGATATCTATCAACTCGAGTTCTTATTCATCCACTTGGTCATAATCTTCTGCCGTCATTTCAGGATTTCTAATTTTACTGGCTACAAGACTTTCGTCTGACTCCAGAACAGTGGCAAGAAGAGACACATGTTGTTTAGCAACTTGTTCCGAAACAACATTGTTCAAATTTACTGCGATGTTGCACTTGTATACATTCGAATCAGAATTTGTTTGTTATTCTGATTTGCTTGACTTTGATAAGATGAATTTGAACCAGTGCTTGAGAACGAACTCCGTGGACTCTGATCATAATGAGGCTGTGAATGACTCTGGTTTTGTGGAGAAGCATTCATGTTCGCACTAAATGCTGTTCCAATTTTCGGACTTGAAATGTTGTCTTGCATTCCACTTTTGTAGTACAACCCAACGTCTTTAACTACATTAGCGTTCTTTGACTTTGCTATCTTTAGAAGCTCCATTTCGTGGCCCTCGAGTTTGTCGATAAATGTTGATAACTTGAAGAATTCCCACTTATCACTATTCTTCAGAACCATCAAATAAGTAGTCCATTCACCATCTGGTAGTGCGTCAGCAAGCTTGTCGATGTATTCTTGTTCTGTCTTCTCGAGACCGTGTCTTCGTATTTGAACTTTAAGATGACAGAAGCGCTCGATCATTTGCTTCATGGTCTCATTCTTTAGCATGGTGAAGATATCAAACTCTTTCAGAATAAGCGCCTTTTTACTTTTGATCATTTCGGCACTACCTTGATACTTCTTCTGTAATGACAACCAAAGATCTCTTGCAGTAGTATACTCTGGCAGCAAAATCAGGATATCTTCTTTGACAGACTGTTGGATGAGACTGGTCATCTTTTTCTCAGCGATATACTCTTCTTTCTGTACCGTCGAGCAATTGTACTTTTCAAGGACTTGCTGATGTTCATCAACCGGAATAGTGTAGCCTCTTTCAATTGACACCCAGCCAGTGAAGTGCATGGCTTGAACCCAATATGTGAATTTCTCCTTCCATGTTTCATACTCGTCCATGCTTATTAGCTTGGGCGCTTTAACAGTCATGCCCATTTCGTTATCAAGATTGACTTGATGAATCACATTAGCATTTGACGAACTAGCTCCGGACATAAAAGCTCTTTGCATATCATCCATAGTGAATAACGAGATGTGTATACTGAAAATAATCAAAAACTTTTGAAAATGTTAGAAATACTACAAGTTCGGTCGAACTTGTAGTTTTGAATGAAGAATTCTTGGATTTATCACAAGTTCGATCGAACTTGTGATATTTGTTTTGAAAAATTTGATATATCTTCGGTCGAACTTGACACATACACAACAGATCTTCGAGCGAACTTGTCGATAAGACTTTGATGAAACACTAGTAAGTTCGGGCGAACTTACTTAAAATTTCCTTGATATTAGACAAGTTCGGTCAAACTTTCTGTAAAATCAGTGAAAGATCAGTAACTTCGAGCGAACTTGATCAAGATTTCCTCAAAAACCACTCAAGTTCGAGCGAACTTACTAAAAAATCCTTGAAAAGTGATGTTTTAGACCAAGTCCGGCCGAACATAGTTAGCAAGTTCGATGAAAATGGTTTTGGAAAACATGATTTTTTCAAAATTTTGACATGAATTCGGTTGAATTTGGTCTCCAATCTTTCAAGGGTTTATCTTTGTTGTATTTTACATGATATATTCAAATTTGAAAAGATTTTGACCGTGAATTCTTCATTTTTGATGAAAAAGTTAAGAAAAATAGAAGAATGGAGATGAAATAGAAGTGTTATTGTCTTGATACTATCAAATCAGGCTGTTCTAGCTCTGATACCACTTTTAGGACCGATCCTCGATGCTAAGGAACCTAAATTTGATATCTAACGTCCATAATAGCGGAAATATTACGTCGTGTTTACCAATAGACAAGATTTAATCAGCTAATCGTCAGTTTTATTGATCAAATGTTCTGGTTACAAACTGACAGAGCTTCGCCTCCAAAATGCCAAAGTTACAAATGAAGTAGGCTAGCTAGGTATTTATAGAGATGGAAGTTCGCCCTAGGAAGACATAAGTTCGCCCGAACATGTCCTAACATGTTACTCATGGGCGAACTTGCATCAACTTTACATAAATACAACATTCACCTAGTCTATTCAGCTCTATACTATATAGACTTGATATAAGACTAAGACATAGACATTATGCACCAACATATACAAGTTTCATTAGATGGAACTTAAAAAAACTTACGTCATTTTCTCATTCATGCTATACACCCACTACCCAAGAACATAAATTGTATTTTCATGTGGAAAGATCACGTAGCCACAACTTAATTATTTATGTAAAGCTCATTGTTATATTTAATTTAAATTTAAAGTGATTTATATAACATAACCTATCATGGAACAAAAAATACAATTTGACATTGATTTATGTGAAGAAACAATTATACTTACAGAATGTTTTTATTAAGTATGATATGATTACGTGGGACTTCTATGGTCATTTGAGCAAGGTTTGTCGCACCCCTCAAAACCAAATCTCACCCCTTCCTCAAAACATGATCCAAACCTATCAACAACCCCAATACCCCATGTTCCCATATGTTCGAGCTTGTTTCAATTGTGGCGACCCTACCCACTTTAGAAACACCGTGCCCTCGATTGGTTAACATCATAAACGCTCAAGCTCAATCAAACCCAGTTAACCAAGTAAATCAAGAAAACCCAATCACTAGGCCACCAGCAAGAGGAAGAGTTTTCAACATCAACGCCAATCCTGTTGAAGATAATGACGGCCCAAACGAAAACACCCAACTAGTCCTCTTCACCGAAAATCAAGATTCAACTCCTACCGATTAGTTTTATGTTTTTCTTTATGTTTTAGAATCACATAGAACCAATCATAACTTAAGGATAAAGCCAATGAAATTTTGACAAGGATATGGTGGATACGCCGCTGGTACTTCCTATATATAAGTATTCTTGTCAAAGGATCGGAGGCATTATCAGGCGGTTATGAGAGGTTCCATGTGTGAACTGTTTGTGTGGTTATTGTTAGATTAAATTTTTCATTTTCAGTACATGCAATACGATCGGCTCCGTTTGATTGAGCCTTGATCGCACAAACATTTTTCATTTTCAGTACATGCAATACGATCGGCTCCGTTTGATTGAGCCTTGATCGCACAGACATTTTTCAATTTGTTGTGTTTGTTGTAGAGTCACATAGAATTAATCATAACTTGCGGATAAAGTCAATGAAAATTTGACGAGAATATGGTGGATACGCCGCTGGTACTTCCTATATATAAGTATTCTTGTCAAAGGATCGGAGGCATTATCAGGCGGTTATGAGAGGTTCCATGTAGGATTTAGTATGTTTTGGTTGAAGTTTGTTCATTATACATTTCAGTGTATTCAATTTCATCATTTATAGAAGTTGAGCTATGTCTCACTTCCACAATGACTAACCTCTCCATCATAACAAACGAGAAAGGTACTGTCATCATTCAAACATGTATACTATCAGAATTTAGACTCAAGCTGTGGTTGTTGTGTTGTTTATGTTTTAGAGTCACGTAGGACTAATCATAATTCACTGATAAAACCAATGAAAATTTGACGAGAATATGGTGGATACGCCGCTGGTACTTCCTATATATAAGTATTCTTGTCAAAGGATCAGAGGCATTGTCAGGCGGTTATGAGAAGTTCTATGTAGGATTTAGTAATTTCTTGGTAACTAATCATAACTTGCGGATAAAACCAACGAAAATTTGACGAGAATATGGTGGATACGCCGCTAGTACTTCCTATATATAAGTATTCTTGTCAAAGGATCAGAGGCATTATCAGGCGGTTATGAGAAGTTCCATGTAGGATTTAGTATTGTCTTGGTTGAAATTTGTGTTACATTTATATCATCTCGCCATTTAAAGAAATTGGATTGTGTTCCATTTCTACATAAACTAACCTCTCCATCATAACAAACGAGAGAGGAACTGTCACCATTCAAACATGTATGCTATCAGAATGTGGACTCAAATATTGGTTGTTGTGTTTATTTATGTTTTTGAGTTATATCATAGAACCAATCATAACTTACTGATAAAACCAATGAAAATTTGACAAGAATATGGTGGATACGCCGCTGGTACTTCCTATATATAAGTATTCTTGTCAAAGGATCAGAGGCATTGTTAGACGGTTATGAGAAGTTCTATGTAGGATTTAGTAATTTCTTGGTACATTGGTTGTGGCATTTATTTATGTTCTAGAGTCACATCATAGAACCAATCATAACTTACTGATAAAACCAATGAAAATTTGACAAGAATATGGTGGATACGCCGCTGGTACTTCCTATATATAAGTATTCTTGTCAAAGGATCGGAGGCATTGTTAGACGGTTATGAGAAGTTCCATGTAGGTTGTAGTATTAGAAATTTTGTTTTAGGATATAACCCTATCCTTCCAAGCATATCAAAACTCTTACGCATGATATCATATTTAGTGAATCAACTCTGCTTATCAATATTTTTACCGTAGGCAACAAAAAGCGATTCCTGTAGCAGGGTACTTAACCCTTACAAGGGACGTTACCGCCTCAAACAAAAAAACTTAAACTCTTATTTTTTTTCTAAGTATGTAACTGTCAAACTAAACACCATCATTTTTAGTCAAATATATCACTACTTAAATTTCGGGACGAAATTTCTAAAAAGCAGGGTTTATAGTGTAACATCCGTCAAAAACCGGATTTACCCAAACCCGCTCCGTTTATTAACCGAACAATCAGTTAAAAATTTCGTTGCGTATTTAATGCCTAAATTAATTTTAAACGATACATAATTAATAAGTATATTGGAATATATAATTTGTTTTTGAAAAACTGATAAAAATAATGAAATAAAAATATAAGGTTGCTGCCGGGTTTCGAACCCGGGTCAGCCAACCGGTCAAGCAAAGCCTTAACACTCATCCATCAAACCACTGCGCCACTTATGTTTCTTGTTAATTATTAGATACAATTAATTCATATCATAAATCTCAAATTCAAAAACCGACGCGCCCAATCGCAGTCGTCGGAAATCCCGGCGATCTCGCGAGATTGGACGGTTTCTTCAGTTTTAACGTAAGCATTTACTATCACATCGGTTATAACCGACGCCTGAACCCGCGACACAAGTTATAACCGCCGGAAAATCTTTAACCGACGAATCAAGACGGAAATCAGACTAGATACGTCGATGTTCTGCCCTATAAATACCCCTTCTAACCTCTGTTAACTTTTTCGCTCACAATCACCCTCTTTCCCGACGTAATTCCACTCGCCGGAGAACTTCTGCAACTCGCCGGAAAACCGAACCTTTCACCTCTGAGCCTTACTGAACACCCAGAACTCATACCGAAGCCACCCACACTCACCTCAAGCTCGCTGAAGACCCTCTGCCGCAAGACACACGTCGCCGGAATAGTTTGCTGTCACCGGAGTTTCGCCGGCGAAATAGAGGAGCCACTGTTCGGTATATCTAACACTTAATCTTTCATTCTTTTTATTAATCTCACATGTAATTAACCACCAGACACTAACGAACTTGATTAAAACTTCGAACCAGTCGGACTTCTGTTTCTGGTTAAGTCTGACGAAGAAGACGAAGATTCGTATTGTATATGTTTAATTTAAATCAAGATATAACTCGGGTTAGACACACAGTCCAGCGGTGGACTGTGTGCAAATTAAACACGCTTACGTCTCGAGTTCGATTCATGTCCCACGCGTGCTTACCTTGATAAAAATGTTCTTTTTTTTACTAAACCGGATTCATTTCACATAGATGTTAAATTTAATAAAAACCGGAATAATAACCAAAAGAGACACACTGTCCAGTGGTGGACTGTGTGCGCATTTAAAACACAGGTCACGAGTTCGAGTCCGGACTACCGCACCGATCCGGACAATTATCAAACTTTTTAAATAAAGCAGAAATGAAATTATTTAGTTTGTATATAAGTATAATAAAAATCAGATTATATAACAAGTTAAACACACAGTCCAGCGGTGGACTGTGTGTTAACCCAAACCACAGGTCCCGGGTTCGAGACCTGTGGAGGATGCCGGTTCGGTACATTAAAATCGTTTCTAAAAATAAATGATTTTCAGTTTAATTCAATTAGTATATAAATATAATTAAAAACAGAAATATTTCGGGTTAGACACGTAGCTCAGTTGGTAGAGCTGCGTGCACGCGAACGGGAGGTCTCGGGTTCGAGCGTCACCCGGCGCAAACAATTTCACAGCCTAACCGGTCAACAAGTCAACGGTCAACTGTCGCAAAAAGTCAACTTTTTTTATTATTTTTATTTATTTATTTTATTTAAAAATCAATTAAAAAATACTTAAAAATAACATTTTTAAGGTTAGAAAATAGCCTTAAACTCACAAAAATATATCCAATCATCCTACTAAAATTGATTAATAAAATCCCATTATTTACCAAACCATTATGTTATTATCTAGGTTAGTTTCACTCGTGGTTAAAACCAACTTCGTGCGCATTCAACATCATCAACCGAACGCACCCAATGTGAGTGAATCTTACAACTCCCCTTTTTAATTACACGTTTTGGGGTGTGCCATGTGTCACCAAAATTAACTCGTTTATTTAAACTTGTGCCATACCATATTGTGATCTAAACTTAGATTATATATATTGTTTGTACTTATGTATTTCATATTGTCAAGTTATATGCAATTCATTCATTAGGCCCATCAGTTCCTCGTGAGAGACGAGTTGAGCAACGCGTGCCTCAAAACAAATCCATTATTGTTCGTGTGTGTATTATTTAGTTTATATTGTTTGTAGTTACATATTTCATATGGTCAAGTATATGCAAATCATTCATTAGGCCCATCAGTTCCTCGTGGGAGACGAGTTGAGCAACACGTGCCTCAAAACAATCCATTATTGTTCATGTGTGCATTATTTAATATTAAATGATTGGTGAATAAGTTTACATCTATTTTTACTCATGTGTGGTTGTGCACTTTCTTTTATAATCAATTAAATAAACTTGTTCAAATGTTTTTCATAGGATTCACTCGCCAACTTTTTGTTGATCCAAAAACCATTTTTACACATGATACAGGTAAACAGGATGAAGCAAGGAAAACATAGAAAATGCCTTAGAAGAAAACAATGAAGCCTAGATTGATGTTTAGGACATGATGTAATTATGATTGTATATTTCCCATTAAAATGTATTAATGAATATGAAACGTTATAATAAATGTCATGAGCTTTGATGATAACCCAATCATGCCTCGATCACCTTTTACGCTGCGGGTCGGGGTGTGACATATAGCTTAGGTTTTAGCCTTATTTTTTAGCTTTAGGGTTTAGGGTTTAGGATTTAGGGTTAAGAGATCCTAGTTAGGGTTCGACGAGCCGGTTCCAACATCGCTGGAATGAATTCAATCAGAGTTCGTTTGAGTCGGTTCCCCACTGTTCTCCACTTTTTTAGTGTTCCCCAATGAACATTCCCATATATATATATACATACATACATATATATATATATATATATATATATATATATATATATATATATATATATATATATATAGGATTAGGTTCAGTTGTGAACAAATTATTGAAAGTGAACTAATCTTAGCCCTTGATCATTTTTTAGATTAAAACGATAAAATTGACATTAGCCAAGTATTTTAAATTAAATTTCTTATTTTTCTCATCTCTTAACTCTCTCTCTCTTATTTTTAATTATTTCTTTATTATTTTAATTATAAGAGATTAAAGGGCTAATGTTTTTAGTTCTTTTTAAAATTAAATATTAAACCTAATTAAATTATGTTTTTTTAACATATGTGTATACATGTCAGTATATACAAGACTTATACACTTGTGTATTATTACATCTTGTTCCCACGGGTCGGTATAAACCAGATTTGTAGACCTGTGTATTATTCAAGTACATATGTGTATACATGTCGGTATATACCAGTCGTATACAACTTTGTATTATTCAAGTACATAGTGTATACAGATCATACCAGTCTTATACACCTGTGTATTATTAAATTTTGTTTCCATACTATGTATCTTTTCATCAAACATTAATCTAATACATATATGTATAGAGAATTTAATTAAAATATTTTTAATCGTGTTCTAGATTGAACAATATTTGTACTTTTTTTTAAATTAGTAAATATTAAGTTAGGTAATTTGTGAGAGAAAAAAGTATAGGGAATACAATTAATTATTCTTTTAATTGGAAGGAGAAATTAGGAGAGAGAAAAAAAATCAATTAATTAAATGGAGAGAGAAAAATACAATTATACCCTTATGTCTATTAAAAAACATGTAAGTTACAAAAGATAATTACAATCTTGTCACCAACGAAAAAATCTAGATCTACAAATCAATGGCCAGGATAAATTCATTTTGTTCACAAATACACTATTGTTCACTCATGAACCCTACCCTATATATATATAGGGTAGAGATCCTAAGAGAAGTCCACTCTATTTGAGACACTTGAGAAGCATTCTGGACCACATATTCCCTAAGCTTTTGGTAATATACACATATTGACTATATACATATATGTATATTGAATTATACAC
Organism: Scalesia atractyloides; assembly: GCA_947069175.1. NCBI lineage: Eukaryota > Viridiplantae > Streptophyta > Magnoliopsida > Asterales > Asteraceae > Scalesia > Scalesia atractyloides. The sequence continues at coordinate 2,976,660 of CAMTDV010000010.1, forward strand.
ATATGTATATAGTTAATTTTAAACATACATATGTGTATATTACGAAAAGCTTTGGGAAAATGTGTGGTCCAGAATATTTCTCAAGTTTCTCAAATAGCCTAGTGTTTCTCACATGATCCTAACCCTATATATATATCAGTTAATATCGGGAATTGCGGTGGAGGTAGCTTATCATAGGACCACCGGCCGTGGAGTTCGAAACAGAAACAAATGGGTGTGTGAATGATACTGGTGGTTATGGTTAGTTGTCCGAGCATGAGTGTCCTTTTGATTTTGAAGCTTGATCGGGTGTTTATTATATTACAATTACATTATAATATCTCCCAAAATGATAGAGCATTTATGATAATGGGTTTGGTTTCAATAGGATGAGAATTATAAAAAGTTAGTTACAAAAATAGAACAAGCTATGGAGATATTAACTCTCGCCGTTACGACATATGAATCGCTTTGGAATTATGAAGAAGGTGATGACGTGCAAGAAGTCAAAATATATATGACATATCTTCAAACTTACCGCTAGATTATTAGGAAACCTGCATAATCAACCTTCTAAATAATCTTAAACTATAATATCTACAATAACTAAGTATCACAAATGTTATTACTAATTACTTAATTATTATTTCAAAATAAAATATTGTTACAAAATTCGACGCATATATTAAATTTATTCCTCCTTTAAAACCTAACTAAACTAACTCTAAATAGTTATAAAATTTAACCTCTTTAACCTTGTTTTTTTGCTTTAATCATAAGCATACGTATAAATAAATATAAAAATAATCTCATTTTTTTATTATTACTCATTTAGGGTCCGGCTTACAAACGAGTCGGTTTTTCTAAAACCCGTTTTTTTGCGGATGTTACATGTTCGATCGAATTTCTCCGATCAGAACTCTCTCTATCTCCGTTTCTCTGAACAACACCCCCAAACCCCTAAACCTGCGAAACGCTGCCCGCTATAAGAATTTTAACCCCTGATCACTAATTTGTTACCCTACCCGATTGATTTAGGACCCACCAACGCATGTCAAGACTCTGCCCGACTAAGTTCGTTGGAGCACTTAAGCTATAAGAAGCCAGCTATGGAGCACTGAAGGCTTAAAGAAAGTGGCTATAAAGTTACCTAAATAAAAGTTTATATTTTTCGCAACTAGGGTTTATCCCTATAAAGATGTTATGAATAAAACATGGATTTCATCCCATTTGTGTAATATAAAAGTTTGGTGTTTTGAAATTCTGATATTTATTTCCTATGATCCTGATATTTTAATTCCGCAGCCAAATTAATAAACACCGGTACCACCTGAGTGCTGTTCTCGCGGCTCCCGTTCCGGGGTAGGGGTCGGAGGTTGCGACAGAAGGTGGTATTAGAGCCACTGGTTTAAGCCATTTAGGTGTTCTTTTAAATACCTGAATTTTAACCAATTGTGTTAGGAAATATCTGCGACTTCCATGTTATTCTGTGTAAATATATATTATTATTTTGTGTTATTTTGACTATTTATTTAGTTTTACAGTATGAGTGGTAAGGGTACTTCTGACGCGTATCGTCATCTACCTCATTTCTCTCATGGATGAAGGAACATCCCAGCCAATCACCGAATTCACGGCTAATTCCGAAGATATCTTTGTTTTCAAAGCCAAATCCGCAGAACCTTTTCCCCCTAAAAAGAGAGGTTGGTTTAGTAGAGCCAAAGGAGAAAGGAGGAAAAGAATGAGACAAGCACAACAGCAAACCATAGCGGTTAGAACCGATAGAAATACCCAAAACCAAGAAGTTAGACCCTTATGGGAAGGAGAGTTGGGTAGACAATTAGCTAATTTTCATATGTTTGGAAATATAGGAGGAGAACCTAATTTTAACTAAGTAGCAAATCCAAAACCACTGTTACTTCCTTTATTTCCCTGACCAACCCATAAACCTAGAACAAAATCAGGGAAACCAATTTCCAATCCCTGCCTTTGATCCCAACGAGATACCTAGGATTCCAGCACCAAACCCTTTAGATCAGTGGTGGGCTAACAACTGGGTAATTCAGAACCTACTAGAAAACCCATTTCCCTACGAAGAACGAGTTCCACCTTACCCTGAACCAGTACCGCCCCAATACTACCGATGAGTCATGTGGAGGAACTCCGCCAGTATGGTGAAGAGTTGGTTGAGGAAGGAAACGAATTCGCCAAATCGGGGAGAAAGCTCGTCTGGAAATATGACGAGCGGGAGATGCAGTTTTAAGAAAACAGTCACGTAACATATATATATATATATATATGTGTGTCTGTGTGTGTGTGTTGTTACTTTGAAATATATATATATATATATATATATATATATATATATATATATATATATATATCAACTAAAATAGATATAAAGTAATATATATCACCTATATATATCGATGCATAGTTACTAGTGTTTGAATCCCAGCTATGTTTGTAATAGATGCATATATATATATGGAAAGAGTAAAAGTCACAATGCTCGACGATTTTCATTCACTGTGTTTGAGTGATTATTATTTAATTTATTATGTGATATTAATACCGATAAATGTTTACAATTCAGATGTCAGACAAAGTAAATTAGGAAATCCAGAATAACGATAATAACGAGAATTAAATGAATAAAAGTGCTATCGAACACATAGTAGCATAAGGAGTCATAGATGCTATGCCCTATATTATCGATACTATTAAAAAGGCAGAAAATAATTATTCCAGAAACAGGAATAAACGTGTACCCACTGAATCAAATCACAGCGTGAATGGAAATCACGAATTGTTAATCCAAGCTCCAATTCCAAAAAAACAGAAGAACCATCTCATATGGTTGTTCTTATAAAGAATTCTTATCATGCAAACCGATAGAATTCTCAGGCAATGAAGGAGCTATTTGTAAGACCCTTATTTAATAAATCGCAATTTTTAAGAAAATTTCGCATATAAGAGGATTTATACTCGATTACACGTCCGTACGATATTACTAGTTTAGTAAAACTTCGTAAACATTAAAATATTTCAACATGAATTCGTTTTTTAGTTCCGTATCGACTAAACCAAGTGCGGAAGCTTGATCTTTGATCGTGTTCGGTTCTCCGTTGAGCTTGATTGCATCCAGAACTTCATAATGAGGACCTAAATAACATTTAACAGCGTTAAATGTTAGCTTTATAATGCTAAAATGTAATTTCATAACATTAATAGCTCGGAGAAACAAAATAAAAATTTAACAAAACCCGCTGTAAGCTACGGTTGAGGAACCGTAGCTTACGGTTCAGCTTATCAATCCGGCCAGAAAAGCCCAACCGTAGCCTAAGGTTTCAACCGTAGGTTACGGTTTAGCCTGTAACTTTCCTTTTCTCATTTTTTAACTAAAACTTGCGTATCTCTTTCGTTACTTGTCCGTTTCACTTGAAACTTTTTCTTAATGTCCGTAAAATGTTTACCTACATAATAAACTAGAAATCCATAACCCGAATTCATAGTTTTTATGAATTACGCAACCATTACCCGGTTTATGCGCATATTCATTTTGATCCGTTAAGGGATTTTAAGCATTCGAGCTTAAATCCCGTTAAGGGATTTTAAGCATGACCATTACACATACCTGGCTCAAGTCAAAGTATTGACCCGTTAGCGATACTTTGCGATTCAATATATACTACTCATGGCAATACATGCCCACAAATCATGCTGACCTGTAACCATGGAACTTAACAAACGAAATATTAAATATCATTTTTCAAATGGTAATAACATCACCATTTGACCCGTTAGTCCATTTGACATGTTTCTTGACTCACCCTTTTTACATATCAGTGTAAAAACAATAGAAAATCTCAATAATGTCAAATTGAAAAATGAGATTACTTGTGCAAATAAAGGAAATGATAGTACATCAGTGGACTATCACAGTATGCTAAAGAAATGGAAAGTTAAAAGTACTAAACAAGTCTTATTGTGGATATGTCGATAGGCTTAACACGTTCAGTAAACTGTTTTCAAAATATAAACTAAATTTAGCAGCTGCTTAATCTTGTGGATTAGCATATCTTGGATATAGGACTTAGTACTCCGAAATTTCGTTTGAAAGATTGCCTGATTCTGGGATACGAGGTCTTTATAGATAGTTGATATCAGGGGTATTATACAAGTTCTTCTGATTTTGCGGAAGCAATAGCCTATAACTTCTATAATACTTTCGCAATAAACCCTTAAGCTGCATACAAACTTGAAAAATATCGAAAGATCTAATCAATTGCAGTGATTAAAAGATTCCTTAATTGGAACACACCTCAAAGTTGAGCCTTCATCTCTTTGTCTGTACGGTAGTACTAACCTGAGCTCTCAAGGTCTCGCACAACCCAGATACAGATATCAATTACGCTATATTCACCTGTAAGATGAAATCTAGGGAATCTTGATACGGGAGTATATTCAAGAAGTGGGAACCGCAGTTAAGTCAAGTTTCATAATTCTAACTAACATATCTTGGAACAGTTGAGAAACGTGTTAAAGTTTAAGTGGACAAACATGTCGACAATCTAGGTAAACAAGTTTAAAACTTAAAGTCATTAAAAGGTCAATGGTACTGGTGATATGTCTCAAAAACTGATATGATCCTTTAGCACGTTTTCTCACAAAAATACAAACTGTAAATATTACATTTGGTATGTTTACATTTCTACATTCAATATTAAAAGTCCAAAAAGATTTTTTTCTCATATCTTCCATGGAAACCTAATAATATTGAATGTGATCCGGACCAACGTGACTGTTAAGAAACTGTTTGTGTGTGGATACGTGTGATTGTTCTTAATCGTCAAATCATAGAGATTCGGAGCATCGTTTGAGGGGGAGCTAGATAAACATGTTGATTGAAGATAACATAAAGCTTAAAGTAAGGGGGAGCATGGATGATAAAGTTATTCAAGAAATAAAGATCAAGACAACATTAAAGACTCAGGAACTTATTTGAAGAATGATGACTACGGCAACATCCAAGGCGGAGTCTGTTGATGCATATGTCTGTTGCCTACGTCATCGTATAATATCGAGTCTGTATTTAGGAGCGAAATGACAAAGTTTAGGTATGCTAAAGGTCAAGTTCGCTGGGAATTGTGATGTTGTAGTCAAGTTCGGCCGAACTTAACTAAGCAAGTTCGCCCAAACTTGCACTCTCACCAGCGAACTTGTGATTGGTATAAATAGGAGCTTTGACATTTCATTTGTAACATTCAGAGATTTTGTCACGACATAGGCGAAGCTCTGTCCAAGTGTTTCTAGGATCTGTAACGTTGAATATTAACGAAACGGTGATTAAATAGAAACAAATGAGTGTATCCAATGTCGCCTAAGCAATCGGATTCCGCACGTTTACCTTAGGTTTGTCAGATTAGTGCCCGAACGATCCGTACAACGGACCTACAGTATATATATATATATATATATATATATATATATATATATATATATATTTGTACTTTTTGTGGAATTGTATATTTTTATCTTTATTCCTACATGAACTAAATACATTATATTTACACAAAATATATGCACATAATTGGTCACATCTAAATATATATTTTATCCTAAAATATATTATTTTTCCACTATTAGTTTAAGAAAACTTAAAAAAAATAACTTAAACTTTTTCACCAAAAACTTGTTTATTTGTGATTAAGGTTTATAAATCATTTTCAATCCAATAAATCTTCATTTAATTACACCTTAATCATAATTAAATTTTAGAAATTTTTTCCATAGTTTCCCCTAAACTGTGGACTTTACCCATGCTTAATAAACATGTTTATAATCATTTTTCAACTCAAGTATTATGCAAATATCAAAGACTAATCTTTTAAATCATAAACTTTTAACAAAAATTATGAACTTGTAGTAACTTGAAACTTTCCAAAGCTTCAAGTCTTGAGAAAATGCTCCAAGTGTAATTCCAAGTCTTGTAATGTCTTGAATTATCCATGAACCTCCATGTTTGTATGAAATTCTAATCTTTGAGTTTTTAAAAGATTGAAGATGACGGGGGGTTTACTTTGGCCGACTTTTAGAGAGAGAGAAAGGAAGATGAAAGGTTTTTGGTTATTTGATGGAAATTAGATGTGAAGATGGAGTGTTGGTATGCTTAATCTTCTTACACTTCAGCTTCCACTAATCATCTTTGCAACTCATACAATTCATCAAGCCAAATAAGTGGGTCGGGGGACCCACCCAAAACCGTGAAAAGGGGGTGGTTTAGGTTTTTTTATAAAACTTGTTATACTTTATGAACTTTGTGAACTTGGATGTTTTTACTTGCTAATTTTTATAAAATATAATGATCCAACACACTTAAAGTGATGTTAGAATATGTCCAACTAGTTCACTCTATTTATTGTTTCGTTGTTCGGGTGATAGATTCGGCTCATGCTTTGTACCGGGTCGAATGCCGACATTTCATATTATTTACATAATTTTTTTATACAATTATCATTGTGATATTTTTATTGTCCAAATTTATTAACTTGTTCCCTGGACTATTAAATTTGTTATTTTGGACACAGTTTCTGTACCGGCTTTGTTGTCGGGTAGTTACCGGCTGTGTAGCCTTAAATAATAAGATTTATATATGGCTTTTAGTGTTGTTCTCAATGACCTAATTATTATCTGTAATAGATAATGTTTATTTTGGATTTTTGGGCAATTGTTGTATTGTTCTAAGGAGTGTTGTACACTTCTGTAGAATCGTTGAGTTAATCTGCGGATCGGACAACTTATTTTTTATATAATTTTTCCAAAAATTATAAATCATATGTTATTTTCAAACGAATGTTTTCCTGAAACATTGATGTGGACATATCTTATGTCTCGTTTTTGCAATGTCGAGCTGTACCGTGACTAGTCCTGACATGAATTGTGTGTTCGCATTCTGTCGCCAACCTAGGATATAGTTTTGTGTTGTTTATAGAAACATGACGGATTTGTTATCATATTATATGATTTTGTTCAATCCTAGACTTTTAAGACTTTATTAAATAAAATCAATTCGAAATATGCGTAAATAATTAATGTAATAAGTGTCTAGGTTGAAAGGAATTACCGATATTTTGCCGAGTGTAAGACTCCTACGTACGTATGAGTCCTTTTACTTTTACATTCAAAAATCAACAATCGAATAACTTCACCGATAAACATTGACACTTACAAAAGACTCATGCATTAGACATTAAGTGTACTAACATACTCCCCCTTGGATATTGTACATCGTAGTCTTATCTCTTGACGGTCTTCATTCATTCCAAACACCCTCTTCTGATATTCTTTCTAGTGTTCTTCAAAACTTCTCTTCTTTGTCTGATCCTCTTTGGTGTCTTCAGTATTAAAACCTAGAAATTGACGCTCCCTTTCTTCTTTTCTCTATTTTTTCTTCCCTCTTCTTTTCTTTATTTTCCTCCTTTTCTTCAAACACTCTCCGCTTACTATTCAACATTCTTCTAGAATATCTCTTTATGTAAAGCATAGAATAACATGTTGAAACTATAATGCTTGCTCTATGTCTCTTGCATCGAATAGTATCTGATTGAAGAATAAAACTTCAATATCTTTCTCTAACATATTCACCAACCACATCAGATCATATACACGAATTGATCTCCAGTTGTTCTCCTCACATAACATAATCATTGTCTCCCTGGTTTTTTAATCTAATACCACCACTTGAAAGATTCATAAATGTCTTGCTCCATCTCGTTGAATGGTATCACCTTCAAAACATCAGGCTTTCTGTATTTTTATGTACCCACATATTTTCCCGTTTCTGGATCAACTTTGGTTTTTGATGTGATGCGCTTTGGTTGTTGTGGTTTTCAGTCACTAAATCCTATTCTCACATCTCTGATATACATTAACACATGATGTACATAAACACCAGCATCATGATTAATCATCTTCAACCGACATAGCCCTTTAACATCCCTCATGGTAAACTCTTGATATAATTTATATACTAGAAATATTGCACACCATATTATCTTCGTATCGCAATCTTCCGGATCTTTGGAATCCATATCCAACTAATACGAACTTCAATGGTCGCAAAAACTTTCTCCCAGGCTTCAAATCTTTAAACAACTTCAATTTGTCAACCTTTATATCTTCTACACCGATAATTGGAACACCCCCGTGTTTTTCTTCAACTTTTCTCTTCAAGATTTTTGTAGCTTCTTGATTAAACCACTCATTAAATGTAGGAAAGTCTTTATTAATGTTGTTGGCATATCGAACTTCTGCATCATCAGTTATATCTTCTATCTCAACTCTATCACTATCATCGGTGTCAGCTACTGGTTTATAAACCTAATCTTCTTGTTTATCATCGATTACTAAATCTCCAAGATCTTTTTCAAAATCAAATGTAGGTTCTTCTTCTGGAATCCCACAGAGTTGGACTAATTCTTCTTTCGTGTAGTTATGAACAAACTCTCCTTCTTCTATAACATAATACTTTTCCAAAAATTGTTGAGCAGTATCACTATCATGAACAGATGTGAATGGTACTGCATATGTGATGATTCCTGTAGTTAATCCTGAGTAAATCCACATTGTTTGATCTTTTTCAAGTATACATATATAAACAATATAATCTACGAGAAAAAAATTGCTCACATGGTTTTACAAATAATGTTTTTTTGAATTTCATGGCTAACAAGGTTTATTCTAAAATATCCACTTTTATAGTTGGTAAAACATGTTGCAATACCAAACACATTTGATACAAGTTTTGTTACAAGGTTTTTACTCATCGACTCACGTAGTCGGACGAGGTATTGCAATACGAATCCATAGCCATGCATTTGACCACATATCCTATGTTACTCACCAGCATTCATTGTTTATCGTTATTTTCACATATGTTTCAGGTACAAATGTTTGATGATTATGAAAGTACACCACACGTAGGATGGACTCGGGTCTTAGCTTTACTTTTAAAAATATCTAAGGACAATTGTTTGTGTTTTGTTTATGTTCCAAAGACATTGTAATTCTAATTAATCAATAAAATAAAACTTTAAGTACCATGTCTTTGAAACAATTTTTAACATGACTCTCCGACGTTTTCGCCACAGGTTGCTTTACGCGGTCGGGGTATTACAGATTGGTATCAGAGCCATGGTTGTAGAGAATTAGGTTATTAGAAATACTTTTGACCTAGACTATAACCTTCCTAGGACCCTAACATGACGTAACTCGCATCTAGATTCTAGTACTGCAAAAATACAAAACCATCACCTATCCTTAGGTGATTACAAAACAATACAAAGTCATAATTCATTCTTAGAAGTCAAATTTTCTAACATTTTATAAGAAATCATCATCTATCCTTAGATGATTTATTTTTTGACTTTTTTTAGCCTTAAATGTTTTCCAAATCTTGTCAAAGTTTAGGTTTGAATAACGTGAACACGTGCAATCTTGAAGGGTGGATGCATGTACCCTAAGTTTTTTGTCTGTGGATAGAGTGTTCGTACAAATCCACATAATCGGATCAGTCACTCTTACCTAGGAATTCTTGGGGTGAGTGTCCACTTATAGGCTAAAGCATGTCTTCGCGATACATTATAAAGACCCATTTATTTTGATTAGTCACTGTGTCGTGTATTCGATTTAAGTAACGGATAAATGATTACAATCCTTATGCTTCATCGATATTTTAACATTTATTTTTTACTATCCTATACCAATCTCATTCGTTTTCTCTCATATTTCCTTTCTCTTTTAGGGTACCTCCTCGTTGTGACACTACCCAAAATGCTGAAATGGCAGCCTTGATCGCCCAACAAATGGTTGTGATACTTCCAAATCTTGTGACCCAACTCAATCAAGCCACCAATAACAACAACAATGTATCCACGTCTTATAACTGCAAGCAATTCAACTCGGTTAAACCAAACAAGTACTTGGCTCCTACAATCGTTTGAAAGCATCGAGAGCACCTTCCACCATTGTCCGTGTTCCAACGATCGAAAGGTAGAGCTTGCTTAGAGTGTTTTCAAAAAGAGACCACTCACGTGGTGGAATGGAATTATGAGATATCGAGGTGCGGATGTAGCTATGGCACTATCTTGGGAGGAACTCAGAACTCTCATGCTGAAAGAACTTTGCCCACGAAATGGGATGAGGGCACTTGAAAAAGAGTTCCATGATCTCAAACAAGATAGTGGAGAAAATGGTGCGAATATTGACCGTTACGAATAGTTGAGCCTATTATGTCCCGTTATGGTTACACCATTAGATCATGCCATTAAGACATATATCGAGGGTTTACCGGGGTAAATCCAAGATATTGTCACCGGTAGGTAGCAAGCTAGCTACCGTTAGGGAGGCTATTGAACTAGCAGCAACCCTAACCAACTCCCAAGTGAAGAAAGGGAAACTCGGCCGCAAGGATGGGAAAAAGCAATTTGTTAAGGTTACCCAAGAGAAACCAACCGAGGTGAAAGCCGAACCTTCCCGAAGTCCAAAGAAGCGTAAAGCTTCAAGGAATTTTGTTGTTGTTCCCTAACAAATCAATTTGCTATCAACCAACCAGCTCAAGCCCTTTCTAGGAAACAATAACCTGGTACTGCACCTTTATTCAACCGATGCAATGGTCACCGTCATAACCACATACCCTGTCATCAGTGTGCTCTTTGTGGGCGACTTGGTCACTTGGCCAACACCTGTCGAATTGTTCCAAACCAAGCTATCCCAAATCTTGCTCAACCTCAAACAAATCTTGCTCATCCTCATTTTTCCACCTGGGTCTTATTACAATTGTGGCGAGATGGTCCACTACAAGAATAATTTCCGAAAGCTTGTTAATGCCAATCCAGCCCGTGGACGTGCATTTAACATCAATGCTAACGATGTCCATGACAATAATGATGTGGTTAACGGTACATCCTTTGTTAATAGTCAGCCTGCTTCTATGCTTCTTTATTCGGGTGCCAATAGCAGTTTTGTATTCTTAGCTTTTGAACCTTTTCTTTCGATACCTCGAACTAAGCTAGGAAAACCTTTAACGATAGAGATAGCTAGTGGCGAACCCCTTGTACTTGATTTTGTTATTTGTAATTGCCAGCTAAACCTCAATAACCATCTTTTTCTCATCGACCAAACGCTGATGCAACTTGGGAATTTCGATGTCATAATCGGCATGGATTTGTTAACTAAACATCATACCGAAGTTATCTGTTTTAATAAGATGGTTCACGTACCTTTTTCATCTAGCGAAATTTTAGAAGTTCATGGAGAGAAACCTTCTAGTAGACTCAGACTCATGACTTGTACCCAATGTAACACCCCAACCGATGGCGGAAACATCGGGATGAGACGAAAACGAGATTGTTCATTGCTCACAACATTATTAAGTGACAATAATTAATTAAACCATATTTCATTTCATAAGAATTGTCAAATACATCAATGTAACAAAACAAAGAACAATCTAACATTTGCAAAGTCATAACAAAATTGATACGTCGACATTAAACCTAACGTCTAATTTGTGTATATCTAGTCCTTGCTATATTGTTTTCATAGCGTCATCTCCTTCAACCTGTAACATGTTTTAAAATAAAGTCAATGCAAAAGCAAAGGCGAGTACACAAGTTTAAGCATAGCATACGTATACGAATAAAGTTTTAACAATCCTCATGGCAACTAAATCTATACAAGAGCAATATCAAGGCATGCAATGCTAATAATCAAACCCGTAACGCAATCACGATGTTTTAACATGACCTCACGTGTAAAGCGATGGAGGTGGATGCGTGAATTCCTATAGCGCTAAGCATGTCAAACAAAGGCTAAAAATAGTTATGACTAAAGCACAGCACAGCGTTTATCCCTAGACAAGCAACAAGTATACGATTCAAGTAGTCATGTGTATAGGATTGTTTGTGCGTTTCATAAAGTTTAAGTGTTTGTGATTTTTGTATATGGAAACATGTTACACCCAAAAGGTGATATAAACAAATGTGGGTCGAGTGTACTCACAGAATTGCTAAGTCTTCTTTGGAAATTCCACGACGAGTTGATGAGTGGGAGAAAGGGACACCAATGCCACCTTAAATGACAACGAACATGGATGAATAATCGAATCGGAGTTGAAGATACGTGTACGTTTAGCACGGAATTTATGTAACGACTCTAAAGTTAAATTCGTCGAAGATAAAAGTGTTATCAAAATAATACAATAATATATATATTTTTTGGCGAAAAGTATAAAAGATATATAGATATTTGCAGTTGGAAAAATATATTCCTTCGTTAAATTATTATGTTTTGTCGACGAGAATAATAGATGTGTACTTATATATTTTGGCGAAAAAGATTACTAGATAAATATATAGTTTGGCTAAAAGAAAATAGATAAATGTATATTTTGACGGAACGGGATAATAGATATATATGCATGCTAACGAAAAGAATAGTAGCTAAATATATATATTGTTCGTCGGAAAACACATATTATATATATACATTGTCGTTAGAGAAGTATCATTTTCGAAAAGTATATAACATATATTTATTTTGTCGGAAGGAATACTGTTTATATATTGTCGTTAAATAAATATATTTTGTCGAAACATATAACTCATATGTATCTTGTCAAAAAAGTAATATAGATATATACATACATATATATCTATATATGTTGTAGTAGCGAAATATATTTGCCGAAAGGAAGTATTAGATATATTTATATGTTTTGTCAAGACGTGTAATGTATACATACATATATGTTGTCGAAAAGTCTAATAAGTAAAAATATATATCTTGTCGCTCGGTATATTTAAGTAGATACGTTTTTTCGATAAGCGTACTAAATATATATATATATTTCATGTCGGAAGATATGATTAAATAAGTATATACATTTTGTCGATAAAGTGTCATGTATAATATATTTTGTCGCAAAAAAATAAATAGACATATTTTGTCGATGAACGGGCAGAGTTTCCTCTTGTTTTTGGACAATCCCGACAACATATGTGTCGATATATTTTTCCAAAACACAACAATAAACAACGCAAGAATCGACGAAACACTATAAATGTTTACATACTCTTTTATGTCTACAAATTTTATAAGATTCGGTTACGTGATTATAACACTAATTAAATACAAAACAATATAAATAATAACATAAAAATTTGCGGCGTTAGAAGTATACCGTGACGTGTTTTGATTGAGTTGACTAAAGCATCGACTGAACTTGGCCCCGAATACCGAACCGAACATCGAATCTGACTGGTTTGACTGGCGTTGACTGTTTGACCAGGTTTGACTTTCGTTGACCAAGTTGACTAGGTTTGACTTTCGTTGACCAGGTTTGGCCGAACACCAAACGAGACCTGAAATCGAACTAAGACCCGAAACGAACACGGTCTGAACCGAAACCTGAACAGGAACTGTTGTTTACTGATGTTGTCTCGAACCCGCGACTGTTTGACCACAGTTGACCAGGTTTGACCTGAGTTGACCGAACACCCAAACTGAAACGAGACCCGAATTGACTGAGCTTGAGCCGGAATGCCCAACTAAGTCGGTTGACTGTTCTTGACCGAAACCCGAGCCAAACATGAACTAAAATCCGAGCCAAGACCGAACCGAATCTGAAACAATAACCACTGAACTTGAATCGAAATATAAACAAACAAAACCTGAACCAAGAAACCGAAACCTGAACTGAGACTAACCTTTACTGAACCGAGATTCGACCCGGAGCTGACCCGTGGACTGTTTGACTGCTTGACCAGACCCGAGCTTTGACCAGGTCTAACCGGGTTTGACCGAACCAGAACTGACCCGAACTGAACATGAGCCGAAACTGAAACAAACCAACCTGAAATTGAAAGTTAGAGCATGATCACCTGACACGAATCCGAACCAAAACTGAAACGAATGAACCTAACCTGAACCGAGACTGGGAGAACCGAACCGAGACTTGCGACCTGCTCGATGATGACCCGATTCCAAGGACCGAGCCCAGCAAAACCAAACCCGGACGACTCGAACCGGCTACCACTGCCACTGCCACCGTGAAAACTCTGTCGACACCGCCCTGCGGCTCCTGTCGTTCTTGCCGTCTCCCTCTCTCCAACGTCTCTCTCTCGCGTCGTGCGCCGCCACCACCAGACGACGATGACTGACCGGTTATCGAGGGGTGGAGAGAGTTTATTATGGGGGTTTGAGGCGGAGAAATGAGGTTAGGGTGTTGCGGGTGCGGCCGGGGACGAAGATGTTTGGTCGGTGAAGGTGAAGAACGAGGTCGGTCGCCGGCCGGAGGTGCCGCCAGAAACGGCGCCAGAGCAGAGAGAGGAAAAAAGGGGTGCGGCTTGGTGATTGTGGGGGATTAGGGTTGGGGTAGGTTTATATAGGCTAGGGTTTTGAGTGTGTTGGGCCTAAGGCCCGGTTCATGTGTTTTACGCGGCCCGTTATGGTTCTGAAACCCGTTTTCGAACCCGAACGTGACATAACAGGGTATAATATCGTTTTTAGGTTTAAACACGCGATTTAAACGTCGGCGCTCGAAAATGATTGCGTTCAGTTGTCGTTTCGTTAAAACGCGTAAAAACGCGTAGTTTTCCGATTTTAAACCGTTTTTCGATCCGATTGAAGTTGCGACTCAGGAAATAGAAAACGAGCGTGAATTTCTATAAAAAATAATAAATCTTGGAAATACGAGGCGTTACACCCAAGCCCATAGATACATACGAAAGAAATATCTATCCTTCTTGGCACATATCGTAGAGGAGAAAGGCAAGGCTAAGAGCATTCAAGACAGCCCCATTGTTCAGGATTTTCGCAAGGTGTTTCCTGAAGAACTATCTGGCTTACCCCTGATACGCCTAGTGGAATTTTGCATAGACCTTGTACCTGGTGCCAACCCAATTGCCAAATCCCCTTATCATCTTGCACCGTCTGAGATGCAAGAATTAGCGAAACAACTTCCTCTATGGCACTAAATGTGTTGTTTTCGCTCTCAAAATTTGGAGATACTACCTCTATGGCACTAAATGTGTGGTTTTCCCTGACCACAAAAGTCTCCAATATATATTCAATCAAAAGATGAACATGAGACAACGATGTTGGGTCAAACTTTTGAACGATTATGATTGTGAGATTCGCTACCATCCTATTAAGGCGAATGTCGGAGCTGACGCACTTAGTTGCAAAGAACACGTCAAACTTCAATGTGTTTGAGTCCAATTTGATATCCAAACACGTATATTCCAAGCCCAACATACTTGTGTAACCCAAGGCATGATGTGTTATGAACTACCACATAGTCTTGAGCTTTAGCTTGAAAGAAAATATGATGGGTTACTCTATTTCTTTAATTGATTGTTGATTCCAAACCAAGATAATCTTCGTACATTATTAATAAACGAGGCCTATAAGTCTCATTACTTTATCCATCCTAACACGAAGAAAATGTACATGAATCTTTATACCCAGTATTGGTGGCCGGGTATGAAGAAGGACATAGCTTGTACATGTCCAAATGCCTAACATGCCTTAAAGTCAAGGCAAAACATCAACGTCCCTCAGGTTTGCTTGAACAACCAGAAGTTCTGGTATGGAAGTGGGAGAACATCATTGTGGATCTCATCACTAAATTGCCACGCACTTCTAAAGGTCATGATGCCATTTGGGTAATCATTGACCGTCTGACTAAGTCAACACAATGTTTGCCGATTCACAAGGATTTCTCTGCTGACAAACTTGTTAAGATCTATATTGATGAAATTGTATCTCATCATGGTGTTCCTATTAACACCATATTAGATCGTGATGCTCGTTTCTCATCTCATTTTTGGAAGACCATGCAATCTGCCATGGGAACCAAATTAAATCTAAGCACCGCTTATTGTCCTCAAAGGAATGGACAAATCGAAAAGACTATCCAAAAATTTGAGGATATGCTTATTGTGCGATTGAATTTGGTGGTGGTTGGGATTCACATCTACCTTTGATTGAATTCTCCTACAACAATAGTTTTCATTCCAACATCAACATGGTTCCATTCGAGGCTCTTTATGGTCGAAAATGTTGATCACCTGTCTATTGGAATGAAGTTGGTGAAGCTCAAATCACCGGACCTAAACTCATTCAAGAAACAACAGACAAAATCATGAAAATCCGCAATAACCTCTTGGCAGCTAGAAGTCACCAAAAGAGTTATGCTAACAAACGACGCAAACCTTTGTAATTCCAAATCAGTGATCATGTTCTTCTCAAGGTATCCCCTTGGAAGGGTGTCATTAGATCTGGAAGGAAAGGTAAACTAGCTCCTTGTTATGTGGGACCTTTTAGGATCATTAAAAGGATTCGAAAGGTAGCCTACAAACTTGAACTACCTCCTGAACTTGGGAACGTTCACCCAACTTTCCACTTTTCTAACTTGAAAAAGTGTGTAGCCGATGAAAACCTCAACATCCCTCTTGACGAAATCCACATTGATGACACTATGCATTTCATTGAGAAACCTGTGGAAATTATGGACTGTGAAGTCAAGAAACTCAAGCGTAGTCGAATACTAATTGTTAAAGTAAGTTGGGAATCCAAACGTGGCCCAAAGTTTACCTCGGAACGAGTGGATCAAAAATGAAAGCTAAGCATCCACATCTTTTCTCCAAAGTCTCCTTTAATACAATTTTGGGATGAAATTTTCCAAAGTAGGGGAGACTATAACATTAGCAACATTTCAGTGGTTGTACACTTTTGATCGTTTCCGTATTTAATAAATTTTTATATTTTATTTACAAAATACGTAATCATACGATTGGGTAAAACGATATTAGTGACATTTCCGGAACAAAATCCAAGTTACATTTGCCTTAATACCCTTCATATAGCTTAAAAAACAAGTTAGAAGGGTTAAAAATGGCAAACAAGTGATACTACAAGTCCAGGGACAAAGCTATCAAAAATGCAAAATATTTGGCATCAGAGTGCCATACGAACAGTTTCTATTGGTTACGGTCTATAAGGGATGCCCAGATGAAGCAGATTTGCTTGATTACCAAGTTTAGTCACCTATCTTCAATGTTTGACGCCTAGCACGAATTTTGCCACCTCTAACCTAGTTTAGACACGTGTTAGACACTAAGAAACTCCCTAACACCTCATCAAACACTTGTTATCACCTCCTTGATCCATGATTAGTATAAATAGGCTTCGTATTCTTCATAATCTTCATACCATTCTTTGCTTTCTCACTCAAAATCTCTCTTGGAGCTGGCTTTAGGAATTGAGGCCTCATTCTCTGAGTTCTAAGCTTCCTTCTTGAACACTTATAAGTGTTTCTCCTAGTGTATTTCATTAAATAGCTAGTTATGAGCCAAAAGTCAAGCAAATTAACTGTTTCTTTGACTTTCAATTATGACCATTTTTGTCAAGTCAAAGTTCAAATTCAACTTTGCTATGTGATTGTAAGGGTGTTAATCATTTGCGATTATACCCTTTGACCATCACGTTTAATAGGCGAAATGACGAGTCAAACATGTTTTAAATAAAAGTTAAAAACACATAAAATGCATTTTACAACGAATGACTTTTTAAGTATGAAAACCAAAAAGTTTGACACCAAATCAGTTTATATAACATTATAAAACATGTTTCAACGCGTCTAGCTCGTCATTTCTAGTTTAGCACTTAGTTCTTAGTCGAAAGTCGAGCGGTTTGACTTCTTCTTTGACTTTCGAATCTGACCCATTTGGTCGACCTTAGGATCCGACCAAGCCCAACTATATGATGATAGTAATGTAGGGAATAACCCTCTGAGATTATACCTTATCGTCATATCAATTTAATGGGTTAAATAACGAGTCAACTATGCATACTTTTAAAATGTCAAAAATACCCTTTTTACGGAAAATAATTTAAACCTACATGAGCAATATTTTTTACATTTAAACTAATCATACAACATTAATAAATATGTTTTGACATATCGGACCCATCATAGGACCCTTTCGACCATCCAGACACGTAATTACACATACGACCCGTTAAAGTGGCATAAACCATTTTAACAACTTGTAACGGGTCAAAACACGTAGACACTTTCCAACCAGAATGTAAGGTTTAGTAAATTATATTACACAAGATCCTTCGCTCGTTTGATTTTAAACAACATTATATTCGTTCTTCCGTTTAAGTCACGATTTACACTAATCTTATAACAATCCTACATAATTAGGAAACACTATACAAGATTGAGGAAGACAACTACGCAACATGTGATTACATAGTCCCCTCTTTTATGTTTTCAAAACGTTTTGGGGTGATTCAAATGTGCCTAATATTTTCAGACTTTTCCAAACGACGATATGGTTTATATACACAATATGTTTTCAGTTTGTGTGAAACTTGGTAGGGCGTCATTCATAACAAGGGGACAGTCATTAACTTTGGCCTAGCCGACCGGTAGTATGTTATGGTACCATAGGATTGACAATCTCGTTTCCAAATTTCCCGATGTTTGTGGGGAAGATTAGGGAATGAGAGAAACTGTGCATTTGAGAAACCCTTTTGTAACACCCCAAATCGCGTAAACAACACGCGGCGGAAACACTTGGGGAGTCACGTTACGATTTGTCTCAACACATGGTATTTAAAGTTTTGTTTTATTGAATTATCGAATTTCATTGTCTTGGAGTATCGGAAATGAAATACAATTAAATTGTCTTTTAAGTTTTAAAGTAGCTAAGGCCCGAGTCCATCCTATATGTGGCATGCAGTGACAATCATCATGTAAATAAACCTGAAACATATGTGAAAATAGGTACGTCAATATAAAAATGCCTGTGAGTAACATAGGTTTTGTGAATTAGATTCATGGCTTGAATGTTTTAAGAAAAGAACATATGTTTTTCAAAAATGGCCATGAATCCTTACAAAAAGTTTGATATCTAAAATACTTTGCTTTTTGATAGAAAGTGTTTGTAATATATGTTCAAGATATACGTTTGGTTTTGAAATAACAATTTAGGTAGTATATCAAATGTATACTTTTGATTTAAAAGATTGGGTAGTATATCAAACTATACTTTAGTATACAATAAGAGAATCGATAGTATATCAAAATATACTTTCGTTAAAGAACAAGAGATTCGGGAATATATCAAACTATACTTTCGTAAATAATATCACATTGTTAGCATATCAAACTATGCTTTGGAAGTATATCGAAATATACTTTAATTGTGATTTGATAGTATATCACAATACTTTGGTTTAGTGAAACAATAAAAGATAAGTTTTTATGGCTTAATTAGAAAACCTTTGTAAAACATACATTGTGGTCGTTTGGCAATACATTCAAACCTGAGTATATCAAACTATACTTTGGTGACTATAGATTTACCACGAAGGCAAAATCTATTTGGTTTAAACTTGGTTTCTGACATTCCATACAACAGGAATGGGGTGTCAAATCCTATAGCGCTATATCGTACTACCAATCGGCTTGATCATTGTTAATGAATGTATAAAAGAAATATGACCAACAATAGTCTCACAAATTTTTAAAATCGTAATTTAAGCCATAGGTAACAGTTTCAAATCGTTATCGGATATAGTACTATGTTTAAGAAATCATATAGCATTGAAAAATGTGAAAATAGTGAATAGGCACATATGAATCACCCTAAAACATTTGAAAAATGTAAAAGAGGGGACTATGTACTCACTTGGGGTTGCAAAATATCCTTGAATCAAAGATTAAACAAGCTCAAATGTCCGAGAAGTCAAACGTGTCCTAGAATCGGATAACTATGTAAATATTGTCACACCCCGACCCGCAGCGGAAATAAGAGTCGGGGCATAATTGGGTTATCACCAAAGCACATGACATTTACTATTATGTTTCATAATTAATGAAGTCAAAGCTACATTTTCAAACATCCAAACATGTTCATTCAATACAAGGGAAAATAACCAAACATAACAATCCAAATACTAAATCGTTTTATTCTTCTAATCCAGGTCCTATGTGTTCCTAGCTGCTGCTGGTTCACCTGTATCATGTGTAAAATGGGAGGTTTTGGGTCAACATAAGTTGGCGAGTGAACCTTATTAGATAAACATTTGACAATGCTTTTATGGTTAGTTTATCAATAAAATATTGTGCATAATCATAAAAGAGCAAATGTAAGTAATCAAGCATTGGCAAATAGCAATTACAATTATAACATACAATAACACTTGATAGCATACATGAATATACCAATATCATACGATAACTAACATAAATGAACTGTGCGATCAAGGCTCAATCAAACGGAGCCGATCGTATTGCATGAACTGGAAATGTAAATTGAACTGTGCGCTCAAGGCTCAATCAAACGGAGCCGAACGTATTGCATGAACTGGAAATGTAAATTGAACTGTGCACTCAAGGCTCAATCAAACGGAGCCGAGCGTATTGCATGTATTGAAATGTAAAATGAAATGACCGATCAAGGCTCAATCAAACGGAGCCGATCGTGCGGGCACGCCACAGATCAACCGCATAATAAAATGGGGATCAAACTCAACCTCATGGATGGGGAGCTGCGGCCTCGGCAAATGCATGTACTGAAATAATAATTTGCATCCAATAATAACTACTTAACAGCAACAAACTAATACACATGTCATGATATGATGTATGCACAATAGTTTCGTTATAATATGTAAATAAACAAAGACACATGATACACCCCAAAAACGTGATTAAAACAGGGAATTTGAAAGGTTCACTCACATTGGGTGCGTTGAATTGAAGATGGTGAGATGCGCACGATTTAGATGAGCGGATCGACGAGGGATACGAACCTAAATAATAATGGAAAAATATATTAAATGGATGGATTTTATTAAGGATTTTAATGGGATTTTTAGATATATTTTTGTGAGTTTATGGCTATTTTCTATCTTTAAAAATGTTATTTTTAAGTATTTTTAATTGATTTTTAAATTAAAATAAACAAATAAATATATAAAAAAATATTATTTTTTTTACTGTTGACCGTTGACCTTTGACCGGTTCGGTCAGCGGTAATTCCTGCGCCGGGCGGGATTCGAACCGGCGACCTTCCGTTCACGTGCACGTAGCTCTACCAACTGAGCTACGTGACTAACCCGTTATAAACTCAGTTTAATTATATTTATATGCTTATTTGAATTAACCGAAAAATTCCTTTATTTACAAAAACGTTTTAAATCAACTGGACCGGTGCTCGTGACATGATTCGAACGCGCGACGTGAAGTTCATTTTGCACACAGTCCACCGCTGGACTGTGTGTCTAACCCGGTTATATTCTTGATTTATATTATACTTAACAACTACCTGTTTTAACCCGGGTTAGTTCATGATTAAAAAGGAATGTTATTACACAAGCGTGCGCGTAGCAAGGATCGAACTCGGGACGTGTATATGAACTTTGCACACAGTCCACCGCTGGACTGTGTGTCTAACCCGTTTATAATCCGGATTTTAATTACTCTTATCTCATTATTAAGTTCGTCTTCTACATTACGATCACAGACTTTACTCAAACATCTGGTTCGTGATTAATCTAATTAATAAACATGACGACTAGCTTGAATGTACTAAACCGAACAGTTTGGGGAAAGAAGATACCGGACAGGTTGTCTTCCTCAGAGAGTCCGGCGAGAATTTGACGGCTCTGTTTTTGAACTTTCGGCTGAGAGGGTCTATCAACAGAATTAAGGAATTAGATATGAAATTGAACTAGTGTGTATTGATTATTAGCACGTTTGAATGTGCATACCGATAACTAGCGAGTTTCCGGCAATTCCAGAAATTCTCCGGCGAACACAGAAAATCCAGCAAAGTCGTCTGTGGCTGATTTTGAGTGATGGGTTAATGTTAGTAAAGTTCTAACAATAGATTGAAATCGCAAAGAAGGAGGATCTTACCGGTTTGTGTTGAATACGGTTTTCCGGCGTCTTCTGCAGAGAATTCCGGCGAACTGTTTTAGGTGCTCAAATGATTTGAAAACGCGACGAAAAGGAAATGGAGTGTTGTTGTGATAGTTCTGAATCGTGCAAATGATCGGAACTTGAATTAAATCAGAGTTCGATAAATTTTCGGTTTCAAATACCGAAAATGATGAAACTTTAAGTTCATTCATTACTGACTTAATTAGAAACCGAAATACATCGGTTATAAGTTGGCCAGATGAATTCGAAATGATTTGGCGATCGGTTTGCCGATTTCCGTTATTCAGATGGCATCAACGGTTGATTTGAGTTTGCGTATAAGATCCAATTGTTTGCCTAGTGTTAACAGAAAACACATTGTGGCGGAGTGGTTTAGTGAAAGAAGGTTAAGTTGCTTTGAAGGCTTGGCTGACCCGGGTTCGAGTCCTGGCAGCTTCACTTATTTTTTATTTGTTTTATTTTAACTTTTTATCAAATATGATTTTTATAGTTTAGTTTATTTATTAATTATGTAACGTTTTAACTCAAAATAATCATAATTAATTAACGAAACTTTTATAACTTGGTACAAGATTACAAAACGGAGCGGGTTTTGGAGACCCGATTTTTACAAATGTTACAGTATCCCCTACTTTTAGGAATTTCGTCCCGAAATTTAAACAGTTGAAGTAGTAGGAAAAAGATGCGGGTATTTTTCACGCATTGTCTTCACGTTCCCAAGTAAACTCAGGTCCCCGTTTCGACTCCCAGCGAACCCTAACAATAGGAATGCGACTTCGTCGTAGACGCTTTTCTCCATAGTCCATAATCTCCACTGGTCTTTCAATAAAATGCATGGATTCATCAATCTGAATATCTTCCAGTGGAATATGGAGATTCTCATCTGCGAGACACTTCTTCAAGTTCGACACGTGGAACGTGGGATGAATCCTGTCGAGTTCTTCCGGTAGGTGAAGCTTGTATGCTACAGGACCTACTCTTTCGAGTATCTTGAAAGGTCCTACGTAACGTGGTGCTAGCTTTCCCTTTTGACCAAAACGAACTACTCCCTTCCACGGTGATACTTTTAAAAGCACATGATCACCAATGCTAAACTCCAAGGGCTTCCGTCGTTTATCTGCGTAACTCTTTTGACGACTTTGAGCCGCTAGAAGATTGTTTCGGATTTGATGAATCTTATCTGTGGTTTCTTGGATCAATTCTGGACCAGTAATTTGTGCTTCCCCAATTTCGTGCCAACAAACAGGAGATCGACACTTTCGACCATATAAAGCTTCAAAAGGTGCCATGCCGATGCTAGAATGATAGCTGTTGTTGTACGAAAATTCAACTAACGGTAGGTGGGCGTCCCAATTTCCCTTGAAGTCTATGACACATGCCCTAAGCATGTCCTCAAGAGTTTGAATGGTGCGCTCAGACTGTCCATCAGTTTGAGGATGATAGGCGGTACTGAGATCTAATCGAGTGCCCATAGCGGATTGTACTGCTTGCCATGTTCGTGAGGTGAAACGACCATCACGATCAGAAATAGTACTTAATGGTACCCCGTGTCGGCTTACGATTTCGTTGATATAAATACGAGCAAGCTTTTCGTTCTTGAAATCTTCTCGAATAGGAATAAAGTGAGCTGATTTTGTAAGTCGGTCTATAATCACCCATATAGTGTCATACCCACTAGAAGTGCGAGGCAGCCCGGTAATGAAATCCATGGTTATATTTTCCCACTTCCATACAGGTATTTCCGGTTGGACTAGAAGTCCTGAGGGTCTTTGGTGTTCAGCCTTCACCTTAGAACATGTGAGACACTTGGAAACAAAAACGGCAATATCTTTCTTCATTCCAGGCCACCAATAGGTGTACCGTAGGTCTTGATACATCTTATCGGCTCCTGGGTGTATAGAATATCGCGTTTTATGAGCTTCATGCATGAGTGTTTCATGAAGATTGATGTGGTTAGGAATCCAGATACGATCTAGGTAATACAAAATACCATCAGATTTAGTTTCAAGTTTTAGCTCGGCTCCACAGGACATCTCTTTTTGTACATCTTCCTCTGTTATTGAAACGTGTTGAGCTTCTCGAATTTGATCCTTAATATTGGTTATAATTTGCGAACATAGAAGATGAATGGAGTTCGCATAACCCTTTCGACTAAGTGCATCAGCCACCACATTTGCTTTGCCAGGGTGGTATCTAATTTCACAGTCGTAATCATTTAGGAGTTCGACCCATCTTCGTTGCCTCATATTTAACTCTTTTTTATTGAAGATATGCTGAAGACTCTTGTGGTCAGTGTATATTTCACACTTAGTACCATAAAGATAATGTCTCCATATCTTAAGAGCGAATACAACGGCTCCAAGTTCGAGGTCATGAGTGGTGTAGTTCTTTTCATTTGTCTTGAGTTGCCTTGAGGCATAAGCTATGACTTTTCCTATTTGCATGAGAACGCAACCTAATCCTTGCCCTGACGCGTCGCAATAGACTACAAAATCATCACAACCTTCAGGAAGAGTGAGGATTGGTGCATCACAAAGTTTTTGTTTAAGTGTTTGAAAAGCTTCTTCTTGCTTGGGTCCCCATACGAATGGTTTTCCCTTATGGGTTAAAGCCGTGAGTGGCACCGCAATGCGAGAGAAGTTTGAAATGAACCGACGATAATAGCCAGCAAGTCCAAGAAAAGACCTTACTTCGGTTGGTGTACGCGGAGCTTGCCATTCTTGAACTGCTTTGATCTTTGATGGGTCAACATGTATTCCTTTGTCATTGACTACATGCCCGAGAAATTGCACCTCTTTTAACCAGAATTCACATTTAGAGAACTTGGCATAAAGCTTTTCCTTTTCTAGAAGTGCAAGAACAAGTCGTAAATGACGCTCATGATCAGCTTTAGATTTTGAATAGATAAGAATATCGTCGATGAATACAATAACAAATCGATCGAGGTAAGGTTTGCAGACTCTATTCATTAGGTCCATGAAAATAGCTGGTGCGTTGGTTAATCCAAACGGCATAACCATGAATTCATAGTGACCATAACGAGTTCGAAAAGCAGTTTTAGGGACGTCTTCTTCATGCACTCTAAGCTGATGATAGCCAGATCGAAGGTCGATTTTCGAAAAGCAACTGGCACCTTGTAGTTGGTCAAGAAGATCATCTATGCGAGGTAAAGGATATCGATTTTTGATGGTTAACTTGTTGAGCTCTCTGTAGTCGATGCACATCCGAAAAGATCCATCTTTCTTCTTTACAAAAAGGACAGGTGCACCCCAAGGCGATGAGCTGGGGCGTATGAATCCCTTGTCAGTCAACTCTTGCAATTGACTGGCTAGCTCTTGCATTTCAGAGGGGGCTAACCTATATGGAGATTTTGCCACTGGTGTAGCACCAGGTATAAGATCGATACGGAATTCGACATCTCTGATTGGAGGAAGTCCTGAAATGTCGTCAGGAAAAACTTGTGGAAAATCTTTTACAACAGGAATATCTTCAAGTTTCTTCTCTGTGGTCCCCTTCTTGATGATATGGGCTAAAAACGCAACATAATTCTTGCGAAGGTATTTTTGAGCTTGAAGACAAGACATTAAGTTGAGCCCTTTCGACGAGGTTTCTCCAATGATTCGAAGAGTCTGACCGTTTGAAAGAGGAATACGAATAAATTTTTCTCAACATACAACTTCCGCATGCTGTTGACTGAGCTAATCCATACCGATTATGATGTCGAAACTTCCCAGCTTCATAGGAATAAGGTCGACTGAGAAATCGTGGTCGTTTAAGGTGAGTGTACAGTTGCGTAAAATAGAGTCTAATGAAACTGGTTTTCCGTCCGCAACTTCCACCGTTATGGATTCCGCGAGCTTATCCCTATTTTTGCTTAAGATAGGTTCAAATTCTAATGACACTAAACTTCTATCCGCACCAGTATCAAATAACATAGAGGCATATCTACCATTAATAAGAAACGTACCGTTGACCACATTGCCGTCAGCTCTGGCCTGGTTCGCGTTAATATTGAAAGCTCTTCCTCTAGCAGGTGGAGGAGCTTGGTTTGCTTGATTTATAGGGTTGGCTTGGGCCTGAGCATGAATAATATTAACCAGCCTTGGACATGTGTTTCTGAAATGACTTGGGTCGCCGCAATTGAAACAAGCCCGCATTGGTTGGCCCATAGGGTAATTGGGTTGATAGTATGTTTGGGCTAAATGTTGGGTGGGTGGAAATGGTAGTTGTTGGTGGGCTTGACCCATTAACTGTTGGAGGGTTTGGGTTATAGGTTGGTGGCGATTTGTTCGTTGAGACGTGCGGCAGTTTTGAATAGTGTGTTCGGCGCGACCGCAGCCGGTACAGTATTGACAAGGATAATCAGGGGAGTGGTGATACTGACAACGGTTACATTTTGGTAGTGGCCCTGTGTATGGTTTTCTGTATGGCGCGGGTGGAGGAGTGGCTTGAGTGATGGGTGCAGCAAGAATAGGGGTGTTGGTTTGGGTGACTGCAAAGTTCCTGGTGTTACGCTTCCTCTTATTAGCAAACTTAGAGGAAGGAGTGTGGTGGTTTGAGGTTTGTCCCTCAGCAGGGGCTTTCTTCTTTTCCTCCTTGAACTTCCCATTGCGAATTCGGTTTTCGGTCAGTTCCGTTGCCAACTCCATGGCAGCTTCGAGTGTTACCGGTGAAACGCTGAGAACCGAATCTTGGATCTTCGAGGGAAGTCCTCGAATGTAATGTTCGATCAGACGATAGGTTGGAGTAAATAAGTTTGGAACCATTTGGTTTAACTCCAAGAACCTCTTGTTGTAAGTAGAGTGATCACCCTCTTTTTGCTTCAAGGCATGAAATTCATCCTCCAATTTCTTAATTTCACTTCTAGGACAGAATCGCCTAGTCATGATTTCCCTTAACTCCTCCCAAGTTAAGGCCATCGCATCTTCAGTTCCCCTCTTTCCCTTCTCAGTATTCCACCAAGTGAGAGCTACACCAAGTAGTCTCCCGGTGGCGTAACGAACCTTGCGATCCTCAGGACAATCGCAGTTTAAGAAAACGTTTTCCATCTCCTCGAACCAATGTAGGAGAGCAGTGACTCCCTCAGTCCCTTCGAATTTTGGAGGATCACAGGACTTAAAATGTTTGTAAGAGCATTTGATGGTAGGAGGGTTGTTGATGTTCTGGTCCTGTTGTTGAGGAGGGTTAGTAGGATTTGCAGCAAGGGCTTGTTGTACTTGTACCACGATGTCCGACAATATTGTGGCCGTTTGATTTGCGATATGAGTGGCCAAACGTTCCCGAGACTTTTCCGATTTCTTACCCCTTCGATGCTGTCTAGACGACATCTACAGGATCATAAAATGAGAAGATTGTGAGTTTATGGTGTCTTTTTAGGTGTCATGTGTCTTTAAGAAAATGAAAATAACATAAATATCAATAATGCAACTACATCCAAAGGATATCTTGGGTTCGCTCGTGTTGGGCCTCAAATGTCCCCCATACCTTCACCTACATAATCATGTGGGCCCCCATGGCTATTGGCTTGGTAGGATTCACATTAGTATTGGCAATTTAACACTCGCATCCCCCGAATGCAAACCACAAAATACGTTCATGAGATGTTTGGTCGGAACGTGTCCAGGTGTAGACACAACGACAACTCAAAGTGGGATTAGCTCTCACGACGTTTGGTATAGCATGCTTTGGCCTAATAGGTACTTCGTACTCTCATCGTTAGTCCCCAGGTAGGCAAACTGGTCCTTTATTTTGGATTTATACGAATGCCAGCCTAGACAGGACGTTCCGACTACCGGTACTAGTACCCTTCCAGTTACTACATGCCCGTCATGAGAACTCACTTTGATGAGATTTGAAATCACGAAAATCATTGTAAAATCAATCATGATGTGGTGTGTGCTTGCATGGATGTGATATGTTATGATCATACGATTTCATGATGGGCATTATTTGATAATACATACTTATGAACATGCTTGTACAATATCAAATGTAACATTTAACATAAACATATAAACATCATGAAATTTGGCATATAACACACAAAATTCTTATAAGTTTCTAATCGACTATAGTATAGGCTCTAAGGGTCTAATAACCTATCCTATATCCCTATAGTCATGGCTCTGATACCAATCTGTCACACCCCGACCCGCAGCGGAAATAAGAGTCGGGGCATAATTGGGTTATCACCAAAGCACATGACATTTACTATTATGTTTCATAATTAATGAAGTCAAAGTTACATTTTCAAACATCCAAACATGTTCATTCAATACAAGGGAAAATAACCAAACATAACAATCCAAATACTAAATCGTTTTATTCTTCTAATCTAGGTCCTATGTGTTCCTAGCTGCTGCTGGTTCACCTGTATCATGTGTAAAATGGGAGGTTTTGGGTCAACATAAGTTGGCGAGTGAACCTTATTAGATAAACATTTGATAATGCTTTTATGGTTAGTTTATCAATAAAATATTGTGCATAATCATAAAAGAGCAAATGTAAGTAATCAAGCATTGGCAAATAGCAATTACAATTATAACATACAATAACACTTGATAGCATACATGAATATACCAATATCATACGATAACTAACATAAATGAACTGTGCGATCAAGGCTCAATCAAACGGAGCCGATCGTATTGCATGAACTGGAAATGTAAATTGAACTGTGCGCTCAAGGCTCAATCAAACGGAGCCGAACGTATTGCATGAACTGGAAATGTAAATTGAACTGTGCACTCAAGGCTCAATCAAACGGAGCCGAGCGTATTGCATGTATTGAAATGTAAAATGAAATGACCGATCAAGGCTCAATCAAACGGAGCCGATCGTGCGGGCACGCCACAGATCAACCGCATAATAAAATGGGGATCAAACTCAACCTCATGGATACACCCCAAACAAAGACACATTGGGTGCGTTGAATTGAAGATGGTGAGATGCACACGATTTAGATGAGCGGATCGACGAGGGATACTAACCTAAATAATAATGGAAAAATATATTAAATGGATGGATTTTATTAAGGATTTTAATGGGATTTTTAGATATATTTTTGTGAGTTTATGGCTATTTTCTATCTTTAAAAATGTTATTTTTAAGTATTTTTAATTGATTTTTAAATTAAAATAAACAAATAAATATATAAAAAAATATTATTTTTTTTACTGTTGACCGTTGACCGTTGACCGGTTCGGTCAGCGGTAAATTCCTGCGCCGGGCGGGATTCGAACCGGCGACCTTCCGTTCACGTGCACGTAGCTCTACCAACTGAGCTACGTGACTAACCCGTTATAAACTCAGTTTTAATTATATTTATATGCTTATTTGAATTAACCGAAAAATTCCTTTATTTACAAAAACGTTTTAAATCAACTGGACCGGTGCTCGTGACATGATTCGAACGCGCGACGTGAAGTTCATTTTGCACACAGTCCCACGCTGGACTGTGTGTCTAACCCGGTTATATTCTTGATTTATATTATACTTAACAACTACATGTTTTAACCCGGGTTAGTTCATGATTAAAAAGGAATGTTATTACACAAGCGTGCGCGTAGCAAGGATCGAACTCGGGACGTGTATATGAACTTTGCACACAGTCCACCGCTGGACTGTGTGTCTAACCCGTTTATAATCCGGATTTTAATTACTCTTATCTCATTATTAAGTTCGTCTTCTACATTACGATCACAGACTTTACTCAAACATCTGGTTCGTGATTAATCTAATTAATAAACATGACGACTAGCTTGAATGTACTAAACCGAACAGTTTGGGGAAAGAAGATACCGGACAGGTTGTCTTCCTCAGAGAGTCCGGCGAGAATTTGACGGCTCTGTTTTTGAACTTTCGGCTGAGAGGGTCTATCAACAGAATTAAGGAATTAGATATGAAATTGAACTAGTGTGTATTGATTATTAGCACGTTTGAATGTGCATACCAATAACTAGCGAGTTTCCGGCAATTCCAGAAATTCTCCGGCGAACACAGAAAATCCAGCAAAGTCGTCTGAGGCTGATTTTGAGTGATGGGTTAATGTTAGTAAAGTTCTAACAATAGATTGAAATCGCAAAGAAGGAGTATCTTACCGGTTTGTGTTGAATACGGTTTTCCGGCGTCTTCTGCAGAGAATTCCGGCGAACTGTTTTAGGTGCTCAAATGATTTGAAAACGCGACGAAAAGGAAATGGAGTGTTGTTGTGATAGTTCTGAATCGTGCAAATGATCGGAACTTGAATTAAATCAGATTTCGATAAATTTTCGGTTTCAAATACCGAAAATGATGAAACTTTAAGTTCATTCATTACTGACTTAATTAGAAACCGAAATACATCGGTTATAAGTTGGCCAGATGAATTCGAAATGATTTGGCGATCGGTTTGCCGATTACCGTTATTCAGATGGCATCAACGGTTGATTTGAGTTTGCGTATAAGATCCAATTGTTTGCCTAGTGTTAACAGAAAACACATTGTGGCGGAGTGGTTTAGTGAAAGAAGGTTAAGTTGCTTTGAAGGCTTGGCTGACCCGGGTTCGAGTCCCGACAGCTTCACTTATTTTTTATTTGTTTTATTATAACTTTTTATCAAATATGATTTTTATAGTTTAGTTCATTTATTAATTATGTAACGTTTTAACTCAAAATAATCATAATTAATTAACGAAACTTTTATAACTTGGTACAAGATTACAAAACGGAGCGGGTTTTGGAGACCCGATTTTTACAAATGTTACAAATATCGGGACTTAAATCGGCGGATCGGATAGAATGAGGTCTTGTAAACCAAATGAGTGTTGGAACTCATATGAAATGGTTTAGCAAAGTTAACATTCTAATTTGAAAAGGATTCCTAAGTGCTTATTGACCCGTTATGACGCGTTAAGGTAGTTTATGCTACTTTAACGGATCATTTACGTAAATACGTGTTCGGATGGTTAGATATGTGTTATGATAAGTCTAATATGCCAAAATAAGTCTAATATAGTTACAACATTAGTTTATATGTCAAAACATTGGTCACGTATGCTTAAAGTTGATTTATGCGCAAAAAGGACATTTTGGTCATTTATAAAGGCATAACTAGCGACTTAACATAATATTAACCAAACGACGTGACCATAAGGTATAACCTCAGAGGGTTATTCCCTATACAACTATGGTCACTAATATGAGTTTGGTCGGATCCTAAGACCGACCAAACGGGTCGGATTCGAAAGTCAAAGCGGTGGTCTAGACCGCTCGACTTACGACCCTAAACAAGCACTAAACTAAAAGTGACGAGTTAGACATGTCAAACATGTCTAGCTAAGTTTATAAAACTGTTTTGGTATCAAAACAAAGGGTTTTGATACCCGAAAATAGTTCCTTCGTATAATGCGCACTTTGCGCATTATTGACCGAAATTTTGACTCGTCACTTCGACAAGTAAAGGGCGGTAATCGGCAGGCATGATCGCTATGGATCATAACCAACGTGATTACGATCACGTTGCAAAGTCCAATTGGACTTTGACTTGACCAATTAATGGTCAAAGCTGAAAGTCAAACACTGTTTGACTTTTAGCTAAAACTAGCTAAAAAATGAGCAATATTATGGAAGAGTACTTACTTGTGTTTGAGAAACACTTAAGAACTCAGAGAGGAGGTCTCCAATTGCTGGAAACAACTCCAAATAGATGGGAGGAAGAAAGAATGGAATGAGCAAAGAGAAATGGTGAAGATCAAGCCTATTTATACTAATCTTGGAGCTCCCAAATCATGCCAAGTGTTGATCCAGGTGTTAAGGCATGGATTAGTGTCCCTCCAGGTGTCTAATGCAGGTTAAAGGTGGCATAGATCCTTACTTGGTGGCCAAGGAAGTGAACAAGAAGCTGTCAGCTTGAATTTAGGAAGCTTCTGAGATGGGGACCCCTTACGGACCGTATGGGGTTAGGCCTTTACGGTCCGTAAGGCCCTTGCAATGGCAGAAGTTTCAAAATTGGCAGAAATGGCCCCTTAACTTGTTTTCGTCGCGTTTTGGCACTTTTAACACCCGTTAACCCCATTTTTAAGCTCCATAAGGATGAATAAACATAGGGAATTTTAAATGTGTCCAAAAATGTCCTGGGTGTCGGTTCGTTCGGTCATATGGTTGCGGTTTTCGGTTAATTACAACGAAAATCGTAACGAACGCGCAAATGACTGTAAACGCGTAACGAATGATATTTTTGCATTCCAATCATTAAAATACTAGAATTTAGTGATTACAAATTTTTTGGATGTGCGTACATGTTCCCGATCAGGAAATACGCGTATCGGCATAGTTTCGCAGAGTTTGCAAAATAGCCCCTGAAGTTGAATAAGCATGTTTTTGCCATAATGAACCCTTCCAAACTTATTTCTAAGTTATGTAAAGGATATTTAGGGTATGTTTATCTTGTGTCAAAGTTCCGAAGTGTATGTCGCGTTAAACTGATTACGTTTGCGTAACAGCTTGCGATTTCACTTTAAGAAGCGATTCGAAAGACCGAAATTTTACAAGGACTGAATGTGTGAATGTCACATGAAATTATACAATTCTCGGGAATGAAACACAGGATCTCATTGGATTCGAGATTGTTCAGAATTGTACGATGGTTGAAAAGGCACAGATGTTACACCTTTGGAGGTTTGTCCGACGAGTCAACATAGGCTTGAATATAATCACCATACGACCACACTTGTTTTACATAAAAAGAAACAATTGGTTTACATACATGATGGTTAGTTTACACATAACATGACGATTGGTTAACACAAGACGATGGTTTATACATAACATGACGATTACAAATAAACCATAAAATTTACAAGAAAACATATGCTCACTTACATGGTTTTACAAAGAATACTTTTTGTTGAATTTCATGTCTAACAAGGTTTCCTCTAAAATGTCAACTTTCATAAGTGGTAAAACATGTTGCAATACCAAACATGTTTGATTGGTTACAAGGTTTTTACTCATCAACTCACGTAGCTAGTCGGACGAGGTATTGCAATACGAATTCATAGCCATGAATTTGACCACAATCCTATGTTACTCACCACCACACATTGTTGACCTAGATTTTCACATATGTTTCAGGTACAAATGTCTGATGATTATGCAAGTATACTACACGTAGGATGGACTTAGGGGCCTTAGCTTTACTATAAAAAAAACTAAGGACAATTTTTGTGTTTTGTTTATGGTCCAAAAACAATGAAATTCTAACTAATCAACAAAATAAAATTTTAAGTACCATGTGTTTGAAACAATTTGTAACGTGAGTCCTCGATGTTTTAATCGCGATTTGTTTTACGCGGTCGGGTGTTACACCCATCATGTGCTTCGAGGCTCCACTGTCCATGTTCCACTTGGAAAATGCGGACCTAGGAAGCCCCTACACATGCAAGTAACGGATTAGTATTTAATGGAAACCCAAGCCATCTTGGTCTTGGGTTTTCCAACTCTTTTAACCACTTAGTCATTTTCATTCAAACATTAATTTCAACTACTCCCCCTAAAGTCTCAGTCGGTTTCTGTCTCCAACTTTGTTTACTTAAAAGTTTTTTTCTGAAATAAACTTTTAAGTTCACACTTTCTTCAATCTTTTTAGGGTTAGCGGTTTCTTGTGATTTAACATTACCGGTTTGTACAAAAGTTTTCACAGAGTTCTCAGTATTTTTTTATGTATCAAAACATGTTTTGATTCAACTTTGGGAGTTGTTTTTGAAACGCTTGGTTTAAAGACACCATGTACTGATTTCTTTTCATCAAGACCATGATTTGGACAGTTGTATGAAGCATGTCAAACTTCACGACAATTAAAGCAAGTTCTCCTATCTTTGCGATTTCCAAAAAATTCAGGAAGTGCTTGAGCATGTTCTCAAGCTTTCCTTTCAAATAATTCTCCATTTGATTGTTTCTCAAACAATTCCTTCTTACTTTCAAAACTAGATCCATGTATTACCTATGAATCTATTCCCATTTCCATCGTTTCCTAATCCTCTATTTCCATTTCCTTGATAACCCATGTCAACATTGTTGTGTTGGTTTCTCAAATTTTGATTGTATCTATTTTGATTGTTTAACGCGACCTCAGATTGGTAATAACTTGTTTCGGCAAACTGTTTTGACTGAATCTGGTTGTTCCGATTGTTTGAAAATTTTGGTTTGTTCTTCAGAACTAACTTTTTCTTATTTTTAACCTGATTGTAACATCCTCAACAATTTTTAAAGTTTTTACAATAAAATTCACATTCACGTTTTTTACTGGAAAATCCAAATCATAATGCCCAACCATAGGATACACTGTGATCATTTTCTCAGGGTTACACAAATTATGATTCTCTGATGAAATGTGCTTGTTTTTAACCTTTTTATTTTAACAATCTGAACTCTCAACTTTTTCCTGTCCAAAAACTTTTTCAACCACAGACATGTATTCTCATCACAACTATCGGAATTGTTTTCTGACTTCTCAAAAGAAATATCGATGGTTTCGGGTAAAATATCTTTTGGGTCAGCTACCAATGGTGTTTTAACAACATCTATAGCTTCGTCAACATCCTCCAGAGATTTTTTATAATTGTTATTAATTAGAGGTGGACATCTATTATACCCGATACCTCGATTTCCTTAACCATATATATCTTACCCAGTTTTTTCATCCTTTTTAATTGGTTTGGGGATGATATGAATTATAATATGTGATGCTGTCACATATCTTTTCAATTTTCTATCAACTCTTTCAGATTCAATTTTAATTTCTTCCCTTTCTTGTTTTAGCATTGCAATTTCATCAAGATATTTGTTAATTGCTTCTTGTTTTCCTAAAACAGTTGCTTGTAAAAGTTCATTTGTCTTTTGACCTTTTCTCATTTCTTCAATGAACCATTTTTTAGCACATTACAATTTGTTATAAGCTATTTGAAGAGATTGCATATAAGTTAGCATATTTTGTGTATGCTCTTTCAACCTTTCGTAAATAGCATCCTTTTCAATGCATTTCACACAAGGATGACATTTTGTGAGTTTCAATTTAGACTCGTTTTCATACTCAGATTCGGTAGTTACCTCTTTTAATTGAGCCATCTCTTCCAATAATTCTATAAACATCTCTGATTACTCACTATTTCTTTAGTATTTTTATCCTCATCAAACTTAACTTCTCCCAATGGTGCATCCTTTAAGAAAAAATCCTGTAAAATTTTCAACAAAGTTAGATGGAAAAGTTGATTTAAAAATACTAACTCAGATTGTAAAATTCTTTTCTTCTTCGATAACGAATGTCGGTTCAGATTATGTTTTTGCATCAAGGAGACTTGTTGTTTCTTAATTAGCTTCAACCATCACATTTTCCTTAATTTAATCCATTAGACCAGATAGAGCTCATCATCTTCATCAAACAACTCATGTGAGCCCCCATTAGCAACACAATCCACTTGCATGGAATTTGTTCCTTTATGTGGCATCTTCTCATAAAACTTTTATCCAAGAAAAAACTTTCCTAACCATTTGAATCAAAAGGAAATGGGCCAGTTTAAGATTAATATGGCTTGGCTTTGCAATTAAACAGTTTGAACTTATATAAAATCGTTTCAAGCCACCAAATCAGCTTGTCTTTGTTGGTGCTCACCCACTCAACCAGTTTGGTTTGTTGGATTCTGAAACCGGATAGAGGCGCAGTTCAAAATTTTGTTTAAAATCACCCACAATTATAAAATTCTAAATTAAAGCATTTCATCAAAATTCTTGTATGCATTCAAGATTCTACCAAGCAAAATTCACACATTCTTCATACCAATTTACCAATTAACAATCTAACAACAAAACTTCATAACTAGGGGTGTTCAAAAAACTCGTGGCTCGCAGCTAGCTCGAAACTCGCTCGGAAAAAGCTCGGCTCGAAAATGGCTCGGTTGTAAACGAGCCAGCTCGGCTCGGCTCGGTTTGTAAACGAGCCGAGCTCGAGCTTGGCCTGGCTCGGCTCGTGAGCTCGTGAGCCGGCTCGATAAGGTTTACATCCTTTATTTTTTTTGTCCCACATTGCTTAAAAGACAAAAACTAAGGAAGTGCCTCACCTATAAAAGATGGCAAAAACAATGTAGAAAGTGATTAACTATTTATACTTGCATATTTAGCCATTTTGTTAAATTAAATTGCAATTATGGCCTTATTCTATGAAGAGTTTTCTTTTTTAGGGCATTTTAATTAGTATATTTTGTGGTTTTTTGTTGGTTCGAGCTAGATCGAGCCGAGCCGAGCTAGCTCGAATTTTAATCGAGTCAAGCTCGAGCTGGGTCTGGCTCGGCTCGACTCGGCTCGTTTACAGCCCTACTCATAACACACCAATTTACCAATTAACAATCTAACAACAACACTTCATAACAACAAAGTCATTTAAACACTTATAACATCATAGATTAGACTATATTTTCCATAAATTTAAATGCTTGGGTTTATTTCTTAAGAACATTAGTCTCCATGAAAAAGCAAACCAATATCTCTACTTGTCATGGTTGTCGTAAGTGTAATAGAAATCAGAATCCCTTGGAGCAGACTGGTATTACCTGAATAATCAATGTCATGACTGGGATGGATCAAAGTTACCTTTTTAGTCAACGGTTATCCGCTTCTCCATGCCAGATTTTTAAGGTAAGTTGTTTGCAATAATCCAAGGTTTCCGATTAGCGTCAGATTTCGACGCCCTATATCATCCAAGAACGGTTAGAGCATTCACATTGGAATCGTTATCTTTATACATATAATTATACTAAAAATCACTACTTTTTCTCTCTCATTTTCAATTAAACAATATTATTTTATACATTTCTCATTATATTTTCTCTCTTCTCACTGACAACCACTTTCAAAAACATCAAACAATTTATGGGGGTGACTAATGTTTCCCGTATATTTACAATATATTAGTAACATTTTCTCTTTTCTTCACTCGCAACCATTCCTTATAATATAACTAACACACTCACAAATATATAAGGGTTCATTGTGAATGCTAACTCGGTCAGAACAATAGTATAATAATAACAGAGAAAGGATCACATAAAAGGGACTTTAATTGTAATAAGGAATATTCTTCAATGTGAACACAATAAAATTACTTAAAAACACGCAAATATTTTTTTCAATATTCTATTAAATTAATCGCAACTTTATCGTCACTAAAAAAATTAGTGACGATTTTTTTTATTTTTTTAAGTTTTTTGGGGGTTTAGTTTTTAGTTTTTAGGATTGGGGGTGGTTTAGGTTTTTTTTTTTTTTTTTTTTTTTGGGGGGGGGGGGGGTTATGTTTTTCGAGGGGGGTTTTTAGTGAGATATAGTTTTTTTTTTTGTGGGGGTGAAGGGTTTAGGTTTTTTGGGTTTTTACATGTGCATGTGCATATTCTTTTTCTGTTTATGGACAAAGTTATAGACACTTTTTACTCTATGATTCCTTCTAAAACTTTTTATTTTAAAACG
Organism: Scalesia atractyloides; assembly: GCA_947069175.1. Taxonomy (NCBI): domain Eukaryota; kingdom Viridiplantae; phylum Streptophyta; class Magnoliopsida; order Asterales; family Asteraceae; genus Scalesia; species Scalesia atractyloides. The sequence goes on from CAMTDV010000010.1 coordinate 3,014,157, forward strand.
CATTTCCTTCTAAAACTTCTTATTTTAAAACCCATTTGTATTATAACTCATCAACCCAGTAATAATATCCGATCATCACAAAATGAACTCAGAATCGTGATTGTATTAATAACCAGAAACGAGAAAACGGATTTATCGGTTCGGACCATACAGGCTTGCTCCAATAGTCACAATAACAAATAATGAACCTTACATTCTCTGCCCAATAGGCCCAAAACCATATTTCGACTCACGGAGTCACGGTAACATCCCACCTATTTTATGTTTATAGCTTAAGTTATTTTAATATAAATCAATAATAAATTAGACTCTTATTTAACAATTTATTTTAAAGTTATTCATCAAAAATATTTGTTTAAGCAAGATATCACTGATTTAAGTAATTTAATAGAAACTTATAACATCTACAAAGTACATATTTTCAAAGGTTAAGTTTGTTTTTTTGTTTTTTTTTTTTTAATCTGGTTCTTTTGTATATGTTTTATAGATTTTTATCAGTATTATTAAATCTATAAATTTATATGAACTTTTGTTGTTATAAATAGTTATGTAAAGGTATATGTTTACATGTGGTAAGATTTAAGAATGTAGAATAATTGATTACGAAATAAATATTACGTACATGATTTCACTGAAAATATAAAGTTATTCATCATAAAAATCAAACAACAAAATTCATCTCTGGATAGATAGAGAAAATTTATTCTACAAAGCCTTGTTTTGATCGAAATAAGGGATTTTGGTGAAATTGGTGGAAGATTAAGGGTATGTTTGGCAAAAGTAGCTGTTGTTGGTAGCTGGAAGCTGGTAGCTGTAGTTGTTGTTTTTTAGATATATTTAGGTGTTTAACAGAGTGGCTGGAGCTTTTAATAAAATGTATAAAATAACCAAAATGGACATTAAAAAGTTGGTACATTAGAAAGTTTATTATTTTTGGAGGTTAAAATGGTCATTTTTTTCATAAAAGCTTGTAGCACCTTCTAAACGCTACTAGTATGAGCGTTTAACCAAAAGCTTCAAGCTACTAACCTAAAAGCTTCTAGCTCCTTCAACCAAACAAGTTTTTTTATTAAGTTGGAGTTCTTTTTAAAAGCTTAAAGCTTGAAGCTCCTAAAAGCTTCTAAAAGCTTCATGGCAAACATACCGTAATAGTAATTGATTTTTTTTTCTTTCTTCTTTATGGTAAAGGGTACATTGACTATTTATAAAAAACACAAAAACAAAAACAAATTAAAACAAAATAAAAACAAAAACAAAAACAGAATAAGCTTGCTCAAAAGCTAGCATCAATCCACTTCAAAGAAAAATATGTAACATATCTGATATCATATGCGTTGTTACTTTTAAAATGAAAAGTAAATTTGATGTACCATACGACCATACACTTGATAGAGAAAAAATAGCGAAATAGAATGCACTTAATCCAATCAAACACATATTCTTCTTAGCACAAGTGAAATATACGTTGGTGATTTTAACATCATCAAAGATATTATAATATTATTAGATCTACTTAAAAGACCAAAGAAAAAATCATAATAAACATTTATAAAAGTTAAAAGATATGAAGTACACCTTTGTTTAATACTATTGTGATTCCGAGCACAAAGAAAACTTTAGGGTTGTAAGAGACAAAGCCCCTAGAACATGGGTCATGATGATCATAGGAAGTTGCTTCGGTTTCGCATGGCTGGTAAAAAGTTGCATGGTAATTATATATCTTCAGTAGTATGTAGTAACTGATTATCAATAGTAAGTTCGTAGTGATCATCAATGGTAACTAAGATATGTGATAACTTGGTTAAGTAGTGACAAATAAGAGTACATTACTAACAATTAGTGAAAAGAAGGTTATCAGTGGTAAGTTACTACCGAGCAATAATAAATTACCATTGCGCGTTACTAACTTAGCTTAGTACTAAATGTTTGTAGCATGAATTGTCAGGTAGTACTAATTTAGTCGTATCTTAAAGGAGTGGTATCAATCTAATCATTGCAATGATTCTCTAACTATAAGAGGAGAGAAGGGTTTTGGTCATACTGAAAAGCATGCTTTATATAAAATCTCTACGCTTTAAAAACAACTATATAAAACCTAAAATATATAAAACTATATTGAGTATTTTCATCCTATAACACATTCTTAATGCCAAAATTACAATATCTTATGCAGTATATCTTTACTATAAAAGCATAGGATGGTGAACGGTAGATAATATTTTAATATTTTATTTTTTTATTGTTATATTTAGTTTTATATGTATTTTGTTTTTCGATTATAACATTTATAAGATATAATGTTTACAAAATTTCAAATATGTCGTTGCGACGTGTCTGTTTTTTATCTACGTCTAGATATTTTTTTTCTAAACCAAAGCGTGAGTAGCTCTTTATAAGTGATTGAAGCATAAACGTATGTGTCATCAAAGTTACGATACATTTTGTTTTTTTTTTTCAAATTCGAACGGATAAAATATAATTGAATTTGTTTACTGTTTCAATGGAAGTTAATTCAAAATCGAACAGGTAAAATATAATTGATTTTTTGTTGTATATCGTGACTAAACAAAACGTTATCTTTTAAACAAATTCAATAATGATAACAACATTCATTTTTTATGGTGCTTGGGATAAACTCCGTGCCAATTCTGATGAACAACATAGAAAGCGGAATTGCATACAAAGTTGAGTTTTTTTATTTTTATTGTAAACAATAACGAGTGTCAGTAACATACCGATTTCATGATGAACCGAACCCATATCAGGCAAAGAACATCATTACCAATACTGATATTTGTTTTTATCAAGTATTATTATCATAGTGAAGCAAACTAATACGTAAGAGCCGCTACAAAGCGTGGATAATTCCTCTAATTTATATATAAGTTTCATAACTTTTCTTGTTATCATAATCTAACTTTATGAAAGGGTGGATCCCACAAGCGAAGGCGACAATGGCTACCCATGTAGGGGAGTTGGTGGTATTTAGCCGCCACAAACAGAAAACGACGACGTATGAATATACCTACTCCATTAGAAACTCTTGCATTTTCGGTGCGTGGGTCCCTGCTTATGTGGACGTCACGTGGCAATTGACAGCAATGTTAATGCTTTACAGCGTGTTCATTCTTTTTTCGAACATGCTTTCGTTCTTCCTATCAAGGCTCAAGCCGCCTTGTTGTTCATAAAAATAATAAAATATGCTCAAATAGATATATTTAAGGTTTTTCTAGACATAAACAGATATTATTTAAGATTTTTCTAGAACAAAATAAAACATTTTACGTTCTTTAAAGATGTTTTAAAAGCTATAGAGATAAAAACAAGTTTATTTCTTTATTTTATTGTACTTAACATTTTGTTTATTTTATTGTACTTGACATTTTAAATTCAGTATAACTATTCACTCAATCAAAGTTCTAACTGTATTCTTATTCTTATTTTTTTTAAACAACGACTTTCTTGTGTTTGATCCTCGCTGGCTTTAAAGTTTAACTTGACAGTCGTTGTGCCACCAACAGGTTAGAACTCTCTTGCGGTAACAGGGTGGGACGAAAACCTAAATAGACTCGAGATTCGAACGCACAACATTGTACAAGACCATTAGGTCTCCATTGGAGAACCCAAACCTCCTACCACTAAGCCACACGTGGTAGATAATTGGATTCTTATTTACTTAAATGTATACAAATATAATTTTAAATAAAGAAGTACAAGAATTTAACACTTTGTTATGTGTCGGATGTCAAGAACTTAGGTTAGATTATCTTAGTTTCTAGACTCTTCGTTTGTGATTCTAATGGGCAAATTAGGACCTATGAAAACACATGATAACTTAGTGTCCAAGCGAGTATCTAGACAAGATATATTTTTGTTGCACGTAAACTTTCCATATTAATTCTGAATCCAAACTCTCTACGAGCTCCATATACTCATACGTCTCTGTTTCCCCAATGTAGTACAACTCTGGTGCTCCACCCTCAACGACTCGCCAACTCACGTTTACTTTGGAAGCTTAGTAAATTGTGAGTATACATGACCCCTTTTTCAGCTTAGACACTTTTTGGGGTGTAATACATATAACTTATTAAATTCACACGATCACATACAAGCATGCTTGACACCAACAAACAATCCTTTATGCAGGCTTCATACGTGATGCTTAGAAATACATACATGTTAGAAGGCATTCTTGCACTATTCTTGACATTAACTTTCGTACGAGCCTACTTTAACATGTATAGCGCTATAGGAATAGCACACTGCTCGTATTCTTGTGGTCATGTTAAGTTACATAAAAACGCTCTTGTCGTTGCGACGACAAGATTACGCTAGTGGAATCCTTGGGTTGACAATTATGTGATGCATGCTAGCATTATCATGATATGCCTTAGTATATGATTATGCCATGTGGATTTGTTTAAATCGTTTTATTTATATGCTAGTAATTCAAACTTATATGCTCGCAAATGCTTTATGTGTTGACATGTACTTTAATATTTATTGCATGAACTTGATGAGGTTACGTTAAAAGAAATCTAGTAGGACGACTAGAAACGCACTTTAAATTTTGTTTATGCATTGTACTTTGTTTCCTTGTTACTAGATGTTGTACTTTGCTCCTAAATATTGTATTTTCGATTTAGAAATGAAATGAAATTTTGCTTATTAAATACTTGTCACAAAATAGTCATTATGAAGTCTCTTCGTTTTCCTCTCACTCTGATTTTTCCGCCATCGGTTGGGGTATGACATACAATCCGTCGGCTTTCGCAGAGAAATCCAAATTTTCTGCACGGATCGCCATAGCTCTGCTACCCACAAGATTCAAGCGCCCGCAAAATATCAAGAAATACACTATTTTGACTGACCCAGATGACCATTTACAGGATTTCATCACCACGGGTGACATTGGTAGCTGGACTCATCCAGTTTGGTGTCACATGTTAGTGCAAAATCTTTTACACAGTCCGCCCAGTGTGGTTCGATTCCATGCCTGTGGGGTGGATCAACTCTTTCGAGTACTTACAGGCTTATTTTTTCCAACACTTAAGCCAATAGCGGTGCCATAGAAAAGACCCGACAGACATTCTACCTGTAGCACACCATGATAATGAAAGCCTGGAAGACTTCATCACCAAATTCAACAAAGCGAATCTTGAGATCAATGGAGTCAACGAGGACCTCATGTGTGACGGTTTCATACAAGGGGTCAGATGTGCCAACCTCGTTCATACCATCTCCGTTGTCAAAAAAATGCCCAAGACATGAGATCAACTCATGTCTATGGCCAAGGTCTAGCGCACACTGAACATAATCGATGACATATTACAAACACGTAAAATAATCCGACATGTCTAAATAATACGGCAAATGCTCTGATAACATAATCGTTTTCCATAATAAATTCGAAAATTATTCAACACTTACACGTTTATCGATAACATACTCGTATTTTGTATATCAACAAAAATCATTATATGTTTACGGTTTTATAAATTTACAAATATATATATACACACACACAAATGTGTGCATGTCATATAAGGTTATACGGCTCGTATACATGAATAAAATCCTCAAAAACTGATCAATCGCCCATAAAAGAATTCCACTTTGACCGTATAACATTATATTTGACTTATTAGTCGTATATACTTGTATACGACCCGTATATAACGAGACAAAAAACATTAAATGGTATTTATTTTTGTGCAACATTCTTGTATACACATTGTATAACCCTATACGACCCATATACATTTAAGGGTGTGAAAATAAGATAATTAGTGTGTGGGATTAGTAGGAGCGTTCTAGATAGAGGATGAGTATGGTTTAGAGAAGGAGATGAATGGTGGATGATTTGTGTTTATTTTGTTTTATTGAATAAGAGTATTTTGGTCGTTTGACAAGAGTTAACAAAATAATTTTAACCAAGTTAAAAAATTGGACTCAGGTGGTTACTGACTGAAAACTAGATGCTTAGAATGTTAAACTTTTTGATATCTAAACTTAAATGGTTAAAACTATTATGACACATTACTTTTTTTTTTCATGTAACGAGTAATTTACAAGAATTTGATTTTTTTTAAATTGTAAATTTACTCAAACTTTTATATTTTAATTCGTTTCCAACGAGTAAAGGAACTTTTATCATGTGTTTTATTAATATAAAAGTAACTATTATGTACATTCATTTACTATATCAACAAAAAAACTATTACAGAAAATAGTATTTTTCAGTCATTGGTTTAAATGGGTGGCGGCCAATAGTATCAGACAGCTGCCTGACACTTTTTCATGGGTCTAGTAAAAGTCCGAGTTTATCCCGTTTAAATTTATAGTTTTGTCGTTATTTTTGTTTTTTTTCCTCCCAACTAAATTACAATTTTGCCATCAGTTTAAATTTACAGTTTTGCCATCGTTTTTGTTTTTTCCCGTAAAATTAAGATTTTGCCCCTAGTTTAAAATTACGAATCAGTGATCGTTTTAGTTTTTTTTGACAAAACTATGGTAGTGTTTTGTTTTAATTGGTTGATTCGGTGTAATTTTTATTCGTGCCACACAGCTGCCTGACACACGCTAATTTGTCCTGAAAAAAAATACAATTTTTCCCTCAGTAAAATTATAGTATTTCCATCGTTTTAGTTTTTTTATAGCAAAAGTATGATAGTGTTTTGTTTTAATTGGTTGGCTCGATATAATTTTTTTAAGATCGTATTATAAGTAGTATGTATAGGTAATCGAAACACAAACGTACATGTTACAAGAGAGAAATATTCGACTTAGTGCCTCGCAACACGGGCGGGGCAATAACTAGTTATATAAATATTATATCTTAATAAACATATTTCTAGTTTCTTATTTATACAATAACTAGGATTGACACCTGCCCGCGTTGCGGCGCGTGTACATCGTAAACATTGAATGGATTAGTCCAAATGTTATATGATACATTCATTAATCATATGAAAACACACATTTCGACGTAACCAGATGAACTCAATGTAACATGTATAAGCATTGTGATTGGATCAAACGTAAAGTAAATTAAATTTATATAGAACAATCATAGCGTATTATATGTGACCCAACTCATACATAGAAAATATAACGGGTATGAAGGAAAATCAGACATATGTAATCGAAAGGAATTAATTAGAGCTTTCAAAAAAAAAGGGGAAAAAAGAAACCATAATTTGACCCCATTCGGTTCGAAACAAACTTTACGAAACATACATAAGATAAACACGAAAACATATTATACCGAAACATACATAAAAACATGCACGTAAAAACGGTTTCTTTAAACGAAAACATGTTATACTTTGCCCGAGTCGTTTATAAAAAATTTTACGTCAAACTGTAGAACAAATCATATTGATACCGACCCGCACATAAAATATGCATGCAAAAAATAGTTTTTAAGTAAAGAAAGTATAGGGATATACCGAAACAAACTATTAGTAAAAAATTTAATAGGTTAAAAACGTTCGTTAAACTGTGCAAAGTAGCACCAATGCCACACGGACATCGACTTTAAACATCGGAAAAACTCGTAAAAACAAAATAGATAAAATGGAAAAAATTACACCGAACATAAAACAGACTTAAAATCGTGAACCACGCACACCCGTTAAAGTGTGTTAATGCGAATAAATTAAAAACGTAGAAAACATTAACTTAGTCGATCTAGGATCCGCCATTGCAGCGAACTTGTCAAAAGGGGAAAAATGGACACGTTGCACCGGGCCTTTTAAATGTGAAAAAATAGAGCAAAAAACGTTGAACCTCACATGCACGCTGCGACGTGTTAACTCGCAAAATTTAGAAGAAACGTAAAACGAAAAACTTCGAAAGATAAAAAGTATGGGGAACAAAGTTGAAAATACTAAAGTGTTGGGTTAAATTATAAAAGATGAAAAACTGGTTAAAAAGAAAAAATTAAAAAGGGTTAAAATATAAATTATAAAAATGTTTGGGTTAAAATTGAAAAATCAATTTATTTTTTAAAAAAACTCCCCAAGCTTAAGTTACAACACTCAATGCAACAAAAACTTGCAAATTTATAATAAGGAAATATGTTGTGTGTAACGACCTCGGTCGTATCCAAATTTGACTCCTCATTTCCCATCTAACAAACATTACCAGCTTGTATTTCCATCAAACTTGAAATCTACCAATAATATGAATTACCTGTCTTTTTATATATTAATTCAAGGACTTTATAAAATATTAGAAATTATTTTTAAATACTTGAAGTCATTTATTAAAGAGAAAACTCAACATAGACAAAGAATAACTAGACCCATAACATATTTTATTAAGGTGGCAAAATACTCTATTATCAGTAATTACCAAATTTGTAGTTGAAAGGTATGGATATAATTTCATACAAACATTATTTACAATGATGATTAATCTGAACTAAATTAATATTAACAGGTTAATAAATAGAGGAAATTTTCTAAAACACACCTCTCACATCGTACTCGGACTTTCTATTTAATACACAAATATAAGTTATTATATAATAAGGGGAGGTTATTTGAGAAAAAAAATTGAGAAAAGAACAAAGTGTTAAAACATTAAATATTCTTTTCTCTCATCTCATTAATTATTATTTTTGATTAATTAATTAGTCATAAAGACTATCATCCTTCACACATCAAAATTTTACCTACACACATCAAAATTTATCCTGCACAGCTCGTAATTCATTCTACAAACCTCGTAATTTATCCTACACTTTAAATTAATTTTTTTTTCTTTTTTGAAAAATATATTTTTTTGAAAATAAGTTAAAAATTTAATGTAGTTACCTATTAAAAAGCAAGACTACCAATTAATGATTTATCTACGTTTACCAATATATCCTCACACTAATATTAAAGACAAAAATTAAATTAAGTAAAACAAAAGACTCTTATTGGTTGAAATTTCTTTTTTATTATTCTTACAAAAAAAAATCTTATTTAAACCTTTCACTATATTTTTTTTTTTTGAAAAGTAAACTTCATTAAAACAACCCCCGACCTAAACGGGCAAAGGCAAAGGCCAAACAACAACAAACCCCCGACCCAAATGGGCAAGGGAACAAACTACAACATATACAACGGATATTTACTAGGGCTGTAAACGAACCAAACGAACACGAACAAGACCTTGTTCATGTTTGTTTGTTAAGGAAATAAATGTGTTCACGAACGGTTCATGAACACTTACCGAACGAGATTTTATGTTTGATTTTGTTCATTAAAGAAATGAGCGTGTTCACGAACGGTTCATGAACACAAACGAACACAAATAAATTTGGCGAATGCGACGAAGGATAGAGGTAGATGGCCCGGACAGTCGCACTTGAACTTGAATCCCTTATTGTGGAACGGGGGTCGATCTTATTCACCGATGTAAATAATGAGAAAGGAAAGGGAAATGGTGCATAAACAAAGTGAAAGAGGGTTTCCTAGTTTAATTTTTAAGGTAATAAAATAAATAAAAGTTTAATAATATAAAAAGTATAGATAAAATATATGAAAGTACAAAAATCTTTATTTAAAACACACACATACGAACATAAACGAACGCAAATGAACGAATGTTCACGAACACCTTACTGAACGTTCATGAACACAATCGAACGAACGAGACCTTTGTTCATGTTCGTTCATTTAACTAATCGAACGAAATTTCTTGTTCATGTTCGTTTGTTTAATAAATAAACGAACATAAACGAACTTCTCGTTGAACGGTTCACGAACTATTCGCTGAACGTTCGGTTCGTTTACAACCCTAATATTTACACCAATCCGTCCATCTAATATATTTACACGAAGATCTATTCTTAACCCACCCATACCCTCTCGATTTAATCTCTCCAAAAATGTCTTGTGAACTTCGATTGATCTCTTTGAAAATTAACTCATTTCTACCTTTTCCATATGCACCAGTAGGAGATAATCACTAGACCATGGATGATTTCCTTAGCTTCCTTACCTATTTGAGAAAAATTATGAATTTCCATGATGTCCTTGAAATCGAACGTAAAGACAGGAGAAATTTTGCACCAAACACAAAATTCCGACCAAATCCTATTAGCCATAATGCACCCTATAAATAAATGCTTCACCGTTTTCTCGTAACTATTGCAAAATGGGCACATGACGGAAGTGACATCCACATCTCTTTTTTTTTTAAATAACCCTTGTAGCTAATCTGTCCAAATTACCTCTCCAGGTCATGATATTGCATTTGAGAGGCGCAATTTTACCTATTCCACGGGGTTTCTGCGCATCAGGGGTGTACTACGCTTTCTAGCGGTGGTCGAGTAGTCGGCCTTTGGACATAGCTCCGAAAGGGTGAGTTTACACGTGGAAAGCAGTTAACCGTTCAAAAAAATAAAATAAAATAAAATAAATCAAAAAAAATTATTAAGTATATTTATTATCATAATGTAACCGAAAAATCACCGATGAGTCGTACGTGAGGTGTAAAAATCTGTAATTAATTCCATGTCTTACACTTAGCATATTATGTAACCATTAAGTTTATTATAAGTTTCCCCCTATTAAATAACATCAAGTCTTTTTACAATAACCATAACCCTTTCATTTGTATATTGCAAGATGTGGTTTAAAATATTATTTCGAAGTTGTCAAAAAGTCGCCTATTCTTAAAATCGATTGATCGTAATCATTTAAAAAGAAACCAATACCAAATCAACTTTAGAATAACGGAATCCTTATCCCCTCCATGAACGTTTATTATTTATTTTTTCCCACTTGGATTAACAATATAAGGCATGTTATTATGTAAATTATAATATTTATCGGATAAACATTTTATAAATAAAAATTAACAAAGAAATCAGTTTGTACCCGCTGTCTAATTGAATTTTTTTTACTTTGAATTATTTACTAAGATTAACTAGATAATTTCACTATGAAGGGCATAAAAGATTTGTAGCCCAGGAAAAACTATCTCATGTGTTTCCTCAGATTAAATAAATGCACTTTTCGTTCTGGATGTTTGCTTCAAGTAGGTTTAAAGCATCCATATATTATACTTTATTCAAAATTCAAACATGTCATGTTAACATTTCTCATTATTTCAAATCTACACCATTCCAAACCAATTTTTTACTTTCATTAATATATCATTCTAAACCTCTATCTTATTATTCATCAATATCAATTACTTTTTCTTTTATTTAACCTATTTAATAACTTATTTATCTAATCTATACTAAATTATTTAGTTATTTTATATTATTTTAATATTTCATTATCTAGTATATTTAAATACTAATAAATTCAAAATAAAAGACGAAAAAAAGATTTTATTTTTCCAACGACTCTTTTGTCAAACGGCTACTTTTGCAACGACTACTTTTTTCAAACGCTTATTTTTGCAACAACTATTTCTTTATTAGCTATAAATTCAATACATATTTTAACCAACATGTGCACTTCTAAACTTACAATTCACTATAAAGACTCATAAAAAATAGCAAGAAGATTTTATACCGAAGATGAACACATAACTTTGGTCACCTTTAAAAGCACCTTATTTCAAGAATTTCGTTAACGTTCTTCGAACCAAGATTTTAAAGGTTTAGTACTTTGTTCGTGGAGATTTGTACATTTCATCAAGTCTTCAACATCATGATAGCTCACGGTGATGATATAACAAAGGAGAAGCGATTCCCTTCAGGGATATCAATATACAAAGCATAGATTTATTCACATCTCGTCTAACACTTAACACTTAGACTGTCCGTAATGGGGCGCGAATGAGGGGATTTTGTGCATGATGGCGTCCCATAGCGCCAGCCACACCATAACAAGCGGCGCTATGGGGGTGTTTTGGGTTGGCATCGCCATGTCCATAGCGGAGTGAAGGTTTGTTTGTTTTTTGGTTTATACACATTTGGTCCCTGCAAATTGGAGAAGAAGACAAATGATGCAGTATTGGTTTGTTGTTTACCAGAAAATCGCCTGAAAGTCCGCCGGAAAATCGGAGAAGAAGACAGGAGGCGGTATTGGTTTTGAAAGTTTTTTGTTTATACACATTTGGTCCCTGCATTTTCTCAAATATCTAAAATTGGTTTTTAAAAACATGGCAGTTTAATGAAAACTTATTTTATTTAATGTAATGGTTTTTAATTTTAAAAAGTCAGAAATTAATTAAAAAAAATTAAAAATTAAAAATTAATTAATTGAGTAATGATGAGGTAGTGGCTCTATGACTACGGCCTTAAGTGACATAACGCCCCATAAGCCCCTGTGTGACGTGGCACGACACGTTAACGCCCACAAAGGGGCTTTATGACTACGGATGGTCTTAGTGTGCACCCAGTTGTGCATCCGAGTGCGGCCTCCAATGCTTTAAGGGTTGATGGTTAGTTTAACTATGTAATTTATTTAGGTTTAATTATCTAGTTTGTTCAAGTTTAATAATCTCGTTTCTGTATCTTTTTAATTTTAATAAAAAAAATTATTTTATATTATTTTCATTTATATATTTGTTTTTAAAATTATATATTTATGTTATTAATTTAGACAATTTTAAGTTTTATATTTAAACAAGCCTTTTATTTTAAATTGTTTTGAAATAAAGGGGGTCGACATGTGAGTTTTAGATTAGCCTGGTGGACCAAACCCCATCTAAGACCCAACCGATTGCGGAAACATCAAAGTACGCAAATTGTCCAAAATCTCGTGATCATACTAAATGAAATTGAAATATTTATTAAATAAAAATTAATTAAATATTCATACATCAACGAAATGATAATAGTTCACAAATATCTAAACATATCCCGTATTAGAATAATCTAAGTCCAATGCCCTAAGTGTAGCAAGCCTTGAAACTAGTCGTAAACATTGTTACTTGAAACATGTATAAAGTCAATTGTCAACTTTGAAAAGTTGGTGAGCAACATAGTATATATGTATATAAGTATAAAGTGAGAGGTGTACAATTTGTATGACATAATAATATTCTAAGCAACTTGTTATACGAAACATCGAAACCGGGTGTAAACTCAAGCCTATGTTGACATGAAAATGAGGAACTGCGACAAGTTAACCTCTGTAAGTGTAAGTGAGGTATCCTAAGGGTTAACCTCAGCTATAGTGAGAAACTCAAATAGTTAACCTCTGTCATCGTGAGGAACCCAAAGCGTTAACCTCTTGAAAATGAGGAACTACAACAAGTTAACCTCATGATAGAATGCGGTTTCAATCATCCCCAAATCATTAACAATGTTTTCTCTAAATTTACTGATGAACAGTAACAGGTTCTCTCTCCTCCACTCACAACCACTCTATATAATATAGAGAACCCGCTCACATAAATATAGAGAATCAAATGTAAATTCTCTAAAACATGATCTTCCATAAAACTTGATTCTCCTACATAACATAAATTTTCCATGAAACATGATCATTCTGTAAAACATATTCTTTCCATGATATTTGTGCATTGTTTATTCAGGAAACACTTGGTTGGCTATGAACCTGGCTATCCATTAATATTGGCTTTCTGTGACCTTAGTTATCTACACACATGGCCACTTTGAACATGGTCTTTTGAACGTGGTCTTTTGGTAGAAACTAGGAACTATGAACGTGGTCTCCAGTGAATCCGGTTACCTATGGACATAGTTATTGACGTGAGTGGAGGGTGTATGATCTATACATCTAATAAAGTTCATACCTGGGGGACACATGTCCCCATCTAGAGCCTCTAAATCTCATTTTCCCGCCAAAAGTGTTAACATTCCCTATGGTGCAATGTTATGGACTATTCATATCATCAAAACGGGTCCAAGATTGTTTACATATATAAGCACATAACCCTTTTTTCCTATCATAACTCACAGAAATTTCAACTCATCAGCCGTGATTAGGGTTTTGTTCCTTCTACTCCAATCAAACATCAAACAATCAAATATCAAAGGTACATCTTCATCAAAATTTTTCTGATTTCCTGTAAAGTTTGCGGATTCGATTGTAAACAACATCTTTGTTTTATCAGTCTTTTCTTTGATTTGTGTTTGTATACCATCTGAAATTTTTTTTTTGTTGTAATCTATGTTTGTAGGTTCCTAATATTACAAAATTTTCGTCAAGGTATGTTCTCTTTATCGTCTCCATAATGATTTCATTATTCCGTATAACTGGTGTTGTTATCATTAAGATTTTTTATCCATCAAATGAATTTTAAGGTTTCTAAGTATTTAATCTATTGTTTCTTTGTTATGTTTTACAGATCTTTCTTATGTGAATCGATTTTAGTATGTTTGATATGTTTTTTTTCCGATTGATATAAATTTTAAACATGATGACTTCGTTAATTGTTTTCGATTCAGCAACATTGATATTGAATACGTATCATTTAAATCTAAAGGGACCAAAATATTCTTAGATAGTATGCTTCACCAGCTGAAGTGTTTGTAATTTGTTGTTGCCAAATCTTTGCTCCACATTTGTATTGTTTTGTTTGAAGATTGGTTGAATATCATATGTGTTATTGAATTTTATTGGTTTGATCTTTGATGTTTGACATTTGAATTTCGGGTCATGATAATGGTTTGGTACTATCTATTTGTTTGTTATAAAATTATAATTGTTAATTGTTATTTCCTTATTTAGAGGAAAGATAATGGCTTGATTTTAAATTCAAATTTTGATTTTGATAACAATATGGAAGTCAATGATTTGGAATTAATAACCTTAATCGGATTGCTTTTTTGGTTGGTTCAATGTACCTAGACATGTTAATGGTTTAAAATTAAAATTTCTATTTTAAATTAATTTGTCTTTGACTTATTTTTAAATAAAGTTACCTAAAATAAAATTTGACTACATTCATCTTTCATAGTTGTTAATGATCCTAATTTTTAATAACCTCTAATCAACAATTATTGGTTTATATATAATTTAATTAGATTCAAATTATTCAACAATCATTTTAAAAACATTTATTGGTTGTTACTATATATGTTTTAAATCATTAAAATAACAAATACGGAATTGACTTTTGAAGCGTCAATCTATTTCAATTTCCGATGATTCTGTTCCTCAAGATGCTAGCATTGGTTGCAATAGCCACCTGTAGTCAAAGTCAATACATTTTGCAATGATCCACGTCTGCCACCGTGTGAAGCGTATAATTTCTTGGCATATAGAAAAATATAGTTATAGTGATTCTCACTTGGGTTTAGTATTCATTGCTTTGATTATATGTCCAAATTTGTGCATATCATGGCTCATGTTATCTTCCGGGATGCTTGGTGGTGTGAGTGGTACACTATTCAGCTAAAGTTTTTCGCTTCATCACAGCTTAAGAAAACTACATGATTTATGAATAATCCCAGTTTCGAAGGGTATATGAACTAGGATAAGCTAAAAAGGTAATCTCTTTAACCTATGTTTCTATTAAATTTTAGTAGAACAGCTGGAAAAAAAATTGTGGTATTGGCATAAGAATTGAATGTGGATTTATTTGTTTTGAGTCAAGATTCAAAGGGATTTTAGTCAAAGTTTATAATTATTTGTTTGATATTTAGTAGGGCATTACCCTCAATGTTTGATACACTGGTAAAACACTAGAGCAGTGTATCATCTATCCAATTTTTTTTTAATTTTTGCGTTTTGTTTGATTTCTTTTGGCCATTGCAGGTAACATATGTAGATCAGGTAGAAAGACTAGGTGCGACATATTAGTTTATTGTATTTCTATTAAGTAATTGTGTGTATCATGTCTACTACTTTCACTGGTATCCAATATAATTATAAGGTTTCACTTAATCATTATCGGTTCCCTTTGGTTTGTTCAAGAGCACAATTTTTTTGTTGGTGCTTCCATAGAATGATTTTGAGTCTGAAGTTACAACATTTTTTTTTGGTATGTATGTGTTTTGTTACCAAGGTAAAAAAAGGGTTTTGTTGTGATTAGTCTTGAAATTAGTGAGCTGGGTAATTTATGTGTTTTTTCTAAATCTATTATCCAGTTTTAATATCAATCTGAGGAATTTCTAGACAAAAACAAAGCTTATGTTGTTCCCGAACATCAAGATATGTTGACTACTTCTCATTATCTTTCTTTTTTTTCGTATCTGGTATACTTTCTCTCCATTGCCTGATGAGCCAACTAAAACTTCTAATAAATCTTTTAAACTCACAAAAATTTGGCTTTGGATCTCTCTTTAAGGTATAATTTATTTATTGATGTTATCTATTATTATATAGATATTTTAATCCAATTCCAGGTGATGTAAAATTATATGCTTCTACAATTTTAAGGCTGTTAAGACCCCTATATGTTTGGAGGTTAACGATTCATATTTCATTGAAGCAGGTTAAATGTTGTTGTTTGCCTTCACATTTATAAGGAAGCAAACAAAAAAAGCCATATGTGTTAGTATATAAACTAAAGATCCTAATTTGATGATGCAGGGTAGCATCTGGTCAATCATTGATGCTCTTTTAACACCATCACAAAACCTCTCATATCTGTAAAGGTTAGTTTGTGTTGGTCTTTTGTTTTTGTAAGCTTTTGATCAAGCAATGAGGAGTTTTATTTGGGTTAACATGGTTATTTTTTATTTATTGCAACCAATAGTCCGCGTATACTTTTTATTCCAACTTAGTATCACTTATCATTACTGTAATTTATCAAGTTTAGAACCATTGTAACAATGTGTCTATTTATTCAACAAGACCTATTTAATTTGTTGATTCATTATTCTTAAAACCATGTTGAAAATAAATGGCGATTATTTAGTTGTATGTTTTCAGGTAGGGTGAAAACTCCCAACTTGGAATTCTTCCCACCTGCAACCGACGATTCTCGCAGCAACGTCCGGGAGGAGGAAGCACCAAAGAAATGGAGGAAGCTGTGTTGGTTGGTGAAGAATAAGAAACGCTTTTGCGTTTCAGCTTTCCTCTCCAAGTGTTTCGAAGCATGTGCTAATCAGTGATCTAATATGGTTCGTTTTCATTCTCTTTCGAGTATGTTCTATTATTCATGACTATGTTGTACTGAAATTTCACCTTTTATGTTGAGTTCATGTGAAATCGGCGAACTTTAGTGTGTGGTTAACTAATTGAGTTGATTGGGTTTTTTATCCATAAGGTAGCCAGTCACATCATGATATGCATGTTTTAATAAATGTTGCATACATGTTTATAGTAAGTGAATAGGTTGATTTTATTATATGTTTCATCCCAATCTAATAACATGGGTAATGTCTACTGATTGTAGTGTTTTATCCCAATCTGATAACACAAAGTGGTGGTGCAGGTGTGTTTCATGGGTTGTTGATTTGGGGCTAACAAAATAAACTTAAAATTTTGGTATTTGGCAACCCTTTAGATTGGGTTTTAAGGTTATTTTTTTTTGTTTTATACACAAAACAAATTAACTAAATCAACGCTTTTTAGATCACAAGATGTTTATATCGTGTTACCTAGCCCGACCAGGTAATATTAGGTATAGTTTTAATCTCACAATTGAGCAGAGCATGTTATTGGTATGGTTTTAGTTCAACATGTGAGTTATATTCTAATGTTTATACCCTTTTTCGAACCCCAAGTCAATACCCAATCATGGATTGGCAAGAAATACTCCACATACATCTAATCTCAAAGAAGGGTATGATACATGTACACAAATCATGAGTAAAACATGGTTCGATGGTGGTGGGTTGTGATTTTGCGGTGGTGAAAATGAGTGGAATCAGTGGTTTGGGCGGGCAGATCTGGTAGCAGATTGGTTGTAGGTGGATAGGGGCGTCGGTAGTTGGTGGTAGCGTCGTGAGAGTGTGGTAGTTGAGGAAACGTTGTGGTCTTTAGTCAGCTAACCCCCGGATTAGAGTATCCACCTTCTTTGGACATTTTCATTCTTTGCCCACCGGTAATATTAGGTATGGCTGCATTTATGACTTATCGAATCCCATTATCCTTTGACTTTTATCACTAATATATGATTTTGTTGAGTTTAATATGGGAATACAAGGACATTAAAAGTGAAACAAATTGAAAGAATTAGAAAAAAAGTATATGGTTGTTGAACAAGCCGACTATTACATGCCTTAAAGATAGAATTTGACGTAAAATAGAATGGTTCGATTGATGTTTGACCTGACGAAGAGGAACACTCGCCGTCGTTTATAAACGCAGCCCTATCGCGTCTTATGAGAGGACCAAGTGTCCCATATCAAAAGTTATATAGTTTTATCAGTCGGAAGCAGTTTGAATCTTGAAAGATCATTGTTTGAAGCTCTCCCTTGGGATATATTGGTATGTTTGAATTCCAATCTTTTACTTCCGGTTAATGATAATCCTAATTTTACACATAGTGACGGTGTTTGTGTGTGTTTTTGCATAGTAAGGTTTAATGTGGTGTGGAACATGATGAACTTTTTTTCTTTGATTTTTTTACCAGCAAAGTACAAAAGTGGCTATTTAGAAGACCCCGACAAAAGAAAAATCTTTAGATATTCTATTTAATCTTATGATATTGTAAGCAGCTGCCCGGTTTCTATTCAGCCTTTGAAAGTCATTTGTACGTTCTTTGTATTACATTTCGGTGACAAAGGAAATGTATTTTCAATTGAGAATAACTGATCATTTAATTTTCAGCTGATATGTTTTTTGTTAAATTGTGTAGGACTTTCTACTAGCAAACAAGTTGGATGCCAAAGTCCACGGTAACCAAAATAGTTCAAAAACAACTTAGCACGTCATATAGATGAACATCTAGGCGATTCAGAAAGTTTAGAAGTGGATAAGGTAACATTCTGACACATATTTTTAAGTATGATTTTGCAATCTTCTTTCTTAAATATGTTCTACGTATTTTTTCTTTCGTTTAAATGATGCAAGTACTATTCATTCTTTAGTCTTCTTATTCTTCTTTTGGTGTATTGGTTAACATGTATCATTATGGTAATAGCTTCATCATTATTATACTTGATCCATTAGCGTTTCAACAGGTACACACCTCTGTTTATTATTTTTTAAATACAATTATTTTTAATTGTTTTTTTTGTTTTTTTAACAAATTTGTGCCTTTTTTTGTTTTCCGGCTATACCGATATGTATGAGTAGATTTATATGGAATTCGAGGTTATTGGTTATGAAAAAAACAAATTTGTGCTTTTTTGTTTTCAGGCTATACCGATATGTATGAGTAGATTTTTATGGAATTCGAGGTATTGGTTACGAAGCTCCAACATGTAGAAGTATTAGAGTAATAGGCTTTCAATTTATATTTCAATCCAGAAAAAACGTATTTCATTTATTTACTTATCTTTTTATTTTGTTACATCTATAGTATGATGTTTCATTGTATTTTAATCTTCAACTTCAGATTTTCATAATAAGTCCATGCTTACAGTTTCTTTATGATCAGTATAAACGTAATTTTTTTTTCTAAAAGTAAGAAACATTATTTTTCAACACCGCGAAATTCGCAGGTATTAGCACTAGTTCTTAATATATTTTTAAGCACTTTTTACACGTTTATCAAGCTTTAAATTTGTATAACACGATATAATACTATCACTCTCGACAACACGTTAGGGCAAGTGCACCTATCGTTGGCGTAGTATAGTGATGGTAAGATATCAAGGTCGTCCAAGGACACAAGAACTTTTAATACCGAAATATCGTCAACGTCTAATCCACCCAAATTTATAGAAAAGATTTTTAAAAGTTAAATAAAGAAAGAAACTAAAATGATAAAAGAAACATATAGACAAAAAAGAATCACTTGGTTCCGACTCATCTTTTACGTATCCTTTGATGATTTCCGCACTTTGGGTTTTTTAAGAGATTATCTTGGTTATAGTGGCATGTCCCTCTTTTGGAGGCAACGCTACCCTCGGCCATATTGGTCTTAGTCAGTAGGGATACAGTCCCGCAAGGCCGGAATTTGAAAGATAATTAAGTAAATTATTAATGCAAAATGTGGCATGTCTTTCATTTGGAGGCAACGCTACCCTCCGCCATATTGGTCCAAGTCAGTAGGGATACAGTCCCGCAAGGCCGGTTTAAAGTTTTAATAGTAGTTTTATTATAAGGGATTCAAGCCATTCTTACTTTCCCGATTTGATGCTATCTGCCTCAAAGGAAGTCCTAATAAGCTTGAATCAAGTCCTCGCATCATCTATACATTGAACGATGCAAGAACTTTACCCAAACCACCCTTCTAACCCCTTTCAGGTCGTATGTATTTATGTTGGTTTTTGCCGTTAATTTATTCCTTTTGCTCACTTAAGCTCTTTTAATCCTGAAAATCAAAAGTATACAAATAAACACACTTTTTCCAACATTAGTACAAAAAATGGTTGATTTTATCTCTTATTTTATATAATTTATATGTTGCATCACTTGAATCTTTGCTTGTCCTCAAGCGAAACTCTTTTAATATTGCTTACACACCAAATGGAATTGGTAGAAAAGAAGTTTTTGAGTCTTGTTTTAGAGTGTCCGGAATCCAAGTTCTTTTTATTCTTGTTTTTATTTTATTTACAATCCTATTCGATATGATTTATTTAGAACTCTTTTAAGAAAAATAAATATTTTTAGGCATAACATGCCCTTTAAAATTTCATGAAGATATATACAAATTCACATACCTCACAAGTGATCACTCAACACTCGGCCAAGATTTATAAGTGAAACGTTCGGTCCCGATATGGAACTTACTCCTACCATATGCTTGACAAGTAATCAAACCTCCTCCTTTTTGACATAATCTTTGTAAATATCAAGAGAAATTTAAAAAGGGTAGGTTTTGGTAGGGGTATGGTAGTTTTATTTGACAAGTGGCTAAAGGCGTAAAATGTCGGTTTTCTTTTAACAATTTATTTGTGACTTAGATATAAACGAAAGGCTTATAACCAGTAAGTTTGCTTATTTTATTTCAAGCAAATAGAGAGATTATATATATATATATATATATATATATATATATATATATATATAGGATCAAGATCAAGGGAAAACCCCTCAGAGTTGTGAGAACTTAGAGAACTCGACCTTCCCGTGCGAGTTTTGCCCCCATTTTTCCACACACCTAGATTAAAATGTTAGAAAACACTGCCGTAAAAAAATTTCAAAGTGGTGTTTTCCGGCCCCTTACAATAGGTGTAAAATGATGATGACATAAGCATGACATCACTTTTTACAGTATTTACGGCTGCCATAAATGAAAAAAAAAAGCAAGTTT
The DNA here is from genome assembly GCA_947069175.1 of Scalesia atractyloides. Classification (NCBI taxonomy): domain Eukaryota; kingdom Viridiplantae; phylum Streptophyta; class Magnoliopsida; order Asterales; family Asteraceae; genus Scalesia; species Scalesia atractyloides. The sequence continues at coordinate 3,035,400 of CAMTDV010000010.1, forward strand.
TTTTTTTATTTTTTGGAAAACTTGATTTTTTTAGCATTTTTGGTAAAAAAAAATTTTGAAAAAACCTTTCGTAAGGCCGAGTTCTGTAAGTTCTCACAACTCGTATAAGTTTTCATTTGACCCTAACACTATATATATTTGATAGAATATTCACAAGATAACTAAGTCACATATTTGTATATTTCAAAAGATTCGAATTTTACTAAAATAAAGGGTGTCAAAATAAAAAGGTTTTGGGTGATGGGTAATTGTTGCAAAATTTGTATTTTGCGGGTCTTGAAACCAAGGGTCTTAGACCCAAAGGGGTTAACTAGGGGATTTTGTTTGTTTTTGGTGGGGAGATATAAAGGGAAAATAAAGTTGAAGTGAAAAGGTGGTTTATCGTCCTGATGCCTCAATCATTTACTTACTTGGATTAGTCGGTAAGGAGCAGGAATGTATTATATTGCAAAGTTCTAGATTTATAAGAACCGTATGGGCTATTCACACAAAAAATAAAAAGTGAGCATTTAGTAAAGATATGATATTGAATGCTCGATAAAGGCTCAAAACTCACTATTTGTAGGAAAGGGTAAAAGTGTGAAAAATATATATGCAATCAAATTTTAAAAAGATTGTCATGCCTTTTTATAATTTTTTTCTTATATGGTTCTTTTTATCACGGCGCTATCGGTTGTAAATTTGTAAAAACTAAATTTTTAGAACTTGGTTTTCTAACTTAAACAAAAAACAAGACAAAATACAAAAAAAATGTTTTTTGAAAAAGATTTGGGGTGTTTTAGTGGTTTCAAGTAGATTTTTGTCTAAGGCTTATTTTAGGACAAACGATTCAAGTCCCCCCCCCCCCCCCCCACTTAAATTACACATTTTCTTCAATGTGTCCAAAATGGGTTATAATTGATTAAATGTCTAAATTTGGCTTCAAACTATAAATTTATCAAAAATTAGTCACTAGGCACGGGGGCGTGTTTAGGTAGGCACGACCACGTGTAAAAAGTGTCAGTAACGTGTTCTTTCTGAAAACTTACAGAAGGTTGACATGGGGGCATGTCTAGGAGACACGACCCCATGTGACTAGTCCAGAATAAGTTTTTTGTTTAAGTGATGAAGAGGCACGAGGGCGTGTCTGGGAGACACGGCCCCGTGTCAAGCCACTGTTTGTTTTCTAGAAAAAGTTGGTTAAGGTGTTGGGCTTCCTGTTTCGGGTCCGGGGTGTCGTATGTTTGGTGGATCCAAGCATCCCAAGGTACCTGTAAGCTTATTCATACCACAACAACAACAACAACAACAATCTAACAAGAAAAGTAACAAAAAAAAACCTAAATAACCAACGTTTCAAGTTTAACATCCATCACCACACAAACATAAAAAGAAAATAAAGTGTAGAAAGTAGATTGTTTCGAACGGGTCGCAGCCCGCAATCAACCACAGTGTTTTAAGAGAGGAAAGATTTAACATGATATGTCGTCGCCATACCACTGCCTACTCTGAATCCATATCCTCGCCTTCCTCCTCATCATCACGGCACGCCATATGCTCCAGAATGTACGTGATGTCGGATTGCATGGAGGCAATGTTCCTCTACATGCCTTCAACTCGGGTGCTAGTGCTTTTCCCCAAGCTGAAGGCGTTTTGGGATACCTGAAATGTTTCCTGCATGATATTATACGAGTTATGCATGTTAGGAATGTCGCTCCCCCTTGGGAGGAAGATCCCGGAGTGTAACTGTTGGAGTAGCGCGGAGGAAGGTCAGGGTTGTCCTCAATTGCAAGGACTTGATCCGGATCATTCGGGCTCCAAATCTTCCCTTTGTTGTCTTTGAAGCGTAAGAGCCCGTTGTTGCAGTCGGCAATGAGACTTAAGCTTCAGCATAGGCTGATTTCGGCCCCGGTAACGCCAACCCCGGTGGTGAAGCTTCGTGGGGTACGTCCTACGTAGGTCTTGTAGACCCGGGAAATCTAACCACCAAAGAAGATAGGCGTCGGATGTGTGGCTCTAGCGTTTGAGGCCATGTTCTTCAGCATCATGTAGGCGACATTGAGAGGTTGTTGGTTTATGATGCAATATAGGCACGTAAGTTCCCGAAGGTTCAGAACACTCCCATTTTAATTATATTGATACAAATATGTAACTACCACCATCATGCAAGATTACTCTATGTAAAATTATCTTCAAGAATAAGTTAAATAAGAAATCATTTAATTAAGGTTTATGTTTTGATAAAAATTTTATAAAAGTAATTTTTATTCAATCCTTTAATACAATTACCATATTTTCTATAAACTTATAGTAATTCAATTGTAAATTTAAATTTTAAACGATTAAGGTTTACCAACGGTTTTATTACATGCTCTATTTTATAAAAAAAAGACTTTATTACATAAGGTTTCACAGGTTTTCTCAACTCAAGTGAGTTTTCATTTTATCCTTTCCCTTTATCGCTAAACAGGTTTAAACAATCTAAACGGTCACACTAGTTCGCTAAGAATATCTAAACGATCACACTTGAACACTAAGAATATTAACAATATTCCTAATCGCTAAAAGAAATCCAAATGATTTGCCTAGATCGCGACACGAGATCAAAATGATCATCCTGAACATTACAGAAAAAACAAACGATCTCAATGAATTGCTAATGGAACCTAAACAATGTATGTACAGTAGCCAAAAATCTGATCGGAATAACGTGATTAAAACTCAATCGAAATCAATGCAAAATGGATCAAAAGCTTTGAAATAAAAAACCTAACAATTCTCTCTAATCAATTTCAACAAATACCTACGTTTTGATTCGAAATCAAATCAATTAAGATCGTGACATTCATAAACCCATTGTACACCATTTTCAACCAAAAACACCTCAAATCTCAGCGAAATTTGAGACCGAATAGCTCTACGGATTCATAATCACATAAAGAAAAATCATAGCCAATCAAGTTTGATAAACAAACACGTTTAGATTTGACTCTGAAGAATAGATCAGTTCGCACACGTAAAAACCCCAAAGTTTTCTAAAAACTATTCAAAATTTCACCAAAATTACCTTAAAACATGAGCAAGGTGATCTAATCGACAATTATATCGATTGGATCGATATCCTGCTCTGATACCAATTGAAAGTTCACGTTTCAGATCGATTTTGATTGGATTTTTAGGACACACAAGAGATTCAGTAATAAAATGAAATAGAACGAGCCTACACATGTTTATTAAACCGAAAGAGTTTACAACATACACATCGGGATATCACCTCTTGTGATATGCCCTCTCTTCCTCTCTCTCTCTCTCTCTCTCGAATGATCTAAAAAAATCAAAGGTTCAAATGAGAAATGCAAATGTTATAGGGTGGCATGATCAGTTAGGCTTTAAATCATCAAGCTCTACATCTTAAACATTCAGCCTGATTGTTTACAACGTAAATGATCTGCCTAATCATTTGCTTACAAATACGCTATCAACACACAACTACAATCTAGCTTATACGATCAGCGACGCACATCCCAAAATGCACTAACATAATGTAAAGTATGCAGAACGTACCGTGGTGTGCAACTTTCCAAAGCTCCGAAAAAGGTTTTAGTACAAAATAATTAATTGAATGTAAAAATGAATTCTTTGTAGGGTTTTTCACATGGTTCGTTAGTTCCCTACTTTTTTGTGATTCCCCATTGAACCTCATACACATACACACCCACTATACATATATATATATATATATATATTATATATATTAAATATATATATATATATATACATATATATATATATATATATATATAAAAAGAGAGGGAGAGAGAAATATTATTTGAGAAGAAACTTAATGTGAGAATAAAAAGAAGAAATGGCATAATGGTAAAATAATAAATAGTTTTTAACTTCTTCCATTTCAATATCTATTCTATACATATCAAAATTCATCATACCTATATCCTACACATATCGAAATTTATCATACATTTATCCTACACATATCGAAATTTATCATACATTTTATTTTACACATATCTAAATTTGTCTTTCACCATAAATTGGGTTATTTTGAAAAAGTATATTTTAAAAATGAGTTACAAATTTAACTAGCTAGCTAATATAGGGGACTACAATATATTAGTTTATAATTATAAATTTAACTATATATGCCTTTACAATAACAATAAATACACATATTAAATGGAGCATTTCTATTGGTTTAAAACTTAGGGTTATTGGATTTTATCACCCCCAACTATTGGCCATTGGCCGCTGCCACCCCCAACTAACACTTTGACGATCGACACCCCCAACTTAACACTTCGGTTGTAATGTCACCCAGTCGTTAACCAAAAACTAACTCAGTTATTTTTTTTAGTCCTACATGGCATTTTTGTTTGACGTGGCAAGATGATGTGGCGGTTTTTATCATATGTGTCATGGTGAGGTGTATATATATCTATTGTTTAAAATATCTGATTAAAAATATTTATTATTTACAAAATCTGATTAAGAAAATTAAAAGAGAATTATATATAACTCACCCCCTTCTCTCTCTTAACATTATCACCTCCCACCTCCCACTGTCACCTCCACCAACCCCCACCACCTCCTCCTGCCACACACCACCGGCCACCAACCACATCCACGCTTTTAGCACCATCATCTCCACCCTCCATCCTCTTTTACGATGATTCCTCAATCATATACGATGGACGCTCAATCGAAATATACCGACCTCGCATCCACAATCATCGCTGCCTCAACAACGGAGCAAATCAGTGGTTCAATCGTCGCATCCGCAATCGTCGTCGCTCAATCGAAATCCACTGACCTCATTTCTTCACCGGACCAGTCACGGTGGTTCTTCTCCATCACGTTCTCGACGCTAACGACTGATATAGTGGTTTCAGGTAGGTTTTTAATCTACTTTCCGGAACTTGCATCTCCGATCCATCCTCCGTTTTGCTTGATTGTTTCCGCAACCTGTAAGTATTTTGGTGTGTTTTGTTCATTTCGGTTCAAGGATTAAAACCCATATGACAGCTTACATTATCATCAAATTTTGGTTATAGTGTCACACCCTTATTTCCACGTGTACCCGGTGGGCCCAAATGGGGAATATCGTGACGTAGTTGATAACATCATAACTAATCAAACATAACACAACAGAAGTCTTGGATTTAAATTACTATTAAAAATCGAGTGTTCAAAGTTCGAAAGAATAAATTAAAATGGCTTGTAATAAAAGATCCATATGCGGATCGAAATAAATATATACAAAGTATTTGTTCAACAGACTTCGGGCACCTAAGGACTTGCAAAATCCTCTTATGTTACTACCAAGCAGTTCTCAGCCTATTTCGTGTTGTCAACTGTAACTTGATCTTTTGAAAATACGTCGGTTTTCACTGGTAAATACTAATAACCGACTCATTTTAAAAAAAATATTTCCAAAAATGGTTTTAAGTGCTCTTGGCACATTTTATAAATAACTTGGGATAGTTCAAAATGGCCTTGTTTACAGTTTTACAAGTTTGTCTATACTCACGGGATCCGGTGCAGAAACCGAATAACCTGATTAACCGACACGCCACTTAAATAATCCACCAATGGGATTTAATATTTTATTTGCATTAGCATCTGACAGGTCTATGCCTATACCCCGTGCTTAAGGGCGTGGCCATTGGTAACTTAAATGAGCCAAGGATATCCCAGACACGGTCGAGTTAACCCCCAATGTTTAAGTTATCAAACAATACAGAATAAAACGGGTTATGAAGATTTAGTAATCACAATCCGATAACATGATCCCATACCCAACCAAGCGGTATTATTATACCGTATCCCAAGCCCGTATAGGGAAAATTGGCTAAAAGAATTTACCTGAGCTAATTCTTCAATAAAGTTAATAACTCAGCCGACAATTAAAAAGTAAGATTTATTGACAAACTACCGGAAGGCTTTAGTCTAGAATGGTGGTAGTATTAACCAATTAGAATGCTAATGGGTCCTATCTACATCATAGACTCAGACGGCTAGCTTAATAAGATATTTACGGTACTAAACTCTAGATTAAGCGATGACCAGAAGAGAATGTAGTTTAAACCCGACAAGTATTATGACTTGTTTAATATGGGTAAACATATTACATTCTGGATTTTGATATTAAAATGATAAGGTTAAACCCGTTTCGGTTAAACCACGTAAACTAGTCACGTAGGTTTAACCATACGCGTATAAGCGAAACCGGGTAACCGGATGAGTCGTATACAAGTTCCATATGCCTTATATTTAAAACATGTTGTAATATCAGTAGGATATCAACATGTATACCCGTTATGGTATTAAAATCAAGTTACGCCTCAAAAATGGCGTTTTGGTCATTTTATGACTTGTAAAAGGAGCTTGAAAGTAAACTGATGTCATGGTCATAACATTCTGTAAAAATGGTTATTTTATGATGTTATTCAGTAGTATATCAAGTATGCATGTGGTTTATAGTTTAGGACCGAACTATGCCCCGAAATGGCATTTTGGTCATTTTACACATCACTTGACAACTTATTTGGGAATCTGAGTTTAGATCTTGTACCGACTGTTAATATATATAATAAGTTTTGAAATCAGTAGGTATCAAGTCTTGATGCTCTAATATGGTTTTAAACCATACTATGCGCCGAAGTGGCGATTAAGGTCGCTAAATAATGATTTGAATGGTATTTGATTGAAACTGATGTTATGAATAGGTTTTCATGATGAAAATATGTTATATAATGTAATTACATCAGTAAGCAATAGGTTTGTTCCTTAAAAATGATTAAAATCCATTTCAGGTGTCGTAAGGGCAATATCGTCATTTAAGGACTTAATACATGGACTTGCGTATAAACTCAGTTTATAATCTGAATAGATATCTCAAATAATCCTAATTATGATATTAAATCAGTAGGTAAAGAGTTTTGATGTCAAATTTATGTTTAAACCATTTTATACGCCAAAAGGGCGATTTGGTCACTTTAAAGCGTGAAATACGCCTTTTTAATCAAGGCTCGATTTATGATCAGAACTTTGACCTTAAAATAAGTTAATAAGTTAACATACCAGTTTACAAGTCTCACGTATGCTCATTTCTATTTAAAAACTTATTTTTTTAAGCATGAAGGGCATTTTAGCAAAATTTGGCATAATTAACGGATACTTGCATATAAGCTCGGATTACTATGTGACCATGTAATATAACTTCAGAAGATTATACTATAACCTAACATGGTCACAATGCAACTTAGAATCAGTAACTAAGGTTGCTAAATCGGGTCAGAACCGAAAGTCAAAGCAGAAGTCAACTTTTGTGACTTTCGGTTGCAAACCGACCTTAGACCTGGACTTGACGGGTCGAACATGTTTATACATGTTCTAATACTTTTTACTAAGTTATTAAGTGTTGAAACTAATTTTATAGCACCTACATTGCTAGATATGAATTTATTTAAATTCTGACCCGTTCACTTTTTATTGAACATAACTTTGACCTGTCAATTGACCAAGCAAATGTGGTAATCAGGGGGTGCCCTTTTAAGAGATTAACACCTACCTAATTACGATCACGTAGCCACGTTTGTTACGAACATTGGCTGGACCGTAATGGTCTTGACTTTGGCTTTAAGCCTAATGAAACTGAAATAGGAAGGCTAAGAACACTTACACAAGGTCCCTAGCATGAAAATAAACTAACTTGGGAGCTCCTATATGTCCAGGAACCACCAGAGGAGAAGTAGAGAAGATTTTGAGTGAATGAGCAAGTTTCAAGAGTTAAACAAGGGCCTTTATATAGTGAAGGAGGAGTAAGGAGCTTGTACCAGGTGCCAAGGAGTGTTATGAGGTTGCAACAAGTGTTAATGGACGTGTCTTGAGCAGCTAGAGGGTGGCAAAACGTGAGATAAGTGGCAGGGCAGGAAACTGCCAAGTATTTGCTCGCTGGCGACCCCTTGCGGACCGTATTGGCCCTTGAGCGCGTAAAAATATTAAATGGTTGCGGACCGTAACCAAAATGGCTTGCGGTCCGCAACCGCCTCCCGGAACCTGATTTTTGGCATTTCTTCACTTTTGGTCCCTCTACTTTTGTCAGTCGTTGTTCAGAGGTTATATTATAACATAGCGACGCTTTTGGTCCTTCTCGGCCAACATGTGGCAAATGTGGATCAATGGGACACGTGTCGGACTTTTACAGGGCGGGTTTTTACGAGGTGTTACATCCTCACCCCCTTAAAAGAAATCTCGACCTCGAGATTTAATAAAAAAGATAGGGGTACTTTTCTCGCATAGTGGACTCAACCTCCCAGGTATACTCGGGGCCTCGACGGGCATTGCATTTGACTTTTACAATAGGTACGTGCTTTCTTCGAAGCTTCTTAACCTGTCGATCTTCAATCGCTATCGGTTTCTCAACGAAACGCGGGTTTTCGTGGATTTGCACATCTTCGTGCGACATTGCTAGCGACTCATCGGCTAGGCACTTCTTTAAGTTTGAAATGTGGAACACATCATGAATTCCACTTAGCTTTATAGGTAACTTGAGCTTATAAGCTATGGACCCAACTAGTTCGATTGTCTCGAGCGGCCCTATATCGCTATGCGCTTAGGTTCTGGAGTAACTAAGTATGGCACTCGGCAGAAGTATGAGTCGAAGTCGGTAACAAACTTCCGACAATCGAGATTCTTCATTATGAGAGCAAGGAAATCCATCTCAATCTTTTCCAACTCATGTGGTGGGCAGTACGTGTCCTTGAAAAGGTCCATAAATTGGGACCATCCCAAATTATATAAGTGGACCTTTCCCGATGATTGCATTAAGGCCTTCCATCAAATTAGGGCGCTACCCTTAAAAGATTGTGACATAAACTTTACAATATCTTTATCAGCGCAGCCACTGATATCCACCACTGTCTCAATCTCATCAAGCCACCTTAGGGTCTCAATAGCCCCCTTTTCTCCGTTGAAGTCTCGTGGCTTGCATGAGACAAAATATTATATGAGCAGCCATCCTTGGAAGTATTAGATTTGTCAAGGATTTCTTGTTTCTTGGCTTTGTTCCTCATGCTTGAGGAATGCACAGAACCCTCTTTCCTTTCAGAGGCAGGAGGTTTCGAGAGTGGTTTCGACACAGACCTAGAGTGAGTAGCACTCGTCATATTAAATTTTTCAAAGGCTTTTTCCATAGCCTTACCCACGGCTGCATCTATGCGAGCCTGGAAGTCATCTTCATTAATAACTATATTCGCCTTTTTGCGATCATCATTGTTGTGGTGACTGCTTGCACCATCGGAGTGAGCCATTAATGCTTCGGTACTATACGGTGAAATTGATATTTTATGTGTTAGCCATGGTATGATTAAACCATTTAGGCTTTAGCATTTCAAATGAATGTTTTTTCATATATAAGGTCTCAAAAGAACCATCATAGGTATTCATAAGATCGGACATAGTCCAGGAATTTAGACAGTGGATTATAATGTCGCATCTTTTAATGCGACATTGACAAATTTTAGGTTAATTCGAGAGCTTGTCACAAGGACGAAAGATATGACACAAAGGCCTTTGTCACGTAGACTAATAATAATTTGAACAGAGAGTCATAGACTACAACTGTCACTGTCACTAATGGACATGATATAGATGGCTCGAAGGCACTACATCACCAGTGGATGTTATATTATAACCTGTAGGTAATATACCACTAATGGGTGTTAAATAATTATCACCAAATAGTGATGTTAGTCTTGATCACATTGATCATTTAGACTTATAACATTCAAATCAAAATTCGAATACTTTGATGGCTAGTGTGGTTCCTCATGTCACACTGTCAGGAGTGTCAATATTACTTGAATATTAACATAGAATGATATCTTAAAATGGTTCAACAAGTTAGCCATGATCGCATTGATCATAGAGGCTTGGAGGTTTGAACATAGTTACTACTTCTAGATAGAAGAGATGATCTTCCTTAACTATCATGGTAGAAGATTATTCTATCTTAACTACCATTTGTTTTGCCAATTAATGTGACCTTATCACTTGGCATATGTAAACCATCAAGAAGATCTTTTGAAGTTTTATAGCAGAGCAATAAAAATCGAATTAAGATTGAGACGCTCGCTAAACAAAAAGGTAACAAGAATGCATATTAAAGCAAAATTTCAAAATTTCATTAAAGATAGGGATTACATATTTTGCATTTAAATAGGTCTTAATTCAAAACTTTTTCCGCGCGGGGACTATATAGGAAAAACATACCCACGCAGGGGCTTAAAAGAAATACAATGTCCTCACAGGGACTTTTGGAAAATAAAACAATAACTAAATGCACTATTCGTCCTTTTTCCCTTTTACCGCCTTACAAAGCTTCTTGAAGAATTTGCTTGTCCTTTTCTCTGATATCTTAACTTGTTGCTGCATTTGCTTGACTTGATCCAGGGCCTCATTAAGAGCCTCGAGTGGTACCTGCGGTTGGTGTTGGGGTTGAGGCTGAGATGGTGGTGGTGGTTGCGGTTGAGGCATAGCCGGGTATGGATACCCATAAGGTGGATATCTGGCTGCCGCGTAAGAAGAGTAAGGAGGTGGATAGCCTGGATAGGGAGGTGGATAAAGCGCGTTGTGCATAACTGCTTCAAGATACGGGTCATATGCAGGGGCAGCAAAATTAGCACCATAGCCAGATAAATCTGGATAAGTGGGAATCGGGTTACCTAAACCACATGAGGATGGTTGAACTGCCGGTTGAGGCATCGGATTAGCAGCAGGTTGTGGGGTTGGAACCGCCACAGGTGAAGTGTTCGAGGGTCCACCATTTGTGACAAAGGTGGTAGCGAGCCAGACCTTTGACCAGCACGCACTGACATGCGTGCACCACGCCTCTGGCGTGGTTGTGATGATTCCAGTGGTGGTTGAGGTTGTTCCACCAGTTGCATAGGTTCATCCTCAATATGAGGATGTGGTGATGGAGCATGATGGGATGGAGTGTTATGGTAGGAAGGAGTATAGTAAAAGTTGTGGGTATCCCATCTTTGTTGGAATTCATCGGGACCTCGATAAGGGGATCCCGCGATTGAGTTGGATCCACTGGACAACTCGATTAGGTGTATGTATGATCCTGTTGGGGGTTCCTCAGAATCTGAATATTCCTCCATATGCGTGGGTGAGTCAACGGGAGGAGTCTCTGGTGATGGTTGTACATGGTCGATAGGGTTAAAGTTTAAGAATTCGTTGTGTGATTGGGAATGGGAATGGTGGGATGTGAATGGTGTGAATGATGGGAATGTTAAGAGTGGGATTGGGATTGGGGTGGTGAGTACTCATGGGATATAGAATGACGATAAGGTTCCCACGGTAAAGAAGAATCACCCGATCCTTCGTAAGGGTTGTAATTGTGTATGTTAGATGATCCAGCTAGGGAAGGTCTAATAGATGGTCCCGTCATGGAAGGTCCGCCCCTCATGGGACCTTTGCCTTTACCTCCGCGTCTGAATTTTGGTGGCATGATTCCTGCTCCAAAATAAGTTAAAACGAAACAAGTAATGATAATAAATAAAACAATGTAAACGAGTAAACCTAGGTCAAAGCCTAGACTCGAGAGTCTAAGGAATGTGCTATTGTGTATCTTCGAGATTAAACACTAAAGGCTAGTGTTTAATTCACTCGAACGTTGGCTCTGATACCAACCTGTCACACCCCTATTTCCACGTGTACCCGGTGGGCCCGGATGGGGAATATCGTGACGTAGTTGAAAACATCATAACCAATCAAACACAACACAACGGAAGTCTTGGATTTAAATTACTATTACAAACCGAGTGTTCAAAGTTCGAAAGAATAAATTACAAGGCTTGTAATAAAAGATCCACAGGCGGTCAAAATAAATATATACAAAGTATTTGTTCAACAGACTTCGGGCAACTAAGGACTTGCAAAATCCTCTTATGTTACTACCAAGCAGCTCTCGGCCTATTTTGCGTAGTCACCTGTAACTTGATCTTTTGAAAATACGTCAGTTTTCACTGGTAAATACTAATAACCGACTCATTTTAAAAAAAATATTTCCGAAAATGGTTTTAAGTGCTCTTGGCACATTTTGTAAATAACTTGGGATAGTTCAAACTGACTTTGTTTACAGTTTTACATTTTTGTCCATACATATGGGGTCCGGTGTAGAAACCGAATAACATGATTAACCGACACGCCACTTAAATAATCCACCAATGGGATTTAATATTTTATTTGCATTAGCATCTGACAGGTGTATGCCTACACCCCGCGCTTAAGGTCGTGGCCATTAATAACTTAAATGAGCCAAGGATATCCCAGACACGGTCGAGTTAACCCCCAATGTTTAAGTTATCAAACAAGACAGAATAAAACGACTTATGAAGATTTAGTAATCACAATCTGATAACATGATCCCATACCCAACCAAGCGGTATTATTATAGCGTATCCCAAGCCCGTATAAGGAAAACAGGCTAAAGTATTTACCTGAGCTAATTCTTCAATAAAGTTAATAACTCAGCTGACAATCAAAAAGTAAGCTTAGATGACAATCTACTGGAAGGCTTTAGTCTGAATGATGATATTATTAACCAATTAGGATGCTAACGGGTCCTATCCACATCATGGACTCGGACCGGCTAGCTTAATAAGATATTTACGGTACTAAACGCTAGATTAAGCGATGACCGGAAAAGAATGTAGTTTAAACCCGACAATTATTAAGACTTGTTTAATATGGGTAAACATATTACATTTTGGATTTTGATATGAAAATGATAAGGTTAAACCCGTTTCGGTTAAACCACGTAAACTAGTCACGTAGGTTTAACCATACGCGTATAAGCGAAACCGGGTAACCGGATGAGTCGTATTCAAGTTCCATATGCCATTATATTTAAAACATGTTGTAATATCAGTAGGATATCAACATGTATACCGTTATGGTATTAAAATCAAGTTACGCCTCAAAAATGACGTTTTGGTCATTTTATGACTTGTAAAAGGAGCTTGCAAGTAAACTGATGTCATGGTCATAAACATTCTGTAAAAATGGTTATTTTATGATGTTATATCAGTAGGATATCAAGTATGCGTGTGGTTTATAGTTTAGGAGCGAACTATTCCCCGAAATGGCATTTTGGTCATTTTACACATCACTTGACAACTTATTTGGGAATCTGAGTTTAGATCATGTACCTACTATAAATATATATATAAAATAAGTTTTGAAATCAGTAGGTATCAAGTCTTGATGCTCTAATATGGTTTTAAACCATACTATGCGCCGAAGCGGCGATTAAGTTGCTAAATGACGATTTGAATGGTATTTGAGTGAAATTGATGTTGAAGAGGTTTGCATGATGAAAATATGTTATAGGGTAAATTACACTTTTCGTCCTTTATGTTTGAATCGGATTGCGATGGATAGCCTTTAACTTCAATAATTACAATTGTAATCCTTTATTTGGTAAACTCATTACACGCGAGGTCCTTTCACACTAACCCAGCTAAAGATTTCAGTTAACACTAGTCATGCGCATTGCACATGAGGGCAATTTGGTCATTTTAAGCATCAATAATATATATTATAAGATATAAAATAAAAAACCTTCAAAACAATTAATTATTTAGTTAATATATTTTTTTATAAATTATAATATGTATATCAGTGTGTGTATGTGTTATTCATATAAACCATCATCTCAAACCTAACCATGACCATCTCCATCTCCTCTACCGCCACCGTCCCACCACCACCATCCAACCCGGTGGTAACCACGACCACCACCACCAACTTCGCATACAACCACCACCACCATCTTTACAACCAACACCCTCAGAACTACTTGAGATAGGGTGCAACAAATGAAACCATTGATCCACCGTCGCTGATCCGTGAACCTCCGACCAAAATGGTGCCGATGCCGTCTCTTCACTAGGCTAAACTGTACAATCTAGCTCACTTGAATCGAACCTATGTGACGAATTCTGTCGCCGTCGCATTCAACTCCGGCGAGGTTACATCGTTGAATCAGGCAACCACTTGAGGCAACTTTGATACCAATCAACTCGTATATAACTACTGAATGAAAGCCCTATGCTTTTGTTCCTAATTTGTAATCACAAAACTCCAAATTTTGAATTTAACAATAAAAGAAGTGGGGATGTTAAATGACCGGACGATGGTCAATTCGGTTCATAATTTTCCAGTACTAGTAATCCCGTCTCCATTTTTTGATCGATTTCATGGAAGGGGACAGTATAGTTCTTCTGATGATGAAAGCGCTTCTTCTTGTAAGTATTTATTAAGGTAAAAGTTTAAATGATTTTGGCTAGATTCTAATGTGGAAAGAACAAGATGAAATCCCTGTAAAAGAATTGAATCTGAATTAAGTTGGTTGGTTATGAAGAACTCAATTGTAATATTTTGATCCTAATAGTGTTTGTTTGAAGAACACTACTTGCTCAACACATATTCTGGAACCACAAAAACTCCAATTTCTTAAATTCTGTGGATATTAAAAGCTGAAACTTTTTGTGGTGTTTGGAAACAGATTTCTTGCGTTTTTGGGTTGTGTCGTTATAAGTAAACTCTCTCAGTGGGTCAAACTTTTGAAGGGTTTATAATGGAGAAGAAGACAAGGGTAAAATGACTTTATTGCCCTCACATGGGGTGCACGTGACCAAACTTAACCTTTAAAATAAATCAAGTTAGTGCTAAAGGACGAAAGGTGTGACGAGTTTCCCAAATAAAGGATTACGACTATAATTATTAAAGTTAAAGGCTATCCATTGCAATATGATACAAAGATAAAGGACGAAAAGCGTAATTTACCCTATGTTACGAGTTTCCCAAATAAAGGATTACGACTATAATTATTAAATTTAAAGGCTATCCATTGCAATCTGATACAAAAGAAAAAGGACGAAAAGCGTAATTTACCCTATGTTATATAATGTAGTTACATCAGTAAGCAATAGGTTTTGTTCCTTAAAAATGATTAAAATCCATTTTAGGTGTCGTAAAGGCAATATCGTCATTTAAGGACTTAATACATGGACTTGCGTATAAACTCAATTTATAATCTGAATAGATATCCCAAATAATCCTAATTATGATATTACATCAGTAGGTAAAGAGTTTTGATGTCAAATTTATGTTTAAACCATTTTATACGCCAAAAGGGCGATTTGGTCGCTTTAAAGCATGAAATACGCCTTTTTAATCAAGACTCGATTTATGATCAGAACTTTGACCTTAAAATAAGTTAATAAGTTAACATACCAGTTTACAAGTCTCACGTATGCTCATTTCTATTTAAAAACTTATTTTTTTAAGCATGAAGGGCATTTTAGCAAAATTTGGCATAATTAACGGATACTTGCATATAAGCTCGGCTTACTATGTGACCATGTAATATAACTTCGAAAGATTATACTATAACCTAACATGGTAACAATGCAACTTAGAATCAGTAACTAAGGTTGCTAAATTGTGTCAGAACCGAAAGTCAAAGCGGAAGTCAACTTTTGTGACTTTCGGTTGTGAACCGACCTTAGACCTGGACTTGACAGGTCGAACATGTTTATACATGTTCTAATACTTATTACCAAGTTAGTAAAGTGTTGAAACTGTTTTATAGCACCTACATTGCTAGATATGAATTTATTTAAATTCTGACCCGTTGACTTTTTATTGAACATAACTTTGACCCGTCAATTGACCAAGCAAATGTGGTAATCAGGAGGTGCCCTTTTAAGGGATTAACACCTACCTAATTATAATCACGTAGCCATGTTCGTTACGAACATGGGCTGGACCGTAATGGTCTTAGCCTTAAGTCAAAGCGTTTTTACGTAAATGCTTTGACTTTGGCTTTAAGCCTAACGAAACTGAAAGAGGAGGGCTAAGAACACTTACACAAGGTCCCTAGCACGAAAATGAACTAACTTGGAAGCTACTATATGTCCAAGAACCACCAGAGGAGAAGTAGAGAAGATTTTGAGTAAATGAGCAAGTTTCAAGAGTTAAACAAGGGCATTTATATAGTGAAGGAGGAGTAAGGAGCTTATGCTAGGTGCCAAGGAGTGTTATGAGGTTGTAACAAGTGTTAATGGACAAGGTCCCTAGCACGAAAATAAAATAACTTGGAAGCTACTATATGTCCAGGAACCACCAGAGGAGAAGTAGAGAAGATTTTGAGTAAATGAGCAAGTTTCAAGAGTTAAACAAGGGCTTTATATAGTGAATGAGGAGTAAGGAGCTTGTGCCAGGTGCCAAGGAGTGTTATGAGGTTGTAACAAGTGTTAATGGACATGTCTTGAGCAGCTAGAGGGTGGCAAAACGCAAGATAAATGGCAGGGCAGGAAACTGCCAAGTATTTGCTCGCTGGCGACCCCTTGCGGACCGTATGGCCTTGGCCTTGCGGCCAGCAAGGCCCCTGAGCGCGTAAAAATATTAAATGGTTACGGACTGTAACCAAAATAGATTGCGGTCCGCAACCGCCTCCCAGAACCTACTTTTTGGCATTTGTTCATTTTTGGTCCCTCTACTTTTGTCAACCGTCGTTCAGAGGTTATATTATAACATAATGACGCTTTTGTTCCTTCTCGGTCAACATGTGGCAAATGTGGATCAATGGGACACGTGTCGGACTTTTATAGGGTAGGTTTTTACGAGGTGTTACATATAGAAAGGGTATGGAGGCGGTGGCAGAACTCGCCGGGGTTGTGTGGTAGAGGGGTGTTAGATAGAGAGAGAGAGAGAGAAAGAGAGAGAGTTGCTATAAATTTGATTATTGTTTTAAATAAGATTAAAAAAAAGCCACATCACCTTGCCACATCAGATAAAAAAACCATGTAGGATAAAAAACTAACAGATTTAGTGTTTGGTTAACGACGTGGTGCGAGCACAAACTAAAAGTCAAGTTGGAGGTGTCGGGCGTCAAGGTGTTAGTTGGGGGTGGCAGCGGCCAATGGTCGATAGTTGGGGGTGATAAAATCCAATAACCTTAAAACTTATTATTTCTATTCATACAAAACAAATTTTCTCAGTTGAACTCTCCACTATATATATATATATATATATATATATATATATATAGTGGGAGTTGGCTAGAAAGCCTAAGTTTTCTAGAAAGTATGGGAAGCAATAGGGAGGTAACATGTGGCTTTTAATTTTTTTATTCAAAAGGGCATGATGGTAACTTGATTACTAATTTGATTATGGAATATTATATATCCTAAAACTAACTATCCAGGTATTTATGGAAACGTATATCTCTTTGACAATTTCAGATCATTACGATTTCAAAAGGGCAGTTACTTTAAATTACGAAGTTCAAATCTTTAACAATTTCTTCATGTTGTGTTTTATTAGTTACTGAGTTCATCACAATGTGTTTTAGCAGTTACTGGTTTCAGTTACTGTTTCATCACAATGTGTTTTATCAGTTACTGGTTGATATATTTTTTGGCATTCTTGATGTTGTGTTTTATCAGTTACTAGTTCACGTTGTGTTTTATCAGTACTGGTTTCATCACAATGTGTTTTATCAGTTACTGGTTGATGTGATTTTGGCATTCTTGATGTTGTGTTTTATCAGTTATTGGTTTCATCACAATGTGTTTTATCAGTTACTGGTTCCAGTTACTATTTCATCACAATGTGTTTTATCAGTTAGTTACTGGTTGATATGATTTTGGCATTCTTGATGTTGTATTTTAGCAGTCAGTCACTAGTTTGTCACATTGTGTTTTATCAGTCAGTCACTAATTCGTCACATTGTGTTTTAGCAGTCAGTCACTAGTTTGTCACATTGTGTTTTATCGCTTTAAACACACTACCATAACACATCTTGATCTGATTTATCGTTATTTTTTTTCTGATTTGGTGTTTCAAATGTGAGGGATTAGAAAGAGAGAAAAAAAATGCGACATTTTTGGAGGTGGTTTTATGATTAGTAGTTATTTCCTTATTTAAAACAACTTAAATGACACATCTACCCCTAATTAATTAAATAATCCTATTTTTAAGACACACATATTACCAAAATGCCACCAAGATGATCTCAACCATTAAACACACCCATCGGATGGCCCAGATCGCTTCCTAGACTTTCTAGGAAAAACACACTTTGCGCAGGAACCCCACTATATATATATATATATATATATATATATATAGTGGAAGGTTCAAATGAGAATAAACTTTTTGTAAGAAGAAAAAAAAAGAAGTTTCAACCAATAAGAATGTTTAATTTTACTTCATTTAATATTTGCATTTAATTTTAATATAAGAGTATATTGGTAAACTTACATAGATATTTTTCCGCTTTAATAACTAAGTAAATTAAATTTGTAACTCCCTTTCAAAATATATATTTTTCAAATTAAAAACAATTTACTTTGAAATGTAGAATAAATTATTATGTGTTGTAGGATGAATTACGAGTTGTGTAGGATAAATTTCGACGTGTGTAGGATATAATTCTATAATGTGTAGGGTATATGTAGGAGAATTTTGATATGTGTAGGTTTGTAGATTATATATATAATAATTAATGATTAGTTGACTAATTAATGAAAGAGAGAAAAATTAATGAGATGAGTTATAAATGAATTAATATTTTACCAATATGCCCTTTCTTCTTTTTCTTCTTTCAATAGTTTTCTTCTCATTTGATCCTCCCCATCTATATATATATATATAGGGTGGGGTTTCGCTACAAAGTCCATTTTTCTACAAAGTGTACAGAGTCATAAAACACCACAACTTCAGCCATAAAACACACTTAAAACCCACAAATAACATAGTGAATATCACGAAAACACAATATCCAAACCCTAACAATCCTTAAAAACTTCAAACACATCATCGTATAACTATGAATATAAAACACATATGATAATCAATATAAAACACACTAATGTTAGTCATTTGAAATAAAGGCCTTATCATCCAAAACACAACACAAAACCCACAAATATGGTGTTTTAGTAATCTTCACTATGTTATTTGTGGGTTTTAAGTGTGTTTTATGGTTGACATTATGGTGTTTTATAACTTTTTACACTTTGTAGGAAAAATGGACTTTGTAGCCAACTCCCACCATATATATATATATGGGAGAGTTTAAATGAGAACACCTATTTTTTGTGAGAACCATGAGAACAATTCTCAGCCACCCATTTATATTCCCTATGTTTTAGTGAAAAGGTTAAATTGGTAATTTAACCTTTCCCTGTCTTCTCTACTCCAGTTCTTTTATTATTCATATTGAATTTATTTGTGAAAAATAAGCTGAAGCATTATACAGACCCAAATCAAAGCTTTATTTGAGTCACTCATAATCAATCTCGTAGTCATATGCATTTGATTGTGGATTAAGGTTAGGGTTGTTCTATGATGTTGAACTCATTATCATCAATCCAGTTGTAGTAGTTTGGTGCATTTAATTTGAGTTCTTGCTAATCCCAGACCATTTGGTTCGATCCTAACCCGGAGGTGGTGTTCATACACTTGATTTTAATTCCAATTCCATGTTTTATTGAGTTCGTAATCGGTTGATGATTTTGGTACGAAGTATTTTCATTAAACTGGTACCAAACCAACAAAATTGATATGGTATTTGATTTATACTTTCACGTATTTTCGATTTTGGTGTTTTTAACCGAGTAGAATATGTAAACATTCATATCTCCAGATTTTTGTAGATGACGCCAACAAGGTGTTTGTGAAAATGCCATATCCAACTATGATCAGTCTACAATATTTGAAACTTGATTATAACTAGATTGACAATTATTTCTTATGTTGTTGATGAAGGAAATATATGTACAACTCTAGCCCATATAATAACAGTAGTTGTAGGATCAATGGTTCTATCACTATCTTGGAGTGTTGCACAGCTAAGATGGGTGTCGGTCCAGTTTCTCTAGTCTTGTTCGCACTCGTGACCTATCTCAACATGTCCCTGCTCACCAAGTTCCATCATTACTCTGACCATCGCAATGGCGTGAACGTAACCAACCGTTCCTACTTGGAAGCTGTACGGAACATTCTACGTAACCGAGTTAGTATTGTTTGAATTTGTAACTGTTTCAAGTTGTTTACTAGTTTTAACGATGTTTCGTGATGTTACAGGGGATTTGAATGCACGAGTTTGTTCTTGTTGGTTGTTCTTTAATTTGTTTAAATTGGGAATTGTTTATACAATCACATCTGCTAGCAGCATTAGGTACGCTTCATTTTCGTTATAATGAACAACAGTTTTTGGTCTAGTTCATAACTGTTTGCTGTTTTGTTGGTGGTAGAGCAATACTGCGGTCAAATTGTTACCACAAACATGGGCACAAAGCAGCTTGTGAATATGAGATAGAGTTTTATATGCTTCTCTTTGGAATTATTCATGTTATAGCTTCTTAAATACCCAATTTATGAAGTACAAAATGGCTCTCGGTTATTGCTGAAGTTATGTCCTTCGCGTACTAGTTCATTGGATCTGGACTCGGGTTAGCACAAGCAATAAGTAAGGACACTCATCTTTATAGAACAAAAATTTAATGGATTAGTTGTTATTACAGTCCTATATCGTTATTAGTTCTTTGAAATAGTATGATTTTGTAAACACGCAAAAGAGTACATGTTTGTCTACTTTTGACCCGTATCATTTTCTTCTATAATATATGTTACATGAGACTGCAGGAAATGGGAAGATCAAAGGTAGTCTAGGAGGAGTTCCAACTGATAAACCGATTTAGAAAGTATGGTTGGTTGCTCAAGCTATTGGAGACATTGCGTTTGCGTACCCTTTACACATGTGCAAATTGCTTAATTACACAAATGCAATAGTAACTAAGCTGATTTACACATGTGTAGAGATCTTTAAGCTTCAAGTATGATGATGTACAATGAATAAACTGCATAGTTACCCCTGTTTAATCATACTTAGTTTCTCTAGTACTGTTGTTTTAATGTGCACATCTTATTTACACATGTGTACATTGCTTAAATACACAAATGAAATAGTAACTAAGCTTATTTACACATGTGTAGAGATATTTTAATCTTAAGTATGATGATGTACATATGTCTAAACTGCATGATTACACCTATTTTAATCATCGTTATTTGTTCTAATACTGTTGTTTTAATGTGCACATCTTATTTACACATGTGTAAATTCTTAATTACACGAATGTAATAGTAACTAAGCTGATCTATACATATGTAATTGCTAGTCTATTTCTTTACAAATACAAACAATTAGGGCTCATGTGGTTGTTTAAGATCTTGAAACCAGATATGTGTAATAGTACTTGTTTAAAGTTACATATGTGTAACTGTTAGTGGCTTGCATTCCATCTTGTTCAACTTTACACATTTGTACGTGGTTCTTGGAACATTTTCTTGAAGCACACAGTAAGTGTTTGTGTATCACGCATGTAAGTTTATGTTTTACATGTGTAAGTGTTTGTTTTGCACATGTGTAAGGTCTTCTGTTTTATACATGTGTAAGTGTTTCCGTTTTACCCATGTGTAAATACTCAGTTACATAGGTGCAAAACTATTTTACATATGTGTAAGTTTCTATTTTACACGTTAAGTTTTTGTTTTACACATGTGTATGTGTTTCTATTTTACACATGTGTAAATTTATGTATGTTGCATATTGTGTATAAATTCTCAGGTAAACAACCAAAGCTAGTGTTAACTGAACAAGACGCAACAATGAAACAAGCTGTAGCTAACGTGTTCAATGAACCTATCCATTGTTTATGTATGTGGAGTATTATGTATAACCTGATGAAGATGGTAATTCTGATGAACAAAGTCATAGTGATGAAGATAGCGATGAAGATGGTGATGGTGACTGAAGTTTTTTTTTGTATATTTATTTCTCTTGTTTTTGTTTGAATAAGGTATTTATGCACTATGTATATTAAAGATGTAGCATTTTGTTGAATTTGAACTTTTGTTTTGATGTGGGATTTTACGGTTTTTATATATATACAAGATAATATCTTATGTAAAAGGGGACGACACCTCGGTATTTATTGATAACAAAAAATATTTACAACCTACGGGCATGCATTGGCCTTCCCGGGATATACCCCAAGGAGGACACCAACCCCAAAGCATTAGCTATTGTCTAATAACATGGCCTCGACCATGAGCTTTAATAGAAATATAAAAACAACCTATTCTAGACACCAAAAAAAAGGCCAATGGCTACTCCATCTGGATGCACCTTGTGGGACTGATAGTCATCTAATTGAAGTTTGTCATAATATGAAATATTAGCATGTGAAAGATGCCTTGAATAAGCGAAGTCATCCTCCGAGTCATCACCCTGATGCCAATAAAACACAAATAAATCATGAATTTAACAAAAACATCATACTGAATTGTAGAAAGGTATGCACTGTCAATATGATCAACAAACAAAATGTAAAAACAAAAAACATCTTCATGCAGAACTCAGATGGACTAGGAGAATAATTTCCTACATAAAATTGTTGCTCAATGTTCAATTACTAAAGATTGACAATGATTAGGATGTGGTTCAAAAGAGTTAACTGCATATGTAAAACTTTTGCAACCACTATTAGCTGCACCACTGGATTTGGTGCTGATGTAACTAGTAGTAGATGATGAAGTGCTGAGATCCAGGTTGATGTCCTAGATCTATGATAAGCTAAGCCACCTTTTTGCCATTGCTTGAAATAGTAATTACAGACTTTTATATTCCCTTTGCAACATTTAAATCACTAGATGATGTCGCGGGATTGAATTTTGAGTACATTTGGCATAGAAAACACGACCACAAAATTTGCATTGATGTCTGCGGTTGAACAAAGTAAACTGTAAAATCACACTCGTAGCATACCCTGCAACTCTGATTGCACATCCAAAAGTCCATCCACACGTTAACTAGCGCTGAGGGACCCCCAAATTCAATACTAAGATGTGCAAACATCTTATTTACACATGTGTAAATTGCTTAATCACTCAAATTCAATATTAACTAAGATGAATTACACATGTGTAAACATATTACTTACACATGTGTATACATATTACTTACACATGTGTAAACATCTTATTTACACATGTTTAAATTGCTAAATCACTCGAATTCAATACTAACTAAGATGATTTACACATGTGTAAACCATAATATATAAAATTTTAGTTATATTTCTTTTTTATATAGCATACCTTCACATGTGGCAACTAATTGGAATTTCTTTGGTTGTTTTTCCATAACCCTATTCAACATTGTTTCTTTTTTTTTGTTCACCATTCCTTGATGCTTCTGTTAAAACAATAGAAGGTAGTTAAACAATATGTATAAACAACTTACTTATACATGTGTGATTTGCTTGATTACACAAATGTAATAGTAACGAAGATGATTGACACATGTGTAAATAGGGGTGAGCATAAGTAGGTCCGACCCAACTAGAACCCGATAAACCGAACCAAATAGTACCCGAAACTGACCCTAATAGAGTAATTCGGGTATTTGTTCGGTCCTATAATTCTAGTATATCGGGTATCGGGTCGGTTCCACGACTCACGAGGTACATGGTTTCCGACACACATAAAAGAACATGCATGCAGATCCATATATAAAAACTAAATAATATAACGGGTACAGGTACACAGCTTATTTGCAGGCCGGTATGCAGCCTATTCGCAGGCGGTGTGTAGCTTATTCGATGCCAGTTCGCAGCTGGTACGCAGGCCTATTCGTAGCTGGTACACAGCTTATTCGCAGCCCGTTCGCAGCCGATAAACCTACATATGTTTGTTTAAATTTATTTAATAATAAATACCTTCACATTATATTTATACAGAGATGTTAGATATAGTGCTTTTAGAATTTCAATAACTAATTCAATATATAACAACATAATATAACAATCAGACATACTGGATTTTAGAAAACCACCTCCTAGCAAAAACAACATATTTCTAACTAGAGAGGAAACTT
This sequence comes from Scalesia atractyloides, assembly GCA_947069175.1. NCBI lineage: Eukaryota > Viridiplantae > Streptophyta > Magnoliopsida > Asterales > Asteraceae > Scalesia > Scalesia atractyloides. The sequence continues at coordinate 3,059,419 of CAMTDV010000010.1, forward strand.
CGTGGTCTGTACTTATTCCTACAAAAATAACCAGCTAAGTATTATATAACCATCCCAACCAAAACACATTAACTGGTGTATTGTACAAGTACGCTATCTCAATTAAACACATTTCTAGCCAACGAGATGACTAAGAGAGTAAGTGACAAGTTGCCGGGTAAACTTTTGAATCCTATGCCCGTTACGGGTCAATTAAATGAATAATAAAAAACACACTTGCTCTGTTAAGATCCATCCCACAAAAACATAACCAACACCAGAAGACATAAATATGCAAATGCCTATATCTTTAAACCCTAAATCTTTAAAGCTATATGTCATTCGAATCACAGATAATCATTCCAAACAATATCAATTTTGAATCTAAAACAAAAAAATTTAGACATTTATACGAATGATGAAGTTTGGGGAAATAGATATCAGATATCGAAGAACATAGATAATAATTTTCACCTTGACTGGCTGAATTGATCGAATAATTAATCAAATCATAGCGAATACAGTTAAATCACACAATAAAATTAAAGAACTCACTTGTTAAACGGTTCAATTGAGACTCATCGGAGGTTGTTCCTCATGATTTTTGAAATTGAAGGGCTTTCTACACACAGATCGATTAATGGCAAGGGTTTGTTGATACTGGTTATGCGTATTAGGTGATGGAGTTTTTAGGGGGTTTTTGTTTTTGAGTTTTGACAATAATACCCCTTTAGTCTTTTAATTTAGGTGTCCTACTCATTTAAACTCATCTAATCTTAGCCCTTAATTTAGAATGATCTATGGATGAAAATTGTTCCTAGTGTTCTCACAAAAATCTTTGTTCTCAAGATAACCCTCCCCTATATATATATATATATATATATATATATATATATAGGGTAAGGTTCATGCGAGAACCACTTTTATTATGAGAACCACCTTTATTCCAAAATAAAATCTAAAAAAATCAAAAAAGCACTCAAAAAATTTTTTTAATAATTTTTTAATAAAAATCGTTATAATTCGTTACAAAAAAAAACTTTTTTTTTTCGAGTAACAGTTTTCAATGCACATGTGCATATGTATCATAACTTCGACAAATTCAATAATACGTTATCACTAGTAGACAATTGCACTTTAATTTACAATACCATCCATAATACACTCAATTTTATATTAAATGCACATGTGCATCATTATGTATAACAATTATATACGATGTTTTGGTACAAAAAGTTTATGATTTTGTATTGTGAAGTAGGCTCATATATATGTTTTTTTGGTTAGTTATATCTAGTGGTTGGTGGATTCAATATAGTTGTCACTTTATGATGTAATATGTTGATTGGATAGTAAAAACGGTGTTGATATACATGTAATAAAGTGAAAATATTGGTATTGGTATTGTATTATAAATGGTAGGAGGTAATGGTATTGTATTATGGATGGTATGAGGTAATGGAAGTGTATTATAGATGGTATGATAGATGAAAGAGAAAGTGTATTCAAAGTAGTGTACCAAAACATCTTATTTCATGTTGATACATATAGATGCACATGTGCATTTCTTATATTGGTAACGTAAAAAGTAGTGTATTACACATGGTAGTGTAACTGAAAGTACAATTGTCTAATGTTTGTAATGTGTTACAGAATTTTTTAAAGAAATGGTGAAAATGCACATGTGCATGGTAGTGTATTATGGATAGTATGATAGATGAAAGAGAAAGTGCATTCAAAGTAGTGTACCAAAACACCTTATTTTATATTATATATATAGACGCACATGTGCATTGCTAATATTGGTAACGTAAAAAGTAGTGTGTTACACATGGTAGTGTAAATGAAAGTACAATCGTCTAATATTTGTAATGTATTACGGAATTTGTCAAAGAAATGATGAAAATGCACATGTGCATTGATAGTTGGTACTCAAAAAAAAAAAAATTTTTTGTTGAGTAAATATAGCGACTTTTCCAAAAAAAAATATTAAAAAAACAAAAAAAAGATTGGTATGTTTTTAGATTTTTTTAGGTATTACTGTTTGTGTTCATACTAGTTCTCGCGGTTCTCGCAATAAAGGGTGGTTCCTAACGGATCTTTGTCCTACATATATATATATATATATATATATATATATATATATATATAGGTATGGATCATGAGAAAACTAGTTTAAATGAGAAAACTAAAAAAGCCAAAAAAACATACAAAAACTTTTTTGAATTTTTTTATTAAAAATCGCTCAAAATAATATATAAAAAATTTTCAAAAAAAAGTTGTACTATACATGTGCACTAATACGGAAAAACCTAAACCACCTGACTCACCCCCACCTTCCCCCCCAAAAAAAAAAAACTAAAACTAAACCGTAAACATAAACCCCAAAAAACCTAAACCCCCACCCACACCCTCCAAAAAAAACCTAACCCCCCCCCCCCACCCGCACCCCCCGAAAACCTAATGCTAATTCTAAATCTCCAAAAAAAAGCTAACCTTAAAAGCTAACTTTAAGCATATAATGCACATGTGCAGTACACATATGATGCACATGTGCAGTACAAGTTATTTTTTTTTAAAGTTTTTTTATATATAAAAACTAGCGATTTTTAATAAAAAATTGTATGTTTTTTAGGCTTTTTTAGTTATTTTTTTTTTGTTTTCTCAATTATCTCTAGTTTTCTCATGATCCTCTCCATATATACATATATATATATAGGATAAAGTTCCGTTAGAAACCACCCTTTATTGCGAGAACAACGAGAACCAGTGTGAACACAACCAAAATACCTAAAAACAATTAAAAACACACAAACAAAAATTTAACTAAAATATCGATACAATTTTTTGGTGGGGTGAGGGGTGTTTAGGTTTTTGGGTGGGGGTGGTGGTGGGGTGGGGGTGGGTGGGTGTTTAGGTTTTGGGTGATGGTGAGGTGGGTTTATTTTATTGTGTTCACATTGGTTCTTATGTTATCGCAACAAGAGTGGTTATCAAATGAACCCTAACCTTATATATATTGGAGAGTTAACTTGAGAGCGTTAAATATTGTGGGGACGGTGAGAACGAATAAAAAAACGAGTAAATTGCACAAAACATCCTTTATGTTTCCTCAAACTTGCAGGTTTCAGCCTTAATGTTTAAAAGTTGCTAAAAACATCCTTTAAGTTTATTTTTGTTGCGGGTTCAATCCTTTACAGCTAACCACGTTATTTTCTTCAGTTAAGTTCCCTCACATGCATAACATGTGAGGGTATATTCGTCATTTTGGTTGATCTTCCACCCACGTCAATTATAAGAAAAAAGAATATTTAAGGTTTAACCTATTTTAAAAAAATTCTAACCGCAGGGACTAATGTGCAATAAAACCAAACTTTTAAAAACCAAACACCCTCTTTTCCGGTCTTCTTCTTCGGCGACTTCGCCGGATTCCGGCGAACCCAGAATTAAGATAGGAATCTTGTTAAGCTAGCCCACTAAGCTGTAAAGATTAACACAGATTTTGATCATGCCAATCAAACTCTTCAGGATTATCATCAGTTGGAAGAATCGGCGCCTTATTCGCATCAGACGGAAACGATAAACGACTCTTCAACCCTAGATACCTCTCACGGAACTCCGATGCCATAAATCAGAGAACTTCGTAACACCGTGTTCAGTAGTCGGATCCAGCAACTGGTGACGCTTAGGACGCCGCAAGTTAGACTTAAACACTATCAAACGGTAACCGTGCTCCTCTTTAGTCGCGTACGTTTATCAAACTTTGTTTAAACTAGGTTAAAACTTAAATATTCTTTTTTTTTATAATTGAAGTGGGTGGAAGATCAACCAAAATGACGAATATACCCTCACATGTTATGCATGTGAGGGAATTTAACTGAAGAAAATAACGTGGTTAGCTGTAAAGGATTGAACCCACAACAAAAATAAACTTAAAGGCTGTTTTTAGCAACTTTTAAACATTAAGGCTAGAACCTGCAAGTTTGAGAAACATAAAGGATGTTTTGTGCAATTTACTCTAAAAAAACTAATCAAGATAAAAAAAAATAATACAAACCACATTGTATTAAAAATACAACATTGAAAAAGAATTTACTTTATAAATAACTCATCTGTGCTCTCATAATCACTCTTAAATTTTTTTACACATGTGTAAATATCAAACTTATACATGTGTAAGTTTTCTTTATTTACGAATGCATGTTAATTATAACGTGTAAATTTAATTTCTAATATTATATTCGAATAATAATAAAAAGTGTAAAAATTGAATTTGAATTGTTTATGATGAAGTTCTCATAGTTTTTTATTTGTTCTTACAGTTCTCACGATATTTAGCGTTATCATTTTAACTTTTAGCTACACATGTGTGTGTGTTTTTTGATGTATTAAAGAAAATCGTATGGCATTTTATAGTTTAATCCCTTCACCCCTTCTAGATTCGAAATATAAAATATAGTGACTTATGAACATCTATTTAATGGGTCATTATCGAAATCTTGATTTAAGCCTTAATTTGCTCACAAATCTTAGCTCCTTAATTTAAGTTAAATGTGACCTCCATGTATTATAAAAAGTAATTTATGATTATATTCAAGAGAAGTAAGCAACGAAACCACTATATTTTCCTAATAACCATGAGTCGAACCATGTTGAGAATAGTGCTTTAATTGAAATTAAGTATGTCAAATTTTAATCAAGAGATGATCAATATTTGTTTAATTTAGATATCCTCATAGCATTTCACCAAACATTGTCGCCAGTTTTGAAATGAAATGAAAAGTTTTAAAGATCAAATCTGACCCGGGGCCATTTGTTCCCTAGAATTATTTTTCTTATGTAATAATATGCTTGATTTAACAATATAAAAAAAAACGTCATGTATTAACAGAATTAAAGATTCTAATGTAAAGAAAGTCGCCTGAAGTGACACAAAGTTAGTGTTGGATTATTGAAATTCAAAACCAGCCCATTGATTAACACTTTGTCAGTTTCCGACCAATTGCCACCTTCATTTCTTTATTCATTTGAATATTAGGTATTTTCAATCCAATTCGTACCCTCTACGCGTCAAATTCTCCTATATAAACACCCATTGTTTTTCTCATTAACATTGCAAACCATCTCTCATTTATTCGTTAAAAACATACAACCCAAGTTTTCACATACTTTGTTACTGTGTATTTTGTTCTTGTTGTTTCTGTGATCATGGCTGACAACTCAGTTTACCAGCAAGTCCCTAAGGCCAATGAGCACTGCGAAAGCGTCACCGTTGTGAAGGTGGAGAGCACCGTGGTGCTTTTGCCCGACTGCGAGGAAGAGAAGAAAAGTGTAAGTTTTCTATTTTTGGTTTCAATAGAACATAAGCACACACAGAAACTAAATGATGTTTTTTACAACACACGTATATGAATATGTGCATGTATTTATGGATATGCATATACATATATATAGAGGAAGGATCAAATACACAATACTCTTGACCTAAAAACGGTGAGAATTAACGTGTATATATGTAACACAGAGTGTTCATAGTGTTGATATTTAACTACACATGTGTTGTTACATATCAGTACCTTGTTATTTACGTATCAACTTACTCTTACTGTTTTTAGACTAGGAATTTTTGTGTACTAGAACCATCCTCCGTATATGTGACGGAACTAGAAGAAAACTTCATGGGTATCCCAATTTTTTACCCAATATTCATAAAATAATAATGAAAAAACACGATAATGAATAAAGTTAAACAAATACTAAAGGTCGTCTTTGAGATCTCGTGTGCCTCGAGGGCCCTGTGCAAGTAGATAACATTGGCCCATAAATACAAACCTATTTATAAAAAAAACAGTAATAAGATGATTTATGAGTCTTGAATATGAAAAAAAACTAAATAATCTATTATTTACTAATTTTTTATTAGTTTTTAAATTTAACTAGTAGTATATTATTCACGGGCTGCATTAATAAGGATGTTAAATTTGTAAAGATGTTAGCTAATATTTTTTGTCGATTCTTTCACTTATATTCATTCAGATGTATCTTAATGTATGCTTAGGGATGTCCCATACATAAAACGAAGAAGAAAAGAAAAAAAATTACATTTAGCCAAGAAAGTTCAGGGGTATCCTGAGCAACCCCTGACGAAAGCACAGATCCGCCCCAGTATGTATGTATAATACATATGTTAAAGCAATTATGCATGTAATTAAAAACAGTGAAAGTATGAGTGAGTAATGTCAATAAAGATTATTAAATCCAAAGGAAAGCAATACAGATTTTGTTATATGTAAATTGCAGATGCCACATGTTCATAGATTTTTTAAGGTCCAACATAATTTCTATAAAAATAGCGCTCAGTTTCTTTCTTTTATATATATATATATATATATATATATAATACTAGGCTCTCACAAGAAAAATTATTTTGTTTCCTTTATTAGTTAATTTTAATTTCTAGGAACTTATAGAAATTGATTTTTCATGCATATCTATATATACAACTTTGTTGGTTTTTGTAAAACTAGTATGAGAGCCAAAATTACTTATATATGTATATATAATATTGTTTTTTTTTGTTTTGAAAAACTAGTGTGGGGGCCAAAATAATTTGCACAAATATAGTGATCTTTTGTTTTGTAAAACTAATATAAACCGTGTTGAAGTATATTCTATTTTTTGAATTCTATTATATTCTATCTTTTTTTAACAGACTGTAATATTATAATACAACAAAAATATATAAATATACAGCTTCGGTAAGTATTTTCTTCAAATTTTGATATAAGTTTTTACTAAACTGAGTTGTATAAGAAAAACTAGCCAAAATTCAATTTTCTCCCACCATGTTTGGTTTCATGCTTAGTTGATTTGTAATTTTGTGTATCTTATACTTGTACTCGATCTTAAGATCATGTAGGGTTTTTTTCATTTTAAAATTAAGTAAATGTATGAATGCGTATTACATCTAGGGGCGGACCCAAGTGAGGGGTTGGTTAGGCGGGCGCCCCCTTTAGTGTATTTTATAGGCTAAAAACTCGTTCGTATACCTTGAAATTTTAGTTGAACCTCTCACTTGCACCCTTAAAAAATAATTTCTTGGTTCGCCACTGATTAGATAATGTATCAAGAAACTTACTGAACTTAATGATATACAGGAAAAACACAACTACACGATGCTCGATCTCTTCTCTTAATTCACTAGTATTATTAGTCATCCCTCTTTTACATAGTTATAATATACCATTGTAATAATGTCAAAATTCGTGAAAACTGTATGTTACAAGTTTTTACATAGATTACATAGAGGTTCACCTTAGAATATGTCTATCTTTTAGTTTCATCATGTGGGATAACAAAGAGCAAACTTTACTTTTTGTGACAATTGCAGTCTTGCCATGAAGAGTATGTTCATGAAGAGAAGAAGACACATGAGTTGAAGGAAAAGATTGAGGAAAAAATAGAAGATGGAAAGGAGAAAATTGCAGAAAAGATACACGACGGCAAACACAAAATAGAAGAACTTAAGGAGGACATCGAGTGTAAGGTGGAAGAGGATAAAGAGAAAATTAAGGAAAAATTTGAAGAAATCAAAGAAAAAATCGACGAAAAAGTAGATGAGGCCAAGTATAAAAAAGAAGAAGTTAAGGAAAAGGTAGAGTGTGAAGTGGAAGTGGCCAAAAAGGAAATCAAGGAAAAAGAATACGAGGCCAGCTACAAAAAGGAAGACCATAAGGAAAAGCTCAAGGAAGAAGTAGAGGAGATCAAATACAAAGTTGAAGAACTTAAAGAGAAGGTCGAGTGTGAAATAGAAGAAGATAAAGAGAAAATTAAGGAAAAAATTGAAGAACTTAAAGAAAATATCGAAGAAAAAGTAGATGAGATCAAGTATAAGAAAGAAGAACTCAAAGAAAAGCTAGAGTGTGAAGTTGAAGAGGCCAAAGAGGAAATTAAGGAAAAAGAATATGAGGTCAAGTATAAAAACGAAGAACACAAGGAAAAGCTCAAGGAAGAGGTACAGGAGGTAAAGTACAAAATAGAAGAATTCAAGGAGAATGTTGAGTGTAAAGTAGAAGAGGAAAAGGAAAAAATTGCGGAGAAAATCGAAGAAATCAAAGAAAAAATTGAGGAGAAAGTTGAGGAGATCAAGTACAAAAACGAGGAACTACACGAAAAGATAGAATGTGAAGTGGAAGAAGTTAAAGAAAAAATCAAGGAAAAAGAATACGAGACCAAGTATAAAAATGAAGAGCGTAAAGAAAAACTCAAAGAAGAAGTAGCTGAGGTCAAACATAAAATAGAAGAATTCAAAGAGAAGGTCGAGTGTGAAGTGGAAGAGGAGAAAGAGAAAGTCAAAGAAAAACTTGAAGAAATCAAGGAAAAATTTGAAGAAAAAGTAGATGAAGCCAACTATAAAAAGGAAGAATTGAAGGAAAAGGTAGAGTGTGAAGTTGAAGAGGCCAAAGAGGAAATCAAGGAAAAAGAATATCAGGCCGACTACAAAATAGAAGAGCACAAGGAAAAGCTCAATGAAGAAGTAGAGGAGATCAAGTACAAAGTTGAAGAAGTTAAGGAGAAGGTCGAGTGTAAAATAGAAGAGGATAAAGAGAAAATTAAGGGAAAAATCGAAGAAACTAAGGAAGAAATCGAAGAAAAAGTAGATGAGGCAAAATACAAAAAAGAAGAACTTAAGGAAAAAATAGAGTGTGAAGTTGAAGAGGTCAAAGAGGAAATCAAGGAAAGAGTATATGAGGCAAAGAACAAAAAGGAAGAGCATAAAGAAAAGCTCAAAGAAAAAGCAGAGGAGATCAAATACAAAGTAGAAGAATTTAAGGAGAATGTCGATTATGAAGTAGAGGAGGAAAAAGAGAAAATTAAAGAAAAAATCGAAGAAATTAAGGAAAAAATTGAAGAAAAGGTAGATGAGGCCAAGCATAAAATAGAAGAACTCAAGGAAAAGGTAGAGTGTGAAGTGGAAGAGGCCACAGAGAAAATAAAGGAAAAAGAATATGAGGCTAAGTACAAAAATGAAGAGCATAAAGAAAAACTTAAGGAAGAAGTAGAAGAGATCAAATATAAAATTGAAGAACTCAAGGAGAAGGTTGAGTGTGAAGTAGAAGAAGAAAAGGAGAAATTGAAGGAGAAAATAGAAGAAATGAAGGAAAAGTTAGAATGTGAAGAAGATGAACTTAAAGAGAAAATAAAGGAAAAAGAATATGAGGGCAAGTACAAAAAGGAAAAGCTTAAAGAGGAACTCAAGGAAGAGATAGAAGAGGCTAAGTATAAAATAGAAGAACTAAAGGAAAATATTGAGTGCAAAGTAGAAGAGGATAAGGAGAACATCAAGGAGAAGATAGAAGAATTCAAAGAAAAGGTTGAAGAAAAAATAGAAGATATTAAGGAAAAAATTGAGGAGCACAAGGAGAAGAAAGAAGAAGAGAAAGAAAAGAAAGAACTTGAGAAAACTCTGAAACATGAGGAAGAAGCATGTGTCTCTACAAAGCAATACGAGGAAGTTGTTGTTCTCCTTCCAGAGCCAAGTTGTGAACCAGATCAGAAAAAGGTCTTCATTGAGGAGGTCGAGGAGGATTGTGTCGTTGCTCCACCACCACATCCGGTAGTGTCACATAACGAGCATACCACTGTTGAAGTTGAACACAAGGAGAAGAAGGGTATCTTTGAAAAGATTAAGGAGAAGCTTCACGGGCATCATCATTCGAAGACCGAAGAAAAGAAGGAAAAGGCACATTACAAGAGTTAAAACATTTTTCAGATTGTTTGTTTGGCTTGCAAGAGTCGGTGGTTTGTGGTGTGTATTGTGTTTGTTATTTGATTTTGATTCTAAGTACATTCTTATGTTCTTAGGTATGGGGTCTTTTCGGATTTTTTTTAATGTGTGATATTTTACATATGTCGAGAGTTCATAAAATTTGTATTTTTTTTTCTGTAATAGCTTGTTTTGAAAGCATTTTAAGTTGTATACTTGAAACTTGATTGAATAAATATGTTTTCGTTCCTGTATCCAGTTTTTATTAACTTTTGCATGATTTCATTAAATCAAATTTTGATGGATTGGTTTCATATAGACTTTCATATAATTGTTGTGTTTAGCAACATAATCAAAGAGGTAAATGATTTGACCAAAATTTATGTAGTATGACAATGCAATTGGGAGTATCTTATATTCTGTATGAATGCAAAGTTTTATCTTAATATCACATGAACTTGACATTGTTTAAGGAAAAAAATGTAAACCTACTTGTCAATTTAGAAGGGTGCTTTGCTGATCCTGTAAAGAATTAATGTGTGGTCCGTAGGATAGAATGAAACCCTATGGGAGGTTAATGAGAAGTGGTGACATGACAATCTAGAAGGGTGCTTTGCTGATCCTGTAAAGAATTAACGATTATCCTTGACCAACAATTTTTTACTATACGCATTGAAAAGTTTAATGTGTACACCAAGAGATCCCATTATTAGGCAAACCGGTGTGCCCCCCACACACCCACAAGTGGAGGACTTTGATTGGCCACCAACCCTGCCCACCCTCTTTCCCAATTCCAAGCCCGCTAAGTCACTAGCAAAGGTGTTCCTAGCGCCTCTCTTAATTTGGCGCTCTGGGGGCAGTGTTAAGGGCGTTAAAAGGCTGATGTGGCTAGGGATGCTGTCAGTGGCGGATCGAGAAAATCCGTATAAGGGTAACGTTTCAAAAAAAAGGTAATGAAATCGAAAAAACGCCAATTTTTTTTTCCAAAATTTACACTGCCATCGGAGCGTCGCCGGAGCGTTAAGAGGCAAAGAAGGTTACCCTTGTCGCACTATAGGTCCGTCCCTAGACATCACACCATACCACTTAGCCTTAATATTATTGTAAAGGATGTAAAGCCTATAGGCAAAACCCATGGTATGTAGTTTCTCAAAGGGAAAAATAGATAAGCCCTAAAACTTTTACCATTTTACAATTTTTACCCGTGTTGTTATGAAAAAGGCATTCTTAATTCTCATTATACATAGTGCGTTGTGATGAAAAGGCATTCTTGAGGAAAATTGTTCTTATTCAAAATGGATGCTTCAAGAACATAATATTTCCAATACCAAAATAAAATTGGAATAATTTATATTATATTTTATCTTAACGCATCAAACGAGTAAACTATGATATTAGGAAAAAAAAACAAAAAATTATGTAACGTCATGTATTCAAAGGTTGTGTATTCGTCATTAAAAGAAAAAACTTAACTGATTAGATTATTAGTTATTTAGAGAGATAGTAAGAGTTAGGATGACGTACTTTAACTGCTTACTTTTTAACCACTTATAAATAACGACCTTAAGTGGTAATATTTTTTAGTAAGAACGTTTGCTTCTAACCAATAATTTTAAATATTCATCCTTTCTTAGGAGTTAGATTAAGCCTAAGTCCTCTCCTTTAATATTTAAAGTGCAATAATTCATATTTGTTCTTAGGTTATGATTGGTGTTATTAAATCCCTTTATTTTCTAATATAGTTTTCAAGTGAAAAAAATATAATAATAATAACCAGAGTTATTGAATTTAACAAGGTGGGAACTAACTTGTGTTATCAATTGGAATGAAAGTTGCTTAAGAAGAGGGTGTTGATGAAATAATTTAAGCAGATTTGTATAATAATAATAATAATAACAATAATATTATTATTATTATTATTATTATTATTAATAATAATAATAATAATAATAATAATAATATATAATTAAAGTTCGGGCAAATAAAAAACTTATATATTGATTTAAAGAAAAGAAAATAATTGAATGATTCTATGGCCACCATGATTCACTGAATCATATGGTTATGCAACTGTAAAGTCTCTTTCCAGGTTTATATATGTATATTGCCCACTAACCCTTTTGATTACAAAATTTAAATAATTAAATTAGTTGTAGAAAAGATGAGTCTGATGATGAAACCTCCAACTTGCCCTATGGTCGATCATTATATATGTATTCATTTTAAAATTTGTCTCAACTCTTTCAACTCGATTTGTCTTCCTGCCTCCTGCTACCCTCCGGCCATGTGTTTCCTTTATATTTTTTTAGCAAGTTACTACTTATTTCATAGTTTAATAAGCAATTATTCATTAGTCATTTTTTGTGCAATGTTACACATGCATAATCATATCAAAAACATCTATATTCATATGTGATACATGAATTATTGGTTGTGTCTACTTTCGCTCACATATGAAACTTTTATCCCATAAAGCTTATATCCATGTCAAAAGTGAATTATATCGCTATGTTATACACGAATCTAGTGTCGGATATCAACTTCTTTGGTATTTTACAAGTTTCCTTGTTAATATGCACATCTAGTACGTGGTTTGTAGTTATAAGGATTTATGCACTTTTGTTTTACACATCGTTCGTTAAGAGATGCAGGATACTTGGTAAATAAATAAAAAGTAAAGGTACATCAATAATTATACGTAAACAGTCATAAGCTTATTTAATATAGTGATTATAACAATTAAAGTTAAAAGTCACATATTTATTTAACATAGTGATTATAACCACAACTAAAGTTAAAAGTAATATTATATTATATTATATTTAGAAACATAAATTATGTATAATTATATTATAAAAGTCCTTACTTTTAGGTTTAATTACCAAAATGCCATTATAATAGAATTTTTATTTGCATCATCTAATTTTTAATAAGTCTATCATATAGCCTCTCAACTTTAGTAATAACATGTTTAGGCGCTTAATCTTAATAATTGTTTTTCATTTTTAACCCTTACACTTTATTACAACTACTATTTGACCCTTAACTTTAGTTTTTCCCTTTACATTTTATTGTAATTACTATTTAGACCCTAAACTTTTAGTTTTTTTCCTTTTTACTTAATTATTGTCGTTTCTTTTTAGTTTTTCTTAAGGTAAAGTCTTTCTAAGTTTCGTATGTACCGTTGTAAGTAGGTTATTTTATTCACGTTTCGAACATGTCGCAGGTATTCTTTTTTATGGTTATAACGAGTGTCGATACCATCATGGACTGAATCGATAACCTTTTGTGACATTCGAATATACCGCCGTGACGTGGTTTTTTTAACTTTTCGTAAAATGTCCATTCACAATTGCTTTTCTTAACTATGGTTTGAACCCGCCGCGAAGCGCGGGTGTAACCCACTAGTATTTAATTATTTAATACGGTGATATATAACAACTAAAGAAAGTTAAATGAAGATAATATCTCTTGAGGACTATTTTTATTGGTTTTATATAACATATTGTCAGGGTATGAGAACTACTGATCATATATAAATATTTTTTTCATAATAAGCTAATTTTGTTGAAGTAAATCTGTGCTAACTACTTTTTTTCTTAGTAGGCACTACCAAACATTTTACTTTAAACAGGTTAGCAATTAAACATTCTCATCTTTTGTTAATTAACTTGAGAATGTCTACAGGTTGTTCTCACTTTAATAATTTGCAACCACTTTTAATAATAATATGATAACCTTGGTGGCATACTAGAACTTGAATATACTGCATGTTTAAATAAATAAATAAATAAATAAAAAGTAAGCGTCCAAGAAATATGGTTCAAAGTAAAGCACTTAATTACTAGGTATCTGAACCAACCTATCTTGAAGAGGTAAAAAAAATATACTAAAGTAATTGATAGTAGAAGGATGATTTTGAAGAAAGCAACACTTAAATGTAAGATGTTGAAGACTTCTTAAATTAGATGACGAAGTAAACTCAGTTACCACTTATATGTGTCCTCTTGAATAACATATGACTAGACTATATATATTGAAGATATTATGTAGGGGTGTGAAGCAAAACATCGAATAATACATGTATGTAACATTCTTTAGTCGAAGAGATCAAGAGGTACTAACATGACTAAGTCATTATTAAATACACTCTCCGGGTCCATGATAAGTACCCAATCGAATTGGAAGATTCCCATCATCTTCAACTAGTGGACCATAACGTCACAAACAATTCGATTTATTGAACAAGGCAATACAAGAAAAATCCACTAAAATTAGACAGGTGTAACAAACAAAGGCAAAAGTATAACTCGAACCAAGAGTTGTTCTTGGTCTTGAACTAAGAGTTGTTCTCAACTATATATATGTCTACAAAACCACCGTGCATCCAGTTCTTGGTCTTGAACCAAGAGTTGTTCTCAACTATATATATGTCTCTAAAATGGTAGAGATCATGTCTACACAAGCTTCTCTCTAAGTAGGTAGAGATCACATTGACTTCTCCATTGTTACATAAAGGAACCAACCGCCTTTAAAATACTAACTATTCGGGAAATGTCCGCTTAATTTTGTACAATGATTACAAATTGAGCGTATGTATGAGTTATCCTCACTAAATCCTCTCTTGCTTTTTGATCTAGACTTTGATTGTGAAGAAACACGGACTCACCGCTTTCCACAAGAGACTGAGAACCACACCTTGTTCTTCCTCTAGAATCTAGATCTGCAAAGGAGAAAAGAAAGAAGTGGGGTAGAGACGGCCGGTAGACAAAGAATCCTCTATTTCCAGCTACAAAAAGTGTTGCCCCATATCTCATGCCCTAATAATGGGGTGAAGACCTCCTTATATAGGAGACATGGGAAACCCTAACCTCAATGGGGCAGGCCCAGTTAGGGGTTGTACACAATAATAAGTAACATAATAAAGTATGATGACTATATCGCGCAGAAATTCACTTTTCTACAAGCCTACAGCCCAGTATAGCATAAACTATATCGCGTTGGGCCTCGCGGGTTAGTACACAATAATAAGTAACATAATAAAGTTTGATGACGGATCATTTGGGTCGGGTCCAATACCCTACCTCGTCAAGTCCCCAGTCTAGTGTTGCTCTCGTGTGCAAGCGCTGAGAGGATAACTAGACTTATTAGGAGTGCTTGGAAGTGAAAATTAATTCTATTATTACCCGTCGCTGGGGCGCGAGAGCTTTGCTGGCCACGCTTGTTGCCTTTGTCTTCAAATGTGAGCGAAGATCACGGAGTCATGAAAGGCGCATGATTGTTCATCGTAGAAATTGACTGGGAAGAGGCTAACTGCTACCTTTTGTGATGGCGTACTCTTATGAGTGACCAAGGTTGCGCGTATGCGTACATGTCCCGCGCATGAACCTTGGAACAGGCTGAGTGTTTTGGTTGTTGAATATGGCCCAATGCGCGTATGACTTGTACGACAATTGAGCCAATACCCCTTCGAGTCCCCCCGGTCCGGTGTTATGATTGAAAAGAATGATATCGGACTAGGATAATTCCGAAAAATGGAAAATAGATTACCTTTAGAAAATGAATGACATTCGAACCCTTGAAAGGGTTCATGTCCATGCATTGACGATCCATGCCACGCGTCCGTGTCACCAGGTGTATCGTCGTTGCCGTAATGTGTAGCCATTGGTGGTTGTAAATGCTGATATGGATGTTGTACCACCTAAGGCGAATGTAGAACCGCTGATGGTTGCATCAGTCGTTGTTATCGATGATCTGGTTATGGCAATCATTGTTGCAGCCAGAGAGGAGATGTGCAATACACCCCTGCAGAAGTGCTTGCTATGCTCAGTGATCCCGGAAGGGTGTTTAGAGCGTTATGTATGTTTCCGCCAATGTTTTTATAATTGTGGGACAAGTACTTGGTTTTTCATTAGTGGTTATGTGCATCTATTACCAAGATACCCACTAGGATAATAGTGGTTGGATACATCTATTACCAAGATGCCCACTCTTAGCGCTGTATTTTTGTGACTATTACTTTTTTGAATGCGTAGATGTTTATATTAACTACGTCATGTTTAGTATTGTCATATATGCGTTTCACCATATTTTGCAGTTTAAATGCGATGGTGGATTGCATTTACAAATGTTTATATAACATTCGTTGAGATAAGAAAGTGTTTTATAACGCTTATGGCGTTAGCGAACACGTATTCAGATAATTGGGTGCTTTATACGTGTTTAGCGTGAATGAGCACTTATTAAATTATCAAATATATTTCCTGTCGCACACCAGCGTGTGGAATATTTGCTTAAATTTCAACAAGTGATACTCTCTGTCGCGCTGTGGCGTGTGAGACACTTGACCAAAATCATAAAGTGTTTACGCGCTTGGCGTGAATGAATACTTTATACGTATTTTTCTGTGACCGAGTAATGTAACCTTTGTTGCCTATGGCGGTTAGTTTTCTATCATCCATGTCGCCTATCGGTGTGGAAAACACATATTCGAATGAGTATTTTTTCCTGTCACATAACGTGTGGAATACTTATTCGAATTATTCAATATATTAGTTTTTCCATACATATGTTTCAATTACGAAGCGCATGTCGTACCACACGCTATAGTTGGCGACCAAGCGATGTGGGAAGTTAAATACCTTATCGGCGCGATTCATAGTTAACTAAAAATATGGCGCGTAGCCAAGTAAGATATGTAGAGCCCACAATCAAATAGAATGTGTCGTGTATAGCCAAATGGTGAATATCCAAGCAATGAATGCTATATTAGTAGCCCTATAATCAAACACATCACCATATAAAGATGTGGCGCACGACCAACTATTAATGTGTAGCATGTAGTTGGGTAAAAGTGTAACGCGAGACTAAATGATGCAGCGCGCTGCCCAAAAGAGAGGTAGCGTGTGTGACTCTTTGTATGTCTTGTTCAATCATTAATGTTGTACTATGCTAGTCCCTTAGTTCATTGCTGCTAATTAAATGTTAGTAGCATTGAAAATAGTGAATGCAAATGCACAAGGCATACACCTTGCTGATGTAAGCGTCTTATTAGCTTAAAGGCAAAGAAAAAGGATAATCCCCTAGGGTGTTACAAGCACTTGAATGTCATGTTGCAACGATCTGGTGTATGACGAATGCCGCTTTGGGTTCGTCATTTTAGCACGTGAAGTTTGTTTTGACTAGTAATAGCCTTGTGCCATGTTTTTTGCAATCCAGCATTTGTTGCCAAAGTATCACTGTATGTGAAAATGATACTTGCATATTTTAATAATACTCAAAAGACAACAAGTATGAGACATGAAGCATATATTGTATAGTTTTATATTAAATCACATAGGTGATTCTTAGTCTAATTCACATAAAAGTGTCCAGAGAGTAAAATTTGACTACGGTAAATAGCACCATACCTGACAAAGATATAGCACGTTTAGATAAGTAGCGCAAAAGGTGAAGTTCATCCGCGTGAGTCATCTGGGAAAGATATGGCATAAACCTTCAAGTAGCGTTTGTTTAGTGTAAGGATTACAACATCTTTGGGCTTACGACCATGGTTGGATGCGAGCGTGTTATACCACGCGACTCTCACATTTCACTGCTAATAAAGATGTTAGTAGAACTGGACATATGCAGTAGATCATTGCGAATTCATTGTGGGCTATATTGTAAACAGTGCATCGAACTATCGTCCCAAGATAGGGACGTTGGGTGGATCCGGACTTTAGTTCCAACATTGGCGGCATGCACCTCATTCGCCACTACGTTATTGAATAAGAATCATTAATCACGCAAACCGAGATGTCCGGGTCAGAAGGCCTGGCTTTGTTGAGCGTGTTTGATTATGCTAGCGTGAGCGATGTCACACCATGCAAGCTCCCCAAATTCTATACTGCTAGATATGTTAGTAGTATGGATCTATATCAAAGATTAATAAGACATAAGAGAATACAAATATGCATATGCACATGTACGAATGCGCTTATAACCGCCAGATGTAGTGAATAATGATACTATCTCTTTTTACCTCAAAATTATAAGGAACGACGACAGGGAATAAAGAAGGTGCACATGCGAACATCTTGAAGATAATTGGTTACTACAAGAATAATTGGATTAGTTCCACTCCTGGGCTTGAATGCAAATATGTGGTTATCAAACCTAACATCTTGAATAATAGGTTATTGAAGAGATGACCGGAAACCGCGCATATATAATTGAAAACGTTGTTGACCAGAATATACATACATACATATATATATATATATATTCTTATCATGTTCTAATAGAAATCTTTTGATTTTGTCCGTTTACCAACTAGACCACAAACCACAGGTTCATAACATTTAACCCCTTGTAAAGCTTTTAAGTGCCTACTCATATGCGCATGAATTTGGCGGTCGGTGACTGGCGTGCTCGTATGTGACGACTTACGAGCTCGTAATTAGATCAGCAGTCTCGCGCGGAAACTGGCGTGCTTGTTTGTGAAAGGAGCATGCGACTGCTAGCGCATGTGTGCTCGCTTGTAAGTAAAGGAGCATGTGCGTATGGCGACTTTCGTGCTTGTAATTATTCAATGATAGAAGTTTTAAAGGTTATTTTAAAATCCCTTGAAGTGGCCGTTTGACTCGTGAGCATGTTCAGGTTTACACACCACACCACATCATTATCATTTAATAAATAATAATTTTCTTTTTATTTGGAACTCTTTTGAAGTAGCACCAGCTTCATTTTGCATGTGAGAGAATTTTATTAGAACCACCATAAAATCAAAAGCACTTCCACATACCCATCCATATATGAAGTATATAGTGAGCATGTGTAGTTGTATAAGTATCTCTGAGAGGTTATATTGGAGATGAAAGCAAAGGTTGTACCTTGTTTGTTTCAAGACTACTCACGCCATATGGTGAGTTTTTAATAATATTTTGTAGAGGAAGTTGTGTACAACTGGAAGGAAATTTAGGTAGAGAAGTGTACGCCCTGGATGGTGTGGTAAAGAAAGTCAACGCCGAGTTGGCGTAATCACGAAAACTGTCCGCCGGAGAAGGCGCGACAAAGAGTCACCTAGATGGAGACTACCGCTGTTCTCCCGGTTAACCTCAAGATCCCAAACCGTCAAAGAATAAAAACACAAATCTTGAGATAGCACTGAGAGAAAACGAAGTGTCGTTCGTTGTCGGTCCCACGGATGGCGTCAATGAAGAAACACGGACTCACCGCTTTCCACAAGAGACTGAGAACCACACCTTGTTCTTTCTCTATAACCTAGATCTGCAAAGGAGAAAAGAAAGAAGTGGGGTAGAGACGGCCGGTAGACAAAGAATCATTTATTTCCAGCTACAAAAAAGTGTTGCCCCATGTCTCATACCCTAATAATGAGATGAAGACCTCCTTATATAGGAGACATAGGAAACCCTAACCTCAATGGGCTAGACCCAGTTAGGGGTTGTCTCTACTAGCCCACAGCCCAGTATAGCATAAAATATATCGCGTTGGTCATCGCGGGTTAGTACACAATAATAATTAACATAATAAAGTATGATGACGGGTCATTTGGGTAGGGTCCAATACCCTACCTCGTCAGATTGTACTATGAATTATCACTCTATGTAAAAGGTTTCTATATTTTTAGTATTGCAAGAGGTGAATCGAAATAGACAAATGAGAGGGATCACAATGATTATTAGGATGGTGGATGTCACGGTTGGACCATGCATCGACCGTAAAAGTAAAAATGGGTGGGTTTTGAGTTGATTAAATGGGAAAATGACCAATGTTTAGTTTTGTTAAGAATATTTTCTACCAAGAAAAAAAGAACTCTTGTTTTCAAGTAAAAATAGATTCACTCTCCATTTAAAAAAAACTTCCACTACAAGAAAAGGAAGCTTTAGGGGCGACGTCTTTAAAGGCAATACTTAACACGTTATATGAGAAACTTGACTTGTATATTATAACCAAATAAGTAAACTTTAATTGATCATGCATGTACTAACTAACAGCTACTTTAGTGATTTTCTTTTATTATCCACTTAGGTGGACATATTTCACCTTACTCCAAAGTGGAACATACACAAGTCAAAGTTGTATACAACTAGGGGGTAATTATCGACATGGTCTCAATAAGATAATAATCAAGTTTTAAGTTGGTAAGTCTAACGGGTTTGTTTAATAAGCAATTCATGTTTAGATTAACTTGTTTAATCAATAGTGTTGTAATTTGGTTGTAATAAAATTAAACAGGTTGAGCATTCAACCTATTTAATTTGAAATATGTTTTCAAATATATAGTTTACAACTTCACTTGTTAACTAGTTTAGGTTGTCCCCCACTTGTGGTCTGGCCTGGTGTTAGGAGCCTTGGGTTTCTAATAGAGACTCAAGTTCAATTCTTACTTGTGTCATATTGGGGTGGATATAGGCAATCAAAGATTTGGACTAGGCCTTATGTGAGGTTGTTGGTTCGATTCCTGAGCCCAACCGGGTTTTCGTCCCACCGTGTGTTACGCCAGAGAATTTAGCTCTTGTGGTGGCAAAACAACTGTCAACTTGTCAAGTGACAGCCGGCGGTATGGTTTCCTAGGGAAACGCCCAAAAAAGCCAAACTTTGAAGCCAGTGCAGGCCTAATTAAAACAACATAGTCTGACCAGAGTATGTCATTACAGGGCTCTCTGATTTGAAGATTGTGGCAACCTTATACATGAGCCGATTTGAAGAGTGTGGTAACCGAAGTTCACCGTTCTCAGAAAAAAAAATAGTTTAGGTCATATACAACTTCGTAACAACACTTTAATACATGCAAATCTGTTTATAATACGCCAACTAATTCACAACACGTTTAAACAGCTGACAACTCGATGACAACTCATTTACAATCCATCAACCTGTTTTGACTTGCCAACATGTTGTCAGCATGGAGGATCTAGAAAATAATTATAGGGGCAACGTTCAATTTTTTTCTTAAACATACTCCATACAATGGTTCGGTACGGGTCGAAAAGATGTGTGTCAAAATGGTTCATGTCAAAACGGTTCGGGTCGAAACATGACGGGTTGTAACAATATGGGTCGAAATGGTGTTGTCGTAACGGTTCGGGTCGAAACAGTACATGTCGAAATGGTGTGCGTCGAATCCTAAAAGGCTAATACTAATCAATTCCAATTGCACATAACTACGTAAAAGCTAAGTCCTAATAAAATCAATTGCACACAACTACATAAGCCCTAAATCCTAATCAATTCCAATTTCCACATAATACCAATATATTAAACATAATGAATGTAAATTTGTAAACAATAATCAATTGCAAATAAACAATTCAAAATAATCAATTTGCTCAAATAATTAGGACATGAGGATACCAAAATTAGAATAGAAATACACCCAAATTAGAATAATAGAACACCCAGATAAGCCCTAGAATAGAGATGAAGGCGCATAGGTGGAGCAGGGGGCGGCCGACGACACACCGGAGCTTGGGTGGCGGACGGTGGTCTAGGTTGTGAGTGGGCAGTTGCGTGTTTTTTGGTCATTGCTCTGATGTTTGTGTGTGTTGTTCTTTTCCTCACAAAAAGAACAATTTAGAGGTGCACAAAACCTGGACCCGGGTTTTTAAAATCCGAACCCGACCCTACCCGGGTTTTTAAAACCCAGTTTATACCCGGGTTTTTTTTTATACCCAGGTTAAAGAATACCCGTACCCATGTTTTAGGAATACCCACACCAGGTATTACGAATACCCGATACTAGGTTTCAGGAATTTATACACTTTAATTATTCTAGTTCCTAGTAACATGTAATCTTGTTAAATTAAAAATTTATATAGTTAAAGTTCATGTTTATAAACCCAATAATGAAGTTGGAAACAAAAAACTACAAGGTTCATGTTTATACCCATCTAGGTTTTTTAATACCCACCCGGGTTTTTTTCATACCCGACTGATACCCGAACCCAGAAATAGGGTATTCTAATACCCGGTATAGAAAACCCGAACCCTATCTGGCCAACACCCGACCCAAACCCGACCCGGGTAGTGGCAATACCCAAAGTTTAAAACCCGGTCATACCCGTACCCGAGTATGTACCCGAACCCGGGTATTAAAAAAATCCAGTCTGTGCACCTCTATCACAAATGAACATATATTTGGGTTTTAGGCCTAATTGCTAAATGGGTTTTAGATGTTGGGTGTTATTTGGTATTAGACGTAGGCTTGTAATAATATTAAAGAGGGGTAACATAATTTTTTTAAAGGGAAACGAAATCGAAAAAAACGTCAAAAAATATTTTTTTCGCATTAACATGTCGCAACGGGTGTTCGTGGTTCAAATATTTTACGTATGCTTTGCGTTCGGTGTTATTTTTTTCCATTTTTTTATTAATTTTGTTTTTGCGAGGTTTTCTGGTATTGTTGGTCGC
This sequence comes from Scalesia atractyloides, assembly GCA_947069175.1. NCBI lineage: Eukaryota > Viridiplantae > Streptophyta > Magnoliopsida > Asterales > Asteraceae > Scalesia > Scalesia atractyloides. The sequence continues at coordinate 3,081,578 of CAMTDV010000010.1, forward strand.
TAGCAATGGTGTAGCATTGATGCTACTTGGCATAGTTTTACGCCCCCGCCGCAATGCAGGCTTAATACTAGTTATTATACATATTGAATCTGTTTATAGATTCTACCAAAAACAGACTTCCATTGAAACTGGAAAAAAGATAAATGACTTGCTCAAACATAATATTTCAGCTCATTTAATATAAACAAGCTGAGCCGCTGAGCCGAGCCAACTCGTTTAACTTCAAGCCCGAGCTGAAGCTAGCTCGGCTCGCTTGTTAAGCGGATCTAACTATCATTACAAAAAAAAATATTGCAACAATAACAATTTAATTACTTGAATATGTACTAATTTATTTTAGAAGGTTACATACAAAGAACTTTCACTTCCAACTTGTTTACCAGATGACCTGTTCGTTTAACTCGTCCCTCTTTATAATTCGACCCGTTTAGGAAACATATGACCCAGATCGACTGAATGCGACATGATTATAGATATCATATGTTCATAATAATAAAACATTCACATCATCATACACGAATTTTAAGCATCTATTATTCTTACCCAGCTTCACAAGAACTCAGAGAGATGAAGATCTTAACTGATTGAGGTCCACGAATCCAGCCAGCACTGTTCTGTTTCGTTCTTTGGCCTTTGTCTGATACAAAACTCTGCAAGTTTCGGTTCTTCTTAGTTAGTTAAAACGAACAAGTAAAGGCAGCAATATCGACTCATTTACCTCATAATATGATCTGAATTATAAATATTTCTAACGAGTCAAAAGGGTCAAATTAAAATAGCAAAATTAATTGATCATACATGTTAAAAGTTGCCAAAAGTATATTTAAATGCTTACAAACTCGTAAATCACATTAAAGTATCTTTGCCACCTCTAATAGATTGAAAGAATATATAATACCTTGAGCCTTCAAGCCACATCTCGGTAATTAATGTTTCACCAGGGTAAACATGCAACAGAAATCGACCAGAAATGGCTTTGACAAGATTTGCATCTCCATTGCAGATGGTTTTGATGATAGCCCTGACAGCAAAGCCTAGGGTGCACAGCCCGTGAAGTATTGGACGTGAAAACCTTCACATCAGTAGTAGTTAGTTGAAATATTAGGTTCAAGAAATAGCTCATTAAAAATAAAGAGAGTAAACTGATAATACAAAAGTGATGCTGGAGTTCCATGGATCTGCTTTCTTAAAAAGGTACAGTTCGTATCTGCTTTCTTAAAAAGTGTTGCAACAGATTTACTCATTCGATATGCATTGCACTTTCAATTTATCAAACCCATCTAAAAAAATATTAATTCCCTCCATAAAACCAAAAAAAAAATAAAACTGATAATTTAGAAAAGAGTAAAATGCCATTTTCGTCCCTAAGGTTTGGCCAGTTTTGTTCCATCCAAATGTTTGTTTTTCCACATTTGGATCCAACAGGTTTAAAATCTTGCCATTTTCAACCGGCTTATTAACTCCATCCATTTTTCTCCGTCAAGCCAGGGGTATTTTTGTCTTTTTTGTTAACTTAAAGAGCAATTTGGTCTTTTTCACTTTATGTACAAGCATTTAAAATACCCCTGACCGAATCCGTTAAACCGAATTGCCATTCAAGTTAACAAAAAAGACGAAAATACCCCGTACTTAACAGAGAAAAATAGATGGAGTTAACAAGCCGGATAAAAATGACAAGATTTCAAACCTTTTGGATCCAGATGCGGAAAAACAACTTCCGGACGAAAGTCACAAAACTGACCAAACCTCAGGAACAAAAATGTCATTTTAGTATTTTACTCTTAAAAACATAGCTAAAAGAAAGGGGTCAAACAAGTCAAAAGTCGCCCAAAGTGTATCCAAATTCTTACAAACTCTTGATGCCTGTTATTTAGAATATGATATGTTTATTTTAATAATATACTTTTGTAATGATGATGACTGCATTATTTATTGGGATATTGAATTTAAATAACCCCAACTTTCACCAATTGGCCGATAGCGCTCCCAACTTTCGATTTGTACCACACCACTCCCAACTTTCAACTTATTTTCCTCTGGCACTCCCAAACTAACTGGGCCCTAACCCAGTTAGCTGACTCAAATGTCACATCATCAAACAAGTGCCACATCAAATGCCACATCAACAAAAAAAGCCATGTCAAACGGCACGTCACTAAATAAGTGCTACATCAGATGCCACATCATCAAAAAGGCCACGTCAGTAAAAAAACCAACTATGTTAGGGTTCAGTTAGTTTAGGAGTGGCAGATGAAAATAAGTTGAAAGTAGGGAGTTGTGTGGTACAAATCAAAAGTTGTGTGCGTTATCTGCCAATTGTGAAAGTTGGGGTTATTTAAATCCAATATCCCTTATTTATTTACCATGTTTTAAAAAACTGATAGAAAAATGTTGGCAGAACCAGAGCCGTTTCGACATGACCCCTAACCCAAACCGCCTATTTTGCCACCTCTAAAATAAACAAAAATATCGGAATATGAAACATCTCAGTAGCCAATACGCATACCCTGCCACTTCTGCAATCTTAGGATCTGAATGCAAAGGGTTGTAATCACCCGAGAGCCTGTAAAGCAACGCCTGCACGGTATCATAACGATTTAGCATCAACTTAAATAGTTATAACTACCTAAAGGGTCCACGAGATTGCTTTACTTTGTCATTGTTAAAGGGTACTATTAGATATATAGCAAATAGTCAAGAATTTTATTAAACTATACGTCAAGTCAAATTTTGGCTTTACAAACCTGTGCTGGCTGAGTACATTCCTCGTGTACTACAAAGGGTTGAGTCTTCGGAGTCTTTGAAGACGTCTGGTTTTTAGGATACTTGGTGAAAGAATACGGTTGAGATGATTTTGAAAAGCCGCCAGCACCCCTCAAATATACAGTGGTTCTGTTTTCAAAGAATAATAGTTGAATAAACAAACAGTTGTTAAAAGAGTAAGAGACTAGCAGTGTCAAACCGATCACAAGTACACACTATTATTTCCTTATCAATCTTAGCCATGGAAAAAATCGGCAATTTGGGTGACGGGTCAATTGGTCAAATGGATTCAATTCAACCACGGTTACTTTAATTTTGAACGGGCACCCACAAATAGTTTCTTTTCTTTTCAGTATATAATTCTAGCAATATTTAAAGTTAAGTATTATTAGAATGAGAGTAAAATGCCATTTTCGTCCCTAAGGTTTGGCCAATGTTGCGACTTTCATTCAAACGTTTGTTTTTCCGCATGTGGATCCAAAAGGTTTGAAATCTTGCCATTTTCATCCGACTCGTTAACTCCATCCATTTTCTCAGTTTAGTCAGGGGTATTTCCGTTTTTTTAGAAATTTTTTTATTAAAAGTCAACATAGATGGATCTTTATTTCTTATAGTGTTTTTTAGCTTAACAGAGAAAAATAGATGGAGTTAACGAGTCGGGTTAAAATGGCAAGATTTCAAACCTTCTGGATCCAAATTCACAATAACAAACCTTTGGACAAAAGTCGTCGCAAAACGGGCCAAACCTCAGGGATGAAAATGGCATTTTACTCTTAGAATAAACGCTAATATTACAAAATTAAAATAACTTCTTTTAATAAAACAACTATGAGGTTTATACGTTTTGAATACACTGAGGATGACTTCTGACCATTTCACCCACTTTCGTTTCTAATAACTTTTCTTTGTTTACCCGTTTGATCGGTTAGAGAAAAAATATAACACAAATCAACCCGTTTACCCATAAATGGGTCGAACTGGCCACGTCTATGACCATCATTCACATGTATTAACCTGTTCATGCATAATGGTTCGCCAGTCTCTTTTTCGTAACTCACAACTTCAACCTCAAGAATGGCAGCTTTACCTATAAAAAACAAATACCAAAGTAATTCTTGCTGGTCAAGTTATAGCTTTATTTATGACCTTAGAAATAAAAAAACGGTTCATATTCTTGTTACTTTTAACTACTTTTATCAAGGGTTATTTCTACAACAAGATAACGAACTTAGGTCCACTTCTATTCGGGATACTAACTTTGTTCGCCCCATAAAAACATTACAAAATTTTCGATTCAATTTACTCTTTGACTTTGACAGCACGTTACTGATTTCTAAACACCATATCAAAAACAGTCAACATGGTAAAAGGCACTGACACATTATCTGCCATGTCAGCATATTGCCTCAGGTCGCCATTACCTTAAATCAAAATTTTTGAGAGTAAAATTTTGAAATTTTGAGTAAAAATTCTAAATTCTAATAAGCTCGACCAAACCTTTATCATGCAATCCGACAATGCTTGACTTGTTCTGCATCTGCAAGTGTAACAACAATAAAAGAAGTCAGCAGCAAAAAACAATGTGGCTGCAATAAATCAACTATTGCTAAAAAGGGAACATCTCAAACATTTTTTTAAAAAAGAAGTTGTTCATGGCATACTAATTACTAAAACCTAAGTGTTTCCAACTTCCTAACTTGTATAAATAAAAAAAAATCAGTGAACCATTTGTTTTGATGACGGTTGATCTAGGTATATTTGATATATTTGTTATATGTGAATTTAATAAAATATGTGGAATTCTTACCAAACAATTTGTAGGTAAAGGCTTGTAGATCTCAATATATTGTTGTCCATGTAAAAGAAGCCGTGGATCAAACCTGAAGGAATTATAAACAAATTTGAAAGTTTCCTAAGAAAATAGTCTTGATCAGTTAGAGCCAGCAATACAGTTCAGGCACTTACGCAAATCCTGGCAACTGGCTTAGTTGCGAAGTAAGTCCAATGGAAAATAAAGCAGCAAATGTTGGAAATACCTAGAAAGGATGAAGTGGCTCAAAAAGTTTAAACCATGTCATTAGCAAAAAAAATTAACATGAAATACATTAACATATAGCTTATGTGCATTCACCTTTCTTAAAATACAGAAATCATATAAAGCTACTGTAGAATAAAGAATTTTCAAACTCAGTAAAGAAAAGGTTAATTCTAGTTTGCTTATGAATGGCTTAATTCAGATTATGCATTATGCTTCATCTCAAACAAATCAAACAAGAAACAGCCAGAAGTCGACCAAAGTGTATTTTTAATGCATGAAACCTCCTAAATCATTATATATATATATATATATATATATATATAGAGAGAGAGAGGGTTAGGATCATGTGAGAAGTACTAGGCTAATTGAGAAACTTGAGAAGCATTCTGGACCACACATTTTTCCAAAGCTTTTCGTAATATACACATATGTATAGTTTAAAATTGACTATATACATATGTGTATATTATCAAAAGCTTTGGAAAAATGTGTGGTCCAGAATGCTTCTCAAGTTTCTCAAATAGAGTGGACTTCTCTTAGGATCCCTACCCTATATATATATATATAACATTCGTAATCATATTTGACACTCTATTATTAGTTTAGAAAATAAGATTCATCCAATTTGTAGCACCTTGATGGATTGTTGGCCATCTTCATGGTACACATACTTGAGCTCCTTATCATCTAATGCATCTTTCGCACATGCTCCAATTCCAAGGGCGTATAGTGCAACATCTCTGTTTCGGATGAAGGGAAGAAAATGATGAGTGAAGTAGTAGTAACAAACCGACTTCTTGAAAGCGTCAAACAGAACAAATAATACAAAATATGTCTAAATCCTACCTTTCACTGTAGGTGTGTGTCACCTGCAACAAAATAGAGTGAAATCAAGTTAAACTAGCCATGGTAAATTCTATATACTTGTATTTACAGCTTTCAAACTATACTTATTACAGCTAAAGAAACAGAAACAACAAAGGATACATAAATGTGAGAGTTCACATATATGATCAGTGTGTTAAGGAATTTTATTGACTACAAGAAAGATGTGATTAAACTTTACAGAACAGAAATCATGATATAACATAGTACAGAGTCCCCATTTAATAACATCATATCCAACATCTCTGCCATTTGCTAATTAGTTTTGTCGTAACTGATTATTTGACGTTAAATAACCAGATAATCAAGAGAAGAGAACTGGCCACCCATTGCTCAAATTGAAGTGGCAGTGACCAGTTAACCACCTCTGAAACCGACAGCCAAAAACCCCTAGTTTGACATGACTATACTCTATACTCCTACAGTCCTACACGATGTATACATTCAAACTGAAAAACAACACATTTGATTTAATTTTTCAAAGTGAAATACAAAATCAATATATTTAGATTAAATTTAGATTAAATTAAAGATTAGTGTTTTGCCTTGCACGTTGCGGCAGTATCAGTATAGTGCTGGCACTTGGTGTATTTTAATATATATTAATGGACTGATCTCATATTCGAGTTTGGAAAAGTAAATGGATTAATTTTATATCATGATGATGATGATGATGATATGAAATTAATCCATTTATTTTTCCAAACTCGAAGAGATCAGTCCATTAGTATATATTAAAATACACCAAGTGCCAGCACTATACTGATACTGCCGCAACGTGCAGGGTAAAATACTAAAGTCATCATACAGTCCATAATTCCATTTAACTTCAATAAAGTTGCTTTTTTATCTTCTTTTACGACTATATCGTGTGCCAGTACTACTGTACTAATACAGCCGCAACACACGGGTAAAATACGAGTTTAGGTTAAATTGAAGATTATGACATGTAATCAATCTATTTAATTTTCCAAAACTCAAATATTAAAATCAATCCTATTAATTTCCAAAGTCAAATAGCAACTTTTTTCTATAAATCTCAGTTCAATTGATAATTCAATAGTAGAAATAAATCCCTAACAATATATCCAACTAAATAAAAACAAACACTGATTCCATATCAATATATCATTACAACAGCCAAAAAATCATAATAATTCAAATACAACAGATAACAGAAATGAATCACTAAGAATAAGTTACCTCTGGAAACTTGTGATTGATTACGAGCTCTGGATTCATAACGGAATCGTCACTCATGATCGCTATACCTGATGATCGAAAAAATTACAAATTAGAAGTGAAATTAATGGAAGAAGTTAGAGATATAAATCGAAATTAATAATTCGAAACTCAGAGAACTTACCAGAAGTTAGGTGTTGTTTTGAATTTTGTTTGACCTAATTGTGTGAACTGAAGAAGAGCTTGGTTGCGTGGGGAAGGGGCATATATATATGTATGTATAGGTACGCAGATCGAAGTTGAAGATAAAGGAATCAGGACTTTTTGGGGGAGTGATAGAACATACCAACTATATAGTAGTTGAGATTAAATATGAATATTTCGGTTTCACAATAAATCCTTATATATATTCGTATATTTTCACTAAAAATAATTATTTTTTTTTATTTTAAAAAAAAAATATTTTTTATATCTTTATCATCTTTTTTCTCTTTTACTCACAACCATTTTTAAAAATATTAAAAAATTTATATCATTTTCTCTCTCTAGAAATTTTTTCTCATAAATTTACAGATAAACAGTAATTTTCCTACATATTTTCTCTCTAACTAAACTCTCTCACATATTTTTACGGGTTTCATTGCGAATGCTCTTACATCTTCTACACGATGAAGCTCACCAAACTCTAGGCCACGTGGGCTGGGAATAGTGATATTATTTTTCTTTTTATTTTTTAGAATTGTTATAATTATTGTATGATTAGTTATGCATTTGTTAGGCCTGTAAATGAACCGAACGAATTCATTTAACTTTAACCGAACACGAATATGGACATGAACATATAATCGAACACATTTTCTTGTTCGTGTTCGTTCATTAAGAAATCGGACATGTTCGTGTTTGTTTAAAGCCTAAACGAACAGTTCACGAACATAAACATAAAAAAATTAACTAAACATATTTGAATAAACATAAACAGACATATATTAACATAACTGAACAAACATAAATGAACGCAATTGAACAAATATAAACAAACACAATTATAAATTTTTATTTTTTATTACCAGAAAACTCAATTACTAATTAATTATATTTATAGAAGTAGTTAGAAAACTTAATAAATTTTATAAATATAACTATTTATGTATTTACTAAAATTTAAAAGAACATAAACGAACGTTCACGAACATAAATGAACGAATATAAACGAATGTTCTGAACATAAATGAATGAATGAACACAATGTGTGTTCATGTTTGTTCCTTTAATTAAACGAACAAATATTTTTGTTCATGTTCGTTCGTTTATTAAATAAACGAACGTCCCGCCAAACAAGTTCACGAACAGTTTATGAACTTTCGGTTCGTTTACAGGCCTAGCATTTGTTTATATAATTAGAGTGTTATGATTATTGTATGATTAGTTATGCATTTGTTTATATAATTAGAAGTATAATAGGTTATTATGAGTTGGTTAGGTTATGCAAGTCAACTTCTATAGGTTTATTGTCTTGTTTTATGGATGATTACTGTGGATAAATATACTCGAATTTTAAGTTGATAGCACTTTGGTTAAGTATGCAAGAGTATGGATGTGGGTGCAACTACAAGTTGAAGTTGTGGAAGGATTTGTACTTGAGAAATTTGACATAATAAATTATAGGGCGTTGATCAAGATAGAGATGATAAAATCCCACAAATCATTGTTAACTACTTCGAATTAGCATATTTTGATTATTCGAAAGACGAAAGGTTTACTTTTGCAAAGACTTAATCACGTGTGCTTACTCACAAGGTCACAAGGTGTAACATATTGTGGCATTAAGGATCAATTTGTGCCCTATGCTCCATATTTTTCTTCAATTGTATTTTTGATTATGCGAAACAATTTGTAACTCTTTGTCTCGTAATCAATAAAAAAAATTGGAAATAACTATAAAGTTAAAATATGTGTGCCTTCAAATTTGGTTTATGAAGATTAAAAACACATGAGATCAACATCTTTATTCCTCGTATATGTCTTATATGTCCCTCACAACTCTTTTGGCTTGGTATTCGTCAGTCATGTTATCAAAACTCATTCTTGTTCGGTAACCACACCTGATTTTGTCTTTTAGCTTGTTATCCATTGGTCATATTACAAAACTCAGACATTCATCTTTAAAATTTTGCTTCTAAGGATGAACGAGAAAATTTTCAATCAGAGCTCTTGATTTTTGTTCATTTGTCGCCGCAATAGCATCACGGGGTTTGTAGCGATAACTTGGCATAGCTATTGTACGACCATTGTCTAATAAATATGTATATGGATATATAATTAGCGAGCCCCCATAATAGTCGGGGCCATACCTAACCGAAAAGGAATGTTATCCAAACGCATGTCAACTAATATTAAAACTTGACATGTTGACCCTTTTTCTTTTCTATAATCATTTCATAACTAATGAACCATATGAAAAAATAATAACTGAAGAAACACCAATCTAATTAGGTTCACTAGATAATGCTCAACAGGCTATGGGACTCCAATTTTCAAAAATTCTTCTAATGGATTGATCTGCAAAATTGAACATCGTGAGACTCATTACGAGAAAGAGAAGTTGGGGGTTCTTCTCGTAACCACTGATATATTGTAAAATACATCTATTTATCTTGTATAGTTTGTATGATTTCTGTTATATTTAGTTTCATTTTTAGTTAGAATGTACATACTTTTGATCCGTTTATGTTTTGCAGGTCTTGGTTGATGGAAACAACTGGAAAGGATAAAAAACGAGCCAAAATCTGAAGAAACCAAATACCGGGACGTGATTGGAAGTTCGAGGGATGAAATGCCACGAAAATCCAGGGTTTTAGGCCTCTGGCGGGCCGCGATACTCTAGGAGGATCCTCTCGTGGGTGGCGAGATGTAACAACTCCAAATTTCGTTGTTATTTTGATTTCCGTGTATTTCGTTTCTATCTATCGTTGTACTCCGAGATTTGATTATGGAAAAGTTTATGTTAAATAATTATATTTTGTCACAACTGTATCGCATCTAATCGCTTATTAAACGCTAATTCAACGCAATCACAAGTAACTGTGTTACTGTAATAGCCGAGTGTGTTGTTGTACAATGACCACTTGTGCCATCGCATCGCTTATCTAATCGCATCGCAAAACGCAGTTAATTGTGTGGAATTATGTTTTATATGTGTTATGTCTGTTTATGTTATGGGTTACTATCTCTAAAACGCTCACGCAACCCGCTCCCTCTCAATTCAATGGTAATATAACGCTTAACGCTTCGCTAAAACGCGTAATATAAGTATCTAATACGAACCGAATCGCCAAACGAACTCCTAACGCGAAATTAACGAACAAAACTTCGCCAATAGGCCAAGTTCGGCCGAACTTGTGCATCACAAGTTCGCCCGAACTTGTCCAGGCCACCAGAATTCTTATTCACACATCAAGTCGGCCCGAACTTGCCTCAATGCCCAGGAAACAAGCAAGTTCGCCCGAACTTGTAACAAGTTCGCCCGAACTTGATGTATCCAGCCCACTTCTCCTCTCCTCCTATAAATACCCAGCTCCTCATTCATGCTCCCCTTGCTGACCAAGTTCGCCCGAATTTGTATCACCACCTCAACAAACAGGGCAAGTTCGCTCGAACTTGTCTCGTTTCTTAGGAAACCAGACAAGTTCGCCCGAACTTGTACCTCCACTAAGTCCAGGTAGTCAAGTTCGCCCGTTCGCCCGAACTTGTCTACTATTCCTTCAACCGTTCACCATTTCAGCATTTCGGAAGACTGGTGCACTTTTGTTCGCTTACAGGCTGATCCGGCGCTCCAGTCCATCTACATCAGGTCCCGTCTCTCTCCTAAAATGCACCAACAGTGAGTATACTTGAACCTTTTTACGCTTAAACGCACTTTTGGGTATCACATATGTTCGTATATCAAATCACATCACACAAACTCAAACACTTATTTGCAATCCCGCTCATACATGACTATATGTGAAATCTGCTGAATTGTATGTGTTATTTGATTGCTTGTACGCCACCCTTAACATGATAGCTTGCTTGTAACAACTCCAATTTTCATTGTTATCCTTTTCTTTTTATTTCCATTGTACCTATCATTTGTGATCCCGAGATTCGTTTATAAGAAAGTTATGTTAATTAGTTATGTTAATTTACTGTTATATCGCATCTAATCGCTTATTAAACGCATCGCTAATTCAATCGCAATCACAAGCAATTATGCTATTATACGAGCCGAGTGTGTTATTATTTAATAAACACTTGTGCCATCGCATTGCTTATCTCATCGCATCACAAATCGCAGTTAATTATGTGATTTTTATGTTAATTATGTGTTATGTGTGTTTATGTTTATGATTACACTCGCTATTGCATCGTTCTCGCTTACTCGAATCGCTAAATCGCACTATTTCATCAATTATAACGCTTAATATAACTATCTAATACGAACCGAATCGCCAAACGAACTCTTAACGCGAAATAATCAGACGAAACTTGGCCCATTGGTCAAGTTCGGCCGAACTTTTATATCACAAGTTCGCCCGAACTTGCCTCAGCCATAATAACATTGTTCATACAACAAGTCCGCCCGGACTTGTTCTCAAAACACCAGAAAACAGCAAGTTCGCCCGAACTTGGACAAAGTTCGCCCGAACTTGATACAAGTTCGGCCGAACTTGATGTCTGCCCTCCAAAACTCACCTCACCTATAAATACTCAGCTCCATTCTCTCATTTGAACTTGCTGACCAAGTTCGCCCAGAGCTCTCCTAACCCGAAATCCTTGTTTTCTAAGTAAGATTCAACCCGTTTTCAAACTATAATGATGTTCATCAACGTTTTACAACGGTTTACAACGATTTTGCACAAGGCTCTGCTTCGTGTTTATCAAATTTCTTCTGTTTATGAAAATCTTCATCTTTTTTCCATAGAAAACTTCTGTTTTCACTCATAGCTATATCAGATCTGAGCAAAACCTTTTATAACATTGATTTTTACACCATTTTCAGACTAAATGACGTATGTTTCGTTCACTTTTGAGTGGAACGAGGCGTTGTCAAGCAAGATCTCAGATCCGGAAGCACAAGGACGAAATTGTCAATTTACACAAGCTGCACTAACCCGTACGAACCTTCAAGTTCGTCCGGATTAGCCCGAGTTTCTGTAAAATGGCTAAACTCGCTCCAAAAGACCTCTCCAGCCTAAGTTTTACTTAGTGGCTTAAGGTTGGAGGGATGAACACTCGATTTCCTCAGCAAACGGCGCAAAAACGCAAGATTTGGATGCCAAAACGATCAAGTTCGCTCGGATTACATCAAGTTCGCTCGAACTTGTCACCAAAGTGGTGATCAAGTTCGCCCGAACTTGACGAAACTACAAAAATGGCACAAGTTCGCCCGAACTCTGTCTAATTCTCAAGAGAATTAGATAAGTTCGCCCGAACTTGCACTATCCTTCAACAACACCACAAGTTCGCCCGAACTTGTCATGATTTCCAAGGAAATCAGACAAGTTCGCCCGAACTTGTACCCTCCCTCAACAAAGGGACAAGTTCGCTCGAACTTGCCTGTTTCCTAGGAAACCAGACAACTTCGGCCGAACTTGTTCAATCAGTAAGTTCAGGAGCACAAGTTCGCCCGAACTTGTACTTTCAAGTACAAGTTTGCCCGAACTTGTCTACTGCCCTCTCAACCGTTAACCGTTTCAGCAAATCGGAAGACTGATGCACTTCTGTTTGCATACAGGCTGACCCGAAACTCTCCGCAACTCGTCTCAGATCCCAAATCCCTCCTAAAACGCACCCACAGTGAGTGTACTTGAACCCTTTTACGCTTAAACGCACTTTTGGGTGTCACATATGTTCGTATATTAAAACACATCACACAACTCTCAAACACTTATTCGCAACCCGCTGAATTACATGACTATACGTGAAATCTACTGAATTTTATGTATTGCTTGATTGCTTGTACGCCACCCTTAACATGAGAGTATACTAGAGGTTGACCCGCCACCCGGAGGCCTGGGGTTGTTAAGGCTCGCATTTTTAATTCGCATTTATTTTCTCTTTTAGGATGTGAACACTTGTTTGCATGCCTCGCTCAATTGCAGTTTGTTGGTTTACTTGAATCTAAGTAGTTACATCATTCACAACTATTACGTATGTCTTGCGGTGGATGCTAAACGCTTTATATCTATTATGTATGCAAACCTGTATGCTCACCTTTACTTAATTGTATTGACGTTTTATTTTAACATATGTGGTAGGTTGAGGATTATCCTTTGGACGCGTAGTTTAGGTTTATGCTTTAGAAACGTTTGTAATAAATCTAGAGATTTTTAAACTGGAATTCGATATTCTGTAATGTTATTTGAGGATTGTATGTTGAAAGTATGGGATTTTTACGTTTAAATATAGTCGTTGAAATAATGTTATGGAATTTCTCGTGATACGGTCTGGTTCGCTTAGTGCCACGCCCCGATGATTCTGCCATCGGTTGGGGTGTGACAGATTGGTATCAGAGTCATAACTGTAGGGAATTAGGTGGAATTGCCATGTTCGACCTAGTCTACAGTCTAAGTACCCAATTTGACCAATCTTTGACTTAAATGCTTAAACTACTTGCCACAAATGCTTTAATGTGCCTTTCCTAAGGCTAATATAATATACACGCTTGGAAACGCTCGTGTCACACAAAACGAGTTATCAAGTCGAGATTAGGTGTGAAAACCGAGAGCTCTCGATGAGATCATTCACTCCGCGCATTCTCTATCGCATGAGATACCTTCGTTGAGTTAGGAGTGATATCCAAAACTCGACGAAAGTCTCCATCTCTATCTGGTGGAACTCCCGATTTGATCGGTGAGCGTAACCACAACTGGGGATGAAGTTGTTAAGTTAGGGGTGATACCCGCATCTTAATAACTAGTTCCGCTTCTCGATTTTCAATCTCACCAAAGTCTTGATTATTTCGATGACTCGGAGCACGACGTAACTGGAAGGATAAATGCCGTTAACCGTGGTACGGTGAGAGCATTTGTCTATTAGGCCAAATCGTGTGTCCGAACTCGGAAAATTCTCGAACCACTTTGGGTAGTCAACGTCTCAAAACCCAGGATGCTCCAACATTGATTTAAGCCTATATCGTCGATTTACGCATCATCGAGTTTATTATTATTTATGTGTTTAATATTGAGAATTTTCGCTTATCGATTTCTCGCTTTATCGATTTCTTGTATTATCGATTTCTCGCTTATTCGCTCTTCGCTTTACAAAGTATGCACAACTCGCACAACTCTCAAAATCTAAAACGCTAACTAATGCACCAACCCAACTAAAACGCTCATCTCTCATACGTGTATGAACTCATACGCGGTACTACTCGATTATTTCGCTTATATCTCGCTTATATATCGCATCTCGAACGCGCTATGCTTTACTTATAAGAAGGTGAATACGTGCAACGTGTATGTTTACGTGAATTATGTGCCTACGTGCTTATGTGTTTATGTGCTATGTGCTTATGTGCTTACGTGTTTACCTGCCTACGTGTTTACTTGCCTACGTGTTTATGTGATTGTGTGCCTTGCATGAATAATGATAATATATATTTTAACATAAACCTATTATAATCGAATCTCATCCAATCAAATCCTTTATGTAGATGGCATCAATGGGGTCTCACTCTCGCCGCACCGCTCAGCGCAACAGCGCTGACAAACGCATCGCCTCCCTCGTAGCCAAGGAAATGGCTAAGGTGATCCCGCAAATTGTCAGTGAAATTCAAGCGGTCAGCAGCAACTCTTCAGTTGACTCCAAGGGAGATGCTCCGAAATCCCGCTTCAGCTTCAAGCAGTTTAAAGCCTGCGGTCCTGCAACATTCACCGGCGAAGACGGACCAACCAAGTTGTTTCATTGGTTCGATTCGATTGAAGTCAAGCGGATGCCCTGAAAATCTCGGCACTGTTAACGCCACTGGAGTCTTTCAGTCGAAGGCACTTGACTGGTGGACCGCCGAGCGCAACAGGCGCGGCAACGACGAAGCTTACTCTCTCGCGTGGGAAGAACTTAAGGAGATAATGATCAAAGAGTTCTGCCCACCTCACGAAATTCAGAAGTTGGAAAACAAGTTTTGGGGTATTAAGCAGAATGGTGGTGACAATGCTGGTCTTACCGCTTGCTTCAAACAGCTCAGCCTTATCTGCCCAAGTCAGGTGGATACTACCGAAAAGGCAATCAAGAAGTATCTCAACGCTCTGCCAGACTGCGTCGCTGACTTTGTGTAAGCAGCACACCCTACTACTATTGAGGAGACCTACCAGCTAGCCGCAGAGATCAACGACAAATGGGTTCAAGCTGGTTATTTCAAGAACTCGACCAAGAACCTCAGCCAAGCTACCACTGAGCCAAGCATCGATACTGCTCCACCTCAAGTCCCCAAAGCGAGCAACTAGAATCGCAAGCGCAAGGGAAACAACAAAAACTGCGCGATGGTCCCCGCTCCAAGCTCTCAGCATCGCCAAGCCGCTACTCCAAACGCACCAGCTGCTAAGCGTGAGTACACAGGACCTCACCCACTGTGCTCTAAGTGCACATATCATCACGCGGTTGGAGGAAACTGCCGCTTTTGCGCTAACTACAACATTTATGGTCACTTCACAGCGCATTGCGTACTGGTCCTCGTCAGCAAGCTCATCCCGCTCTCGCAGCATCGCCAGTTCCTATC
Organism: Scalesia atractyloides; assembly: GCA_947069175.1. NCBI lineage: Eukaryota > Viridiplantae > Streptophyta > Magnoliopsida > Asterales > Asteraceae > Scalesia > Scalesia atractyloides. The sequence goes on from CAMTDV010000010.1 coordinate 3,097,201, forward strand.
AATGCTGCCCCCGTCAACCACGCACCGCCAGCACCAGCAATTCAGGCCCGCACTTGTTACACCTGCGGTGACCCGAATCACTTCAGAAACGTTTGCCCAAACCGCATCGTCAAACAAGAGCCGCAACAGCAGCAGCCACCGCCACAGCCTCAGCAGCAACAACAGGCTGCGCGTGGACGGGCCTTCAATCTCAATCATCGCCAGGCTCAAAATGACAACAACGTTGTCAATGGTACGTTCCTTGTTAATGGTATTTACGCTTCATGTTTATTTGATACTGGTGCCGATAATTGATTGTATCGTTGGAATTCGAAAAGGTTTTAAAGTGTAAACGCGCTAAACTCCCAAAGACTTTCGATGTGGAAGTCGCCACCGGAAGAACCGTTACCGTTAACTCCGTCCTACGTGGTTGTACTCTCGATCTCAACAACCACATCTTCTCGATCAATCTCATACCTATGCAGTTAGGTAGTTTCGATATCATAGTGGGCATGGATTCTCTTCGTGAAAACCATGTTGAAGTTGTTTGCTTCGATAAAATGATTCGCTTCCCTCTTCCAAACGGTGATCAACTCCATGTCTATGGTGAAACTCCCTCAAAGAAGTTGATGCTTTTGTCATGTACTCGAGAACACAAATGTTTGCGAAAGCGATGTGTTGCCTTTCTTGCCCATATCGTGAACCTGGAGAAAGAAAAGAAAACCTTCAAAGACGTTCCAGTTGTCCGTGAATTTCCTAAGGTCTTTCCCGACGATTTACCCTGTTTCCCCCTACTCGAGATGTTGAATTCCGTATCGATTTAGTTCCTGGTGCTACTCCCGTTGCTAAAGCTCCTTATCGCCTCGCACCATCAGAAATGCGCGAGCTATCTAGCCAACTTCAAGAGCTTCTTGATAAAGGCTTTATACGCCCGAGCACTTCGCCATGGGGCGCACCCGTTCTTTTTGTGAAAAAGAAAGATGGGACGTTCCGAATGTGCATCGATTATCGCGAACTTAACAAACTCACGATAAAGAACCGCTACCCTCTTCCTCGTATCGACGACTTATTTGATCAGCTTCAAGGTGCTACTTGTTTTTTCTAAGATCGATTTACGTTCCGGCTATCATCAGTTACGCATGTTGAAAGAAGATATTCCGAAAACCGCCTTTTGTACCCGTTATGGCCATTTCGAATTCGTGGTCATGCCTTTTGGTCTTACCAATGCCCCTGCGGTCTTCATGGATTTGATGAACCGTGTGTGCAAAGCTTTCTTAGATCGTTTTGTTATTGTGTTTATCGATGACATCCTTATCTACTCGAAGTCGAGAGACGAACACGCGCGCCATCTCCGTTTAGTCCTCGAACTTCTCCAAGGTAATCGGCTTTACGCTAAGTTCTCCAAATGTGAATTCTGGCTCGAAAAAGTCCAATTTCTCGGCCACATCGTAATATCAAGGAATTCACGTCGACCCTGCAAAATTGAAGCATCAAGAGTTGGATTACGCCGAAGAATGCATCCGAAATCCGTTCATTTCTTGGATTGGCAGGTTATTACCGTCGATTCATTACCGACTTTTTTAAAATCGTCGTTCCGCTTACCGCTTTAACTCATAAAGACAAACCTTTCTTTTGGGATTTCAAACAAGAGGAAGCCTTTCAAACTCTCAAGCGTATGTTATGCAACGCTCCCGTACTCGCTCTACCCGACAGAAACGACGATTTCGTTGTTTACTGCGATGCCTCTAATCTTGGTCTTGGTTGTGTTCTCATGCAACGAGACAAGTTTATCGCGTATGCGACTCGACAACTCAAGATCCACGAGAAGAACTACACAATCCACGATCTCGAACTCGGTGCAGTTGTTTTTGCATTAAAGATATGGCGATACTACCTTTACGGTACCAAGTGTACTGTCTTCACCGACCATAAGAGCTTACAACATATATTTAATCAAATGGAACTGAATATGCGCCAACGCAGATGGGTTGAACTTCTCAACGATTACGATTGTGAGATACGCTACCATCCCGGCAAAGCAAACATCGTAGCCGATGCTCTCAGTCGACAAAGCTATGTATATAGTGTTCGTGACTCTCAAGCTTTGAATGATCTCGAAATTCTTATTCGATCCGCCCAGTTTGCTTGTTTTAACGAGAATACCCTGCAAGAAGAAATGAAATGTGGTGCCGAATCTCAGCTTGTTCTTAAACCTAATGGTATTTATTACTATCTCGATCGTATTTGGATTCCTAGCCGTGATAATCTTCGAGAATATCTAATGACCGAAGCTCGTAAATCTCGATATTCCATTCACCCCGGAGCCGACAAGATGTACCAGGACCTTCGTCCTAAGTATTGATGGCCGGGCATGAAAAAGGATATCGCCGTATACGTCTCAAAGCGCTTAACTTGTTCGAAAGTTAAAGCCGAACATCAAAGGCCCTCTGGCTTGCTCGAACAACCCGAAATCCCGATATGGAAGTGGGAGAGTATAGTTATGGACTTTATTATGAAACTCCCTCGCACTTCCTCTGGTCACGATATTATTTGGGTTATCGTTGATCGTCTTACTAAATCCGCGCACTTCATCGCTATACGAGAAGATTTTAAGGTCGAACGGTTAGCCCGAATCTATACCGACGAAGTCATATGTCGACACGGGACGCCTCGTGACATCATCTCTGACCGCGACGGTCGCTTTACCTCTCGTCTCTGTGAGACTTTGCAATCCGCTCTCGGTACTACGCTTAACCTCAGTACCGCTTTTCACCCTCAAACCGATGGTCAGACTGAGCGCACGATCCGCACCCTCGAAGACATGCTTCATGCGTGCATCATAGATTTCGGTGATAACTGGGATACGCATTTACCTTTAATCGAATTCTCGTACAATAATAGTTATCATACTAGCATTCAAATGGCTCCTTTTGAGGCACTATATGTCAGAAAATGTCGATCGCCTATTGCATGGCACGAGATAGGAGAAGCACAAATCACCGGTCCTGAGCTAATTCAAGAAACGACTGACAAAATCCTCCAGACCAGAGACAATCTCTTGAAAGCTCGGAGTCGCCAAAAGAGTTATGCCAACAAACGCCGCAAGCCCCTACAGTTCGAAGTGGGAGATCACGTTCTCCTAAAGGTTGCACCTTGGAAGGGAGTGATCCGCTTGAGAAAGAAAGGAAAGCTAGCGCCACGATATGTAGGACCCTTTAAGATTCTGGAAAGAATCGGTAAAGTGGCCTATCGACTCGAATTACCAGAGGAACTTAATAACGTACAACCGACTTTTCACGTGTCGAACCTCAAGAAATGCCTGGCTGAAGAAAATCTCCACGTGCCTCTCGAAGATCTGCAAATCAACGAGCCTCTCCATTTTGTGGAAAAGCCTGTCAAGATCATGGACCTAGAAACCAAGAAACTACGGCGCTCTCACATCCCTATCGTGAAAGTCCGATGGGAAGGCAAACGCGGTGCCGAGTTTACTTGGGAATTGGAAAGTGACATGAAGGCTAAGTATCCGCATCTCTTTGTTACGAACACTACTTAAATTTCGGGACGAAATTTCCTAAAGTAGGGGAGACTGTAACAACTCCAATTTTCGTTGTTCTCTTTTTCTCTTTATTTCCAATGTGCCTATCATTTGTGATCCCGAGATTCGTTTATAAGAAAGTTATGTTAATAAGTTATGTTAATTTACTGTTATATCGCATCTAATAGGTTATTAAACGCATTGCTAATTCAATCGCAATCACAAGCAATTTTGCTATTATACGAGCCGAGTGTGTTATTATTTAATAAACACTTGTGCCATTGCATCGCTTGTCTCATCGCATCGCAAATCACAGTTAATTATGTGGTTTTTATGTTAATTATGTGTTATGTGTGTTTATGTTTATGATTACACTCGCTATCGCATCGCTCTCGCTTACTCGAATCGCCAAATCGCACTATTTCATCAATTATAACGCTTAATATAACTATCTAATACGAACCGAATCGCTAAACAAACTCTTAACGCGAAATAATCAGACGAAACTTGTCCCATTGGTCAAGTTCGGCCGAACTTGTATATCACAAGTTCGCCCGAACTTGCCTCTGCCATAATAACATTGTTCATACAACAAGTCCGCCCGGACTTGTTCTCAAAACACCAGAAAACAGCAAGTTCGCTCGAACTTGTACCAAGTCCGGCCGAACTTGATGTCTGCTCTCCCAAAACTCATCTCACCTATAAATACTCAGCCCCATTCTCTTATTTGAACTTGCTGACCAAGTTCGCCTAGAGCTCTTGTAACACCTCAAAAATTTCATCCAATAAAATTACGACACATGTCCCGAAAATATTTGGTTGCCACGTGTAGCCGAGAGGGTCCAAAGACACCGTTATGTTATTTTAATAACCTCTAAACGAGCATCGTGAAAAGTCGGGGGACCAAAGTGGTAAAATTGCCAAACTTCCAATCTCTAAGGTCCTTACGGACCGTAACCATGTCTGGTTACGGACCGTAAGGTTAAACAAATATGGATTTCAGTATGGCGTTTACAGACCGCAAGCCTTACTGGTTACGGTCCGTAACAATTTAAATTTTATGGGCGCCAGAGGTCCTTACGGACCGCAAGGCCTAACCCTTACGGTCCGTAAGGGGTCGCTAGTGACAGAAACATGGCAGCCTGCTGTGCCTGCCACCTTGCTCGCCATGCCACCCTTTCCCTTGGTTGTGCCACGACCAAAAACACTTGTCCTCATCTGGAATCATCCCCCAACACCTGTCTTGATCCTATGCATCCCCCATTTGCTCATCCTTCTCTTCTTCTCTCTATTGCTCACTTGGAGGTTCCTGAGCTTATTGGGGACTTCCTCTGAGTCTCTTAGTCATCTTTGGTTCACTAGTAAGTGTTCCAACTCAGTTCCTTCCTTTTTAGTAAGCTTTAAGCCAATGTCAAAGCTTTGACGTAAAAACGCTTTGACTTTGAGCTAAGACCATTATGGTCCGGCCAATGTTCGTAACGAACATGGCTATATGATCATAATAAGGTAGGTGTTAATCCCTCGAGAGGGTACCTCCTGATCACCACGTTTGCTTGGTCAATTGACTAGTCAAAGTTATGTTAATAAAAAGTCAAACGGGTCAGTTTTAAAATAAAATCATAACTAGCAATGTAGGTGTTATAAAACCTGTTTTGACATACTAACAACTTGGTAATAATCATAAGAACATGTAGGAACATGTTCGGCTCGTCAATTCCAGGTCTAAGGTCGGTTCGCAACCGAAAGTTGTAAAAGTTGACTTCTGCTTTGACTTTCGGTTCTGACCCGATTTAGCAACCTTAGCTTCTGTCCCTAAGTTGCATTATGAACATGTTATAGTATACTATAAGCCTCTGGAGTTATAGGACATGGTCATGGAGTTTTTACTCAAGTATCCAATAAATATGCCGAAAATGCCCTTTTGTCATAAACTAAGGTTTTGATCATAACAAGCATATAAATGAGTTGTAAACTGAATTATTACATTAATGAACTTATTTTGATATTAGTAACCTGGTCATAAACTATGTTTAACTATTTAACGTAATTAACACGTTTAAAGTGACCAAATCCCCCTTTTGGCGATGGTTTAAACATAAACTTGACACCAAAACTCAATACCTACTGATGTAATATCATTATTACAATTATTTGGGATGTTCATTAAGGTTGCAAACTAAGTTTAAGCTATAGTTTGCATATTACGTTCTTAAATGACGATATTGCCCTTTCGGCACTTTAAATGGGTTTTAAACATTTAAATGAACCAAAACTTTATACCGACTGATGTAATATATATTAACATATTTTGGTCATACAAACCTTGTCACAACGACAGTTTTACTTAAATACCATTTAAATCGTCATTTAGCGACTTAATCACCATTTCGGCGAATAACATGGTTTAAAACCATATTATAGCGTTAAGGCTTGATACCCACTGATTTCAAAACATATTTTCAACTTATTAAAAGTAGGTACATGTTCCGAACTCGGATTCCTAAATAAGTTATCAATTATATGTAAAATGACCAAAATGCCCTTCTCGGGACATAGTTTGGTCTTAATCAATAAACCACACATATAATTGATGTCCTACTGATATAGCATCATAAAATAAGTATTTTACAGAATAATTATGATAATAACATTAGTTTACATATAAGCTCATTTATTACATTTAAAATAACGAAATTGCCCTTTTAAGGCATAGTTTGATTTTAAAACCATAACGGGCCAACATATTGATAACCTACTGTTATAATAACATATTTTAAACTTAATGGCATATGGAACTTGTATAGGACTCACCCGGTTACCCAGTTTCGCTTATATGCGTACGGTTAAGCCCACGTGACTAGTTTACGCAACTTAACCCAAACGGGTTTAACCATATCAAAATATTCTCAAATTCCAGAATGTAAAATGGTAACCCATATTATACAAGTCCTAGTACTTGTCGGGTCCAAAATACATTCTTTTCCGGTCATCACTTAATCTGGCGTTTTCGTACGTTATCTTTATTTTTAAGTTAGCCGGTCTAAGTCAATGACTAAATAAAGACCCGCTAGCTAACTAATCGGTTAATAATACCATTCGTTCCAGACTAGAGACTTCCAGTAGATTGTTTTCCGGGCTAGTTATTTTGATTACGGTTGTGGTCTGCTTATTTTCTTATTTACTAAAGAATTTGCAAGCCAGGTAAATACTTTAACTTATTTTCCCTTATACGGGCTTGGGATACGGTATAATAATTCCGCATGGTTGGATATGGGATCAAAGACCAATGATTCGGGAATTCAAATAATCCATTTTAATTCGTATTGCTTAATATTAAACATTTGGGGTTAAAACGACCATGTCCTGGATATCAACGACTCATTTAATTGTAAATGGCCACGACCAAAGCACGGGGTGTAGGCATACACCCGACAGATGTTAAAATAAATTTTAACCCATTAGGGGTGTACCTATTAAAGGTATTAAAGTGGTGTGTCGATTAATCATGTTCCCGACATAGTTTTCGGGCTCTAAATGTAACATTAGCATGTAAAACTGATAACATGAAAATAATTTATCCCAAGTTATTTATTAAACAAAGTACCATTGTGTACACTAAATGTTTTCAAAAATGTTTTCAAAATGAGTCGGCTAAATGTATTTACCAGTGAAAATTGACGTATTTTCAAAAGACTAAGCGCAGGTGACAAGTATACGTAATTAGGCTGGAAGTGCTCGGCGAAGCTTAAGAGGAATTGCAACCCTTTGCTTAAAAGGCCTTAGTCTGTTAATTTTCCTTTTGTAATCATATTTCGATCCGCCTGTGGATCTAGTTACAAGCGTTGTATATTATTTTGAACTTTGAACATTCATACGTTTGTAATAGTAATTATCCAGAGTTCCGCTGTGTTATATTGTATTGTTTGGTAATGAAGATATCAACTTACGTCACAATATTCCCCAACCGGGCCCACCGGGTTACACGTGGAAATTAGGGGTGTGACAGCTCTCCTAACCCGAACTCCTTGTTTTCTAAGTAAGATTCAACCCGTTTTCAACTACAATGATGGTCATCGACGGTTTACAATGATTTTGCACAAGGCTCTGCCTTCGTTTTCATCAAATCTCTTCTATTTTTGAAAATCTTCATCTTTTTCCATAAAAAACTTCTGTTTTCACTCAAATCTATACCAGGTCTGAGCAAAACCTTTTATACCATTGATTTTTACACCATTTTCGGACTAAATGACGTATGTTTCGTTCACTTTTGAGTGGAACGAGGCGTTGTCAAGCAAGATCTCAGATCCGGAAGCACAAGGACGAAATCGTCACTTTACACAAGCTGCACTGACCCGTACGAACCTTCAAGTTCGCCCGGATTAGCCCGAGTTTCTGTAAAATGGCTAAACTCGCTCCAAAAGACCTCTTCAGCCTAAGTTTTACTCAGTAGCTTAAGGTTGGAGGGATGAACACTCGATTTCCTCAGCAAACGGCGCAAAAACGCAAGATTTGGATGCCAAACAATCATGTTCGCTCGGATTACATCAAGTTCGCTCGAACTTGTCACCAAAGTGGTGATCAAGTTCGCCCGAACTTGACGAAACTACAAAAAATGGCACAAGTTCGCCCGAACTCTGTCCAATTCTCAAGAGAATTAGACAAGTTCGCTCGAACTTGCACTATCCTTCAACAACACCACAAGTTTGCCCGAACTTGTCATGATTTCCAAGGAAATCAGACAAGTTCGCCTGAACTTTTACCCTCCCTCAACAAAGGGACAAGTTCGCTCGAACTTGCCTGTTTCCTAGGAAACCAGACAAGTTCGCACGGACTTGTTCAATCAGTAAGTTCAGGAGCACAAGTTCGCCCGAACTTGTCTACTGCTTTCTCAACCGTTAACCGTTTCAGCAAATCGGAAGACTGATGCACTTGTCTACTGCTGAATTGTATCTATTGCTTGATTGCTTATACGCCACCCTTAACATGATAGTAAACTAGAGGTTGACCCGCCACCCGGAGGCCCGGGGTTGTTAAGGCTCACATTTTTACTTCGCATTTATTTTCTCTTTTAGGATGTGATGCATGCCTCGTTCAATCGCGGTTTGTTGGTTTACTTGAATCTAAGTAGTTACATCATTCACAACTATTACGTATGTCTTGCGGTGTATGCTAAACGCTTTATATCTATTATGTATGCAAACCTGTATGCTCACCTTTACTTAATTGTATTGACGTTTTATTTTAACATATGTGGCAGGTTGAGGATTATGCTTTGGACGCATAGTTTAGGTTTATGCTTTAGAAACGTTTGTAATAAGTCTAGAGATTTTTAAACTGGAATTTGTGTTATGAGAATTCGATATTCTGTAATGTTATTTGAGGATTGTATGTTGAAAGTATGACGTTTAAATATAGTCGTTGAAATAATGTTATGGAATTTCTCGTGATACAATCTGGTTCGCTTAGTTCCGCGCCCCGATGATTCCGCCATCGGTTGGGGTGTGACATTGCTAGAGGTTGACCCGCCACCCGGAGGCCCGGGGTTGTTAAGGCTCGCATGACATTGCTAGAGGTTGACCCGCCACCCGGAGGCCCGGGGTTGTTAATGCTTGCATTTTATTTCTCTTTTATTTTCTCTTTAGGACGTGGACACTTGTTTGCGTGCCTCTCACTCGCGGTTTGTTGGTTTACTTGAATCTAGTAGATACATAGTTCGCATCACTTACGTAATGTCAGGCGGTGTATGCTAAACGCTTTTATATCTGTTATGTACGTAAACCTGTATGCTCACATTTACTTAATTGTATTGACGTTTTATTTTAACATATGTGACAGGTTGAGGATTACTGTTTGATGCTAATGGACTTAGGTTTACTTTAGAAACGCAATGTAATAAATCAGGGGAGATCGAACTTGAATTGTTTTATGAGATTACTTGGTATTTTGTAACTTATTTGAGGATTACATGTCGATAGTATGGGATATAACGCTTAAATATTGTCGCTTAAATAGTGTTATGGAATTTCTCATGAGACAATCTGGTTCGCCTAGTGCCACGCCCCGATGTTTCCGCCATCGGTTGGGGTGTGACGTGAGAGGAGATGTTAACTTCGTTGACTGTTTTGATAGCGCCATGTGGCGCGACAGAATTGCCTAAGCCTCTTGCGGGTGGCGAGAGGCTTGTTTTATCAGAAAGATTCGAGATATTGGCGGGTTTGTGTTGGTAGAAAGGTATAAATAGATCATGATCGATTGAAAACAATCCTAGATGAAAAGAGGTGAATTTGGACGAACTCAGCAGCTGTTTTAGCAAGAAATTGAAGGATAGGAAGCACGGGAATAGTTTGGTAGGAGCCGGAAGCATAAAGATTGAATATTTAACGGGTTTTGTCTTCCCGGTTTATCTTGTTTCTTAGTTTTCTTTCTTTTATTGATGGATTCCTTTTTTGTGACTATTGTTATGATACTTGCAATAATGTTTCTTGGCTAAACTTCTTAAATTACTTAGGTTGAGATGAACACTTGTTAAAGTTTGGATTTTTATCAGATCTTAATTGTGTTTATGGATTTTTCTTGAAAAGTAAAGAATTTGGTTCCTTGATTTGGTGTGTTTGCATATCTATACTTGTTTATTGAATGTTTATTGTTTCACATGAATTCTGATGAATGTCTTTCATATAATGGGTTTGTGTTGATTCTCGGGTCCTTACGGGTTTGGGTAATCTTTTGGTGAATTGGCTAATAAACCATAGAAATAATTTTCACGATTTAAAAAGATTAAAATATTCTACTAATTCTAGTTGCTGTGAAGTGCTACGTTATTAAAAGGTCTAGGTTGGTGAATTGCTAGGATTAGGTTTTATGAAAAGCCGGTTTTAGTTGCCTTGCCAATATCTTGTCTATTAAACCAAATCGAGTTCCATAGTTGCCTTAGACTTTCCGTTGTGAGGTAGTTAGTCACTTTAGGGCACTTTTCTAGAACTTTAGATAGCCGTAAGGGAGTCTAGTTAACCGGTAGTAATAACAATCATGTTGAGTTCCATAGGTGTCTTCCCGAGAAGGGTCGGGAGTCCTGTTCGGTTCCTCTTAGGGTTTAGCACTAAAAGGATATTTCATATCACATTAGTATCCGATAGAAAGCTATACGATAACATTTGGGATTCCAACCTAGGTAGTCATTCATCATCACTGAGTTCATTCCTTCAGTCTTTTTAGTCCGTCTTAGTTAATCACTTTAGTTTTAATTGCAATTTAGGATTTTTAGAACCCCCCTCAAACATAAAAACAATTAGTGTCATGTTCGTGTCAGTGTCAGTCTAGATAGAGTCGTTAACGTAGTTAGATTGTGTAACAAGCTGACTTTTTCGGTTGTTCTATTAAATTCGTTTATTCTGCTGTAACCTTTGTAATCCGAGATTCGATATAAAAAGTGGTTTATGTTACTTTTTCATCACACAACATCACTGTTGCACATTTAAACGCTTTATACTCGCAACGCTAATGCAACACGAATCACAGTAACTTATGTTACTTTATGTGTCGAGTGTGTTTGTTTGTTCGGTACTCGCTCACGCCTTCAACCTCGCTTATCATACTAAATCGCAAACGCAGTTATTTATGTTGGTTATGTTATGCTGTGAGTTATGTATGTTTATGTTTTATATGCTTTATACTCGCTCTCGCTCGCTTGCTCACGCACCTCGCTTTATCGCACTATTACGTAACGTAACGCTTTATACCTCTCCAAAACACTTAACGAGACAAAAACTAACTAATACAAACGAAATCGCCAAACGAAAGCAACCAAAACGCAAACCAGACTCGTTCGTACGAGCCACCACTCGTACGAGTGAGGCCTGGCTCGCACGAGTGCCCACTCGTACGAGTACCCATTCGCACCAACCCACACCTGCTCAACCCTCTTATCCTATAAATACCACACTTAGACATTCGTGCTCTCTTTGCTGTCACTCGCATGAAACATACTCTGTACGTTTTTCTCTGTTTCCAAGTAAGAAGATTATGATTTCCATGCAAATCACAACGATTTCCGCAACGATATTGCACGAGATTATCTCCGATTTCATCTAAACTTCTATGTTTACGAAAATCTTCATCTTTTTCATAAAACCTTCTATTTTTATCAAGGATTTGCACTTGAACGAGTGTGTTTGAGCAAGCTTTGGCTTCTCAAGTTAGAAAACTTAATGTTTCCAACTCACAAAGTGTTAGATCCTAACGTTACTGTTTTATACTCGATTTTTACACAAAAACGGACTAAACTGAACTATGTTTCGTTCACTAGATAGTGGGACGAAACGTAGTCGGAATCATACTTGAAATGAATTCGAAATTACATCTATTCCAAGTGAAAACTCAGTTCCGATTGCACATAGATGCAAAAACAGTCACTTGTGCTAACTGGACTGTCCCGCACGAACCACTTCGTGTTCGTACGGCCCAGCCCGAGTTTCCACAAACGACTAATGCGAAAACACTCGATTTTGGACTCGAAAACAGGTCACTCGCACGAGCCTCGCTCGTACGGATGATGACTCGCACGAGGGTGATGCCTTGTATGAGCCATCACTCGCACGAGCGATGACTCGCACGAGGGTGATGCCTTGTGCGAGTAGTGCTTCGTACGACCCACATGTTGTCCCACGCAACTCACTGTTCAATCGTTCAGCACTATCAAAGACTGATGCACTTCTGTTTCTACGCGCAGGCTGACCCGACGCTCTTCCCCACTCCATCTCGATCACAGTTACTATTACGCACTCACTGTGAGTATACTTGACCCATTTTTCGCTTTAATGCACTTTTTGGTGTTACATACGTTCTCTATCAAACGATCACAACACACACCGCTAAAACGCTTTCAAAACACAAATCCACTATCGCATGACTATGCGTGAATTGCTGTACAGCTATGTGTTAATTGTATGCCTTGAGATTGTTGACGACCTTTAACATGATAGCTGCTATAGGTTGACCCGCCACCCGTTAGTTCGGGGTTTGTTAAGGCTCGCTCTCGCTTTACTTTACTTGTCTCACTCGCGGTTGTGTTGGTTAGTCTATTTCAGTATAGGTAACATATATGTTCACATGACTATGTTAGCGCATGTTGGTTTCGTTAAACGCTTGTCTACTATTATTATGCATAACCTGTGTACTCACCTTTATATTTTTGTATTGACTTTTATTTTAACGTATGTGACTGGTTGATGGATTACCATGTGCTAAAAAGAGATACGATTGCTAGAAACTCATTTATAAATCTAGGTTGTCGGATTTAGGGGCTGTTTGGAAACTTCTGAACGGTTAAGTGCTGAACCATTAAGAGGTCTGAACCATTAAGTGCTGAACCAGTAAGAGGTCTGAACCATTAAGAGCCAGTATAATGCTTAACCGTTAAGAGGCAAATGTCTGACCAATTCAGATTAGAGGTCTTAACCATTCAGACTTTGTATAATGCTTAACCATTCAAAGGCATACGTCTTAACCATTTAGACATTTGCTCGTGAAACAAAGAATCCGAATAATTAAATGCTGAACCAGTAAGAGGTTTGAACCATTCAAAGCCTCAATAAGAGGTAAACAAACAGCCGCTTAGTATTGTTTAGGAGACTTGTAATCTGTTTTAATTATTGTGGAATATTTGTTTAATTGTATGGGAAATTAAACTTATAAATATTGCCATCCTAATAGTTGTTATGGATTCTCTTGAACAATCTAATTCGCCTAGTGACATTCCCCGATGATTCCGCCAACCATCTTTCAGCGTGAGAATAAGTATTGTTCTTAGATGAGTAAATTACGAGTACAGAGTATGAAATGTCAAATGATTTCACAATTCATTTAAATTTAAAATTATCATTGTGTTTTCATTCCACGTGTTTCCTTATTAGTTTTCATTATTATTAAACTTTATTTCTTAGATTTTATTGTTTTTCAAACAAACATATAACTTTAGGCTAAAGTTTAATAACTTGATTTATACCTAACTAAAATTTATCAATACATCATAAAAACTAAGAACAAAACAATAAATTTAAAATATTTTGTCATTAACAATATTTGGGGCCACAAAGCTAATACAAACATTGGTGAAACGTATATAAGATTCTCCCTTCCACCCATACAGACCTCTATAAACCTTGCTGCTTAGATTCAAAGGTAAAACCCCCAACCAATAATGGTTGATGCTTACGTCATCACTCCGGTGCTTTTTAGGCGTACTCGAGTCACTGGTTTGAAAAATTTGTTGCCTGAGTCCTTGTATTTCAAGTTTTGTTACACAATGTACCCCTTTGTCTAACATCGTTAGTATTTCCCGTTAAATGGCTAACGACTATGGAGTAGAATGGTATTTTCCCATTCAAATGAAGTCCTGATTGCATCTCCAATTGTGTCACTCTCGTATAACCTCTGACGATTGGAACTCCAGTGAAGTGATGTCATCCACGATTTTGTCTATCTCGTTTTATGTTCCGACGAGTGCACCTCCGAAGCGGTCCCTGGTGAACACACGACTACCACGGCTGATACGATTTCGGTGGAGGCTACCATGGACACACCATGTTTGGCATGTAATGATTATTGTATTTGATTAGTGATTATCGAAGTTGAACATGACGGGACTTGGAATTGAACATTTGTAACGGGAATTAGAATAAATGCTACCATGAGCCGCCCCAGATTGCATAACGAGGAGGCGTGGAAGATAGGATCGAGCAGGGGTAAACATATAATCATTTTTTGGATGACACTGATGTCTAACTATGTTTAAACAATTAGTTTATTGGGGATAGTTCTCATATGTTGATCATGGTTTTTTAAAGAAATTTACCTTTTTAAAATTGATCTTTTTTAATAATTAACTAACGATTTCAAATAAAAGTCAAGTTGTGTAACACGAAATCTCATCTATATGTAATAAAAGAAACCAATAAAGAGACACTTGTTATTATTCAAGACCCATCCTTAATTGTAGATAATTATTATTTTATTTAAATTATTAAATTTAATATATGCTTCAAACATTTAAGAAATTACGGATAAAGTTCTATAAAATATCTTATTATTTATTTATATTAATTACTAGGTTATAAATTATATCTTAATTCCTTAATTGTAGATAATTATTATTTCATTTAAGAGTAAATTGCTAAAATCTTCCCTGAGGTTTGCACATGTTTGCCATTTTCATCTAAAACAACTTTTTGTATTATATCGTTCTTCACTTCTGGATTTTTGTCACTTTCATCCAAACGTCTGACTTTTTTTTTTTTGCCAAAATCGTCCCAGAGATTTTGGATTTTTTTTTATCATTTTCATCCGAATGTTTAATAAAAAAAATAAAGCAAATTAGAAGTTTGAATGAAAATTGCAAAAAATATCAAATGTGAAGGATTATATGGTACAAAAAAGTTGTTTTGGATGAAAATGACAAACATGCCCAAACCTTAAGGATGATTTTGGCAATTTACTCTTAATTTAAATTATTAAATTTAATATATGTTTCAAACATTTAACAAGAAATTACGGATAAAGTTCCATAAAATATCTTATTATTTATTTATATTAATCAGTAGGTTAGAAATTATATCTTAATAATTGAAACAAATATCAAGCATTTTCATAACGAGGGTGGAGGAACGATTTTCTTGCTTAACAAATTATTTATTTGATATATTTATATAAGAAGAATAATAACTACGTTTATCATACTAATAAATTTATCCAAAAACAACCATCCTTTTAAGATGCAATCCACATATTTAAATTTTGAAGTTATATAATTCAATAATCACCGGTAATTTATACTTATTTAAATAATTTAAATATTATTTTGTAGCTATAAGTTTATCTAATTAACTAATTGCTATATGCCTAATCTGGAAATTTCAATAATTTTTTTAGAACTAATAAATTAAGATCACTATTATTTAAATAAAACTTGGGTTGTTAAAAATATGTTCACATGACTGTTAAAACTCGTGAGAAAATCGATGATACAGTTTGTCTTCTAATAGATGGTTCAAATGCTTGCATACTTATAAACTTGACAAAAATCACAATTTTTGATCATACGTGACACAAAATTTTGTTTGTATATCAGAAAAACGTCTTAAAAATATCGTTTTATAATTGTTAAATCTTCGTTATTAACTATTTGAATTTTTATTTACTTAACCCGTATAATACACGGGGTTATAACCTAGTAATAATTATAATAAACAAATCAACAAATTAAGGATACAACTTTTTTTAAAATATTTACGATAATATTTATTTATTAAACTTGTGTAATAAATTAAGTTCTGATACTTTAAAAAACCATGAAAATAAAACAATAAATTCGAAATATTTTATCGAGTTAAATGCTTGGTTGGTCCCTGTGGTTTGCAAATCTTGCAGACTTGGTCTTAGTGGTTCACTAATTACACACTTGGTCCTAGTAGTTTCAAATTTTGCACTCGGGTGGTCGTTACCACTAACCTTTGTTAGATTTCTCAGTTAAGTATATGCAAAATTACTATATTACCCTTGAAATACTAAACTATAAGTCACCTGTAATCCCCTTAAAGCTTTTTGACAACCAAATAGCAGTTTCTCGTGGAGACACTTTCTCTGGCCCGAACTGTTTCAACAAAACCGCTAATTCTTCGATCCTCTCTTGCTGCATCAGTTGTGCACTAAACTCCAACAGCCCTTCTAAAGCCTCTGCCCGTTGCTGGTATGATGACATGTCAAACCTACGGTACGGGTGGCTTGAAGTGACCTCAGCGGGTTCAGTGTGGGTTTGATCAATGAACTTGACTGTGGTGCGACGGTCTAGTGGTAGAGAAAGAGAACAGAGGAGATAGAGAGATGACCGATTCCGTTTCATTTCAAGGTTGCAAGTTACTAAATCGGTTAGATTGGTGGGTGTTAAGGTGGGTTTGTGGCGGTAAGGAGATTGATGGCTTCCGACAAAGTTCCGATCGGTGAATTCCGGTCAAGACTCGAGTAGATTTAGATTACTCAAAACAGATTTGCGAGTTGAGGTGATGACGTTTTTCCGGCGGGTTGAGGTGGAAGTGCTTGACTTTTGATGGTAAATGGTGGTTTAATGATGAACAAGAATCTAAAGAACCTAATTGAAGAATCCAATGTTTCTGCAGTTCTGCTGATTGTCGATGATGAAGAAACTGAAGAGTGCCGATTGGATGCAAACGTGAATCCGAATGTAAATGATGAAGAGATCGAATATACATGAAGTTCAGAACTGGGAACTTAACCGATTAGGAGTGCACCGGCTTGCTCACCTCCACGCCAGAAAAATCGAATATAAATGAAGAACAGTGGTTTGTTTTGTTTTTCGGCTACGGGGATAGTTGGTAGCGTTTTCCGGCTGGGTGAGGTGGTGATGGCGGTCTGATGACGGGGTTGGTGGTGGCGGTCTGATGACGGGGGTGGTGGTGCTGTTGTGGTCCGGTTTTGTGGAGGTTGTGTTTGGTGGTGTTTGTGTTATGGTGATGGTTTGGTGATTATTGTTGCAGATCTATATTTTTTTATTATTTCAAGGATAATATAGTAATTTTGCATATACTTAACTGAGAAATCTAACAAAGGTTAGTGGTAAGGACCACCCGAGTGCAAAATTTGAAACTACTACGACCAAGTGTGTAATTAGTGAACCACTGGGACCAAGTCTGCAAGATTTGCAAACCATATGGACCAACCAAGCATTTAACTCTATTTTATCGTAACAAACTTTGGGGCCAAAACATTTGAGTATATGACCTTTCCACCTCTATAAACCTCGCCGCTTTGATTTAAAGGTAAAACCCCAAACAACAATGGCCGGTGCTCACGTCACCACTCCGATGGCTGACGACAGCAATCCCGCCGCTGTCGCTGCCGCTGCCGTAGCTGACGAGACGAAGCTTCTAGAGTACGCCGTGCAGGAACTGCCTGCAGACGCCGTGAAAGAATTGATTACGCACGAGGTTTTGTTTTTCAGTCTCTAGCTTCAATTAGTGTTTTTGTTACTTTTGATAGATTAGTTTATTGTGTTTGTAAATTAAGATCGCAAGTTGTTATTTATCCATAAATCATTGATTATTGTTGAAGTTTAATTTTTATAATGCGGAATCATGAAACATTAACGGCATTCTGTTCGGTTGTTTGAGTCGAATCAATCAAGTCCCGAGCTCATTTAACTTCCAAGGGCTCGAGCTAGATAGCTGCTCGTTTCGAGCTCTGTTTCTAAAGCTCGAGCTTGGCTCGTTTATTGTATAAATAAAAAGCTCGTTTAGGCTCGGTCGAGCTAGATACGTGTAAAACCAGCCAAGATCCCGAACTCGTTTGGGCTCGAGCTAGGCTCATTTGAACTTGAGAGGGCTCGAACTCGAGAGTGGCTTTATATCTAAAGCTAGAATCGGCTAGTTTATCATTTATTAGTTGTTTAAATATTATATTCATATATTTTATAAGTTATTTACTGTATCTTTATATATAATAGATGATATATTATCTACTTTTTCTAATTATATATACGAATATTAAATAAAAGTATATAAATAAAAAGCTAGTTGCTTGTTTATTAAATTAGCCTCAATAAAAGCTTGGGCTCGTTTAAGCCCGACTCGGTTTCGTATTTAACAAGCCAATCTCGAGCAGCTCATGAGCGGCTTAGCTCGTTTACACCCCTAGAATCAACTAGAACCTGAGAATAGTGGTTATTAAGTTATATTGGCTTAATGTTATCCTGATTGCCTGTTAAAGGTGTTGGATGAGATGGATTATGGGTATACACTTTGCATCTGCAAGGATTGAATGATACTTGATTTGTTGCAATTTCATAGCATGATATAGGTTTATCGAAACTTATTTTCAACTGCGTAAGAAAATATATTTGAGTTGTTACTTGTTATTTAACAAGTCTGCAGATGAATTAGTAAAGGAGTTGGAAAATCAGTATTTAATAACGGTATTTTTTGTGTATGAATGTTGTTGTGAGGGACAGCTTTTGTGTGGTGCAGGTGTGCGTGCGATGCATCTTTCGTCTGTTTAACATTCATGAGGGTATTTACACTTTGATGTCCCCAACAACACTATATTCCATTGTTAAAAAATCAACAGAGGTGGAAGCTATGACAACTAATAGTTCTCAAACGTCAGAAGCGAAGAAGTCAAATATTTGTTCAGTTTGCTTAGGTGTCATGCAATTTAGTTATCGTGATCAAAGAGATATATTGTTGGAGACGGATCATGCTGCGGATTTTGCAACGCTAGTTGCTGAAAGTGTTAAAGAGAATTACGATGAAATCGCCAGCTTTACTCTTGAAGTCTCGTTGCCAACACTTATCACAGAAAATGAATCGGTTATTCTGTAAGTTATTGTCGTCAAACCAGTTTTTATTGGACAAAATGTGTACAAAAGGTATGCACATCCGTTCAATTCTTTTGGGGAAATATGCCTTCGAAATCATATTTTTAGCTAGGCCTGTAAACGAACCAAACGTTTATGAACTGTTCGTGAACTTGTTTGGCGGGAAGTTCGTTTATTTAATAAACGAACGAACATGAACATAATATTTTGTTCATTTAATAAACGAACGGACATGAACAAAATATTTTGTTCATTTCATTAAATGAACGGACATGAACACACGTGTTGTTCGTTCATGTATGTTTTTGAACACCAGTTTATGTTCGTCTATTCACATTCGATTATGTTTATTTGTTTAAATTTAATTAAGAACATAAGTAGTTATATTTATATAATGATAAACATAAAAGACGCTTTCCAACTACTTATATAAATATAACTGCTTTATAATTGGGCTATCTAGTAATGAAAATGGGTTTTCCAATGGTATTTATCATAATTAATCAATAATTTATATATAAAAAAGTTACTTTATGCCCATTTATGTTTGGTCATTCATGTTCATTAATGTTTATTCAGTTATGTTCATTTGTATAATGTAATTGTGTTGTTTTATGATTGTTAAATTATGTTTGTTTAAGTTTGTTTGTTTGTGGTCGTTTATGTTTATTTACGTTCGTGAACTATTCGTTTAGGTTTTAAACAAACGAACATAAACAAACACGAACATGCCCATTTTCTTAATGAACGAACATGAACAAAAATGTGTTAGATTATATGTTCGTGTTCGGTGAAGGTTAATTGAACGAACACGAACATACCTCTGTTCATGTTCGTACGATTCGTTTACATGCCTGTTTTTAGTGGTTTATACTTTTAGAAACACGTATTTTAGTATCCAATCACCATTTGGGCCCGTCAATCTGATAATTAAATGTGTGCTTTTTGAAAACATTCATTTGGATATTATGTTTCTCCAAATGAAAGTTGAATGAAAGAGCGTATGCACACATTTGCAATTTGCATAAAATAATAATATAATATTGTTTACAAAAGTAGTTACTTTGAAGTAGAAAACCTTACGCTTTTTAAAAACATATACAATGAAAGGTTTGTTAACTTTAAATAGTACATATGTTATATGTTTGTCGAAATATCATGCTATAGTACTAAATAAACAAATAGTTTCCATTCATATTATAATTCTTTTATGTTTCACTTTCTTCTTTTTTTGTTGCATATGATTTGTGAATAACCATCCGCTCTTTATATTTTTGTACAGGTCGTATATGAAAAAGAAGTACGCTTCTGAAGTTTGGTTTCAAGAGAAATTCTCATTTGAACGTATTATTTCAGTAAAGGATGCACTCAAGCAATCTATAACATATTCCCTTGAAACATTATTGGTAATTTGACCAATAATTCAATAATTTAACTTGAGACGATCAACTTCAATAATTTTGTTTATGCAAATTTAATATTGCAGGGTGTAAAATCTAGTGTTAGTGATTTTCGCATCCGTTTGACATACGAGCATGTTGATTCCACATCTGCTGAAAACCGGACGGGGAAAAACCAATGCAACAAGAGAATAAAATCAGGCATGCATTCTTAGATTATTATGTATTTTTAGCATGAAATTAAACTACGATGTTTTGAAATTATAATTGGAGCTCCGTATAATTGTTATTGCAGATAATGGATTTGCAAAATGTACCAATGAGACAGCGCAGATAATGGATTTGAAAAAGGTAATGTATTATCTCATGAAGCTATGGATTGAGTTATCTTGTGGATTTGAAACCCTTCATTTTATCTAATATTGAATGTTTGACCATCAGGTTGGTCAACCTTGTCACATGACATTGACTTGTTCTACCGCACCTGTCTACATCGGCGGTCGATATTTGAAGGTATGTATAACTTAAACTAAAGTGCTCACTTGGGTTGACTTTGTTTGACTGAATCTCAAGTTTACTCCTGTTTGTTCTGCAGTTGTCACGAAACGTGAGTCAGACGCGTTGGATAATCGATGATGAAAGGAAGGGAGACGCATCTGTAGAGGTCTGCTTTAAGTTTCAATTTACGGTCAATTTCCCTCTTATTTACCTTTTAATATTATAAAAAAAACCAAAACCGTCCGGTTTTGCAGGAACTTATTGGTGAAAACATTCTTCCCATGTGTAAAGGTGAAGGCTACAAGTTTCATGCCGCAGGGAGAGAGGATATAGATGTATGATGTCTTTAATCTTGTCAACAAACTATCTTTTGTTGAAGAGTAAAGTACACAGAAGGTCCCTGTGGTTTACCGAAATTTTGGATTTGGTCCCAAGCTTATCAAAAGTACACGGATGGTCCCAGTGGTTTGCACTTTGTAACAGTATTAGTCCCCAAATTTTGCCAAAAGTAAATAGATGGGGACTTTTGGCAAAAGTTGGGGACTAAATACGCTACAAAGTGCAAACCACAGGGAGTATCCGTGTACTTTTAAAAAGCTAGGGACAAATCCCAAATTTTGGTAAACCCAAGGGACCATTTGTGTACTTTATTTTAACATGAACTGTACTCTGAGCATGAGAAGTTGTGGTTTTCAGGTAAGGATGTTGGGTTCAGGAAGACCATTTTTGATCGAGATACAAAATGCACGTCATCTTCCTTCTGAAGCGTCCATTAAGGAAATGGAAAAGAAGATAAATAGTCTTGAAAGTAATCTGGTGAGTTGGCTGAAACAAGACACAAATATTATTTGACAAAATTATTTTTAATATTATTATATTTTGATTTCTTGATTAAACTTGGAACTTAAGTTTGATTGTAATACTTGTTGCCCTAGAATCTAGCACACACACATATATATATAGTTATATACATATATAGGGGAAAGATAATTTGGAAACCCTGTTGAGTCGAGAAAACCCGTGAAAACCCTATGTAAATGCCGTTTTTTAATAGAAGTTTAGGGCGTGTATATGTTCGAGCGTTTTGAGCCAAAAAAAGCGTTGAGTAAATATTTTGTTTTTTTTTAAATCATTTTGTAACGTAACAGGTGTGTCACATTAAATATCATAAAACAACACATTTTGTAACGTTAGGTAACAAAAAAATCAACTCAGCGCTTTTTTTGGCTCAAAACAATCGAAAATATGTATATCACATGCCTAAAAGTTTTATTAGAAAACAATTTGTTACATTTGTTACATAGGGTTTTCACGAGTTTTCTCAACTCAACATGGTTAACAGATTAGTCCTCCCCTATATATATATGTATAGAACTCTTTGTAACCCTATTTAATGATAATAATTCTTTTGATTTACCTTTTGAGGTTTAGTAAACAGTGATCTATTGTTTAACATACTGAACATATTCTAAACCTAGGTTAGAGTGAAACATCTCCAGATTTTGGGGAGTCAAGGTTGGAGCTTAATGCGTGAAGGAGAAACCGAAAAACAGGTAATTCTAATATCCGTTTGCAGCCATCTGGCAGCATTGCTTTTTAAATAACCTCATTTTTCATGTAACCAGAAACAATATGCTGCTTTGGTATGGATATCTCGCTCTATTAACGATAATGATCTTGAAGCAGTGTCATCGCTTAAGGACTTGGTAAGTTGTTATATGAGTATCTTTCATTTCTGTTGTTCCTGATGTAACATTTAAATAATCAAATTCCTTTAATTAAATTTCGAGTAAATTGCATTTTACGTCCTTTAACTTTGAGCCAAATTGCAGGCGCTGTCTTTTAACAAACAAAGGTACACTGGATGTCCTTTATGTTACCGTTTCTCATCAAGCGGTGTCCTTTTGCTCTAACCCAGTTAACTTTTTCAGGTAATTCTTAACACGTGCCACTCACATGAGGACATAATGGGGTCATTTTCTTGTATTTGGTTATTAATATATGTTATTCGTGCTTTAGTTATGAAGTTAAAAATGACCATTATACTCTCATGTGAGTGACATGTGTTAAGAGTTAACAGAAAAAAATAACTAGGTTAGGGCAAAAGGACACAGCCTGTTGAGAAACAGTAACATAAAGGACATCCAGTGTAATTCCGTTACTTAAAGGACGTAAAATGCAATTTACTCTTAAATTTTCAGCTATACTTGTTACATTTTAACTTATTTTTTGGTTATGGCAGAAAGTTTTGCAGAGAACACCGATAAGGGTACTTCATCGTCGAAGTCCTTTAGACCGTGAAAAGATTATACATTGGTACTAACTACAACATTTATCAGTTTAATTATTCACGTCGTTGATATTACTTATGATCTTAACTTTTAATTGTAAATATTTGTCATGTCAGGATGAAAATTGAGAAAATTGGTGGGAGTTCTCAGTATTTTCTACTTCATCTATGCACACAGGTTATATTTGATCACCAACTTTCATTGAATAATAATAATCTTAAAGATTGAATATTTGAATTACATAGATGGTCCATGTGGTTAACCAAAATTTTGGATCTAGTCTCTAGCATTCTAAAAGTACACTGATGGTCCCCATGGTTTGCACTTTATAACGCATATAGTCCTCAACTTTTACCAAAAGTACATAGATGGTCCTTGTGGATGTTATGTGCCGAACCCAAGTCCATGCAGATGCAGTTCGTGTAGTCCAAGTCTTTTGTTTAGTGTGCTAAAATAATGGAGATCATGGGGATGCCCATATCTTCCAGTAACATGTATTTCCGTTTTATTAGGAGTTAGTTTAATATTATTTATTTACCTTTTGTTTAGAAGTGGCTATATAACAGCCGTAGGTTTATTGTTGAGGACATGATGAATGAATTATGAAAATTAGTCTCAATCTCTATCTATGATTCTGCTTCTGGTCAGTGGTACATAACAGTGGACTGCACTATGTAACACATTTAGTCCCTAACTTTATGTAGGGGACTAAATGCGTTACAATGTACAAACCACAGGCCCCATCCGTGTACTTTACACAATATTAAATTACATAAGTGATATGTGGATTAACTATGTATTAACATGTCCTATGCAAAAGAAAAAAAAAAGCAAATGTTGATCTTAGTTCTATGAAACACTACAGAAGAGAAAATTACATATTGTATAAATAAATTTTGTCAAAATGGAACCTTAAATCTAGACTAAATGTAACAAATATGGTACTAGATTACTAAATTGTAACTAACGATTGTTTACACTCACCCAGAAATGTATTCTTAATGCATACAACTTTGTAAATCATTATGTTTGAAGAAAATGATTGTTTTTATAGTAATAAAGCTTTTCTAATCGTACCATTATTCTTTATTCATAAACTGTTGACAAAATAGTTATGGAAACATATTTGGGTCTCGACCCAAACCCACCTTTACTAAACAAACTATCCGTTTTGACCCGAATGTTTGGACTTTGGACCCGCTGATTTTGTCACCTTATGAGTTCCATCAGTTTACACTGACGTATTTATTTTATTGTCAGGCTGGCACTTACATCAAGGAATTCGTTCACGGAGATCTTGGACGTACCCATCCTAGGTATGAAAACGCTTAACCTTAACAAATTAATTTCGTGTTGTAAATTAAAAATTTGTTAGAATAACTTTCACGTTAGATCTCACTTGCTCTTGCACGTGCTCTATTCCCTATCATCAACAAAAGTCTCAGATATAGCTATAAAACTTGTGGAGCTTTGTAATCCTTTATCCCAACCATTTATATTTTCAGCATTTATATCTAGTCAGCCACGTAAACTATTTATAAAATTGCTACAAATGAAACACGTTAAATGGGTTGAAAGTCGTCTAACGTGTTATATCAGTCTTTTCATGGTATTTATCAAAATTATATTTAATAAATTATTTATGTACAAAGATTTATAAAAAGAAGGGACAATAAAGGTGTTCACTCGCTTTGACACGTGCACGGGATTACCTTTCTGAACTCAACCCTTTCGACCCACCAGTTTTGGCACCTCTACACATACCAAATATACTTTCTACTTATTGCTTTAAATGTGTTACGCATACCGGCCGGTCGTTTCCTACTTAAAATCGGTTCATTTTTATCGCTATCCTGTATATATATTACCTTATTTTGTAACAGATTATGCTGTTTTTATTATGTTGCAGCATTGGGTCTATTCTTGGGTGCAGGGCAGAAATTTTGCAACTTGATGTGACAGATGTGAAAATGGATATCCTAAACGAATAAGTCTTATTTTTAGTTTTATTTATTTGCTGTTTTTGCAGATTTTGAGTGGATATTATAATTATGTAACGATTTGTAGCGTGCTCATATTTAATTTTTGTAATCCTGTTTTATTTAACATTTACAGACACAAAATTTTCGTAAAATTTATTATCCTTCATTTAGTTTTATAAATTTTATTTTTCAAATTTTAGATATACCAGAGGATGTTTTGGACAAATTATTGTAAATGAAGTGCTGTAATCGTTATTTGTGTTATTTGTCAATGTTCCGAAAACCAGACCCATACTGGGTTAATCAATCTTAAAAACCAGTCAGGACTAGTAAATAGAGGAGACAAGCATTGGTGGCCGTTGTTTGGTTAGTCATTTATGTTATGTTCATTAGCTTGTAACTAAACCTATCCGAACAAAGCTAACGTTCCAGGCATGGATGTTCATTGTCTGCTACAACAGGGCCGTCTTCGAAATTTTTTGAAAATCTTAGCCCTGAGCAAATAGAAAACACGGGTCCTAAAGCATTATTTTTTAGAAAAGAAAATACATAAAAAGGTTTTAAATATACTCATAAGATGCTCAAAATGTGTTTGCTTCGTCAGATTTTATATCATAAAAGGAAAAAGAACATTTCAAATATTATTTTGTTAAATTTAATTTATATAATAAACAAAATAAAAAAAGTAAATTAAGTTTTAAACTAAAAAAGAAAACATAAAATAGAAATAGGTAAAAAAGAAAAGAAAAACGAAACAATGTTTTATTGGAAAAATACCAAAGGATACCAAAAATAGCATAGGTGTGAAAACACTGAAGGAAAAAGAGAATTAAGATGCATCAAAAACCTTTTCAGGGAATCGAACTCGAGACCTAGTTGATATATCTAAACCCTTTTCAAGCGGAATCAAGGCTAGTATACTGAGGAAAAAGATCAAATAGGAAGTTTGATTTGGATAGGAAGGCTAGGAAGCAATAATAGGATAGCATGTGACAAATAATAAAAAACACAAGCAAGGGCATTTTTGTCTATTTACTTCTTTTATATCAAAAAGCCCTAAATCTAGATTAGATCTGAAACACGTTTTCTTTCACCTCCATGGCCACCTCTACTCCACCACCACCACCAACATCCACTCGGAAAATGTCAAATAACCGGAAACCGTCACTATCATTACCGTCGTCGAAGAAACCATGTCCAGATCTGTAATCGAGTTACCACTCCTTGTTAAGCAATTGGCACCGTCTATGAACACCACCGGAACACCGGCGAACAATTTCCTCTGTTTCTATTTTTATTTTTATTCGTAAAATGCAATTGTACAACACTAAGGAATTTGTAAAGCACAATTGTACAACACATTTTTTTTATGTTTTTAACTCATTGCGTTTTAGAAGAAACGTATTTTTTATGCTTTTAGTCCATTGCGTTTTAAAAAAAACCAATTTTTTGTGTTTTTAGTCCATTGCGTTTTATAAAAAAACACATTTTTATGTGTTTTTAGACCATTCCGTTTTAGAAAAAACACATTTTTTTTTTGTTTTTAGTCTATTGTGTTTTAAGAAAAACACTTCCTTTGTGTTTTTAATCCATTGCGTTTTAGAAAAAAACACTTTATTTTGTGTTTTTTTCCATTACGTTTTAGAAAAAAAACATTTTTTGTGTTTTTTATCTATTGCGTTTTAGAAAAAATCATTTTTTATGTTTTTTTTCCAATACGTTTTACGCAACTGGGTTTTCGAAAATATTTTTTTCGAATTTCTTTGTGTTTTTTGTCAATTGCGTTTTAGAAAAAATCATTTTTTATGTTTTTTTCCAATACGTTTTACGCAACTGGGTTTTCAAAAATATTTTTTTGAAATATAGCAATAGCATACTCGTTTTAAAGATAAAAAATGCTCGTTGCAATTTTTATAAAAAAATAATGTCGTATGAAAGAGTTAATAACGTTTAAAAAACGGGGGAGGGGGGGGGGAATTGAAGGAGAGAGAAACTATTACCATGGATTGACTACAATGCCCCTCAACAAACTCATGTGCCTCATTTTCTTCCTTCAATTTCACTCATTTAATCTTAGCCCTTAATTAATAATTAGATGGTCAAGATTCGGTCTTAACCTTCCTACCCATATAAACTTCCTATTATATCCTGACCCAGTATACTGATCATCATTTTGGTGAACAGATGAGAATCAAAACATTCATATTTAAACTTAACTAGTGGGATACCCACGCGCTACGCTACGAGAATTAAGCGAGAATTCGGTCGGTATTAGTTTGGTTTTTTATGGCATTGGCACTCGTTATAACTAATGAAAGAGAAAACTCCAAAAATAAAATCTTGATATACCCAAAAGAATATTGACACGTATTTTACATCAACTAAAAACAATAACAAATACTAATACCAGTTCTAGTAATACCAATATTGGTACCGATGTTGCTCGGTCGGAATCGATTCCTCATGGTAGCGGCACTTTCATAAATTAAGATACCCAAAAAGATACTCTATATATTTTGTATATATATATATTTATACCAGAATGTCTGGCAAAAAAATTACACATAGCCGTGTATCCAGCCTTTTTAAAAAAGTTAACGAACACAAACTATTAGAAATATCAAATTAATAAAATATAAATAGATTAAAGAGGTATATTACGATACCTGTACCGATATAAAAACATTAAAAAAAGTTAAATTATGCAATTTTTAATTAGTTTAAATTAATATAGTAAGCTAATGATAAGTTCAAAATTATAAGTTAGGAAATAAATGTGATGCTTGATTTCTTTATACATTGGTTGGATTGAAAAGTAAGAAAATTTTAGTGTTAATATATATATATAGGGTAGGGTTAGATAGAAAATCCTAAAATTTTGAGAAAACCCTAGAAAACCCAACCTACTGACATTTTTTTGAAAAAAATAACACATGTAATATACATGTTTTTAAGAGTTTTGAGCAAAAAAAAAACAAAAAAGCGCCGAGTGGATATTTAAAAAAAAACAAAATTCAACAACTTTTGTCTAACACATGTAGTGATGAAAGTTGCTGAAACTTGTTTTTTTTTAAATATTCACTCGGCGCTTTTTTGATTTTTTTGGCTCAAAACTCTTAAAAACATGTATATTACATGTGTTATTTTTTTTAAAAATGTCGGGAGGTTGGGTTTTATAGGGTTTTCTCAAATTTTCAGGGTTTTCTATCTAACCTTATACTAATATATATATATATATATATATATATATAGGGAGGGTAGAGATCCTAAGAGAAGTCCACCCTATTTGAGAAACTTGAGAAACATTCTGAACCACACATTTTTTTAAGTTTTTCGTAATATACACATACGTATAGTTTAAAGTTCACTATATACATATATGTATATTGGATTATACACATATGTATATAGTCAATTTTAAACTATACGTATGTGTATATTACGAAAAGCTTAAAGAAAATGTGTGGTCCAGAATGCTTCTCAAGTTTCTCAATTAGCCTAGTGCTTCTCACATGATCCTAACCATATATATATATATGGGTATATATATATATATATATATGGGTGGGGTTCGGCTACAAAGTCCAAATTTCCTAAAAAGTATAGAAAGTCTTAAAACACTATAGCTTTAGCCATAAAACACAAATAATAAAGTGAAGATTACAAAAACACCATATTCAAAACCTAATACTCCAAAAAAACTTCAAACACACCATCGTAGAACTATGAATATAAAACAAAACATGCTAATCAATATAAAACACAGTAATGTTTGTCATTCCATAATGAGAGCCCTATCATCTAAAACACAACTCAAAACCTATATATATATATATGATGTTTTATTAATCTTTATTATGTTATTTGTGGGTTTTTGGTGTGTTTTATGGTTGACATTATGGTGTTTTATAACTTTTTACACTTTTTAGGAAAGTTGGACTTTGTAGCCAACTCCTAGCATATATATATATATATATATATATATAGGCCCTACTTGTTTGAAATCTAGTGTTCAAAGTATAAAAATAAAAATTTTAACTGTAGTTAACATGATGTATTTTAATATATATATATATATAGGGTAAGGACCCTATTCTGTATACCCTATTTGAGAAACTTGAGAAGCATTCCGAACCATACATTTTCCTAAGCTTTTCGTAATATACACATATGTATAGTTTAAAATAGACTATATACATATATGTATATTGAATTATACACATATGTATATAACCAATTTTAAAATATACATATGTGTATATTACAAAAAGCTTAGGGAAAATGTGTGGTCTAGAATGCTTCTCAAGTTTCTCAATTAGCCAAGTGCTTCTCACATGATCCTAAACCATATATATATATATATATATGGTAAGGTTCATGCGAGAACCACCTTT
This sequence comes from Scalesia atractyloides, assembly GCA_947069175.1. Taxonomy (NCBI): domain Eukaryota; kingdom Viridiplantae; phylum Streptophyta; class Magnoliopsida; order Asterales; family Asteraceae; genus Scalesia; species Scalesia atractyloides. Next base: position 3,126,662 of record CAMTDV010000010.1, read on the forward strand.
ATTGTGAGAACCGCGAAAACCACCTTTATTGCAAAATAAAATCTAAAAAAATCAAAAAAGCACTCAATTTTTTTAATAAAAATCGTTATATTTCGTTACCAAAAAAAAACTTTTTTTTTCGAATAACAGTTATCCATGCACATGTGCATGTATCATAACTTCGACAAATTCAGTAATACGTTATCACTAATAGACAATTGCACTTTAATTTACAATCCCATCCATAATACACTCAATTTTACATTAAATGCACATGTGCATCATTATGTATAAAAATTATATACCGTGTGTTTTGGTACAAAATGTTTGTGATTTTGAATAATAAGTAGGCTCATATATATGTTTTTTGGTTATTTATATCTAGTGGTTGATGGGTTCATTATAGTTGTCACTTTATGATGTAATATGTTGATTGGATGGTATAAACGGTGTTGATATACATGTAATAAAGTAAAAATATTGGTATTGGTATTGTATTATAAATGGTAGGAGGTAATGGTATTGTATTAAGGATGGTAGGAGGTAATGGAAGTGTATTATGGATGGTATGATAGATAAAAGAGAAAGTAAAGGGGTATGGTCCCCAAAACCTTGCGCCAATCAAGGAAACCATACCCATTAATAACTTCTAAGAAAACTGCGCGCAGACTTCTTTGCCAAAAAAGATTTGTTAGAACTCTGCGTCAAATATCCAAGAGAGAAAAGCGTCATTTAACTACCTTGCGCGGGCTCGCGTAAGGTTCAAAAGTTAACCTTGAACACTCTCTTTGGATAAATGCTTCATTTAACTACCTTGCGCGGGCTCGCGCAAGGTTCAAAGTTAACCTTGAACATTCTTGTTTGATAATGCTTCATTTAACTACCTTGCGCGGGCCGCGCAAGGTTCAAAGTTGACCTTGAACATTCTCGTTTGATAATGCTTCATGCACAAACATTACGCAGAGATTTATATCAAAGCAAGTATCCACCAAACGTTGCGCTAAGCAGCAAGGAGAAGAAGGAAGATCAGAGTAACTAACTTGCGCTTCTCGCGCAAGGAAACAGTAAATCTTGAGAAACCTTCCCTTAGCAAAATCCTTGACTTAGTGCAGAAGCAAAGGGAATCTTTTCTGTTGTAACAGAATGTACACGTGGCGAATAATAGATGGGTAACAGCGGTGAAACCTTCTAGAAGCCATTAACACCCAATTGTGCAAGCATCTTTTCGTTATAACCATGCCACATGGCAGCATCTGGACGGCTGAGGAAGACCACGATGATGGCATGCTCACATCTATAAGATGTAGTGATCTCATGTTGACACGTGGCACCTCCCTGACCGCTGATGAGCTTACGATCCGTGTGCACTAACAGATTGCCAACAAACATTTAGCGAAAGATTCCGTTAAAGTTAACAATCTCTCTTTTTGGCGCCAAACACCGGCTATAAATAAGTAATTTGAAGTTCAAGGAAAGGTATTCACTCTCAACTACTCTCTCTCTTACAATACTTACTTCTGACTACCTGTACTTATTCTCACGCCGGGGGGTGGTCACGGAGAGAACCCCCCTTCTCCCCGTGGCGAGCTAACGGTGTTCTGTTTTGCAGGATCAGCCAGAATATTGATCTATTCATCATCTATCGTGAAACTAAACGGAGGGTTAACCCTTTTATGCAGAGCCCATCCAATAGATCTACTTTGATTCCGGTCTAGTTGATCTAGGGTTTCTTCATTGGCGCCTACCGATTTCGATTCTTTCTCACCTTTTGTTTCGTTTCATTTAGATCTGCAGCATCATGGCTGACGGATCATCTTTTCAAGGTCCTCGAGCTGGGATTCGACGCGTTGTTGTCGGACCTCAGGTCGACGGACAAATAGTTGAGGATTCTTCCGGTGAAGCTAATGCTCAGTATGATCCTAATCATGCGAGTATTCCTGTAACGCCGGCGGCTCCTCAGGTTGATGTTACGTCGATTTTACTACCTGGAGAGACTCCGTTATCGTGGTTAATCAAATCTCAAGCGACTCTAAACGCTATGTATGCTCAGTTATGTGCCCAAACCGGAACTCCAGCTTTTCAAGCTCCGGTTAAAGCTCTTCAGGTTCGTGCTTCGTCGGCACCTTGAGTTTTGAGTTATAATACTCAAAGTCATGCTCATTCCCCTTCGCGCATGCCTGAAGATGGAACAGAAATGTATTCTAAAACCAGGAATGATCCTGTTCATTCTGGTAATAGAAGGCAAGAAGACAACGTTCAACGTCGCGCATCTGTCCACTCTCGTTTGGGCCCGCGGTCTTCGCAGAAACGGGACACCCAACACGATGAGCTCGATAGAACCTATGACGAAGGGGATAGTGCAGGTATTTTCAATCGCATATCTGCATATCATGCTAGTTACAGGCCAAAAGTACGTGCAGTATACAATCCAAAAGCTGAGCATGATTACAATTTGGTGTATCGCCCAACCGAAGCAGCTGGGCAATCAAAGTTTATCAGAGAGATAGCACTGGCTCCGTTGGAGCAAGTGAAATTACCATCCAATGTTGGAAAGTTTAACGGTTTGACCGATCCTGATGATCACATGCGCCTCTTTACCGGTGCAGGGTTACTTGGGTGCTGGACATTGCCAATGTGGTGTCACTTATTTGTACAAACCCTTACTGGTGCTGCACGCCTTTGGTTTGATAATTTGCCGGCAGGTAAACTTTCCTCTTGGAATGACTAAAAGAAAATTTTCTTACACATTTTAGTAAGCAACGGCGATACGTGCACGACTCCTCAGATGTAATGAATATCTGGCAGAGGGACGATGAAAGCCTCGAAGATTTTATAACACGTTACAATAAAGAGGTGTTGGAGATTGGAGATGTCCATGAAGACCTTATACGCGTGTAGTTCAAGTATGCGGTAAGGTGCGACAAATGATTAAAGTGTTGTCTGGTACAACTGGCCTTCCAAAAAACTGGGATAAACTCATGGCGGCAGCTAAAGTCTACGCCCAGACTGAGCGCAATTTAAGTTCTAACAGGCCACCTCTACCTCAGAATCGTCCGCAAGACCTGAGTAGAGGTAGTCGCAAGTATAAGAGAAATTGGAAAGAATCAAGTCAGAGTTCGTATTCTCCTTATTCACCAATTGATGTGCGAGCAACAATCAACAAGATAACAACTCAAAAAGTGATTAAACAAGAGAATTGGGAACGTCAGTGGACTCCCTTAACGAAATCACCGGCTGAGGTTCTCAGCATTGAGAATTATCAGTTTAAACAGCCGCAACCAATGAAAAACAAAAAAGCGCAAGACCCAAATTTGTTCTGTGACTATCATGGAGACACAGGCCACACAACAGATAACTCCATCAGTCTGTGCACGGAGATTGAGAAAGCATTAAAGAGTGGGAAGCTTACACATCTAGTCCAGAATGTGCGCAAAGAGATTAAACAGATTACGCGCGAGAACGAAGGGCCTAGAAACAAGAAAATGAAACAACATGTTTCCATGATTCAAGGTGGATCATCACGCAAGCGTAGCCTTCAACATTTTCAAAACAACACTTGGCGCGAACAGCAAGTCATTTTTCCTATCTTTCCAGGAGGTCCTCAAGAAGACCGGCCAGTAGTTATCACCGGTATCTTTGGGCACTACCAAACAGACTATATGTTTATAGATCTGGGTAGTTCCATGGATATCATGTATGAGCAGTGCTTCAAGCAACTAGGTCCTGAGGATAAGGCACGCTTGGAACCAGTTGATTTTCCATTAACTGGGTTCTGCAATGAGGCTGTCTTTCCTCTTGGACAAATCCTTTTTCCTGTTACCTTATCCGATGGGAGGTGTTCTCGAACGAGTAACGTCAACTTCATGGTGATGCCGACAAATTCCCGTCATGATGTACTATTGGGCCGCCGCGCGCAACGTGATTTTAGTATGAATACCTCCGCTCCGCATGCTGCTTGTGGTTTTCCGACACCAAAGGTATAGCTATACTTTATGTGCGGAAAGAAATCATGTCAATTGAGGAACCAGTTATGAAGGCTGGCAAGACATTGCCAAGTAACGAACCAGAAAAGTGGGTACTCAACAATAAGTACCCTGAGCAGACAATCTTATTAGGGCCCGCAGTCAGTATTGAAATTCGCGCAAAGCTTAAACTACTATTGTTTTGCAATAAATACATTTTCGCCTGGACACCTGCTGACATGGTTGGTGTCCCGCGCGACGTTGCGGAACATTGCCTGAATGTATTTCCATCAGCAGAACCAGTTGTGCAGAAAAAGCGCAGCCTTGGGTCAGAAAAGACAGAGGCAATGAACGAACAAGTCACTGAGTTATTAAATGCTGGTATTCTGCGCGAAGTCAAATACCAGACCTGGGTGGCAAACCCAGTCATGGTAAAGAAACATAATGGCGGATGGCGGATGTGCCTAGATTTTAAAGATCTAAACAAGGCGTGTCCGAAAGATTGTTATTCTCTTCCTGAGATTGACAAAAAGGTTGACTCGTTAGCTTCCTTTCGCTGGAAATGTTTTCTATATTGTTATAAAGGTTATCATCAAGTCTTGATGAAAAAAGAGGACGAAGATAAAACCGCTTTTCGCACGGAGAAGGGCATTTTTTGTTATAACAAGATGCCTTTTGGTCTCCGCAATGCGGGAGCTACTTATCAAAGATTGATGGATACGGTGTTTGGAGATGACATTGGGAAAACTGTGGAAGTCTACATTGATGATTTGGTCATTATGGGTAATTCAGAAGACACTATGCTAGAAAACATCCAAAGAACTTTTGATTCTCTGCGCGAGGTAAATCTAAAGTTAAATCCCAGCAAATGCTCCTTCGGCATGGAGGAGGGCAAATTTTTGGGTTTCATCGTCATCAAAGACGGTTTCAAAGTTAATCCCGAAAAGGTCGAGGCAATACAAAAAATGTCTTCTCCTACTACCATCAAAGAGATGCAATGTTTGGCTGGAAGGTTAGCTGCGCTAAACCGCTTCCTCGCCAATCATGCTGCAAAGTCTTATCCATTTATTCGAACCTTGCGCAATTGTATGAAAAGCAAAGAGTTCGCATGGACTCCTGAAGCTGATCAAGCTTTCCAGCAGATGAAAGATTGTTCAGTTCAACTTCCCACACTTACTGCTCCTCGTGAAAAAGAACCCATGGTCTTATATCTCACTGCATCTGAGGTAGCAGTAGGTGCCGTCTTGTTGGTAGAACGCGCAGGGGTCCAGTCTCCAATTTATTATATCAGCAAGATGTTGAACGATCCAGAGACAAGGTATTCAATCATGGAGAAATTAGTTTTAGCATTGGTCCATGCTTCACACAGGCTACGAAGATACTTTTCTGGACATGTTATTAAAGTTTTAACAAATTTTCACATTGGCCAAGTCCTGGCCAAACCAGATGTTTCTGGACGACTTGCGAAATGGGCAATAGAGTTGGGAGGTTATAACATCTGTTATAACCTAGACCAGCTATCAAAGGCCAAGTTTTGGCAGATTTCATCACTGAAATTCCCGCCGATAAACTTGAAGAATGCCAAGCAATCCAAAACCCAGTCCCAGTCATCGACAATAGAGCCTGAACATTGTTTACAGATGGCGCATCAAACAGTGATGGGGCTGGAGCAGGTCTTCGATTAATGAGTCCAGAGGGAGCAGAATTCACATATGCAATTCGGTTGGATTTTAAAAGCACCAACAACGAGGCCGAATATGAAGCTTTCCTAGCAGGCTTACGCCTCGCTATCAAAATGGGTGCAACAAATTTAGAAGCCCATGTTGATTCATTACTAGTTGCTGAGCAAGTAGTTGGAACGTATGATGCAAAGGGAGATATCATGGCTCTATACTTGGCGCAGGCCAAGGCTCTTATAGCACAGTTCCAACAATTTAAAATCACACACGTCAAGCGAAAACAAACATGCTGACACTCTAAGTAAACTCGCTGCAACTAGTTTCAAGCATTTGGCAATAGAGGTTTGCATCAAGGTTTTAAGTAATCCATCAGTCCCTCTCAGACAAGTGACAATGGTCGAAGTAGGAAATCCATCATGGATGTCTCCAATAATGATGTATCTATTACATGGTTCTTTACCAGAAGATAAAGCGCAAGCACGTAAGTTACGATGCAAAGCCCTCAATTATGAAATGATTGACGGTATTCTGTACCGACGCTCTTACATGGGTCCTTCGCTCCGCTGTGGTGACGAACATGACGTGCAATACCTAACCAGGGAGGTCCATGAGGGGCTATGTGGCATACATTCTGGGCCGCGCATGGTCGTATCCAAAGTGAAAAGCGCAGGGTATTATTGGCCCGGAATGTACGTTGACGCGGTAGAGATCTTGCGCAAATGCATGTCCTGCCAAAGGCATGCCCCTAAAACGTTGCGCCCAAAGAATCCTTTGGTACCCGTCACAACAGCTTGGCCATTTCAACAATGGGCCATCGACTTAGTGGGACCATTTCTGGATGCGCCCGGCGCAGTAAAGTTTATCATTGTTGCGGTCGATTACTTCACCAAATGGGTTGAAGCCAAACCTTTAGCTTCCACTACAGTGATGGTAATTCACAAATTCATCTGGGAATACATTATTTGTCGTTTTGGTCTGCCCATGCGCATTATTACAGACAACGGTCCAAATTTAACGGCTGAAGAGTTGCAAACATGGATGACCGGCATGGGAATCCAGCATGTTTTTGCTTCTGTTGCGCACCCACAAGCAAATGGCCAAGTTGAAAGCATAAACAAACAGTTGGTCGACGGTATCAAGGCTCGCCTTGGCACAGCACGGCGGGGGTGGGTTGATGAATTGCCTAGCATCTTGTGGGCACACCGAACTATGCCCAAGACTAGTACTGGAGAAACTCCTTTTAGCCTTGTGTACGGCACGGAAGCTGTGATTCCTGCCGAAATTGGGTTACCATCTCCAAGAATGCTAGCTTTGGAAAAACAAGATAACGAAGAACAAAGGCGCATCGACCTAGACTTATTGGAAGAACGACGAGAAAATGCAGCGATTTGCGAAGCAAAATACAAGTCCCATCTTGAAAAGTATTACTACAAAAGGGTGCGCATATGTTCCTTTTTGCCTGGCGACTTTGTTCTTCGTGATAATGAAGCGTCGAATGCCATAAAACCGGGGAAGTTAGCCCCACGATGGGAAGGTCCGTACGTGATAAATGAAGTATTGGGAAAAGGCGCGTACACTCTGAAGCGTATGGACGGATCCAACGTTCCTCGAACCTGGAACGCCCAACAACTACGCCGATGTTAGATGTAATCTCAGTTCTCTAAGAAATTTCTGAGCGTTGCGTAACGAGACTGCTTACTTTATTTTGTTATGTAATCTTAGTGGCAGCCATAACTTTGCGCTTTATCAGTATGAATAAAATACTTTGCCACTACTTACAGTCTTATATATGTTCATTTACAAATGCATGCAATTCCTTTGGATAAACAAAAACACAAACTCATGAGCCACAAGCTAACTTAATACTTACGCTCACACATGAGAAAAGAAATTGTTCATTTGTCTATCCTACACAAGTAATTGGTCCCATGTAAACATTGTAAAGCTGAAATATATTATATTCACATCCACAATACTTGCGCAGCGGCGCAACATTACAAGTTATCATACAGTAAAAAATTACAAATTTCCTATTCTGTGGATTTGGTTCCCGCCTGCTTCTCTGATGAAGCAAAGATCTCCTTTAGCTTATCAACAAAGTCGTCTTGCTGCAGCGCGGCGTCCACAAGGTCCATAATCGGAATTTGCAATTGATCATATTTTCTTTGGCAGCAGAATAAATGGCGGCAGTATTTAGCCCATGCGTGGCAGCACCGCTGGTATCCCATTTAGTCTTCAGCGCATGGGCCACGTGCAAAGTGCTTCTCTATAGCCCTCGGTATGCCCGTCATTGCGCGCCGCCATCATTAATTCTGCCACTCTCTCATCCAACTCCGTAGAGTTAAGGATGGCATTTGGGATCTGAACACAAATACAATTAGTATATGCTGCGACAATCAAACCAGACATATAAAGAAAATGGAATATTACCTCCACAATCCCATACTCCCGCAACCAGGTAAGCTGGTTCATGAGGGATTCGGACAAGCTTTCTGCGGTAGCGCGAGCGACCTCCGTGTCGTTAAGTTTTTGTTCGCCTTCAGTTAAACGGCGGATCAACTCGGCTTTCTCTATTCGGTGAAGGTTGATATCTTTTTTCAAACTATCAACCTCAGCTTGCAGCCGTACCTGGTCAAAGAGCCTAGCAGTTAGATCATTAATTTCTTTATTCTTAAGAAGGAGAGTCATTTTGGTTGATACCTCATTCTGCTCGCTCCTTTCTCTGTGTGAGCGCGCCTCTTCTGCTGCCGCAACTGCATCAGCTTTCTCTTTTTTTAGTTTCTCAATGTCGTTGCGCAGAGAAATTTTTTCTTTGTTGTCACGATCGCAAGCCTCCACAAAGCGCTTACGCTCGTCCGCATATTGCGCATCAGAGGCCTCACACTTGCGCTTCCACGACAACGCAACCCATTCTTCAGTCTTCTTCTCTTCCTCAAACTGGGCCTTTTCCGCCTCAAAATCAACGAGCATTTTCAACGTCTTCTCCTTCTCAAGTTTGGCCTTTGCCTTCTCAAGCTCAACCTCATCCCACTCTTTGTCATGCTGCGCCATTCGCGCACATTCTGTTTATGGTGGAAGAGGCAAGGGCAGACTCTTGCAGTTATGACTCGTAAGTAGCCTCATGGTCTTTTTCTTCCTGGCGCTTCACCTCCGCCAGCGGGAAGATGCCCTTATACCACTCCCTGCAGGAGTGCCAATCGGTGAAAACATCATCCTGCTTAACTTTCCACACGGGCTGATGAATCGCAGAGGCTCGCCTCTCAGAATAAGAGCGATAATAATAGTCCCCAGGCGTCTCCTCTGGGCGAATAGGCGACTCCTCCTCCGAATCCTCAACAAACACAAAGCCTTCGCTTTGTGTTGAAGGTCCGGCTCCCTTGGATATCAACTTTGACAGTTCCCCAACATCTGCAGCCGTATCTTTAACCTGCTCGCCAGCAGGATTCTCAGCATCAAAATTTTTGGGCTCTTCTTCCGGAGCCACTTTCTCAATATTTTCCGGGACGATGTGGTCAGTATCAAGAACAGGAGTTTCTTGCCCCGCATCTCCCTCTTCAACGTTCTCAGGCCTGCGCGGCGATGGTATAGCAGATGGGGTGGCCGGCACAACCTTCACCATTTTCTCTACAAAACATATTAACAAATACCAAGTATAAGATTCTGCGCAACTTTTGTGACAGAATTGCGCAACAAAATAAACGTACCAGGTGAGAACTTCTTTGCAAAGGCATCCAGATTGCCCTTCTTGCCAATGCGCGGGCGTGCAACCTTTGTTGACGCAGGGGTTTTAGTTTCTGCCTCCTTCCTCTTCTTGGAAGTGCGCTTCAACGCCTCTTCCGGGCTAGAAGGTACTTCCAAGGGATCATCTGGGTTCACAGCTGGAAGAGAGGAGGTGTCAATGGTTCGGGCTTTGGTTTCTTCGAATCTACAGGCGCAAGACCCTCCAGTGAGTCCGACACCACCACATAATTGCACCAAGAGTCAGATACGAGATGCGTACCTTTCTTGCCCTCAGCTTTCGCAGCAGCTGATGGCTTGGTTTTCTGATCTGGGTTGGAAGGAGGAGGCGCAGCAGTTGGTTTCTTTTTCTTATTCGAATCAGGGCCTACGCCCAAGTTTAGCAAGTCACCTACATAATCAATCATATTGAGCAAATGTTGCGCCATTAGTTATATTGGAATAATGCTTAGAAAAAATGTTCAAGAGTAATATTGCAATACCAACTTAGGCTTTGTAAGAGCTTAGTTACCAGTTTTCGAAGATGGTTGCGCCTCAAGATCCTCCTTCTTGGGCAACTCAAAGTTCCCCAAGATTTGTGAGAACCAAGTTTCCTCACCATCAGCAAGAGGCACGACGGCCATTTTCCCTTTCTCTCTCTTGAAAGAAACCAAGTAGAGAGGCGCAGCTATATAACAAACATTTTTTGCATCAGTACATATCTGTTGAAAGATATTGCTAGGAAGTTAAAGGGTTACATACCAGTTCCATCTTCGGTATACACCGGTTTTTCCCAGCGTTCCTTCTTCCAAAAAATACTCATCCCAGCGGCGATGAGGGCCCTCTCCGGCAAAACGATATTGGGCACATCTTTAATATCTTGATACCATACCTCGTCGGCAGGTATGGGAAGGGTCTCCAGCTCGATCTCATCAGCAGCCCGGAATGTTATCTTCATCGGGATCACGGCCGCCTTGATGAAGAAGAATTTCTGCTTCCAGTCATGGTAGGAATTCGACGGCACCAACAGCAATCGTTTGGCTTGCACACGCTGTTGGAACGAATAAAAACCCAACGAGCAGTGCAGCTGGTAGAAAACTCTAAACTTCTCGACCGACGGCACGATCTGCATCGATTGGCAAACGAAATCAAAATGCCGGATCCTCACCATTCCCATCGGGCTCAACTGAGAAATGTGAATCTTGTAAAAACCAAGAATTTCTAGCAAGAAATGGGTCACCGGAAGCCTGAAGTTCCCTTCGGCAAAATAATCGTAAAATAATGTGATGTAGCCGGCCGGCGCATCAGTCGCCGTGGCATTCGCCACCGGGAAAAACGCCTTCCAGGACGGAGCAAAGAGAAAGTTGGTGGCAAGATTATCGAAATCTTTCTTCGACCACTTCAAAGGTGGCAAACTTGACGACGACATCTCAGCAGAACTTGCACCGGTGGCCATAACAAAAACTTTGAAGAAAACTTAGAAAACTTTGAAGGTCGCCGGAACTTTTGAACACAAATTTCTCTCAAGTTGTAATTGGGTGAGGAAGCAAATGGATCGTTGATCCCGTTATATACTAACCCCAATTAATGCACGATTTGACTGCAGCAACTTTTGCGACCGTCACGTATCCCCAAGTAACCGCAGGGGCGAGTGGGGAACAGTAACCGCCCCACGCGCGCGAGTGTCGCCGAAAAGCATTAAATACGGTAAGACATGTACTGTTAACAGCCTGTCAACAGTACCACCACGTCTCAAGAACGTGCGTCGTCACCAACTACACCATCCAGATAAGTGACACGTGTCTAAGTATATTTGAAATTCAAATACTTTTTCAAAATTCACTCACGACGCGTCATCAAGGTGCATAAAGCAACAAAAAGCTAGTCCTTACCTAGCGCAGCACATTTATCTTAAGTCCAGTGCTCCACCTACCTTTTATTCTTACATAGGAGCACCACTGGACTGGGGGGACTTGAAGGGTATGGTCCCAAAAACCTTGCGCCAATCAAGGAAACCATACCCATTAATAACTTCTAAGAAAACTGCGTGCAGACTTCTTTGCCAAAAAAAGATTTGTTAGAACTCTGAGCCAAATATCAAAGAGAGGAAAGCGTCATTTAACTACCTTGCGCGGGCTCGCGCAAGGTTTAAAAGTTAACCTTGAACACTCTCTTTGGATAAATGCTTCATTTAACTACCTTGCGCGGGCTCGCGCAAGGTTCAAAGTTAACCTTGAACATTCTCGTTTGATAATGCTTCATTTAACTACCTTGCATGGGCTCGCACAAGGTTCAAAGTTGACCTTGAACATTCTCGTTTGATAATGCTTCATGCACAAACACTGCGCAGAGATTTATATCAAAGCAAGTATCCACCAAACGTTGCGCTAAGCAGCAAGGAGAAGTAGGAAGATCAGAGTAACTAACTTGCGCTTCTCGCGCAAGGAAACAGTAAATCCTGAGAAACCTTCCCTTAGCAAATCCTTGACTTAGTGCAGAAGCAAAGGGAATCTTTTCTGTTGTAACAGAATGTACACGTGGCGAATAATAGATGGGTAACAGCGGTGAAACCTTCTAGAAGCCATTAACACCCAATCGTGCAAGCATCTTTTCGGTTATAACCAATTGCCACATGGCAGTATCTGGACGGCTGAGGAAGACCACGGTGATGGCATACTCACATCTATAAGATGTAGTGATCTCATGTTGACACGTGGCACCTCCCTAACCGCTAATGAGCTTACGATCCGTGTGCACTAACAGATCGCCAACAAACATTAACGGAATAGCGAAAGATTCCGTTAAAGTTAACAATCTCTCTTTTTGGCGCCAAACACCGGTTATAAATAAGTAACTTGCAGTTCAAGGAAAGGTATTCACTCTCAACTACTCTCTCTCTTACAATACTTACTTCCGACTACGTGTACTTATTCTCACGCCGGAGGGTGGTCACGGAGAGAACCCCCTTCTCCCCGTGGCGAGCTAATGGTGTTCTGTTTTGCAGGATCAGCCGGAATATTGATCTATTCATCATCTATCGTGAAACTAAACGGAGGGTTAACCCTTTTATGCAGAGCCCATTCCATAGATCTACTTTGATTCCGGTCTAGTTGATCAGGGTTTCTTGAGAAAGTGTATTCAAAATAGTGTACCAAAACACCTTATTTCATGTTGATACATATAGATGCACATGTGCATTTCTGATATTGGTAACGTAAAAAGTAGTGTATTACACATGGTAGTGTAAATGAAAGTACAATTGTCTAATGTTTGTAATGTATTACGGAATTTGTCAAAGAAATGATGAAAATGCACATGTGCATGGTAGTGTATTATGGATGGTATGATAGATGAAAGAGAAAATGTATTCAAATTAATGTACCAAAACACCTTATTTCATGTTGAATATATAGATACACATGTGCATTGCTAATATTGGTAACGTAAAAAGTAGTGTGTTACACATGGTAGTGTAAATGAAAGTACAATTGTCTAATGTTTGTAATGTATTAAGGAATTTGTTAAAGAAATGACGAAAATGCACATATGCATGGATAGTTGGTACTCAAAAAAATTTTTTTTGAATTTTTTTATTGTTGAGTAAATATAGCGACTTTTAAAAAAAATGTTTTTTTTGGCTTTTTTAGGTATTACTGTTTGTGTTCACACTAGTTCTCGCAATAAAGGGTGGTTCCTAACAGATCCTTGTCCTATGTGTGTATATATATATATATATATATAGGGTTAGGATGATGTGAGAAGCACTATGCTAATTGAGAAACTTGAGAAGCATTATGGATCACACATTTTTTTCTAAGTTTTTCATAATATACACATAAGTTTAGTTAAAATTGACTATATACATATGTGTATAAGTGACCAAAAGTTTCACTTTGAAGTATTAAAGGGCTCACGAAAAGGTAAAAAAAACTATAAAACTTGCGTGTTAATTGCAATAAGTTAGATGATGGTTTATTGGCAAAGACAAAACCTTTAAACACCTGGATTTGAGAAGGGAGGTCTTGGGTTCAAATCCATTAAAAGAATTTTCCATTATTTCTTTTTTGTTTTGCAGGAAGCTATAATAATAGATGGAGTTAAATGCTTGGTTGGTCCATGTGGTTTACAAATATTGCAGACTTGGTCCTAGTGGTTTAATAATTACACACTTGATCTCGGTGGTTGTAAATTTTGCACTCGAGTGATCCTTATCAGTAATTTATGTTAAATTTCTTAATTAAGTATGTATGAAATGTATAAATTAACCATAACCAATTAAAAAATAAAAAAGATATAAAGATGGGTGGCCCTTCATCTTCTTCCCCTCTCTCTTCCTCTCTCAAATCCACAACCACCTGCAACTTAAACCCACCACTACCTCCACCTTCAGTTCCATCGTCAACTCACAACCACCACCTCCACCATCACCTTCAACCACCACAACCTCCACCACCACGACCCCCACCGTCACCTTTAGCCCACCACCCCAACCTCCACCGCCAACACCACTCCAACCGCCACCACTCAACCAAATACTGAAACTTCCAAGACACCACCACCCAAATTCTCCAATTCTGTCTTCACCTTTCACACTGTAGAGGTATGGTATTGGACCCGACCCGAGCGATCGGACATTCCCGTTACTTATTGCTTTTATATTAATTATTTATTATTGTTGCTTACTAACCCAACCGCGAGACTCAACGCTACATTGGGTCGGGGACTTGTAGAGATAACCCCCAACTGAGCCTGTCCCATTGAGGTTATGAGAGACCCATATCTCCTATATAAAGAGGTGTTCACCTCATTATTAGGGCACAAGATATGGAGCCGCCACACTTTTTGTAGCTGGAAATAGGGGATTCTTCCCCTACCGGCAATCTCTACATCCCCACTTTTTCTTTTCTCCATGGCAGATCTAGGTTCAAGAGGAAGAACAATGTGTGATTCTTCACCCCCTTACAGAAAGCGGTTCGAATCAACCTTCGGGTGAATCCGTGTTTCTTCATTGACACCCACAAGTTCAAAATCTAGATCCAAGTATCACAACTTATTCTCCTCTGCCCAAACTTCCAGATCTGTGTTGTTTCACTAGATCTACAGATTTTCGGTTTTTAAAACCCTTCAGATCGGCGGGGTTAGCTGCCACCTACAACAAATCAGGTAAATATACCTTCCCTTTCTTTGAAACAAGTTTTGTCAAAGAACGCACTCATGCCTACCAGACATACAACGTCGCGCGCGCACGTGTCTCTTGCCCGACATGCTCCGCCTTACGGGCACACTCACCTCTTGCTGGGTACGTTCCGTCACTGAACTGTGTAACATAAACGTTTTATCCGCTAAATTGCTGATTGTGAAGGATTAAAAAGCACGAGTCTGAACTTATACTTGTATCCACAAAGTTTGTTTTTGGAAGTATGCACAATTCACAAAAAAATTTCTTTATTTTTTCGATTTTTGGCTCAGTGAAAGCTTAAAGACCTGTACTACTTGAAAAATGTTAAAAAGAAAATTTAGCATTACTAACTTATAATAGTAAAATAGTGGGACGCGTGAGCTATGAACCTAAACATTCACACAAGTGCAGCCGTCACTTCTTGAATAGCTCATAAATAAGCTTCCAAGTACAATCTATTTATCTCAAGAAAGGATTTTAGTATAACAATTACACCTCTCATGACAACTTTGTGATGGCACTGGTCAAGTTTTTAAAACCATTTCTCATTTGACTTGTTACAACTCACGTATGATTTATTAAGCATCACGTTAAAAAACAATCATGATGGTACAAGCAATATTTTAATGGTCAAAAACACTTACTAAACTATAAATCGATAGTCTTTGGCTTTATGACACGCTCAACAGGATAACCCTACGTGATATCCTCGGGGGACACTTTTTTGTGCTCCTAAATAATTCAACAACTATGTCGCTTGCAAACTAACTTCCCATATGTCTCTTTTTAAAGAACACAGCATGTACGCTTCACATGCAACATATCTATGTGTTTATATTTTGGATGCTTTATCAAAATCAACATTTACTTGTGGAAGATGTCACCAAGAGAAAAGCAGCTTTTTTAGCCTTTAATTTTTGGGAGCATTTAAAGGCACTTGTCTAGACTCAATACACTTCATATAGATGGCCTCCGCAATTATTTGTGACCGACACTTTCAATCCTTTAGAAATTGTCTAATTGGCGCGGGAGCCCATTATCTTATCATAATATTGTTTTAAGAACCATGGACACAAGAAAATCTTGAGGATTTATCTATTTACAATAAACAAATTCCATACAAAGCCAAGGTCATAATTGCTCTAGTTATGACGATGGCGTTTTTCAAACAAAATATTAACATTTGGATCTGTCACAAGTAAAAAGCATAAAATAAGTTTTTATCACTACTATACCGACATGAGTCTGTTTTTGTTTAAGTAATCACGTGACATACACATTACATGCGGCACATTTATATCTGGGTATCTTTGTAGCTTGTCTACGATCAATAGTATAGTGCAACGCTACTAATATTTGTTTAACAACAAAATGAGAAACTAGCATAATGTAACATCATTTTGAGGGTCAAAATTGCTTCCACCTATTACGGAGTAGGGATGCATAGAACAAGCTCCTCCCAAGGACAACGTTTCGGTACAATGCTTTCCATATATCAAACCCTTTATTACAATTTATCTTGTTAACTTATTTTTAAGTTCAAGAAATACTAACACTAGGCAGTGCGCCTCATAATACACCCGAGTTTGATAATGACATTTGCAGGTTTGGCGATACATTCAATCGGGAAAACGCGACGAGTGATCCTCACGCACACCGATGAAAGCCTAAAAAGCTGCTCTACATACGAGCACGTAAGTCGCCATACGCACATGCTCCTTTACATACGAGCGAGTACACATGCGCTTTGCGCGCATGCTCCTCTACTTACGAGCACGTAAGTCGCCATACGCGCATGCTCCTTATACATACGAGCACGCCAGTCTCCATGCGAGACTGCTGCTCTACATACGGGCATGTAAGTCGCCATACGCGCATGCTCCTTTATATACGAGCGAGCACACATGCGCTTTGCGCGCATGCTCCTCTACTTACGAGCACGTAATCGCCATACGCGCATGCTCCTTATACATACGAGCACGCCAGTCTCCGTGCGAGATTGCTGCTCTACATACGAGCACGTAAGTCGCCATACACGCATGCTCCTTTACATACGAGCGAGCACACATGCACTTTGCGCGCATGCTCCTCTACTTACGAGCACGTAAGTCGCCATACGCGCATGCTCCTTATACATACGAGCACGCCAGTCTCCATGCGAGACAGCTGCTCTACATACGAGCATGTAAGTCGCCATACGCGCATGCTCCTTTACATACGAGCGAGCACACATGCGCTTTGCGCACATGCCCCTCTACTTATGAGCACGTAAGTCGCCATACACGCATGCTCCTATACATACGAGCACGCCAGTCTCCATGCGAGACTGCTGCTCTACATATGAGCACGTAAGTCGCCATACGGGCATGCTCCTTTACATACGAGCGAGCACACATGCGCTTTGCGCGCATGCTCCTCTATTTACGAGCACGTAAGTCGCCATACGCACATGCTCCTTTACATACGAGCACGCCAGTCTCCGTGCGAGACTGCTGCTCAACATACGAGCACGTAAGTCGCCATATGCACATGCTCCTTTACTTACGAGCGAGCACACATGCGCGCATGCTCCTCTACTTATGTGCACGTAAGTCGCCATACGCCTCTACTTATGTGCACGTAAGTCGCCATAACGCGCATGCTCCTTATACATACGAGCAACTCAGCCTCCATGCGAGCCTACTGCTCTACTTACGAGCACGCTAGTCTTCATAGGAGCCTACTGCTCTACTTACGAGCACGTAAGTCGCCATAACGCGCATGCTCTTATACATACGAGCACGTAAGACGCCACACCGCAGGCTCTTTTACTTACGAGCACGCCAGTCTCCATGCGAGCCTACTGCTCTACTTACGAGCACGACTCTCTCCATAGGAGCCTGCTGTTCTACTTACAAGCACGTAAGTCGCCATACGTGCATGCTCTTATACATACGAGCACGTAAGTCGCCATACGCGCATGCTCCTTTACGAGCGAGCACACATGCGCTAGCAGTCGAATGCTTAGTTAAATACAAACACGCTTACAAAATGTAAACGTACTACAAATGCACGCACCACTTTGTGTATACGCAAAAACACATTGGCTAAAGCAATTCTTATTCGTGATAACCTAGACAAAGTGGATTAACACGTGCAAATATTGTAGACAACAGCTTACAAAGATCCAAGCACCAAGTATACGTATTCCTCAAGGCTAAAGACACGCGCACCATGTGCTAACCAGCAGAACTCACACCAAAGGGGGAATATTTCATAGTAACTCACACGACTGTGTGCGCACCGCTAAAGCAAGGTCACACTTGAAAAATCATCTGAAACCAAGACACTCATCTAGTCTAGAATTCCACCCACTTGCCATTCGTGCATGGGAGCAACACTAGACTGGGGGGACCTGAAAGGGGTATGGTCCCCAAATGCTGCGTAAGTCATATGCGCGTACGACCATACCCACACTCAACCGCCAAAACTCAGCCTATTCCAAGACTCTTGCACGAGGCCTAATCGCGTACGCGCAACCTTAACAAGCTCATGGTAATGCACCAGTACAAATGACAATTGCCTGCAACCTATCAGCGTGCACCATGTTTGCCCAACCAGTTTCCAGGATCATGTGATATTCATTGCTCCATTATCTCTACTCGCAGCTAAAGACAGACGCAACAAGCGTGACCAGCAACTTTCCCGCACCCGGACGACAGGTAAGCCTAAACTTCACTTTATTTACTTCTGAGCACTCTTAATAAGTCTAGTGCTCCTCCCAGCGCATGCACTCGTGAGCAACACTAGACTGGGGGACTTTTAGAGGTATGGTATTGGACCCGACCCGAGCGGTTGGACATTCCCGTTACTTATTGCTTTTATATTAATTACTTATTATTGTTGCTTACTAACCCAACCGTGAGGCCCAACGCTACATTGGGTCCGGGACTTGTAGAGATGACCCCTAACTGGGCCTGACCCATTGATTTTATGTAACACCTCGTAGAAACTCGTCTTGTAAAATTTCGACACGTGTCTCGATGATCTTCGTATGCCGTGTGCTGGACGAGAGGGACTAAAATCGCCAAGACTTGATACCTACTGATTTCAAAACTTATTTTATATATAATTACATTAAGTTCATTAACAAAACTCAGATTCCCAAGTAAATTATCAAGCTATGTGTGAAATGACCAAAATGCCCTTACGGCGCATAGTTTGGTCTTAAACTATAAACCACACGTATACTTGATAGCCTACTGATATAACATCATAAATAAACTATTTTTACAATAAGTTTATGACCACTACATCAGTTTGCTCATAAGTTCTTTTATAAGCCGTAAAATGACCAAAATGCCCTTTTAAGGCATAAATTGATTTTAAAACCGTAACGAACCAACATGTTGATAACTTACTGATGTTACAAAATTTTAAGGTATAATGGCATATAGAAGTTGTATAGGACTCACCCGGTTACCCGGTTTCGCTTATATGCGTACGGTTCGGCCTACGTAACTAGTTTACGTAATTTAACCGAAACGGGTGTAACCTTATCATTTTATTTCCAAAATCCAGAATGTAACATGTTTACCCATATTAAACAAGTCTCCATACTTGTCAGGTTTAAACTACATTCTATTCCAGTCATCGCTTAATGTAGCGTTTAGTACCGTTATTATCTTTAAGCTACCCGGTTCAAGTCTACAAAGTAGACAGGACCCGTTAGCATTCTAATTGATTATAAACACTATCATTTCCAGACTAAGAGCCTCCCGGTAGATTGTTACCTTACTTATCTTCTTGAATTATTAGCTGAGTATTATTTTATTGAAGAATTAGCTCAGATAAATACTTTTAACTTATTTTCCCTATACAGGCTTGGGATACGGTATAATAATACCGCTTGGTCGGGTATGGGATCATGTTATCGGATTGTGATTTACTAAATCTTCATAACCTTTTTTATTCTGTATTGTTTGATAACTTAAACATTGGGGGTTAATGTAACAACTCAAAAATTCAATTGTTATCTTTCCTTTTGTTTCCCATTATCTACCTTTGTAATCCCGAGATTCGGTTTGTAATAAAGTTTAAGTTAATTAATTATGGTGTTGTACGTTATTATCGCATCTAATCGCTCATTAAATCGCATCGCTTATCTCATCGTATCGCAAATCGCAGTTAATTATATGGTTTTATGTTAATTATGTGTTATGTGTGTTATTGGTTATGGTTACAATCGCTATCGCATCGCTCTCGCACTCTCGAATCGCTAAATCGCAATATTATGTCAGTTATAACGCTTAACGCTTTAATTTAACGCTTAATATAACTAATTAATACGAACCGAATAACCAAACGAACTTTCCTCATTTCTCTCCAATATCATCCAAGTCCGCTCGAACTTGCATGATTCCATGCGAGTTCGGCCGAACTTGGCTGATAATCCTGGAAAATGAAGCAAGTTCGCCCGAACTCGCATGAAATTCATGCAAGTTCGACTGAACTTGACCTCACCAGCCTTCATTTTTGCCTTCTCCTATAAATAACCAGCTCATTTCTCTCATTTAAACTTGCTGTAAGTTCGCCCAGAGCTCTCAAAACCCGAAACCTTCGTGTTCTAAGTAAGAATCAACCCGATTTCACTGCAACAATGTTTATCAACGTTTTACAAAGGTTTACAATGATTTTGGCACAAGGCATAGCCTTCGTTTTGACCAAATTTCCCCTGTTTACGAAAATATTCGTCTTTTTACATACTTCTGTTTTTCACTCAGATCTATGCTTAGATCTGAGTAAAACCTTTAAAGCATTGATTTTTACACTATTTTCGGACTAATGATGTATGTTTCGTTCACTTTGGAGTGGAACGAGGCGTTGTCAAGCTAAATCTCAGATCCGGAAGCACAAGGACGAAGTCGTCACTTTACACAAGCTGGACTAACCCGTACTAACCCACCGGTTCGCCGGATTAGCCCGAGTTTCTGTAAAATGGCTAAGTTCGCTCCAAAAAGACCTCTCCGACCTAAGTTTGCTCAGTAGCACAGGGTTGGAGGGATGAACATTCGATTTTCCTCAGGAAACAACGCGAAAACGCAAGATTTTGGACCCGAAAACATCAAGTTCACTCAAGAATCCCCATCTCACTGGTCAAGTTCGACCGAACTTACACCCATATGGGTCAAGTTCACCGAACTTAGGTCAATTTCTCCAAGTTTCTTACAAGTTCGCTCGAACTTGTCTAGTTTCTTAGGAAACTAAACAAGTTCGCCCGAACTTGTCATCTCAGTAAGGAATTCTTACAAGTTCGTCCGAACTTTACAAGTTTCTCAAAGAAACTCATCAAGTTCGACCGAACTTGACTCTAAACCCATCAAAACCATACAAGTCCGCTCGAACTTGTGTGTTTACACACAAGTTCGCCTGTACTTGGCTACTGCCCGACCAAGACTTAACCGTTCAGCTTTTCGGAGACTGATGCACTTCCGTTCGCGTATTAGGCTGATCCGGCGCTCTTCTCGACTCTCCTCAGATCCCGAACTCTCCCTAAAACGCACCCACAGTGAGTATACTTGACCCATTTTTGCTTGAACGCACTTTTTGGGCGTTACATACGTTCCTATATCAAAAATCACTTCACAAATCAAACTGTAATCTGATTATATATGCTCAATACGTGATGCTAGAAACATGTGACTAGGACTTATTTTCGTTAACTTGCCTTTCCTTAGCTAGTATGGTACTATAGTGTTGCTAACACCCGACGGGGTCTAGTTAGGATGGACGCGCAAGTCCTTCTCACGGTAGTTAGCATGAGAAATAAGCCTAAGTTAGTCTGTGTGAAATGTTTCGGTGTATCATGATATGTAGTTAGACTATTTCGCAAACGGTTTCTTTATTATGCTAGTATTACAAAACTCGTATGCTCACATTTACTTAATTGTATTGACTTGTATTTTAACGTATGTAACAAGTTGAGGATTTTAGCTATGAATGCTTGGATGTTGCATGCTTAGCGTAGTTTAGTTTTGTCTTTATTTTGTTTAGTTTCCAAGTGTAATGATCTAGGGGATATCGAACCTGGTTGAGTTTTATGAGAAATCTTTGTTTTGTAATAATTGTTTAAATGTTACGTTTAATAGTATGGGATATGAAGCAGGTTGTGATATGTTAAATGATTGTTATGGAACATCTCGTGAAATCAATCTGGTCGCCTAGTGCCACTAACCCCGATGTTTCCGCCATCGGTTGGGGTGTGACAGATTGGTATCAGAGCGCCATAACCTTAGGGTAATAGATAGAAATGCCATGTTTGACCTAGTAGCATGTTTAAGTACCTGATTGACCTATCTTTGACGTAATTGTTAAACTACTTGCCATAAATGCTTAAATGTGCCTTTCCTAAGGCTAATACAATAATATACGCTTGGAACGCTCGCATCACACAAAACGAGTGATCAAGTCGAGAATAGGTGTGAAAACCGAGAACTCTTGACGAGATCATTCACTCCACGCATTCTCTCGCACGAGATATCTTCGTTGAGTTAGGAGTGATATCCAAACCTCGACGAAAATCTCCATCTCTATCTAGGAATAAAGTTGTTAAGTTAGGGGTGAAACCCACATCTTAATAACTAATTCCGTGCTTCGATTTTCAATCTCACCAAAGTCTCGGTTATGCCGATGGTTTGGAACACGTATTACTGGAAGGGTAAATGTCGTTAGCTGCTTGCGGTGAGAACGTTTACCTATTAAGCCAAAGCGTGGGTCCAAAGTCAAAGGATGATCGAACCACTTTGGGTAGTCAACGTCTCAAAACCCCGGACACTCCCAATTGTTTTAAGCCTATATCGTCGATTTACGCATCATCGAGTTTATTACTATTTATGTGTTTAAAATTTTGAGAATTTTTGCTTTATTCGATTTCTCGCTTTGATGGTTTATCATATCATCGATTTCTCACTTATTCGCTTTACGCTCCACAAACGTATGCACCACTCGCACAACTCTCGTAATCTAAAACGCTAAATTAATACACCAACCAAACTAATCGCTTAACTCACTACGCCTATGAGGACATGTGTGCCTCATACGCGGTATTATCTCGCTTATCTCGCTATTATATATCGCATATATCTCGCTTATATCTCGCATCTCATATCGCGCTGTGCATGATGGTTAATTAGAAGTGAATACGTGCAAAATATGTGCTTAAGTGGATTATATGCTTATGTGCTTACGTGCTTATGTGCCTACGTGTTTACGTGCCTACGTGTTTATGTGATTTTGTGCCTTGAATGAAAGATAATAATAATAATAAATATTTAAACATAACTCTATTATAATCGGATCTCATCTAATCTAAATACTTCGTGTAGATGTCTTCAATGGGATCGCACACCCGAAGGAACCTCCAGCGCAGCAACGCCGACAAGCGTATTGCCACCATGGTAGCCAAGGAAATGGCTAAGGTTATCCCGCAAATCGTGTCGGAAATTCATGCTGTGAGCAGCAAATCCTCAGTCGACTCGAAAACTGAGAATCCCAAGCCGCGATTCAGCTTCAAGAACTTCAAGGCTTGTGCACCTCTCGCCTTCACGGGCAATGACGGACCGACTTCTATGATTCATTGGTTCGATGCTATTGAGGTCACCTTTAGGCAAAGTGGATGCCCCGATGACCTCCGCACCGTGAACGCTACCGGAGTCTTCCAGTCCCGTGCTCTCGACTGGTGGACAGCCGAAAGAAACAAACATGGAAATGATGAGGCCTACAGTCTATCTTGGGAGGAACTCAAGGAAGTAATGATGAAAGAGTTCTGTCCTCCGCATGAAATGCAAAAACTCGAGAATGAGTTTTGGGGTATCAAACAAGATGGTCCCGACAATGCTGGTTTTACTGCTCGATTTAAGATTTTGAGCATCATCTGTCCCAGTCAGGTTGATACGACTGAGAAAGCTATCAACAAGTACATCCGTGGTTTACCCAAGTGTGTTGCAAGTTTCATGAAAGTTGCTCGTACTACAACCATCGAGGAAACCTACATGCTCGCCGCTGAGATCAACGATCAGCGAGTTCAGGATAGTTATTTCAAGAACTCTGCTAAAGTCGCCAATCAAGCCATCGTCGAACCAACCGCTGCTACCGAATCATCAAGTGAACCAAAGGGAAAGCGTCAGGGACGCAAAAGAGGAAACCCGAGTAAGAACTATGCTTTCGCCGCTCCAGTAAACCCTCAGCCGCTTCAGTCAGTCGCTCCAAACGCACCTCCAGCTAAGCGTGCGTATACCGGACCTCACCCACTGTGCCCTAAGTGCACTTATCATCATGTGGTGAGTGGAAACTGCCATTTTTGCACCAACTGCAACATCTATGGCCACTTTACTGTTAGTTGCCGTACCGGCCCGCGTCAGCTAGCTCCTCAGACTCAAGCAGCTCCAGCTTTACCCGCTCCTCCTAAAGCCAATCAGCAGCAAGCTCCAAAAGCATGTGTGTGCTATGTGTGTGGTGATCCGAATCATTTCGCCAATGCCTGTCCGAATCGTCCTGTCAAACAAGAGCAGAGCCTTTAACCTCAATCACCGCCAGGCTCAGAATGACAACAGTGTTGTCAATGGTACGTTTCTCGTTAATGGTATTTATGCTTCATGTTTATTTGATACTGGTGCCGATAATTGTTTTGTATCGTTAGAATTCGAAAAGGTTTTAAAACGTAAGCGCGCTAAACTCCCAAAGACTTTCGATGTGGAAGTCGCCACCGGAAAATCCGTTACCGTTAACTCCGTTTTACGTGGTTGCAATCTCGATCTCAACAAGCACATCTTCTCGATCAATCTCATACCTATGCAGTTAGGTAGCTTCGATATCATAGTAGGCATGGATTTTCTTCGTGAGAATCATGCTGAAGTTGTATGTTTCGATAAAATGATTCGTTTCCCTCTCTCAAACGGTGATCAACTCCATGTTTACGGTGAAACTCCCTCAAAGAAGTTGATACTTTTGTCATGTACTCGAGCACACAAATGCTTGCAAAAGCGATGCGTTGCCTTCCTCGCCCACATTGTGAACCCGGAGAAAGAAAAGAAGACTTATATGTAACAACTCGAAAATTCGATTGTTATCTTTCCATTTTGTTTTCCCGTTTATCTACCTTTGTAATCCCGAGATTCGGTTGATAATAAAGTTTATGTTAATTAATTATGGTATTGTATGTTATTATCGCTTCTAATCGCTTATTAAATCTCATCGCTATCTCATCGCAATCGCAACGCAATTACTTATTTGGTTTATTGGAATTATGTGGTAATATTAGTTACGTGTTTATATGTTAATTACATGTTGTGTGTGTTTGCTTATGTTTACGCTCGCTATCGCATCGCTCTCGCACTCTCGAATCGCTAAATCGCACTATTATATCAACTATAACGCCTAACGCTTTAATTTAACGTTTATTATAACTAACTAATATGAACCGAATAACCAAACGAACCCATAACGCGAAATGAACAAGGAAAACCCAGCTTTTGGGTCAAGTTCGCTCGAACTTGGTGACACCAAGTTCGGCGGAACTTGACTGGCCAAGCTCAGTTCTTCCTTGCCTACAATAAGTTTGCTCGAGCTTACCTGAGTCTCTAAGGACTCAGCAAGTTCGATCGAACTTGGCACTCTTCCTATCAAATTCCTTCAAGTTCGCGCGAACTTGTACAAGTTTGTACAAGTTCGACCGAACTTGACCTCACTAGCCTTCATTTTTGCCTTCTCCTATAAATACCCAGCTCATTTCTCTCAATTGAACTTGCTGTAAGTTCGCCCAGAGCTCTCAAAACCCGAAGCCTTCATGTTCTAAGTAAGAATCAACCCGATTTCAACTACAATGATGTTCAACAACGTTTTACAAACGTTTACAACGATTTTGGCACAAGGCATAGCCTTCGTTTTGACCAAATTTCCTCTGTTTATGAAAATCTTCATCTTTTTACATAAAACTTCTGTTTTTCACTCAGATCTATGCTTAGATCTGAGTAAAACATTTAAAGCATTGATTTTTACACTATTTTCGGACTAATGACGTATTTTTCGTTCACTTTGGAGTGGAACGAGGCGTTGTCAAGCTAAATCTCAGATCCGGAAGCACAAGGACGAAGTCGTCACTTTACACAAGCTGGACTAACCCGTACGAACCCACCGGTTCGCCTGGATTAGCCCGAGTTTCTGTAAAATGGCTAAGTTCGCTCCAAAAAGACCTCTCCAGCCTAAGTTGTACTCAGTGGCTTAAGGTTGGAGGGATGCACACTCGATTTCCTGAGCAAACGACGCGAAAATACAAGATTTTGGACCCGAAAACATCAAGTTCGCTCGAGAATCACCAGGTCAAGTTCGACCGAACTTGTACCCATTTGGGTCAAGTTCGACCGAACTTGAGTGTCCTTCACCAAATTTCTTACAAGTTCGCCCGAACTTGCCTAGTTTTTTAGTAAACTAAAGAAGTTCGCCCGAACTTGCCTTTTTAGTAAGGTTATCTTACAAGTTCGCCCAAACTTAACAAGTTTCTCAAAGAAGCTCATCAAGTTCGACCGAACTTGGCTCTAATCTCACCAATTCTGTTGGTGCACTTTGTGTCCGTCACTGTGCGAATATACTAGTTAGAGCGTGTGTTGAATATTGTATAGATTAGATATGAACACACGACCCGAGCACGAACGTTGGATGAGAAAATGGACACATTTCGTACGAAATCTTTCAGTTTCGTACGAAATGGTCAATTTTTGTACGAAAATATGTGTCATTTTCGTACGAAATTTCGTACGAAAATGCACCATATTTCGTACGAGAATCTCATCCCTATATATATGTGTTGTGTTTCATTTGTTTGCAAGTTTTGGAAGCTCCCTGAGAGGAGGCGCTGGCGGATTCTCTCTAGGAACTCCGCCATCCTGACAAGATGTATGCTCTTTCAGTATGAATGAATAAACGTATGACTTCCGCTGCATTCTACTTCTACTCCATTCTGTAATAACGTTCTACTGAATCTGCTAATCATACGCCCAAACTTCCGTCTAGAACCGACCCCGATCCGGACCCACAACTGGTATCAGAGCTACGGTACCGATTCATTCAATCTAACAGTTGATGAATTACCTACGCTCATGAATTATGAACTTAGGAGTGGTTTTAGATTTATATCATAAAATAAACAGATAATCCTTGGACAAACTGTAAAATTGAACTTATAGGATTGTTAGAAACTGATTTTCGACCACATCTGTGCAAAAATCTTCTTGAAATTCGAAGAAACGAAGACTCAGGATCGAAAAACGTCATCAGTTCAGTTTGCTGCGAAAACTCAAATTTTCGTGCGAGCGAAAATATATACCATATTTTCGTGCGAAAATCTCATTTTCGTGCGAAAATAAGTGAGGTGCCAAAAAAAAATTTGGTAATAGAAATTTTTTCGAGATTTTTCGAAAATAAGACATTGGAAAATATTTTTTGATCGTATTGACGAGATGAGTGTCCAGAAAAAATTTGGTGATATAATTTTTTTCGAGATTTTAACGTCAGATTCGGCGTGTTCGAGGACACCGTCTAGCGCTTCAGAGTACAGATTTGATGATACGGTCACAAAATGTTGAAGATATGGGGAGAGTCACTGATACCTGCGCAGAATACTGATCATCTGGTGTAGTGACTTTCAATGGGCCTAGCGTCAAATCCGCATTTCGTCAAAACCGCAATTTTTGGAAATTTTTCGCAAAATTTGGGTTTTGTGGGATGATGCCCAAAACGTCAGGATTTGCTAAAAATCAGGGGGAATAAAATTTGTCAAAACATCGGCATTTTTAGAAATTCGGACGGTGCAGCTATCATTCGGGTGGTTTTCGATGCAGATTATCTGGTGAAGCATTAGTGATGAGATCAGGTTGATGTCTACTCTCCGTAAAAGTGGGGTCGCATAACTGAGTTCTGGTTAAGGAGTTGTTTATCAGATTCTGTAGTCAATGGTCACATTTATGCCCGGCAGTCGTCAAGTTCCCGGAAGCACACACGACCGCTTAGTGATACGAAGTACCCATTTTAACTCTGCATTGCATATGAACTATTTTCCGAACTAACCGCCAGGAAATAGGGATGTCTTGTAGTTTCAGTGCCCCGTGCGCTCCGACCACGGCTAAATGCCCGGCAGTCGTCAAGTTCGCGGAAGCACACACGACCGCCTAGTGGTGCAACGTATCCAATTTAACTCTGCATTGCAAATGAACTATTTTGCGGACTAACCGCCAGGAAATAGGGATGTCTTGTAGTTTCAATGCCCCATGCGCTCCGACCATGGCTAGATGTTTGCCTTTTATGACTAAAGAGGATGATTTATGGAATCGGATCTTTCAGAACAAAGACATGTACCAATTGCTCACGAAATAGATTATGCTTGGGATTTCGTGATCAGAGGAAGTTCAAAATTTTCAGATCATGATACAAGTTGATGCTTAAGGGATGTAGGATTTAGAGTCCTGATCTTTGATGTGGGGCAGTAGAGCAGGGTTAGCAGTCATTAATACCAGTGAGGATCTGAGGATATTCAAGATATGTTGAGTGTACACGAATGTTCAGTGATGATCTTAGGTGTTGAGGACTTGCTCTGGGTTTTAATGTTACCAAGCTGAGGATATTCAAGATATGTTTAGTGTACACGAACGGCCGATGATAGCTTTCGGTGCCATTATTATTAGTCTTCAAGCAGATGAGTCATTCTTGTTAGACTAATCACCGTTGGATGATGATGTTTGTCGATTAAGCTGCGCCGCTCCTGCGAAGTAAGCTATATATCTGTCATTGTGACTGAAGTGGAAGAATGTGATTTTGATCGCGGATGAATGTTTCTCAGATTTGATGTGTTACCAGATACTTTGATTCCGATAAAGATTTGCTGGTTGAAAAGATTAACGATTTGCTGATCTATCTTTCCAGGAGTATGCTTAAGATATGATTACGGAAATAGGGATTTCAAGATCTTCATGGGTATTCATTGATTTGAAGGTTGCTGGTGTGGTGGGTCTTGAAGATCGGAGGATCGAGCATGAGAGATATGCGCTAAACCGAACACGGATGTGGTTAACGAAGAAACAGAGATGCTGCACTGATTAGTTTTTCGAATTAGTGTTCATTCAAGAAAATTTGTCGATCAAGCAAATCAGAGGAGGTCGGAAACCGTGCAAACAAAGTTCTGAACTGGAGATTTCAGAGGAAATTTAATGTTGATAATGCAAACCCGAATCATCAATTCAGGGGGAATCTGTTGACGCATTCTACGATATCGGCAGATACCTTGATTGAAAGCTGCAGAATACTCAAACACGGCTCAGAGATTTCAAGATCAAGAAAAAGCTTCGACAGTAACGAACAAGGGGGAATCTGTTGGTGCAGTTTGTGTCTGTCACTGTGCGAATAGACTAGTTAGAGCGTGTGTTGAGTATTGTATAGATTAGATACGAACACACGACCCGAGCACGAACGTCGGATGAGAAAATGGACACATTTCGTACGAAATCTGTCAGTTTCGTACGAAATGGTCAATTTTCGTACAAAAATATGTGTCATTTTCGTACGAAAATCTCATCCCTATATATATGTGTTGTGTGTTCATTGTTTTGCAAGTTTTGGAAGCTCCCTGAGGGGAGGCGCTGGCGGATTCTCTCTAGGAACTCCGCCAGCCTTACAAGATGTATGCGCTTTCGGTATGAATGAATAAACGTATGACTTCCGATGCATTCTACTTCTACTCCATTATGTAATAACGTTCTACCGAATCTGCTAATCATACGCCCAAGCATCCGTCTAGAGCCGACCCCGATCCGGACCCACAAATTCCATACAAGTTCGCTCGAACTTGTGTGTTTACACACAAGTTCGCCCGAACTTAGCTACTGCCCAACTCAAAGTTCACCGTTTCGGCTTTTCGGAAGACTGATGCACTTCTGTTCGCTTACAGGCTGATCCGACAACTCTCCTTAGAATCTCTAAGCTTAACAAAAACGCACCTACAGTGAGTATACTTGACCCATTTTCGCTTTAATGCACTTTTTGGGTGTTACATACGTTCCTATATCAAAATCACCTCACAAATCAAACTGTTTTTCACACGCGAATAATCTGATTGTGTATGCTCAATACGTGATACTAGAAACATGTGACTAGGACTTATTTTTGTTAACTTGCCTCCTTAGCTAGTATGGTACTATAGTTTGGCTAACACCCGACAGGGTCTAGTTAGGATGGTCGCGCAAGCCTTTTCACGGTAGTTAGCATGAGAAATGAGCCTATGTTATGTTAAGTGTTTTGGTGTATCATGATATGTAATTAGATTGTTTCACAAACGCTTTCTCGACTATGCTAGTATTATTCAAACTCGTATGCTCACCTTTACTTAATTGTATTGACTTGTATTTTAACGTAAGTAATAGGTTGAGGATTTTAGCTATGGATGCTTGGATGTTGCATGCTTAGCGTAGTTTAGTTTTGTTTGTTTTGTTTAGAACGGTTTGTAATAAAATCTAGGGGATATCGAACCCGGTTGAGTTTTATGAGAAATCTCCGTTTTGTAATGATTGTTTAAATGTTACGTTTAATAGTATGGGATATTAAGCAGGTTGTGATATGTTAAATGATTGTTGTAGAACTCGTGAAATCAATCTGGTCGCCTAGTGCCACTAACCCCGATGTTTCCGCCATCGGTTGGGGTGCGAAATTATAAAGATGTTACCGTGGTTTGTGAATTTCCTAAGGTCTTTCTCGACGATTTACAAGGTTTACCCCCTACTCGAGATGTTGAATTCTGTATCGATTTGATTCCAGGTGCTACACCCGTTGCTAAAGCTCCTTATCGTCTCGCACCATCCGAAATGCGCGAGCTATCAAGCCAACTTCAAGAGCTTCTTGATTAAGGGTTCATACGCCTGAGCACTTCGCCATGGGGCATACCTGTCCTTTTCGTGAAAAAGAAGGATGGATCGTTCCGAATGTGCATCGTTTATTGTGAACTTAACAAACTCACGATAAAGAACCGCTATCCTCTTCCTCGTATCGACGACTTATTCGATTAGCTTCAATGTGCTACTTGTTTTTCTAAGATCGATTTAGGTTCCGGTTATCATCAGTTTCTGTACTCAAAGAAGATATTCCGAAAACCGCCTTTCGAACCCGTTATGGCCATTTCGAATTCGTGGTCATGCCTTTTGGTCTTACCAATGCACCCGCGGTGTTCATGGATTTGATGAACCGTGTGTGTAAAGCCTTCTTAGATCTTTTTGTCATTATGTTTATCGATGACATCCTTATCTATTCGAAGTCGAGAGACGAACACGCGCGTCATCTCCATTTAGTCCTCGAACTTCTTCCAGGAAATCTCCTTTATGCTAAGTTCTCAAAATGTGAATTCTGGCTCGAAAAAGTCCAATTTCTCGGCCACGTCGTCAATAGTCAAGGAATTCACGTCGACCCTGCAAAGATTGAAGCCGTCAAGAGTTGGATTACGCCGCAAAATGCCTCCGAAATCCGTTCATTTTGTGGATTGGCGGGTTATTATCGTCGATTCATCGCCGACTTCTCAAAAATCGCCGTTCCGCTTACCGCTTTAGCTCATAAGGACAAGCCTTTCGTTTGGGAAACCAAACAAGAGGAAGCCTTTCAAACTCTCAAGCGCATGCTATGCAACGCTCCCGTTCTCGCTTTACCTGACAGAAATGACGATTTTGTCGTTTACTACGTTGCCTCGAACCTTGGTCTTGGTTGTGTTCTCATGCAACGAGACAAGGTTATCGCGTATGCGTCTCGATAACTCAAGATCCACGAGAAAAACTACACAACCCACGATCTCGAACTCGGTGTCGTTGTTTCGCATTGAAGATATGGCGACACTACCTTTACGGTACTAAGTGTACGGTCTTCACCGACCATAAGAGCTTACAACATATCTTTAATCAAAATGAACTAAGCATGCGAAAACGTCGATGGGTTAAACTTCTCAACGATTACGATTGTGAGATACGCTACCATCCCGGCAAAGCAAACGTCGTCGCCGATGCTCTAAGTCGACAAAACTATGTATATAATGTTCGTGACTCTCAAGCTTTGAATGCTCTCAAAATCATGATTCACTCCGCTCAGTTTGCTTGTTTTAACGAGAATACTTTGGAGGAAGAAATGAAATGTGGTGCTGAAACTCAGCTCGTATCTAAGCCTAATGGTATTTACTACTATCTCGATCGTATTTGGATTCCTACTCGTGACAATATTCGTGAATTGCTAATGACCGAAGCTCATAAATCTCGATATTCCATTCACCCTGGTGCCGACAAGATGTACCAGGACCTTCGTCCTAAGTATTGGTGGCCGGGCATGAAGAAGGATATCGCCTTGTACGTCTCAAAGTGCTTAACTTGTTCGAAAGTCAAAGCCGAACATCAAAGGCCCCCTGGCTTGCTCGAACAACCAAAATCCCGATGTGGAAGCGGGAGAGTATAGCTATGGACTTTATTACCAAACTTCCCCGCACTTCATCCGGTCACGATAGCATTTGGGTTATCGTTGATCGTCTTACCAAATCCGCGCACTTTATTGCTATACGAGAAGACTTTAAGGTCGAACGGTTAGCCCGAATCTATACCGACGAGGTTATATGTCGACATGGGATGCCTTGTGACATCATCTCTGACCGAAACGGTCGCTTTACTTTACGTATCTGGGAGACTTTTCAATTCGCTCTCGGTACTACTCTCAATCTCAGTACCGCTTTTCACCCTCAAACTGACGGTCAGACTAAGCACGATCCGCACCCTCGAAGACATGCTTCATGCGTGCATCATAGATTTCGGTGGTAACTGGGATACACATTTACCTTTAATCGAATTCTCGTACAATAATAGTTATTATACCAGCATTCAAATGGCTCCTTTTGAGACACTGTATGGAAGAAAATGTCGATCGCCTATTGCATGGCACGAGATCGGAGAAGCACAAATCACCGGTCCCGAGCTAATTCAAGAAACAACCGACAAGATCCTCCAAATCAGAGACAATCTCTTGAAAGCTCGGAGTCGCCAAAAGAGTTACGCGGGCAAACGACGCAAGCCCCTGCAATTCGAAGTGGGAGATCACGTACTCCTAATGGTTGTACCTTGGAAGGGAGTGGTCCGTTTCGGAAAGAAAGGTAAGCTAGCGCCACGATATGTAGGACCCTTTAAGATTCTGGAAAGGATCGGCAAAGTGGCTTATCGTCTCGAACTACCGGTGGAACTTAATAACGTACATCCGACTTTCCACATATCTAATCTCAAAAAGTGCCTAGCCGAAGAAAATCTGCATGTCCCTCTTGAAGATCTGCAAATTAATGAAACACTCCATTTCGTGGAAAAACCCGTTGAGATCATGGATCGAGAAACCAAGAAACTCCGACGCTCCCGCATACCTATCGTGAAAGTCCGATGGGAAGGCAAACGAGGCGCCGAGTTCACTTGGGAACTCGAAAGTGATATGAAAACAAAATATCCGCATCTCTTTGTTACGGCCGCTGCCTAATTTTGGGACGAAATTCCCTAAAGTAGGGGAGACTGTAACAACTCAAAAATTCGATTGTTATCTTTCCTTTTGTTTTCCCGTTTATCTACCTTTGTAATCCCGAGATTCGGTTTATAATAAAGTTTATGTTAATTAATTATGGTGTTGTACGTTATTATCGCATCTAATCGCTCATTAAATCGCAATGCTTATCTCATCGCATCGCAAATCGCAGTTAATTATATGCTTTTATGTTAATTATGTGTTATGTGTGTTATTGGTTATGGTTACAATCGCTATCGCATTGCTCTCGCACTCCCGAATCGCTAAATCGCACTATTATGTCAGTTATAATGCTTAACGCTTTAATTTAACGCTTAATATAACTAACTAATACGAACTGAATAACCAAACGAACTCTTAACGCGAAACAAAGGAAGAAAACCCAGCTTTTGGGTCAAGTTCGCTCGAACTTGGTGACCCCAAGTTCGGCCGAACTTGACTAGCCAAACTTGGATCTTCCATTTCTTCTCTAAGTTCGCTCGAACTTGTCTGAGCCTCTAAGGTCTCAACAAGTTCGGCCGAATTTGCCTCATTTCCCTCCAATATCACCCAAGTCCGCTCGAACTTGCATGATTCCATGCGAGTTCGGCCGAACTTGGATGATAATCCTGGCAAATCAAGCAAGTTCGCCCGAACTCGCATGAAATTCATGCAAGTTCGACCGAACTTGACCTCACCAGCCTTCATTTTTGCCTTCTCCTATAAATAACCAGCTCATTTCTCTCATTTGAACTTGCTGTAAGTTCGTCCAGAGCTCTCAAAAACCGAAACCTTCATGTTCTAAGTGAGAATCAACCCGATTTCACTGCAACAATGTTTATCAACGTTTTACAAAGGTTTACAACGATTTTGGCACAAGACATAGCCTTCGTTTTGACCAAATTTCCTCTGTTTACGAAAATCTTCGTCTTTTTACATAAAACTTCTGTTTTTCACTCAGATCTATGCTTAGATCCGAGTAAAACCTTTAAAGCATTGATTTTTACACTATTTTCAGACTAATGACGTATGTTTCGTTCACTTTGGAGTGGAACGAGGCGTTGTCAAGCTAAATCTCAGATCCGGAAGCACAAGGACGAAGTCGTCACTTTACACAAGCTGGACTAACCCGTACGAACCCACCGGTTCGCCCGGATTAGCCCGAGTTTCTGTAAAATGGCTAAGTTCGCTCCAAAAAGACCTCACCGACCTAAGTTTGCTCAGTAGCATAGGGTTGGAGGGATGAACACCGATTTTCCTCAGCAAACGACGCGAAAACGCAAGATTTCGGACCCGAAAACATCAAGTTCGCTCAAGAATCCCCAGCTCACTGGTCAAGTTCGACCGAACTTACACCCATATGGGTCAAGTTCGACCGAACTTAGGTCAATTTCTCCAAGTTTCTTACAAGTTCGCTCGAACTTGTCTAGTTTCTTAGAAAACTAAACAAGTTCGCCCGAACTTGTCATCTCAGTAAGGAATTCTTACAAGTTCGCCCGAACTTGACAAGTTTCTCAAAGAAACTCATCAAGTTCGACCGAACTTAACTCTAAACCCACCAATACCATACAAGTCCGCTCGAACTTGTGTGTTTACACACAAGTTCGCCCGAACTTGGCTACTGCCCAACCAAGACTTAACCATTTCAACTTTTCGGAGACTGATGCACTTCCGTTCGCGTATGCAGGCTGATCCGGCGCTCTTCTCGACTCTCCTCAGATCCCGAATTCTCTCTAAAACGAACCCAGAGTGGGTATACTTGACCCATTTTCGCTTGAACACACTTTTTGGGTGTTACATACGTTCCTATATCAAAAATCACTTCACAAATCAAACTGTTTATCACACACGAATAATCTGATTATATATGCTCAATACGTGACGCTAGAAACATGTGACTAGGACTTATTTTCGTTAACTTGCCTTTCCTTAGCTAGTATGGTACTATAGTGTTGCTAACACCCGACGGGGTCTAGTTAGGATGGACACACAAGCCTTCTCACGGTAGTTAGCATGAGAAATAAGCCTATGTTAATCTATGTGAAATGTTTCGGTGTATCATGATATGTAGTTAGACTATTTCGCAAACGGTTTCTTTATTATGCTAGTATTACAAAACTCGTATGCTCACCTTTACTTAATTGTATTGACTTGTATTTTAATGATGTAACAGGTTGAGGATTTTAGCTATGGATGCTTGGATGTTGCATGCTTAGCGTAGTTTAGTTTTGTCTTTATATTGTTTAGTTTCCAAGTGTAATAAATCAAGGGGATATCGAACCTGGTTGAGTTTTATGAGAAATCTCCATTTTGTAATAATTGTTTAAATGTTACGTTTAATAGTATGGGATATTAAGCAGGTTGTGATATGTTAAATGATTGTTATGGAACATCTCGTGAAATCAATCTGGTCGCCTAGTGCCACTAACCCCGATGTTTCCGCCATCGGTTGGGGTGTGACAGTTAACACGACCATGTCTAGGATATCCTTGCCTCATTTAAGTTACTAATGGCCACGACCTTAAGCGCGGGGTGTAGGCATACACCTGACAGATGCTAATGCTAATAAAATATTGAATCCCATTGGTGGATTATTTAAAGTGGCGTGTCGGTTAATCAGGTTATTCGGTTTCTGCACCGGACCCAATATGTATTGACAAACATGTAAAACTGTAAACACGGTCATTTTTTACTATCCCAAGTTATTCATAAAATGTTCCAAGTGCACCTAAATCCATTTTCAGAAATATTTTCAAAATGAGTCGGTTATTAGTATTTACTAGTGAAAACTGACGTATTTTCAAAAGATCAAGTTACAAGTGGCAACACGCAATAGATCGGGAGCTGCGCTATAGTGACGATAGATGATTTTTGCAAGTCCCTAAGTTGCTTAAAGTCTGTTGAACAAATACTTTGTATATATTTATTTCGATCCGCCTGTGGATCTTTTCATTACAAGCCTTGTAATTTATTTTTGAACATCGAACACTCGGTTTGTAATAGTAATTTAAATCCAAGACTTCCGTTATGCTGTGTTTGTTTGGTTATGATGTTATCAACTACGTCACGCTATTCCCCAACCGGGCCCACCGGGTACACGTGGAAATAGGGGTGTGACAGGTTGGTATCAGAGCCAACGTTCGAGTGAATTAAACACTAGCCTTTTGTGTTTAATCTCGATACACAATAAGCACATTCCTTAGACTTCCGAGTCTAGGCTTTGACCTAAGAGTATTCATTTCATTATTAAGATATTATTATTGTTTTGCATTGTTTTAACTTTTATTGTTACAGGAAACATGCCACCAAAACTTAGGCGCGGAGGAAAAGGAAAGGGACCCATGAGCGGCGGACCCTCTATGACCGGGCCATCTTTTAGGCCACCTTTCAGACCCTCTTTAGCTGGAGCAGCTGATTTGCCTGATCACAATCCATATGAAGGATCCGGAGACTCTTTGTCTCCATTTGAACCTTATAGATACTCCATTTCACATGAATACTCCCCGCCCCAATCACACTCCCAACATTCCTACCATTCTCACCACTCCTACCATTCTTATTCCCATTCTCACCAAGAATTCTTTAACTTTAACTTCGTCAACCCAGTCAACCAACCCTCACCAGAAACCCCTCCGGTCGACTCACCAACTCATATGGAGGAGGATTCCGATCCGAAAGAACTTCCCCAAACCGGATCCTATGGACACCCCATCGAGCTGTCTAGTGGCTCGAACTCTTTGACAGGATCTCCGTTTCGAGGTCCTGATGAATATGAGCAAAGATGGGCACAGTATATGTGTTCGTCAACACACACTCCTACCACAACACTCCCCAATATCATGCTCCATCACCGCATCCTCAAATCGAGGATGAACCCATGTAACCGGTGGATCAACCTCAACCACCGCCTGAGTCATCATCACAATCACGTCGAAGGCGTGGAGCACGCATGTCGATGCGTGCTGGTCAAAGGTCGGGCTTGCTACCACCTTTGCGACCTTCTTACCCTATTATCCCCGAGGACCCACAAATGGGTGGGCCCTCAAACACTTCACCAGTGGCGGTTCCAACCCCACAACCTGCTGTTGATTTGATCCTCCAACCGGCAGTTCAGCCATCTTCATCGGGTTTTGGTAACCCTATTCCCATCTACCCAGATCTATCTGGATATGGTGCTAATTTCACTGCTCCTTCATTCAATCCATACCTGGTAGCAGCCATGCACAATGCCCTTTATCATTCTCCTTATCCTAGTTACCACCTTCTAACCCTCCCTATGCGGCTACCGAATATCCACCATATGTTTATACGCACCCGACTATGCCCTAGCCGCAACCACCTCTACCCCAGCCGCAACCACCTCCACCTCAGCCTCAACCCCAACCGCAATTACCCCTTGAGGCCATTCATGAGGCTTTAGATCATGTCAGGGAGATGCGGCAACAAGTGAAGAAGTCAGAAAAGAAAACAACCAAATTCATCAAGAGACTCTACAAAGCTGTGAAAGGGAGGAAGGATGAGTAGTTTAGTATGTTCTTTTATGTAATTTGATTTTCAAGAAGTCCCTGCGAGGACGTTGTTATTTCTTTAAACCCCTGTGTGGGTATGTTTTTCTTGTAATTGTCCCTATGTGGGCAAGATTTTGTATTAAGACCTCCTTAGGGGCAAACTATGTAATTTTCATCGTTTTAAATGAAATTTTGGAATTTTTCTTTAATGAACATTCTTGTTGCTTACTTTGTTCGTTCGAGCGTCTCGATTTTGATTCGATTTTATCGCTCCTCCATAAATTCCAAAAGATCCTTAATGATGGTCCTTTTTGGACCTGAGTTATATATAAAGCATTCAATGTAATGCTAAAGCCCAAATGGTTTAATTATACCATGGCTAACTCATCAAATTTTCTAATTCTCCGTATAGAACCGAAGTGTTATGGCTCATTCAGATGGTGTTAGCAGCCATCATAATGATGATGATCTGAATAGGACAAATATAGTCATGAATGAAGATGAATTCCAGGCTCGCATAGATGCAGCCGTAAGCAAGGCTATGGAAAAAGCCTTAGAAAAATTTAATATGTCGAGTGCTACTCGCTCTAAGACAATATCAAAGGCTGTCTCAAAACCTCCTGCCTCTGATAAGAAAGAGGATTCTGTACACTCCTCAAGCGTCAGGAATAAGGCTAAAAAGAAGGAAATTAATGACAAAACCAATCCTCCCTCTGACAGCTGTTCATATAAGTACTTCGTCTCGTGCAAGCCACAAGACTTCAACGGAGAGAAGGGGGCCATTGAGACCCTGAGATGGCTCGATGAGATCGAGACAGTGGTAGATATCAGTGGCTGCGCTGATAAGGATATCGTGAAATTTGTATCGCAATCTTTTAAGGGTAGCGCCTTGATATGGAGGAAGGCCTTAATGCAATCTTTGGGAAAGGTCCACCTGTATAACTTGGGAGTTTGTGGACCTTGTTAAAGATACATACTGCCCACCGCATGAAGTGGTAAATATTGAGAGGGATTTTCTTGCCCTAACAATGAAAAACCTCGATTGTCGGAAGTTTGTTACCGACTTCGACTCGTACTCTAGGCTGGTACCTTATCTAGTCACGCCAGAACCTAAGCGCATCGCGCACTTTGTCAATGCTTTAGCTCCGGAGATCAAGAGCTTAGTTAAGGTTGTTCAGCCTAACACTTATAAATCTGCCGTAGAACTAGCTTTGTCCCTCACTCAAGACTATGTGAGGAGAATGCCGGCTCGAAAGGAAGCGGAAGGAAAAAAATTGAAAAGGGAGGATGATAACTCCCAGCAATTCAAGAAGGAAGGGAAGTTTGGATCCCAAAAGAATCAGAATAGGTCTGAGGATAGGCCAGAATGCAAAATATTCAAGAAACGACACGGTGGACAGTGTCGGTTTGATCCACAAGCCAAACCTTGTGGTATTTGTAAAAAGGTAGGGCACAAAACCCTGGATTGCAGAGATATCAAGGATGCAACTTGCTATAAATGTGGTGAGAAAGGCCACATAAAGACAAACTGCTCCAAGAATGCAAAAGATGATAATGCAAAGTCTAGTGGAGCTAAGAAAACAAATGCTCGAGCCTTTCAGATGAGTGCTCGAGAAGCTGTCAATGACAACAACGTTATAACAGGTACTTTCCTCATCAACGATACCTTTGCTAGAGTTCTATTTGATTCGGGGGCTAATAAGTCGTTTGTTGACCATAAGTTTAGCAAACTATTAAACTTACCCATAAGAACTCTAGGCATAACTTATGATGCTTTATATCCATCAAGAATCATTTGATTCCTATCTCTCTTCTGCCAATGAAATTGGCGGGGTTTGATGTAGTCTTAGGCATGGATTGGTTATCCCATAACCAAGCCCGCATTGCCTGTGGTGAGAAACTAATCGAGATTAAAACCCCTTTGGTGAAATGTTCACCATATTTGGAGATATGCACTACGGGTTGCCAGAAAAAGTTGCCATGCTTAAGGCGTCCCGATGTATGAAGAGAGGTTGTGTCATTTATATGGCACAGGTAACCATTGATGAACCTAAGCCAAAGATTGAAGATATACCTGTTATCACGGACTACCCAGATGTTTTTCCTGAAGAATTACCAGGTCTACCCTCGGATAGACAAGTCGAGTTTAGGATCGACATCCTGCCTGGATCTGCACCTTTTGCAAAAGCACCCTACCGCCTAGCTCCAATGGAGATGAAAGAATTAAGAACTCAGCTTGACGAACTTTTGGAAAAAGGCTTCATACAGCCTAGTTCTCCGATCTTGTTTGTCAAAAGAAGGACGGTTCAATGCGTATATGCATTGATTACCAAGAACTCAATAAGATAACGATCAAATATCGTTATCCTTTACCCAAGATCGATGACCTGTACGATCAATTGAAAGGAGCAAGTTATTTCTCTAAGATAAATTTGAGATCTCGTTATCATCAGCTTAAGGTTAGAAATGAAGATGTCCCAAAGACCACTTTCAGGACAAGCTACGGACATTATGAGTTTCTAGTGATGCCTTTTGGGCTCACTAATGCACCAGCAACATTCATGGATCTCATAAATAGAGTTGCAAGCCTTATTTAGACAAGTTTGTCATTGTCTTCATTGACGACATACTTATCTATTCTCGTAATCAGGCTGATCACGAGAAACATTTAAGGTGCATCATAGAATTATTACAAAAGGAGAAGTTATATGCTAAATTCTCCAAATGCGAATTTTAGCTTCGCGAAGTCCAACTCCTTGGACATGTGGTTAGTGAGTGTGGTATCCAAGTCAATCCCACCAAGATAGAAGCAATAATGAATTGGGAAGCACCTAAAACTCCTTCAGAAGTACACAGTTTCCTAGGACTGGCTGGTTACTATAGAAGATTCATTGAGAACGTCTCCCGAATAGCCACTCCTTTAACTGCTTTGACTCGTAAGAATATCATGTTTGATTGGGGCCCAAAGCAACAAGAATCTTTTGAGACCTTAAAGCAAAAGCTGAGTAATGCTCCAGTCTTAACTTTTCCAGAAGGCATTGAGGAGTTTGTCGTTTATTGTGATGCATCCCACGCATCACGACAGCTCAAAGTGCATGAAAAGAATTACACCACTCACGACTTGGAGTTGGGTGCCGTTGTATTTGCACTTAAACTTTGGAGGCATTATTTATACGAGACAAAGTGTATTATATACACCGATCACAAAAGCCTCCAACATCTATTCAATCAAAAGGATTTGAATATGTGACAATGCCGTTAGATGGAAACCCTTAATGATTATGATTGTGAAATCCGGTACCATCCCGGCAAGGCAAATGTAGTCGCTGATGCGCTTAGTCGCAAGGAAAGGATTAAACCTTTGAGGATCAACGCCAAAAGTATAAAAGTAAGGAATAGCCTGAATGAAAAGTTGCTGGAAGCGCAAAGGCAAGCTACGTTAAAGGAGAACATAGCCAATGAGGAACTAGGTAGAACTTTGGAACAGTTAACACCTGGAAGTGATGGAATCCTCAGATTTAATGGACAAATTTGGGTTCCAAATTTTGGAGGATTTAGAGATCTAATCCTTCAAGAAGCGCGTAACTCTAAGTACTCCGTCCACCCAGGAGGTGATAAGATGTACCAAGACTTGAAGTCTAACTATTGGTGGATAGGTTTGAAGAAATCCATAGCCACTTATGTATCAAAGTGTCTGACGTGTTCGCAAGTAAAAGCTGAACACCAAAAACCATCAGGACTTCTACAACAATTAGAGATTCCCACTTGGAAATGAGAACTGATAACCATGGACTTCATAACCAAATTACCCAAGACTAAAAGCGGAAAAGACACCATTTGGGTTATCATCGATAGGTTGACTAAGTCAGCTCAT
The DNA here is from genome assembly GCA_947069175.1 of Scalesia atractyloides. Lineage (NCBI taxonomy): Eukaryota > Viridiplantae > Streptophyta > Magnoliopsida > Asterales > Asteraceae > Scalesia > Scalesia atractyloides. The sequence continues at coordinate 3,168,136 of CAMTDV010000010.1, forward strand.
TTCTTGCCAATAAAGGAAACTTTTAGTTCGGACAAATTGGCAAAGATGTATGTGGACAAGATCGTATCCCTACACAGAGTGCATGTGTCTATTGTATCCGATAGAGATACAAGATACACATCTCACTTCTGGAAAAGTTTCCAGCGATCTCTTGGCACTCGATTAAACTTCAATATCGCCTATCATCCGCAAACTGATGGACAAAGTGAACATACCATTCAAACTCTTGAGGACATACTTCGAGCATGTGTGATCGACTTAGGTGGTAGTTGGGACGACCACCCACCCTTGACTGAATTCTCCTATAATAATAACTATCATACAAGCATTAAAGCCGCACCTTTTGAGGCTCTATACGGGAGAAAATGTTGGACACCTATTTGTTGGGCCGAAGTTGGAGAAGCCCAACTATCAGGTCCAGAGATAATTCTAGAAACAACGGAAAAGGTTGGGCAAATCCTTGACCGTTTAAAAGCTGCAAGAGATCGACAGAAAAGTTACGCCGACAGGAGGCGCAAACCTTTGAAGTTCCAAGTAGGGGACAAGGTTATGCTAAAGGTATCACCTTGGAAAGGTGTAATGCGCTTTGGTAAAAAGGGTAAGCTAAGCCAGAGATATATAGGACCATTCGAGATCATCGAATGTATTGGTTCAGTGGCTTACATGCTTAAGCTACCCGAAAAACTAAGTGGAATACATGATGTGTTCCACATTTCCAACTTAAAAAAATGCCTAGCGGATGAATCGCTAGCAATGCCTCACGAAGACGTTCAAATTCATGAAAACTTACGCTTCATAGAGAAACCAATTGCGATCGAAGATCGGCAAGTTAAGAATCTTCGTAGGAAGCATGTGCCTGTTGTGAAGGTTAAATGGGATGCTCATCGAGGCCCTGAGTATACTTGGGAGGTTGAGTCCTCTATACGACAAAAGTATCCCTATCTTTTTGAATAAATCTCGAGGTCGAGATTTCTTTTAAGGGGGTGAGGATGTAACACCTTGTAAAAACCCGACCTGTAAAATTTCGACACGTGACCCGGTGATCTTCGTATGTCGTGTGCTGGACGAGAGTGACTATAATCGTCAATATGTTATTTTATAACCTCTGAGTGGTGAATATCAAAGTTAGGGGGTTAAAAGTGTCAACATGCTTAAACTACGCCTCTAGGTGACCTTTTAACGAACCCAGAGCTTAACAAGGAACGCTTATACTCCCCTAGTGTGCCAATCAATAGCCATATTGAATGAAACATGCTTTTATGTCAAAATATAGAAGTTTGGGAAGTCCAGGGACTGAAAATGAAAAGTTTGGAAAATGCTGCTTGTCGCGTGTCGCGCCAGACCCCATGGCCTCCCTCGCGTGGCGCGACGGGAGCCAGTTCGTAGAAACAGCATGACAGCTGATGATCTGCATGCTTGGCCACCTCTCAAACCACCTGCACTCTCATAGCTCGAAACCATTAACTCAATTCCGGTTTTGGACACCTCCTAGCACACCTGGAGTGATCTCTAGTGTTCCCATAACACTTGTTTTAATCCTAGATCATTCACTTCAACTATAAATAGGGGAGTTCATCACCCTTCATTCCTTGCACCTCTCAAAATCTCTTCTCTCTATCTCTACTTTGAAGTTCCTGATCAAGGAGCATCCTAACTGAGTTCTAGTCATTTTTCTGGATCACTTGTAAGTGCTCCATCCTTTCTCCTTTTATTTTTATAGGCCTAAAGTCAAAAGTCAAAGCATTATCGTAAAAACGCTTTGACCTTCGGCTACGACCATTACGGTCCAGCCATTGTTCGGTAAGAACATGGCTACGTGATCGTAATTAGGTAGGTGTTAATCTTTTAAAGGTCATCTCCTAATTACCACGTATACTAGACCTATTAACGGGTCAAAGTTATTGAAAAAATGTCAAACTGGGTCAGATTTGGAAATAAATTCATATATGATAATGTAGGTGCTATAAATTCAGTTTTAACCTTTTAATAACTTGGTAATAAGTATTAGAACATGTATAAACATGTTCGGCCCGTCAAATCTAGGTCTAAGGTCGGTTCGCAACCAAAAGTCACAAAGTTGACTTTTACTTTGACTTTCGGTTCTGACCCGAATTAGCAACCTTAGTTACTGATCCTAAGTTGCATTGTGACCAAATTAAGTTGTAATATAACCCTCTGGAGTTATATGACATGGTTACTTAGTAATCCGAGTGTTTATGCAAGTTTCCGTTAATTATGCCAAACTTTGCTAAAAAGCCCTTTTGTTTAAAAGTAAGGTTTTAAATACAAATGAACATATAAATGAATTATGTACTGATGTATAAACATGACTAACTTATTTTGATGTCAATAATCTGGTCATAACCCGAGTTTTGTTTAATTATCGCAATTCATACTTTTAAAGGACCAAAATGCCCTTTCGGCATCTAAAATGGTTTTTACCATAATTCTTCAACAAAATTCATTACCTACTGATGTAATATCATAATAAGGATTACTTGGGATGTTAAATTAGATTGTAAACTGAGTTATACACAAGTCTTTGTATAATGCCGATAAATGACGATATTACCCTTATGGTGCATTAAATAGTTTTAAAGATATTTTTCATAACTAAATCTTTTACCTACTATTATGATATACTAAATAACTTATTTTGTTTATATAAACCTGATCATAACATCAGTTTTCCTTAAACATCGATTAAATCGTCATTTAGCGACTTTATCGCCATTTAGGTACATAGTATGGTCTAAAACCATATCTAAACACCAAGAATTGATACCTTCTTATTTCAAAACTTATTTTATATATAATTACAGTAATTACATTAACTAAACTCAGATTCCCAAGTAAATTATCAAGCTATGTGTGAAATGACCAAAATGCCCTTACGGGGCATAGTTTGGTCTTAAACTATAAACCACACGTATACTCGATATCCTACTGATATAACATTATATATAAACTATTTTTATACTAATTTTATGACCACTACATCAGTTTGCTCATAAGTTCTTTTATAAGCCGTAAAATGACCAAAATGCCCTTTTAAGGCATAAATCGATTTTAAAACCGTAACGAACCAACATGTTGATAACTTACTGATGTTACAACATTTTTAAGGTATAATGGCATATGGAAATTGTATAGGACTCACCTGGTTACCCGGTTTCGCTTATATGCGTACGGTTCGGCCTACGTAACTAGTTTACGTAATTTAACCGAAACGGTGTAACCTTATCATTTTATTTTCAAAATACAGAATGTAACATGTTTACCCATATTAAACAAGTCTCCATACTTGTCGATGTAAACTACATTCTATTCCGGTCATCGCTTAATCTAGCGTTTAGTACCATTATTATCTTTAAGCTACCCGGTTCAAGTCTACAAAGTAGATAGGACCCGTTAGCATTCTAATTGGTTATAAATACCATCATTTCCAGACTAAGAGCCTCCCGATAGATTGTTACCTTACTTGTCTTCTTGAATTATCGGTTGAGTATTATTTTATTGAAGAATTAGCTCAGGTAAATACTTTTAACTTATTTTCCCTATACGGGCTTGGGATACGGTATAATAATACCGCTTGGTCGGGTATGGGATCATGTTATCGGATTGTGATTTACTAAATCTTCATAACCTTTTTAATCTATATTGTTTGATAACTTAAACATTGGGGGTTAACACGACCATGTCTAGGATATCCTTGGCTCATTTAAGTTACTAATACACCTGACAGATGCTAATGCTAATAAAATATTGAATCCCATTGGTGGATTATTTAAAGTGGCGTGTCGATTAATCAGGTTATTCGGTTTCTGCATCGGACCCCATATGTATTGACAAACATGTAAAACTGTAAACAAGGTCATTTTGAACTATCCCAAGTTATTCATAAAATGTGCCAAGTGCACCTAAATCCATTTTCAGAAATATTTTCAAAATGAGTCGGTTATTAGTATTTACTAGTGAAAACTGACGTATTTTCAAAAGATCAAGTTACAGGTGGCAACACGCAATAGATCGGGAGCTGCGCTATAGTGACGATAGAGGATTTTTGCAAGTCCCTAGGTTGCTTAAAGTCTGTTGAACAAATACTTTGTATATATTTATTTCGATCCCCTGTGGATCTTTTCATTACAAGCCTTGTAATCTATTTTTGAACTTCGAACACTCGGTTTGTAATAGTAATTTAAATCCAAGACTTCCACTATGCTGTGTTTGTTTGGTTATGATGTTATCAACTACGTCACGATATTCCCCAACCGGGCCCACCGGGTACACGTGGAAATAGGGGTGTGACAGGTTAGGGGAGGCCCATATCTCCTGTATAAAGAGGTTTCACCTCATTATTAGGGCACAAGATATGGAGCCGCCACACTTTTTGTAGCGTGAAATAGGGGATTCTTCCCCTACCGGCAATCTCTACATCCCCACTTTTTCTCTTTTCTCCATTTTTTCTCTTTTCTCCATGGCAGATCTAGGTTCAAGAGGAAGAACAATGTGTGATTCTTCACCCTCTTAGAGAAAGCGGTTCGAATCAACCTTCGGGTGAATCCGTGTTTCTTCACACACCCACATATTAAAACCCTATATTTCCATATTACAATTCCATTCTTTCCCCGTTCTCATACCCTCCCAACAATAATAAACAAAAATAAATAGCGGGAAACTCGTTCAAAAAGCCATCAATAGTCTCGGAAAAGGCTTTGATCTAACATCTGATTTCCGGTTAAAGTATTGCAAAGGCAAGGACCAGTTAGTCGTACTAAACGAAAGCGAAAACGAGCTTCGTGTGCCCGGGTTTAGCTCGTTTAAAGGCGTGTCTCCTGATATTAAATGCGATAAAGGCGATCGGGTTCGGTTTCAATATGATATTCTTGATTTAACCACGTAATTTGGCAGTTTTAAATTTGAAAAAAAAAAAACAAGAATGGTTAATTAATTGGCCAGTGTAATTTGAAAGTAGCATGAAAGACATTAGTTGGTTACTTAATTATGTTGCAGGTAGAGGTTGGGGTGGTGGGCTGAATGTGACGGTGGGGGTCGTGGTGGTGGAGGTGGAGGTGGAGGTGGAGGTTGTGGTGGTTGACGGTGGAGGAGGTGGTTGTGGGTTAACGATGAAACTGAAGGTGGAGGTGGATTAAAGTTGCAGGTGGTGATGGATTTGAGAGAGAGAGAGAGGGGGGAAGAAGATGAAGGCCACCCATCTTTATATTTTTTATTTTTTAGTTGGTTAGGGGTAATTTAGACATTTCGCACATACTTAACTAAGAAATTTAACACAGGTTACTGATAAGGATCACCCGAGTGCAAAATTTACAACCACCGGGATCAAGTGTGTAATTATTAAACCACTAGGACCAAGTCTGCAATATTTGTAAACCACAGAGACCAACCAAGCATTTAACCCTAATAGATGATAACATAATACTTTGGTTAAGAATTTTTAATTTCAAACTGGTGGGATTCCCCCGCGCTTCGTAGTGGGTTTTCGGTTAATATCGGTTCATTACAGTTCCAATATGTTACCCGCATCTGGCATAGCAATCAACACGTGTTTACATCGACTGAAAACCATAGAAACAAATACCCGTACGGGTACCGTTGTTCGGTTGGTATCGGTTCATTGCGTTACGATATGGTATCGGTACTCGATATAGCTTACGATACCCAAAAAATACTTTATTACAAAAACCACTATGTGTTCAACGAATTTTATACCACCATTTCGAGAAAACCATAAAAATGAATACAGTACCAGTACCAAGGTTGTTTGGCTGGTCTCTGTTTGGTTTGTGACAATAATAAAAATCAACTGTATTTGACTCGTTTGTATAGAACTTTTATCAAATCGTAGATAATAATAAGCACATCACGACGGTATATTCGGAATTTTACAAGACATTATAGTTTTAGAAAAAAAAAACCAATCCCAATGTTTCATTTCATTAGTCACGAAGTAATAATAAAAAATTAGAAAGGCATCTGGCACCACAGAATGAGCATCACGGAGAAAGTGGTTGCTGCACTTAGGGAGTTCACCGGTATTGATGGTTTTATCTCAAATCGTGTGACAAACCATTATTAAGGTTATTGATAAAAAAATTAAAAACCGAAGCATTAGAAAATTAAAAATCGTAATACACCGTACCATTACTAACAGTTTAGTTCCATTTTGATTTCGTAATTTGGGCTTATTGGGACTTTCTAAATAAAACTCATAAAATATAAAATGAAAAGGTTGTCCAAATAAAAAAGTAATCTGTACGCTTTCATTACTTTTTAACAACAGTTTCAATATTTTAGGGATAAAGACACCAATACCTTAGTTTCGTCCTTTAAAGGGCCGTCTCTGAAAAATCATAAAAAAATTGGCCTTGTGCGAATTGAAAATTTTAGGTCCTATTCGCAAATTTCCATGTATTATAAACTCATCAGTTATTTAATCAGTAAATTTATGTGAAAATAATTTAAATAGTTAATTTTAGCTAAGTTTAGATAGTGATTTATTAATTAAAGGGAAAAATGTAGTTGACAAAATTAGGCATTAAATACAGCTAATAAAAAAGCCAGAATATGAAGCTAAATTCGAGAATTTGGAGAAGGCGAGATTAGAACCGGCGTTTCCCTGTATTTTAAGCAAGGCAGTAACTACCACGACAAGAGCCTGTTTGTGTCAACTATCGATTCAGTGCATATATGTTTTTAACTTATACAATGTAAATTTTATACAAAATTAAAAAGATTTAGGCCCTTGGAGGGTTTAGGCCTTGTGCCGTCGCCCACCCCGCAGCCCCTCCGGACCGGCCTTAAAGTTTAAGTAAATCAAATATGAGGCAAGTATATAAATCACAATCTTAACCGTCCGAAGGCTATATAGTAAAATCAAGAGAAATAGCTGATAGAAGTTGGCTTTATTTAACAAAGAGATACAGTTGGCAGGTTGCCCTAAATCAACATAAAATTCATCTCATTTTCAACCAGCTGGAATCAAAGTAGAGTTCTGAGACTTGAAAGTTTGTGAGCGTTTAAAAGTTTTTTTATAGTTGAAACACGTTAAATGGGTTGCCATTTGAAAGTTTGTGATCATTTAAAAGTTTTTTAATCGTTTTTTGTATTGTTGAGAGCACAAAAACCTGGGTTGGCCTTTGTTGCCAGGCTGAGCCATGTCTAGCTGGTGGCGAGAAATTTCTCAACATCCGCATCTACTATTAATTAGTAAGAACAAAAAAAGAAGCTGATACCCGCAATTTGTTACCAATCAGTCTACAAAACAAAAGCTCAGAACCAAAACAATGTTACTGACTGAAAAAACAGCAGTTTTGATGATATACTTATTTCAAAAACTAGAATTTTGACAATGCCATTATTCTTCGGGAATGATACATTCACTTCACTTCGGCAGCCTTGATGATGTCAATGAATTCCGGCTACAAGACAAAACAAGAGGAAAGTCATAAGAACCTGGTACACAATTTTTATCCAGGGGCGCACTTAATATTTCATACAATTTATCGGTAATATAAGACGGTAATCTATCGGAGATCAAATTACCCACATGGACTTTCTCCAATGGTTTACCGTCGGTAATCACCTACACCAACGAATAATCCCATCGGTGAAAGTCATAGTTTTGTAGAGTTCTCTCTCTGTACACTCCTAACTATCATATCCAAGTACAAGTTTTAAAGTAAGAGTATAAGTGTCATAAACTTGAAAACAGGTGTATGTATGATATTATAATACCTTGTCAGGTAAATGGTATTATACCAAGTTTTTAGCGGGAATGTGAAATGATCCCCGGGTATTGGATCACCAACACCATTTTGTCTTGCATATTTTGAATTTTTAGAATAATTAATATGAATATAAAAATGCCACCTCTAAGTCGACCAAGTTGCTACAAATGAGCTTTTCATGTTGTATTTCTCCCAAATGTGTTAAAGTCACATTTCTAGTGAATTTATACATAAAACCTTCCAATTATTTTAGTAAAAAAAAAATAGATTACTAATAAAATATTAATTGTTTGGACCACAATTACCTTGAGAGAAGCCCCGCCAACCAAGAAACCATCAACATCTGGTTGCCCTGCCAATTCCTTGCAATTGGAACCACTCACAGATCCTGCAATGCCATTAAGAGTTCATAAGCAAAACGAGAAATAAATTTCTCAGTAAAAACTTTCATACCCATTTGTCACAATAAATTTGAGACATTGTTAACAAATAATTCTAGAATAAATATTGTAATGGTTGGTAAAAATGACATGTCATGTATTAAATTTGAATACTTCAACATGTTTTTTTATCACAGCATATTAATAGTTTTGTGAACATTCAATCACACGAACCATTATTATGGCATAAAACTCGTACTTTTCTTTTTTAAGATAAGTATAAAGATACCTCCATAGATAATCCTGGTTGTAGCAGCAACTTCAGCACTGATGTTTTCCTCAAACCATTTCCTTAGTCCTGCATGTACCTGTTACGTTGGAAGTTGCAATCGGTAAGGTGTCTATTTGCAATCTTCTACTTGAAATTGGTTTTGTGTACGGACATCTGTAAATATACAAGTAATTAAAATGTAGAAACTAATTTAGAACACTTACTTCTTGAGCCTGGGCCGGACTCGCAACCTTTCCGGTTCCAATAGCCCAAACTGGCTCATAAGCCAAAACCACATTATCCCAGCTAGAGATTTTGTCTGCATGAAACATATTACAGCTATAAAAAAACAGAAAGGTACATTTATTAATGTGAAACAAAATAAAAACAATTCTGTGTCAAATATAATTACAAAAACATTTTTACATCGATAAAAGTTTAATTCTTTAAAAAAATGATCTTTGAAGGTTATATGCTTTGAAACACACTTTGAGCATACTTTTAGTAGGTTATGGACGTCTAATAGATTATGGACAAACGTCAAGTAGCAATAAAAAGGAAAATTTAATGTGTGTGTTGATATATGAATGCTTATGTACTATGAGTATTCAATTTCAACAGACCTCACTTTAAGCCATTTTTTGTGATTTACATGTTTGACCCGTTTCTACACATTAACCTGAATCAACACATTATATTTATTATAAATATGCTATTTTGTCACATCAACCAACTTTGGTATTAAAAAACTTTAGCCCCTCAACTTTAATAATGACATGTTTAGCCCCACAACTTTGGTCAAGACATGATTAGCCCCTCAACTAAAACAACTTTAGCCTCTCAACTTTAATAATAAACAACTTCAACCTCTCAACTTTAAGAATGACATAGTTAGCCCCTCAACTTTAAGAATGACATGTTTAGCCCCTCAATTTTAAGAATGACATGTTTAGCCTCTCAATTTTAATAATAACATGTTTTAGCCCCATAACTAAAAAACTTTGGCCCGTCAACTTTAAACAACTTTAGCCCCTCAACTTAAAAAATAACATGTTTAGCCCCTTAACTTTTATAATGACATGTTTAACCTCTTAACTAAAACAACTTTAACTCTCGCAATTTGCTTATTTTTATCTATGTTTTGAACCCGCTGCGGAGCACGGGTGGTAACCCACTAGTTCATAATAAAAGGTATCTCAACACCCCAAAGGACATAGTAGTGAAAACTAGCAGCAATAGTAGTTTTTAAACAAATACCAGCAATTGCCTTGGTTTGCTCAGCAACAACTTTCATTGTGGTTCCAGCTTCTCGCTGCTCAAGAGTTTCTCCAACACAAGCAATCACCTTTAGACCTTGAGAAAGAGCATATGCAACTTTGTCTCCAACAAACTGAATTAGAAGAAAACAACCATAATTAGCTCGATTTGCTTGGTCTAGTTATAAACTTTGCGAGACAAAGTGTACCTCATTTGATTCATTCAGTAGGGCTCTCCTTTCAGAATGACCTAGGATGACCCATGGGACACCCAAATTGGCGAGCATCTCAGCACTACACATATAGAAAACCGATTTAATATTTCAATTTTCAAGTATACTACATTATACATTTAAAGAAGAAAAAAGATCAACAATATATTCCACATAATGAAAGGAACAGTTTGAAGATAGGCTAACAGTGAACTGCAAACGATATGAAGATACATACCTAACCTCACCGGTGAATGCACCACCTTTCTTAACCCAGCAATTTTGGGCTGCAACTTGGATTTCGGGCCTCAATTCACTTTTAACAGTGGTAAGAAACACAAAAGGAGGGCTCACCACCACCTCTGCAAAAATAAAGGATCATTGAGAATTTAAAACCCATCAGATTAAAGCATTTGTCAAACTAGATGATGAACAAAATTACATGAAATTAGTAACAAAGATTTCAAAATGTTGTCTACAGTGTAATTACTTACCAACAATGTCGGTGGATGGCAAATCACCAGCGTTAAGTGTTGACACGATCTTCTTCACATTCTCAGTAGTTCCATTCTACAATGAATTATCATGAGCAAAATCAGTTTCAAGTACTAGTAGCACATTCCATATCCTACCATAACAAAAGAGATCCCAACAGATCCTGATGCTAAAAAGAAAACATCAAAATCTCAGTTACACTTACAAAACCTAGATGAACTTTTTTCATCAAATTTCTCAATATTCAAACTGGAATTCAATAATATATTTATTTACATTTACAAATCCACTACATCATCATGGAATCATATAATAACTTCAACAATGGAGCTTATAATATAACAAATTTCAAGGAACCAGCAGAACTATAAATAAATATGACAATTCCATTCAGCAGAAAGAAAAGTAGATAACAAAAAGTCAACAAATCAGTACTAATTTCTGCGTATCCTTTGATTTTCCTTCAAGTGACCAAAGTTTGAAATCAAAATGGCACGTAACAAAGATCGAATCAATTAAGGCCTAATATGACTACCATTACTTAAACCTAACAACAGATTTGAAGATACGACGAACATAAAACACTTACGATCAAAAAAGTATACTCTGAAGTAAAAAAAACGAATCATCTTACAGAACTCGATTAAACAGATTTATCAATACTAAGTAAACAAAATATATATTATTCGAACGGTTTCAGTTCATCGAAAGCAAATCTGATCAAATCAACCAAAAATATCAAATTCAAGTTCATATGCCTGATCTACAGCATAACTGAGTTCAGAAACTTATTATTGTGAGCATAAAACACTTACGAGCAGAAACAGTACACTATGAAGCAAAACGAGTTTATCAAAAACAAATATGCTTGGTAAACTCAAACAAACAAACTTATCAACACAGAGAAAACAAAATATCTACTATTACAAATGGTTACAGTTCATCGTAACCGAATCTGATCAAATCAACACTTACAGATCAGAAAAATATCAAATTCAACTTAATGTGCTTGATTTACAACAAAAACTGCGAATAAACAGCTGTATCAATACAGCAAAAACAAAATATCTACTATTCGAAACCACTAAAGTTCATCCAAACCGAATCTGATCAAATCAACACTAACAGATCAAGATTAAATAAATTCAAGGTCATATGCTTGATCTACCAATAACTGAGTTCAGAAACTTATTACCGTGAGCATAAAACACTTCTTATCAAAAACAGTACAGTACGAAGTGAAATGAGTTCATCAAAAACAGTACAGTATGAAGTGAAACGAGTTCATCAAAAACAAATCTACTTACTAACTCAAATTTACAAATTTATCAATACATGGAAAACAAAGTATCTACTATTCAAAACGGTTACAGTTCATCAAAGCCAAATCTGACCAAGTCAACACTTACATATCAAAACTAAACAAAATCAAGTTCATGTGCTTGATATACAACAACAAGTCAATAAACTTAATATTGTGAGCATAAAACACTTGCAATCAAAAACAGTACACTATGAAGTGAAACAAGTTCATCAAAAACGAATCTACTTACAAAACACAAATAAACAAACCTATCTATACACCAAAAACAAAATTTCTACTATTAGAACGATTACAGTTCATCAAACACGAATCTGATCAAATCAACACCAAAATTAACTCAAATTCAAAGTTCATGTGCTTGATTTACAACAATAACTTCGAATTAACAAATAACATCTACGATTCGAAACGGTTACAGTTCATCAAACACGAATCTGATCAAATCAACACTTACAGATTGAATGCAGTTCAAATTCAAGATCATATGGTTGATCTACAACAACAACAACTGAGTTCAAACACTTACACATTTCCAGTTACCGCCGACGAAGAACTTCCTGCCCATTTCCGATCAAAAAACTCGACTTGGAGAGAAAGAAATATCTTCGATGAGATTTGGTAAGGAGCAATGCGGATCACAGATAAGAATAATTGGGTATTTATATCAAATCTGTGGATCATACAGTGGTGAATGGACGGAAGTGCCCCTGGGTGAAAGGCGTTGTTTTGAGTGGTGGGTTAGGGGTAAATTGGTAAATGAAAGGTGTTAATGGGTTGTGGTTCGCTCACGGTTTTTTCTTGGAGGACACGTAAAACCGGGTGGTGGATGGAGGATTGGGTTTGATTGGTGGACTTGGGCCTGGTTTTCTTTTTCAGCCATTAATAGGAAATAGAATATTTACGATATTTTTATTTTGAAATATATTCGTTTATTTATGACGAGAATCTATATATTGTGAGAACTGTTGTGAAACAAACCTACTAGCAAACAATACAAGAGAATAATGGGGAGGAAGAAATTGATATTATTGATTGAGGTGTCTTTTATAATGAGATACAATAGGGGTATATATAAGGGTACAAAACTTAGAGAAGAAGCTAATCTATTTTTAGTGTTGATAACCATATAATAATATATGTTTATAACACTCCCCCTTGGTTATCAACTTTGGGTATGTTTGGCAAAAGTAGCTGTTGTTGGTAGCTGAAAGCTGGTGGCTGGAGGCTGGAAGCTGGTAGCTGTAGTTGTAGCTTTTTAGATTTATTTAGGTGTTTGGCAGAGTGGCTGGAGTTTTTAATAAAATGTATAAAATGATCAAAATGGACATTAAAAAGTTGGTACATTAGAAAGTTCATTATTTTTAGAGGTTAAAATAGTCATTTTTTTCCTAAAAGCTTGTAGCTCCTTTTAAACGCTACTAGTAGGAGCGTTTAACCAAAAGCTTCAAGCTCCTAACCTAAAAGCTTCTAGCTCCTTCAACCAAACAAGGCTTTTTATTAAGTTGGAGCTTTTTCTTAAAAGCTTAAAGCTTGAAGCTCCTAAAAGCTTCTAAAAGCTCCATGCCAAACATACCCTTTATACGCTTGGAGATAATGCCTCGTTAAAAACCTTGCTAAGAAAACCAAGTGGGACAAAACTATAGCTAAGGGAAAAAGAGTGCAGTGCGTATTGTCTCCTCCTGATAATGTTGTCTCATTAAAAACCTTACTAAGAAAACCCAATGGGATAAAACTTAGTGAAGGGAAAAAGAGTGCAACTTGTATAATGTTCCCCCTCATTTGAATATGCAACCTTTAAGTAACAAGTGTCAGTCTTCTATGAAAGTTGAGGAAAAGTTTGTAGTAAATGATTGTCGTTTGCTCTCTTGATGTGCAATCCTTTAATTAATGTATGATCTTCACGTGAAACTTTAATTGCCTCCTCTTGTCAGCATATACCATAAAATCCATGAATGTGTTTTGTCACAATCCCTGCATTTACAACTCTAACCGAACTTGTTGATGGGTTAGTAAAATATAAACCTATATCTTTCGTACCTTAAGAGTGTAGAATATATGTTGTACCAAACATTATGTTGGAAATTTAGTGAAAATAGCATTTTTCACAAATATAGAAAATGGGTATTTCCTAATTTTGGACGATAAATAAATATTATAAACTGAGGTTTATATAGATATTTATTTCCGGGTTTGTGTTCTATGTTGAAAGAGCTTCGCAACGAACTAAACCACGTCCAAAACGGAGCTAAGATGAATGAGATATCGATGCTCAAAGTTTGGTGTTTGAAACATTAAATGCTGAAATAAATGGGAAAGTAGCATCTTGTCCCACATAGGAGGAGTGATGAAACTTAAATGGGTATTTAAGTGGGAACACCCCATCCTTATTGTTTCATGGAAGCACACACTAAGTGTACTCGCGAAGGGTGCGGAGCACCCTAACCCGCACTCGCGCGCGTGGCGTGGGCGATGGGCACAATGTGGCGCTTTGATGGCGCACTTTGCACTTAGCCGCGAGCCGCCTTTGCATTTTTTACCGCGCGCGCGTGGCTCAGGAAAGGCTGCAAGGACCAGGTGGCGCAGACCCTGGAAGAAACATGGCAAGGCGCGCGCAGCGCACCAAAGTGAACCAGTATGGTGCGACTGTGTGGCGTGACCAGATGGGTTCCCTGGTGACGTGGCATGCGCGCGCAAGGCTGGCGCACCAGTAGGCTCGCGCAAGCATGTGAGCCATACTTGCGCACGCACAATAGGACTGTGGAGCAAGGATGCGCACGCAAGGGGTTGCGCACCAGTAAGCTCGCGCAGGGTTGTGAGGCACACTGGCGCGCGCGCAATAGGACTGTGGAGCAAGGATGCTCGCGCAAGGGGTTGCGCACCAGTAAGCTCGCGTAGGGTTGTGAGGCACACTCGCGGCGCGCAGCGCATCAAAGTGAACCAGTATGGCGCGACTGTGTGGCGTGACCAGATGGGTTCCCTGATGACGTGGCGTGCGCGCGCAAGGGCTGGAGCACCAGTAGGCTCGCGCAAGGATGTGAGCCATACTTGCGCACGCGCAATAGGACTGTGGGGCAAGGATACGCGCGCAAGGGGTTGCGCACCAGTAAGCTCGCGCTGGGTTGTGAGGCACACTGGCACGCGCACCAGCAGGCTGGCGTATGAAGACGCGCGCGCGACCTGCTGCTTCCAGAGTTAATGACAGATCAGTTACACTTCAGCAGTTGAAACAGACGAATCAAGGGTCTTGACAAGGAATGTAACTGACGAATTAAAGTGCATTAAAGACGTTTAATGCAATTTAATTCGTTAAGTTAATTCCTTTTGACTGTTTCAACCCAGATGCAGTATAAATACAACATCACCTCAACACCAGAAGAGACACCAAAACATCAACGAATTCTCTACAGAAAAATCATTTTCTTCTCCTATCTTGCAGCAAGGTACACCTTCGGGTTGTGGTCATCTCCGGCAGTGCAACTGCTTGGGCTGTTGTATCCTGGAAACAAACGAGTTCTCCTGGGAGACTCGAAATTTGTTTTAAGGGACCCGTGTCTAACACGATCCTCAGCCAAGGACGATTTTTCTGTTTAAATTTTGTTCTTGTATTTTCATTATTTCAGTTGTAATCCGTATTGTAATTTTCTGCTTTCTTTATTTTTCTGCTTGTGTAATTCAGTTAAATAAAGTTTTATTTATTTTATGCGAACGGATTCCTACACATTATCTCTTCACTATACATGGATTATATATTGTCAATGAATTTAATGACATATGTTCATGTATAACTACCAAGGTATATTAATACAATTAGTATTTAACTATGGTACTTCTGGACCAAGGATCATTGCTTCTTTGATAGGAAATGATAAGAGCAACTACTGGACATCATTAAATGTGCTGACACCATAAGCTTTATCCGTATGAAATGTCCAACATCTTCTAGATGTATTATAATTGATGGATAATAATACAAATGCATGTTCTACATATTGAGCCATAAATTGCAATGTCATCTTTAATTTGCAAAATGTGGTTTAAATATTTGAGCTCATTTTGATCTCTTCAGGAGATTCAATGACATCATCAACATATACAATAACACTTGTAAACCTCATATTGTTCTTTAATTGAAAACAAGTGGACCAGGTACACCATATGTATTTCTCTTTTGAAGTTCATCCGTAAGTCGATTATATCACATTCGACTTTACTATTTTCGTCAAATCAATCCTTTTTTAATATATAAAGATACATTGCCGATGTTTTGAAGTCAATGCCTTTGACATTTACAATCATTCACATACTTTTTCCACTTTGACTGATTATGTATGTGCATACACTCTTTAGGAGTTTTGTCACATAAACTTCCTCATTGACTTATATATCATGTGCAAAGATGTCTTGAACAATTGCTTTATTTAAAACTGTACCACGCTTGTACATTGTACATTGAGATACCATAATCACCGAGTACAGTTTTTCTATGTATATTTATTGGTGCACAATTATTACATCCTTAAGATGTTTTAATTAACCTTTTAGGAACTCAACTACTTTAGGAAACTCTTTAAGAGTTCTAGTTATATTTAGTATATATAAAATAATCATAACATATTCAAATTTGAATCTTGATGTTCTCGAGAACTTACTTTACATGACTTTGATAATTTAAATCCTCCAGGGACTTTTATGTAAATTTTCAGTATCATGTGATAAATATCATTCATAAGATGCATGTCAATTCTCTCTCTAATATTATTACCAGACTAATTAAAATATTGGAAAGCTATTGTATCCACCAATGGAGAATACAACTCCTCATAATCAATTTTAGGTCTTTACGAAATCCTTGTGCCACCAGTTTTGCCTTATACCAATTTCTTTTCATTTATTGATTCGTTAAAAGACCTTTTGTTTCTAATATGTTTTACAACCTTCGTTGTATGGACTACTGGTCCAAAACTTTCCATTTCAATAGGGAATTCGATTCTGCCTCATTTGCATCTTTTCGTCTTGGCCAATTATTTCTTGTATTCATTCATAGGCAGATCTTAAATCTTGATCCTCATCATTTCACAATACAAGCGCTATATTATATACAAAAGTTTAACGACGTCGATTTTATTTTTATTCCATATATTTCTATACATGATACAACTTATTGAGATCTCTTTATATTCAGGTACCTGGGGTTCTTCTGGAACCATCATGTCTAATGTCTCTTTAGGAGACCCTCTTAATATAACCTCGACTTGACCATCTTCATTAGCTGCTCCAATTTTCGAGGAGTTTTAATCTTGGAATCGCTTAGTCTACCACGCTTCAGGCGTGCCGTAGACTCGTCACCAATATATGGTTGTCCTTGTAGGACACTAATCTTACTTG
The DNA here is from genome assembly GCA_947069175.1 of Scalesia atractyloides. Classification (NCBI taxonomy): domain Eukaryota; kingdom Viridiplantae; phylum Streptophyta; class Magnoliopsida; order Asterales; family Asteraceae; genus Scalesia; species Scalesia atractyloides. Next base: position 3,185,207 of record CAMTDV010000010.1, read on the forward strand.
GAGCACTAGCAGTTGGTATATGTGACTTGGCTAGTCACAATAATTTAGGTTAGTGAATGTGTCTGGTAACTTATTTATTAATCTTTGTGAATCAATTATCATTTGAACTTCTGGTTCAAATCATTTAATTTGAGGATCATGATAATTCATTACTTCTCCAACTGCCTTTAATCTCCCCCTCATGTTGGGAATGTTGACCCATTAAAATGGATATCAATTAGTTGAGTCGTAGATAAAGCCATCTTTAATGGCTCACTGTATATAACCAAAGATAGTTGTTCATTCCCAACATGTATTTCCTTATCTCCTTTAAGGTCTCATCTATGTGTGTTGTGGTGGATCAATAACTATATATATTGCACAACTAAAAATATTAGATGGGAAATATTTGGTTCCTGACAAAAAACCAACCATAACGAGGAGGAATAACTACAACTTTGTTCGCTTGATGTGATTAAATGTTGCATTTAAAATAATATGTCCATAACATGATAAATTCTACTCTCATGATCCTTGGTTCGTAGACGTTCAGTCTCAACAAAAACACTAATTTTAACGATCATCAATAACTTAGGAATAAAATTCATCATTACAACTGAAATAAATATGCCAATCTGGAATAAGATGCTTGCTATCACATCAGCCAAGCCATAATCACACAAACTTTAGCCTGTGGAATTGATAACCATTTAGACGATGCATCGATTTAAAAAAAATACTAAATGGTATCGTGTTGGGATGTTCATATCCTCTAACCATTTCCAGAGTATTTAGGGATACACCCTACTTTATTTGGCAAATATATAATATTCCCTTAGAGTAAACATTACATGTATAAATATCAAGAAGAATCTTCTGGTTCTTCGGTAATTTCACATCATCAGCGACCCGGTGTGGTCTAACCGGTCATGCCAATTAATTAAATAATCAGGAACCATAAACTTCTGGTTTATGATTGTATATGTATTACTTACTCGCATGTAATACAAAACGTAAGATACGAGAGAATATTATAACTTCAAAGTTCAACCATCATGTTATATAAACTCCTTAGTTTACCACTTTTGGTGGTCCATCTCATTATTAACATGACCATCCTTACAATTCTATGATAATTACAACTTTCTCAATTATATCCATGATCACAACCTTTACAATGATCAATATGCAATCACATTCACCTCAGAGAATGATAAAAAATGAAGTAGTTCATGGATTTTCATTCTGAACTTAGTCACATGGGTATGAAATCATTTCAAACGATTCATATTCTCTTAATGATATTGCTACTTCGGTAAAGTATCTCACGTGTGACAAATAAAAAATTTCTAGCCATTTTTTATATAATATAAATTGAGATATATATTTACATGACCGAACCATGTAAGTTTTATCGGTCTAAAATTTTATGACCTTCTATAAACTGATAATGAGATTCAAGGAGAAAGTATGAAACTTCAAGGGTCATATCTAAACATATTTATATTCTTTCATGATAATGATAATAAACCATAACTTTGGTTTAGTTGTTTTTTCAAATGCTATATACATAATTAAATGATAGTATACAAAATACAAGGCACGCCATATAATCATATTATACAATGATGTTATAACATGTAATCATATAAAAACGAGTTATGATAAGCTTTTAGACGTTTATAAAACAAGAGACTTTTTCATTATATATAAGCAAACGTATATAACTTATAAAATATTCGATTATTGTATAACCAATCACAAAAATATCTTATATGCAAATCTATGTTACTCTATTTCGAAACATAAACAACACTTGCATCATCTTTACCATAATTATTGAAAAGGAGTAGCCATAACTTTGCACAACAACTCAGTGATCTTTAGGTTCAACTCCCATTAGTTTAATACTAAACTATTAAGCATGCAATCTAGTCTATTAATAGGTAAATGTCAATACTTCAAACTAACAATTCATTAAGGGTAATGTAGGCATCAACATATGGAATGCCTAACTTTGTAATTAAGGTAAGCAAAATATTCATCTAGTGAATATGTATATATGAACTTTATATATACATAACAGTGATTTAATTAACTAACTAACATAAAATATCTCATAAAAATTATGAATTCAATTAAATCAAATCTAAATCGTTATCGACATCCTGAATTTATAAAATCCAAATTCTAATTTAGTAAAACTAATTAAATCATAGTTAATAGGCTAAAAGAGCTCCGTTGTAAACTTCGATGATTAAATAAATGGAATGTTTTCAAATCAAATCTTCACTTTTATATTTGATCCTTGTATTTTGAAAAAAAAAATCACAAATAATAACCAATGATTACCAAATGTTGTGAAAGTGCAGTGTTCAATCCAAATAATTAACCTCACTAAATTATAATTGTTTTTCTAATTCTAATATATCTTCTTCCATTATCTACACGTATTTACCTTTTAAATCTACTTTTAAAACCCATAAATAATAAAGATACAATAGTATATGATGCTAAAATTTGCATGAATTATTCTTATCTCAATTTCACAAAACCATAAGTGTATCTATTGACATTTACTTGAGGAAAAGTAAATTGGTCAAGGAAAAATTGGTAGCACCAATATTTAAGAGCATTAATTATTATTTAGTCATGATGTTGCTATGAGATATATTAAGAGAGAAACGTACCATAGATCTAATTTCTCTTAGGTTGGAGTTGGCATGCAGATCTTGTATTAAAGTTGCCGATCGTGTGACGAACAAAACATACAATCATCAGGGGGTGGCCGTGGGAACGATAAATCATGGATGGGGATTAGGGTTTTGATGAGAACACTCTCGTGCTGATAACGTGTTGTAAAACAAACCTACTAGCAAACAATACAAGAGAATAATAGGGATGAAGAAATTGATATTATTGATTGAGGTGTCTATAGGGGTATATATAAGGGTACAAAACTTGGAGAAGAAGCTAATCTATTTTTAGTGTTGGTAACCATATAATAATATATGTTTATAACAAGAACAAATTATTAAGTAACTAGGATTAAGCCTTGCGTTGCAGCGGTTGTTGTAAAATTATGTCAAGTAGTACCAATGCTATACCACTGTCAACACCGGAAAAACTCGTAAAAACAAAATAAATAAAAACGGAAAAATAACGTCGAACGAAAAGCAAACGTAAAATCTTTGAATAACGCACGCTCGTTGCAGAGAAATTAAACCGAAATGTAAAACACGGAAAAAATAACTAAATCAATTCAGGATCCGCGTGTTACGAACTTGTCAAATGGAGAAAAATCGATGTGTTGTAACAGGCCTATTAAACGGGAAAAATATACGAAAAAAATGTTGAACCCCACAAGCACGTTGTGGTGCGTTAACTCACAAAATTTAGAACGAAACGTAAAACTTGAGAAAGATGAAAAGTATGGTGGACCAAAATTGAAAATGAAAAGAGTTGAGGTTAAATTGTAAAAGATGAAAAACTTTGGGTTAAACGTAAGAAAACAAAGGGTCTAAATTGCAAAAGAAGAAAAGTTTTGGGTTAGAAATTGAAAAAGAAAAAAACCTGTACATGAGGTACAACACTATAAATTACAAAAAAAAAGTTAAAAAAATTATTTTTATAAAGTTTATTTATTTATATATCTTTGTAGTATCTACCTCCATATTGTATATCTTTCAACTTTATAGCATCTACCACACATGTGTATATCTTTTAACCTAAAACATATGCAGGTAGTGAACAGCCAAACTAGTTTGTTTATATTTTTTGAATTTCGAAAAATAATGATGGAAAAACAACCCCAGATTTTATAAAATTTTAGATTTGATAACTTCTAACCTTTTGTAAAAATTTTCAAGCTTGTCATTATATAGTTGTCTAATAACCACCGGGTATTATTAATGCATGTTAATATTGGCCTCAAGAACTACCGGATATTATTAATGCATGTTAATATTGGCCTCAAGGGGGAAATATACTCAATGGCGTGCTATTATTGGCAAACTCAGTCGGGGGGAATAGTGATGTAAGATTAGTGGTGGCTTTGGCGGCTACCATTTTTTTTTTTTTTGATTTTAATGTTTATATTTTAGTTTAAAAATATGATTTTAGTCTCAGTTCAAAATAAAATTACGTTTTTATCCTCAGCTAAAAATTATAATTTTACCTTTACTTAGAAACTATGATTTACTCCAGTTTAAAGTAAAATTATAGTTTTGCCTCTCAGCTTAAATTTACGAATCTGCCACCAGTTTAAAATAATGAGTTTGCCTCATTTTTCCCCTTTTCTTATCTCAATATCTATATTTGAGTTTAAAATTACGATTTTAGCCTTAGCTCAAAATAAAATTAAGCTTTTGTCACCAGCCAAATATTACGATTTCACCCATAGTTCTAAACTATGATTTTGCTCCAGTTCAAAATAAAATTGCAGTTTTGCTTCTCAACTTAAAATTACGAATTTGCCATCAGTTTAAAATAATGAGTTTGCTCTCATTTAAAAAATTACAATTTACCCCGGTTAAAGTTTGCACTCTTACTGTCGTTTTAGTTTTTCTCCCTAGCTCAAAATTACGATTTTGCTCTGAGTTAAAAAATATGATTTTGCTCATTGTTTCTGACAAATTACTATTTTGCCATCAACTAGAACTTACATGCTTGCTATTGTTCTACATTTTTTTAGCAAAACTATGGTACTGTTTTGGTTTAATTGGTTGATTGATATATTTTTTAGATCGTGTTAGAAATAGTATGTACAAGTAACTAAAATATATGTGTATGTTATCAAACTAAGAAATATTCAGTTTAGCGCCCCACAACGTGGGCCGGGCATCCAACTAGTTCTTTACATACGGCTATTTTTTACATTCTTGTAGTGATGTCATATTTATAGAGATTGATATGGACGGATCAACGGGACTACTGAACCAAGAACTAAAGAAGTCAATGATTTAATTTTAAGTGGCAAATCGCGTGTAATTGAACCAATCAGAAGTGATGGTTTGGGTCAAAACATGACGTGGATATTGAAGAGGCAACGTATAACGTGCCGAGACGAACCAGTCTAAGCAAACCGAACCAATAAGCTCCGGCCCCAAAAGAGTCGTCCAATCTCCCGAAGGAATCTTTATAACTAACCCTGGGGTCCACATCAGTTAATGCTTCACAGCGATTGGTCCGGTTGTAACTAACTCTGCCACGTCAGCCTACCTAAAACTATAAATACAACGTCTCAAACTCAAAAAGGGGTAACGCCTACTTTCTCTCTCTATCTCTCTAAATCCACTTCATCTCTGCTTACACAAATACTTATTCTCACGCCCGAGTTTGGTCACAGAGAGGCCCCCCTCTTGTGACGAGGCTAACGGTGTGTTTTCTTTGATTTGTGCAGGTCTCACCATCACTTCTGGGACTCTTTTTCTGGTCTTCATCACTAGGCTAGTCCTTGAGTCTTCAGTGGCACCATCCCCTCGGATTCACTTAGTTTCCTTTCTTGTTACACTCAACCCCTTGACCTCCTTGTATTTTGGATGGCTTTTTTTGTACCATCCTACGAGGACATCGCATCTGGAAATACCTCTCAATCAAATACGTCTACAATACTCACTGAGTCCATAGTTACTCAGGGATTACAAACAGCTCCACTAACTGTCAGCTCGATTGTCTCCACGACAGTTCCACCGCCCATCTCTTCCATCACACCAGAGTTTGATGATGTTTTCATGCAGCGCAACCTGGAGCTCCTGAGACAACTTAAGCAACAGTAACATCGAGATGAAATGCTCCAGACCCTGCGATCGAACTTATTTGGAGGTCCTCTCCAAGGAGCCACCACTATGCCGACAGGAGTATTTTCCTCTGGCCCTCTGGTAAGTTCCACTTCTATTGTAAGCTCCACCCCGATATATGCCTCCCAGGGTTTTACTCCCTCAAATGAGTTTATTAATAACAGCCTATATGGTTCGTTTTGCCAGGGTTCCTTGGGTATAAACCCACAGGACGAAGAACTCGTCATGCCTTATCGACCTGTTTCCATGTCTTCTCAGTCAAAATTACCCCACGAATCCCTAATGCTCCGTTGCCTGCAAAACTTGGCCACTGCTCAACTCAAAGTTCACCGTTTTGGCTTTTCGAAAGACTGATGTACTTCTGTTCGTCTACAGGCTGAACCGGCATTCTCCGCAACTCTCCGCAGAATCTCTAAGCTAACTACAACGCACCCCCAGTGAGTATACTTGACCCATTTTCGCTTTAAACGCACTTTTGGGTGTTACATACGTTCCTATATTAAAATCACTTCACAAATCAAAATTGTTTATCACACGCGAATAATCTGATTGTGTATGCTCGAAACGTGATACTAGAAACATGTGACTAGGACTTATTTTCGTTGACTTGCCTCCTTAGTTAGTATGGTACTATAGTGTGGCTTGCACCCGACGGGGTCTAGTTAGGATGGACGCGCAAGCCTTCTCACCGTAGTTAGCATGAGAAATGAGCCTATGTTATGTTAAATGTTTTGGTGTATCATGATATGTAATTAGATTGTTTCGCAAACGCTTTCTCGGCTATGCTAGTATTATTCAAACTCGTATGCTCACCTTTACTTAATTGTATTGACTTGTATTTTAACGTATGTAACAGGATGAGGATTTTTTAGCTTGGATGCTTGGATGTGGCTTGCGTAGTTTAGTTTTGTTTTATTTTGTTTAGTTCCAAGTGTAATAAATCTAGGGAAGATCGGATCAGATTTTACTGTTTAAGGGATTTTGTTAATGTAATGATTGTTTAAGGATATTATGAGTTTAATAGTATGGGATGTTAAATGTTGATTTATTATCTGTAAATAATTGTTATGGAATCTCTTGAGACAACCTGGTTCGCCTAGTGCCACTACCCCGATGATTCCGCCATCGGTTGGGGTGTGACAGATTGGTATCAGAGCGCCATAACTTTAGGATAATAGGTAGAATTGCCATGATTCGACCTAGTAGCATGTTTAAGTACCCGATTGACCTACCTTTGAATTAAATGCTAATCTACTTGCCATAAATGCTTAAATGTGCCTTTCCTAAGGCTAATACAATAATACACGCTTGGAAACGCTCGCATCACACAAAACAAGTGATCAAGTCGAGAATAGGTGTGAAAACCGAGAACTCTCGATGAGATCATTCACTCCACGCATTCTCTCGCACGAGATATCTTCGTTGAGTTAGGAGTGACATCCAAACCTCGACGAAAATCTCCACTTCTATCTAGGAATAAAGTTGTAAGTTAGGGGTGAAACCCGCATCTTAGTAACTAATTCCGCAATTCAATTTCCAATCTCACCAAAGTCTCAGTTACGCCGATGGTTTGGTACACGTATTAACTGGAAGGGTAAACGTCGTTAGCCGCTTGCGGTGAGAACGTTTATCTATTAGGCCAAAGCGTGGGTCCAAATGCAAAGGGTAGTCGAATCACTTTGGCGTGTCAAATGTCTCAAAACCCCGGACACTCCCAATTGATTTAAGCCTATATCGTCGATTTACGCATCATCAAGTTTATTATTATTTACGTGTTTAAAATTTTGAGATTTTTCGCCTTATTCGATTTCTCGCTTTGATGATTTATCATATCATCGATTTCTCGATTTATCGCATTTACGCTCCATCGAATGTATGCACAACTCGCACAGATCTCGAAATCTAAAACGCTAACTAATACACCAACCAAACTAATCGCTTAACTCGCTTATGCATATGAGGACGTGTGCCTCATACGCGGTATTATCTATCTTATCTCGCTATTATATATCGCTTATATCTCGCATCTCGTATCGCGCTACGCATTGTTATTATTAGAAGGTGATACATGCAAATATGTGCTTATGTGCTTACGTGCTTATGTGCTTACGTGATTACGTGCCTATGTGTTTATGTGATTTTGTGCCTTGTATGAATTATAAAAATAATAAATATTTAAACATAACTCTATTATAATCGAATCTCATCTAATCTAAATCCTTCGTGTAGATGTCTTCTATGGGATCGCACACCCGAAGGAATCTCCAGCGCAGCAACGTCGACAAGCGCATCGCTACAATGGTAGCTAAGGAGATAGCTAAAGTCATCCCGCAAATTGTCTCAGTAATCCATGTTGTAAGCAGCAACTCATCAGTTGACTCCAAGGGATATGCACCGAAACCCCACTTCAGCTTTATGCAGTTCAAAGCATGTGGACCGCTAACTTCTCAGGAACCGAAGGGCCGAGTGCCATGTTCCACTGGTTTGACTCTATCGAGGTCACATTCCGCCAGAGTGGATGTCCCGAGGCTCTGCGCACTGTCAATGCTACCAGCGTGTTTCAATCAAGGGCTCTCGACTGTGGACAGCCGAGCGCAACAGGCATGGGAACGACGAAGCTTACGGACTCACTTGGGAGGAACTTAAGGAAATTATGATCAAGGAATTCTGTCCTCCCTACGAGATCCAGAAATTGGAGAACGAATTCTGGAATATCAAGCAAGATGGTCCCGATAACGCTGGTCTCACTGCTCGCTTCAAATAGTTGAGCATCATCTGTCCCGGTCAAGTGGATACGACCGAAAAGGCAATCAAGAAACGCCTCAATGCTCTCCCCGATTGCGTCGCTGACTTTGTTCAAGCAGCACACCCTACTACTATCGAGGAGACCTACCAGCTAGCCGCCGAGATTAATGACAAACGAGTTCAGTCTGGTTACTTTAAAAGTAGCAAGGTCGCATATCAGGCAGTCACCGAATCAGCAGCTCCTACTACCGAACAGCCCAGAGAGCCAAAGAACTGTCACCGTGGTCGCAAAAGGGAAAACCCGAGCAAGAACTTTGCTCTTACTGCTCCAGCGAACCCTCAGCCACTCCAGTCAGCAGCACCAAACGCACCGCCAGCAAAGCCTGCGTACACTGGACCGCACCCTATGTGCCCTAAATGCACATATCATCATGCCGTTGGAGGCAATTGCCGTTTATGGCCACTTTACTGTGAGTTGTCGTACTAGCCCGCATCAGCCAGCTCCTCAGGCTCCAACAGCTCCAGCCTTACCTGCTCCTCCTCAAGCCAACCAGCAGCAAGCTCCAAAGGCACGAGTGTGCTTTGTGCGTGGTGATCCGAACCACTTTGCTAATGTTTGCCCAAACCGCACCATGAAACAAGAGCCGCAGCAACAGCAACCACCACCCAGCCTCAGCAGCAACAACAAGCTGCGCGTGGAAGAGCCTTCAATCTCAATCACCGCCAGGCCCAGAATGACAACAATGTTGTCAATGGTACGTTTCTCGTTAATGGTATTTATGCATCATGTTTATTTGATACTGGTGCCGATAATTGTTTTGTATCGTTAGAATTCGAAAAGGTTTTAAAATGTAAGCGCGTTAAACTCCCAAAGACTTTCGATGTGGAAGTCGCCACCGGAAGAACCGTTACCGTTAATTTCGTGTTGCATGATTGTAATCTCGATCTCAACAACCACGTCTTCTCGATCAATCTCATACCTATGCCGTTAGGAAGCTTCGATATCATAGTAGGCATGGATTTTCTTCGTGAGAATCATGCTGAAGTTGTATGTTTCGATAAAATAATTCGTTTTCCCCTTTCGAATGGTGATCAACTTCATGTTTATGGTGAAACTCCCTCAAAGAAGTTGATGCTTTTGTCATGTACTCGAGCACACAAATGCTTGCAAAAGCGATGTGTTGCCTTCCTCGCTCATATCGTGAACCCGGAGAAAGAAAAGAAGACTTATAAAGATGTTCCCGTTGTTTGTGAATTTCCTAAAGTCTTTCCTGACGATTTACCCGGTTTACCCCCTACTCGAGATGTTGAATTCCGTATCGATTTGATTCCAGGCGCTTCTCCAGTTGCTAAAGCTCCTTATCGCCTCGCACTATCCGAAATGCGCGAGCTATCAAGCCAACTTCAAGAGCTTCTTGATAAAGGTTTCATACGCCTGAGCACTTCGCCATGGGGCGCTCCTGTCCTTTTCGTGAAAAAGAAGGATGGATCGTTCCGAATGTGCATCGATTATCGTGAACTTAACAAACTCACGATAAAGAACCGCTAACCTCTTCCTCGTATCGACGATTTGTTTGATCAGCTTCAAGGTGGTACTTGTTTTTCTAAGATCGATCTTTGTTCCGGCTATCATCAATTGTGCGTATTGGAAGAAGATATTCCGAAAACCGCCTTTCGTACCCGCTATGGCCATTTCGAATTCGTGGTCATGCCTTTTGGTCTTACCAATGCACCTGCGGTCTTCATGGATTTGATGAACCGTGTGTGTAAAGCTTTCTAGATTGTTTCGTCATTGTTTTCATCGATGATATCCTTATCTACTCGAAGTCGAGAGACGAACACGCGCGTCATCTCCGTTTAGTCCTCGAACTTCTTCAAGGAAATCGCCTTTATGCTAAGTTCTCAAAATGTGAATTCTGGCTCGAAGAAGTCCAATTTCTCGGCCATATCGTTAATAGTCAAGGAATTCACGTCGACCCTGCAAAAAGCCGTCAAGAGTTGGATTACACCGAAGAATGCTTCTGAAATCCGTTCATTCCTTGGATTGGCGGGTTACTACCGTCGATTCGTCGCCGACTTTTCAAAAATCATCGTTCCGCTTACCGCTTTAACTAATAAGGACAAACCTTTTTTTGGGATTCCAAGCAAGAGGAAGCTTTTCAAACTCTCAAGCGTATGCTATGCAATGCTCCCGTTCTCGCTTTACCCGACGAAAGTGACGATTTTGTGGTTTATTGCGATGCCTTGAACCTTGGTCTTGGTTGTGTTCTCATGCAACGAGACAAGGTTATCGCGTATGCGTCTCGACAACTCAAGATCCACGAGAAGAACTACACAACCCACGATCTCGAACTCGGTGCAGTTGTTTTTGCATGAAGATATGGCGACACTACCTTTACGGTACTAAGTGTACGGTCTTCACCGACCATAAGAGCTTACAACATATCTTTAATAAAAAAGAACTAAATATGCGACAAAGTTGATGGGTTGAACTTCTCAACGATTACGATTGCGAGATACGCTACCATCCCGGCAAAGCAAACGTCGTCGCCGATGCTATAAGTCGACGAAGCTATGTATATGGTATTCGTGACTCTCAAGCTTGTGCTAAGCTTGAAACCCTCATCCGTGCCGCTCAATTCGCCTGCTTTAATGAGAATACACTTCAAGACGAAATTAAATGTGGTGCCGAAACTCAGCTTGTATCTATGTCGATCGTATTTTGATTCCTACTCGTGATAATCTTCGTAAGTTGCTAATGGACGAAGCTCATAAATCTCGATATTCCATTCACCCCGGAGCCGACAAGATGTACCAGGACCTTGGTCCTAAGTACTGGTGGCCGGGCATGAAAAAGGACATCGCCTTGTACGTCTCAAAATGCTTAACTTGCTCGAAAGTTAAAGCCGAACATCAAAGGCCCTCTGGTTTACTCGAACAACCCGAAATCCAGATGTGGAAGTGGGAGAGTATAGCTATGGACTTCGTTAATAAACTTCCCCGCACTTCATCCGGTCACGATAGCATTTGGGTTATTGTTGATCGTCTTACCAAATCTGTGCACTTTATTGCTATACGAGAAGACTTTAAGGTCGAACTGTTAGCCCGAATCTATACCGACGAAGTTATATGTCGACATGGGACGCCTCGTGACATCATCTCTAACCGAGACGGTCGTTTTACCTCGCGTCTCTGGGAGACTTTTCAATCCACTCTCGGTACTACTCTCAATCTCAGTACTGCTTTTCACCCTCAGACCTACGGTCAGACTGAGCGCACGATCTGCACCCTCGAAGACATGCTTCGTGCGTGCATCATAGATTTCGGTGGTAACTGGGATACGCATTTACCTTTAATCGAGTTCTCGTACAATAATAGTTATCATACCAGCATTCAAATGGCTCCTTTTGAGGCACTGTATGGAAGAAAATGTCGATCGCCTATTGCATGGCACTAGATCGGAGAAGCACAAATCACCGGTCCCGAGCTAATTCAAGAAACAACCGACAAAATACTCCAGATCAGAGACAATCTCTTAAAAGCTCGGAGTCGCCAAAAGAGTTACGCCGACAAACGCCGCAAGCCCCTGCAATTCGAAGTGAGAGATCACGTACTCCTAAAGGTTGCACCTTGGAAGGGAGTGTTCCGCTCCGAAAAGAAAGGAAAGCTAGCGCCACGATACGTAGGACCCTTTAAGATTCTGGAAAGGATCGGCAAAGTGTCTTACCGACTCGAACTGCCGGAGGAACTTAATAATGTACATCCGACTTTCCATGTGTCTAACCTCAAGAAATGCCTCGCCAAAGAGAATCTCCATGTCCCTCTCAAAGATCTGCAAATCAACGAGACTCTCCATTTCGTGGAAAAGCCTGTGGAAATCATGGACCGAGAGACTAAGAAACTACAGCGCTCTCGCATCCCTATCGTGAAGGTCCGATGGGAGGGCAAACGCGGCGCCGACTTCACTTGGGAGTTGGAAAGTGATATGAAGGCCAAGTACCCGCATCTATTTGTTACAGCTACTGCCTAATTTCGGGACGAAATTCCCTAAAGTAGGGGAGACTGTAACAACTCGAAAATTCGATTGTTATCTTTTCTTTTGTTTTCCGTTTATCTGTCCTTTTGTAATTCCGAGATTCGACTTATAATAAAGTTTATGTTAATTAATTATGATGTTGTACGTTATTAACGCATCTAATCGCTTATTAAATTTCATCGCTAATCTCATCGCATCGTAAATCGCAGATTATTTATGTGGTTTTATATTATTTATGTGTTATGTGTGTTTATGGTTATGTTTGCAATCGCTCTCGCATCGCTCTCGCACTCTCGAATCGCTAAATCGCACTATTATATCAACTATAACGCTTAACGCTTTAATTTAACGCTTAATATAACTATCTAATGCGAACTGAATAACCAAACGAACTCTTAACGCGAATAAACAAAGAAAGTCCAAAATTTGGACAAGTTCGCTCGAACTTGGTGTGACCAAGTTCGGCCGAACTTGGCTGGCAAACAACAAAATCCTCTATCACCTCTCAAGTTCGCTCGAACTTGGCTGATCCCTCACAAGATCAGCAATTTCGGCCGAACTTGACTAATTCCTCTTGAGTATTTAGCAAGTTCGCCCGAACTTGCATAGAATCGTGCAGGTTCGACCGAACTTGGTCTAATCAGCTCTCATTTTTTGTCATCTCCTATAAATACCAAGCTCTGTTCTCTCATTTGAACTTGCTGCAAGTTCGCCCAGAGCTTTCAAAACCCGAAACCTTCATGTTCTAAGTAAGAATCAACCCGATTTCACTACGACAACGTTTATCAACGATCTACAAAGGTTTACAATGATTTTGGCATAAGGCGTAGTTTTCGTTTTCATCAAAACTCATTCTTTTACGAAAATCTTCATCTTTTTCTTAAAAAACTTCTGTTTAAGCTTAGATCTACACAATACGAGTTCGTTTGACGATAGTAGGGACTTCCCAAACATGAGATCTGCAAGATCTCGGCTTGTAAGTGATAGATCTGAGAAAAACCTTCGAAAACCATTGATTTCTACACAAGATACGGACTTTTGATGATGTTTTGTTCATTTTCTGATATGAAACGAAGCATCTATCATTCAAGATACCAGATCTGGAAGCACAAGGATGTTTATGTTGGTTTACACAAGCCGGACTAATCCGAACAAACCCCGAGTTCGCCCGAATTAGCCCATGCTTTTGTAAAACGGCTAAAACAGCTCTAAAAGACTCTCCGACCTAAGTTTGCTTAGTAGCACAGGGTTGGAGGGACGAACACTCGATTTTCCTCAGCAAACGACGCGAAAACGCAAGATTTTGGACCCGAAAATATCAAGTTCGCTCGAGAATCCCCAGTTTCCCCAAGTTAAGTTCGACCGAACTTGTACCCAAATGGGTCAAGTTCGACCAAACTTGGTTGCTTTTCACCAAGTTTTCTTGCAAGTTTGCCCGAACTTGCATAGTTTATTAGGAAACTATACAAGTTCGCCCGAACTTGTCTCCTCAGTAAGGATTCTCCACAAGTTCGCCCGAACTTGACAAGATTCTTAAGAATCTCATCAAGTTCTACCGAAATTGGCTCATAACTCACCAGAATTATACAAGTTCGCTCGAACATGTGTGTCACACACAAGTTCGCCCGAACTTGGCCACTGCTCAACTCAAAGTTCATCGTTTCGGCTTTTCGGAAGACTGATGTACTTCTGTTCGTCTACAGAATGAACCGGCATTCTTCGCAACTCTCCGCAGAATCTCTAAGCTAACTAAAATGCACCCCCAGTGAGTATACTTGACCCATTTTTGCTTTAAACGCACTTTTGGGTGTTACATACGTTCCTATATTAAAATCACTTCACAAATCAAAATTGTTTATCACACGCGAATAATCTGATTGTATATGCTCGAAACGTGATACTAGAAACATGTGACTAGAACTTATTTTCGTTGACTTGCCTCCTTAGCTAGTATGGTACTATAGTGTGGCTTACACCCGACGGGGTCTAGTTTGGATGGACACACAAGCCTTCTCATGGTAGTTAGCATGAGAAATGAGCCTATGCTATTAAGTGTTTTGGTGTATCATGATATGTAATTAGATTGTTTCGCAAACGCTTTCTCGGCTATGCTAGTATTATTCAAACTCGTATGCTCACCTTTACTTAATTGTATTGACTTGTATTTTAACATATGTAATAGGATGAGGATTTTGTAGCTTGGATGCTTGGATGTGGCTTGCGTAGTTTAGTTTTTTTTTATTTTGTTTAGTTCCAAGTGTAATAAATCTAGGGAAGATCGGATCAGATTTTACTTTTTAAGGGATTTGTTAATGTAATGATTGTTTAAGGATATTATGAGTTTAATAGTATGGGATGTTAAATGTTGATTTATTATCTTTAAATAATTGTTATGGAATCTCTTGAGACAATCTGGTTCGCCTAGTGTCACTACCCCGATGATTCCGCCATCGGTTGGGGTGTGACAGTAGCAATATGAAACAATGACATTTTCGCCGAAAGAGCATCAATTACCCTATTTTTTCATGGAGAGACTAGCCAGGAACATAATTCACTACTGCCCCACTCGCATCAACGTCCATAGGCTCCCCCAGATTCCCCAAACCGCAAACAATAAAGTTTGATTCGGATTCATACCATGTCGGCGAGGAGGAGGCACTATCTTCTCCCTCGTTCTGTTAAGGGCTAGGTCGAGATGCGTTGGAAGACGTAAAACCAGTACCTATCTTACCAGAAAGAATTGGGCCAACTTTCGAAGGCGATGAAGATCGAACAACATCCGCATCCTCACTAGCTATAAGCTTTGTATCAGCCTGACCAAAGGAAATAGGACTGAAAGGTTGAAAAGGTCGGTCTCGGGGTTTTACCACCAGTTAAATGAGCAGATAAATTCTCCAACAGACAAGTCGTAGCAGGATCACGGATCTGAAACATGTTTTCATTAACAAGGTCAAGGTACGGAGGACCCTGTTTTGTCCTGGTCGCTACAGTCTCGAGCTCCCCAACATCGAAAGACTTTAACCTCAAGGCATCCTTCAAACAGATAGCTGCGAGCAGAAGAAAGTAAAGCAAAATAAACGCATAAAAATAGATGGAAGCATAATTATACATGTCGCAACCCCTGACCCCTACCCCGGGAGTGGGAGCCGCAAGACACAGAGCTGGTGGTACCGGTGTTTATTAATTTGGCAGCAGAATTTCAACATCAGGATCGTAGTTAGTAAATAATTGATCATAGTTTCAAAACACCAAACTTTTATATT
The DNA here is from genome assembly GCA_947069175.1 of Scalesia atractyloides. Classification (NCBI taxonomy): domain Eukaryota; kingdom Viridiplantae; phylum Streptophyta; class Magnoliopsida; order Asterales; family Asteraceae; genus Scalesia; species Scalesia atractyloides. The sequence continues at coordinate 3,201,028 of CAMTDV010000010.1, forward strand.
ACACAAAATGGGATAAAACCCAAGTTTCAATTACAATACATTTGTAGGGGTAAACCCTGACTTATGGAAAATATAAACTTCGTTTATTTAGGTAAATAAGCCTTCAGTGCTCTCCAGCTGGCTTCTATCAGCTTCACATTAAGTTACCTGAAACGCATTTTAAAAAGATTTTATCAGCAAGAAATACTGGTGAATACATCCCAGTATAATCAAAACAAGTTTTATAGCTTTACAGTTATTGAGAGCATTTGCATTTACAATGTTTATATCTACAGCATTACCCAATCAGTACTGTCACTCCTGACTTGTGGATCATGTTACCCATTGGCAAAAATCCATTTGTCCAACGGTAACAGATTCAAATTTCGAATACAAAACCCCAACATACCGGCAGTAATTGTAGAATACATATACTCAATCACTGTTAAGCATAATATTTTGACTCACAAAAAGGTTTACAAAAAGAGAATGTACTCACTTTGAAAACTTAGGTATTCCTACGGAGTTCCTGATGAAAATTCTTGATTACTTCCTGGAATTTCTATTTAAAACACACAATGCACATGCATTAGTAAATTAACCCAGGTCACTTTTAGCCATACAACCGAGACAGAACCCCAGCGTGCGTAGTTAAGCAGAGCCTTGACATGCGTCGGTGGGTCCTAAATCAATCGGGTAGGATAACCATACAGCACAAGATAGAACCACAACGTACTCAGTCAGGCAGAGCCTTGACATGCGTTGGCGGGTTCTAACTTAGGTGGGGTAACGAATTAGTGATCGGGGGTTAAGATACTTACAGTGGGTAGCGCTTCGCAGGTTTAGGGGTTTAGGGTTTCAGGGGGGTGTTGGCGGAGAAACAGAGATTCAAAGAGTATACGATCGATTCAGAGGATCGAAAGTGAGCGACGATTTCAGTCCCAGGCCGCTCCTTTTATACCCGAATTTGACATCTCCTGCGCGTCGCGCTGGATTCCGGGTCCCCTCTCGTGTGGCGCCTGAGAGACCTAGCTAGGCTAGGTCAGCCTGGTCACAAGTGTAGGGTTGCGAGATGGCGCGAAACGGTGACACGTCACCTTGACACCTCTCACGCGTCGCGACAGAGACTGGTGTCTCTGGCGCGTGGCGCCTAAGCTGTCCAGGTGAGCCTGTCTCGTTTTGCATGCCGCGTCTTGATTTGCGTGTCCGGTTTTACGTTTTGGCTCGGTTTGGGGTGTTTTGGAGAGTTGTTACATCCTCCCCACTTTGATTTAAATCTCATCCTCAAGATTCACTTGAATAGGTGTGGATATTTTCTTTGCATTTCTGACTCTAGTTCCCATGTATATTCTCTTCCTCTCTTTGAATCTCATTTTACTTTTATCAGAACTAATCTTTTGTGCTTGAGATTCTTGATTTTCCTCTATATCTTCAATATGAATGGGTTTCTCAACAAACTTAAGCTTCTCATTTACCTCTATATCTTGAAGAGGTATCACCAATGATTCATCTGCTAAACATTTCTTGAGATTACATATGTGAAATACATCATGTATTCCTGCCATTTCTTCCGGCAATTGTAGCTGATAAGCTACGGGGGCCCTATTCGTTTGATAATCTTAAAAGGTCCAACATACCTTGGGGTTAGTTTTCCTTTCTTACCGAATCTTACCTCCTTTCCATGGTGAGACTTTTAATAGCACTTTGTCTCCAACTTGAAATTCCAAAGGTTTGCGTCTGTTATTTACATAACTCTTTTGACGATCTTGGGCTGTTTTTAGTCTTTCCTTGACTTGAATAATTTTGTCAGTTATTTCTTGTACAATCTCAGGACCTGATAATTGCTTTTCTCCAATTTCTGCCCAACACACTGGTGTTAGACATTTCTGTCCGTAGAGTGCTTCAAAAGGTGCAGCATTGATGCTGGAATGATAACTATTGTTGTAGAAAAATTCTATCAAAGGTAAATGTTCATCCCAATTTCCTCTGAAATCAATTATACAAGCTCTAAGCATATCTTCCATTGTTTGGATTGTCCTTTCACTTTGGCCGTCTGTTTGAGGATGATATGCTGTACTTAGATTTAATCTGGTTCCCATTGCTTTTTGGAAACTTGTCCAAAAATGCGAAGTAAATCGGCTATCCCTGTCAGACACAATAGATAAGGGAATTCCATGCAATGAAACTATTTCATTTACATATAATTTAGCTAGCTGTTCCATACTGAAAGTTTCTTTCATCGGTAAGAAATGATCCGATTTGGTTAACCTGTCTACAATCACCCATATTGTATCATTACCTTTTCGCGTCCTGGGTAATTTGGTAACAAAGTCCATTGTTATCAATTCCCATTTCCAAATTGGCATTTCCAATTGTTGCAACACTCCTGAAGGTTTCTGATGTTCAGCTTTAACCTGTGAAGATGTTAGACATTTAGCAACGTAGGTTGCTACATCCTTTTTCATACCTATCCACCAGAAATTCTCTCCTAAATCTTTGTACATCTTATCACTTCCAGGATGCATTGTATACTTAGTCTTATGGGCTTCCTTTAAAATTCTATTTCGCAGGTCTCCTTGAATAGGAATCCAAATTATTTTCTTATGGAATCTCCAAACTCCATCGGTTCCTTTTTCTAATTCCTTAATCATTCCTTTTAATCCTTCAGCATCGTCCTTGATGGCTATTTCCTGAACCTGTTTAATTTGCTCATTTAAATCTATTTGAAGATTTAGTTTAAGAGAGCGTACTCTTTTCGGGTTCTCATGATACTTTCGACTTAAAGCGTCTGCTACTATGTTAGCTTTTCCTGCATTATACTGGATATCACAATCATAATCACTAAGGATTTCCATCCATCACCTCTGTCTCATGTTTAATTCCTTTTGTCCAAAGACATATCTTAAACTCTTATGATCTGTGAATATCACAAACTTACAACCGTAAAGATAGTGTCTCCAAATTTTAAGGGCAAAAATTATTGCTCCTAATTCCAGATCATGTGTAGTATAATTTCCTTCCTGCTTCTTGAGTTGTCTAGAGGCATAAGCAATAACCTTTTGTCGTTGCATTAGCACACATCCATATCCTAATTTAGACGTGTCACAATAAACTGTGAAGTCTTCAGTTCCTTCTGGCAATGCGAGTATTGGTGCGTTGGTTAACTTGTGTTTTAAAATCCTTAATGCTTCTTCCTGCTTTGGTCCCCATTCAAATTTAACTGATTTGCAAGTTAGCTTGGTTAATGGAATGGCTATTCTAGAAAAATCTTGAATAAAGCATCTATAATATCCTGCTAATCCAAGAAAACTTCTTACTTCCATAGGCGACTTGGGGACTTCCCATCTGGTAATCGCCTCTATCTTTGTGGGATCCACATGAATTCCTTCATGGTTAACCAAATGTCCAAGGAATTGCACTTCTTGTAACCAGAATTCACACTTCGAGAATTTAGCGTAAATCTTTTCCTTCCTTAACAATGACAGGAGTAAATGCAAATGCCCTGCATGATCTTCCTTACTCTTAGAGTAAATTAGAATATCATCCATAAAGACAATTATGAATTTATCCAGGTATGGTTTACATATCCTGTTGATCATGTCCATAAATGCAGCTGGGGCATTGGTTAAACCAAATGGCATGACAGTAAATTCATAATGACCGTACCTTGTTCTGAAAGCAGTCTTAGGAATTGTCACACCCCGACCCGCAGCGGAAAAGGTGATCGGGGCATGATTGGGTTATCATCAAAGCTCATGACATTTATTTTAACGTTTCATATTCATTAATACAATTTAATGGAAATTTACAATCATAATTACATCAATGACCTAAACATCAATCTAAGCTTCTTTGTTTTCTTCTAAGGCATTTCCTATGTTTTCCTTGCTTCATCCTGTTCACCTGTATCATGTGTAAAAGGGTTTTTGGATCAACAAAAAGTTGGCGAGTGAATCCTATGGAAAACACTTTGAACAAGTTTATTTAATTGATTATGAAATAAAGTGCACAACCACACATGAGTAAAAATAGATGTAAACTTATTCATAAATCAAATTAATATTAAACAATACACACATGAACAATAATGGATCGTTTAGAGGCACGCGTTGCTCAACTCGTCTCTCACGAGGAACTGATGGGCCTAATGAATGAATTGCATAAACATGATAATATGAAAGACATAACTACAAACAATATAAACTCAATAATACACAATCATGAACAATAATGGATTGGTTTTGAGGCACGCGTTGCTCAACTCGTCTACCACGAGGAACTGATGGGCTTAATGAATGAATTTCATATAAGTTGACAAAATGAAATACATAATTACAACAATATAAACAATCTAAGTTTAGATCACGATATGGTATGGCACAAGTTTAAATAAAAGAGTTAATTATTTTGTGACACATGACACACCCCAAAACGTGTAATAAAAAAGGGGGGGGCGTTGTAAGATTCACTCACAGTGGGTGCGTTCGGTTGATGATGTTGAATGCACGCGAAGTGGTTTTAACCACGAGTGAAATTAACCTAGATAAATAGCATTATGGTTCGGTAAGTAAACGGATTTTATTAATCCATTTTAGTAGGATTGTTGGGTGTATTTTTGTGAGTTTAATGCTATTTTCTAACCTTAAAAATGTTATTTTTAAGTATTTTTAATTTATTTTTAATTAAAATAAATAAATAAAAATAAAAAAATTGACTTTTTTGACCGTTGACCGTTGACCGTTGACCATTGACCTTGACTGTTTGACCGGTTCGTATGCGTGTAAGTGTGCGCTGAGTGAGGCTCGAACCCGAGACCTCCCGTACGCGTGCACGCAGCTCTACCAACTGAGCTACGTGTCTAACCCGAAATATTTCTGTTTTTAATTATATTTATATATTAATTAGATTAATCTGAAAATCAATTTATTTCTAAAAAGATTTTACTGAATCGGACCGGTGCGCTCCACAGGTCTCGAACCCGGGACCTGTGGTTTAGGTTAACACACAGTCCACCGCTGGATTGTGTGTCTAACTTGTTAAATAATCCGATTTATATTATACTTATATACAAACTGAACATTTCCATTTCTGTCTTAAATAAAAAGTTTAATAATTATCCGGGCAGGTGCGGTAGCCCGGACTCGAACTCGTGTCCTGTGATTTAAACATACACACAGTCCACCGCTGGACTGTGTGTCTATCTTGGTTATTATTCCGGTTATTATTATACTTAACATATACAGCGGTGACTTCGGTTCGGTTAACAAAAAAGACCTTTTTATTAAGGCAGCATGCGTGGGATAAGATTCGAACTCGAGACGTTAGTGTGTTTAATGTGCACACAGTCCACCGCTGGACTGTGTGTCTAACCCGAGTTATAACTTGATTTTAATTATACTTATATATTACAGAAACTTCGTCTTCTTCGTTGATTTTAACCAGAATCGGAAATCCGACTGGTTTGATGATTAAATCATGTTCGTTAGTGTCTGATGGTTAATTACATGTGAGATTAAATAAAAAGGTTGAAGGATTAAGCGTAAGGTATACCGACTGGACTCCTCTGTTTCTCCGGCGAAACTCCGGCGACAGCAAACACTTCCGGCGACGTGTGTCTTGCAGCAGAGAGTCTTCAGCAAGCTTGAAAAGGATGTGGGTGACTTCGGTATAAGCTCAGGGGTTTAGTAAGGCTTAGAAGTGGAGGGTTCGGTTTTCCGGCGATGAGCAGAAGATTTCCGGCGAGTGAGTTTTCGCCGAGAAAGGGTGCGGTTTTGAGCGAAAAAGTTTGCAGAGGTTCGAGGGGGTATTTATAGGGCAGGTTATCGATGAACTTGGTCCAATTTCCGACTTGATTCAAAGTCATTACGTTTTCCGGCGGTTATAGTTTGTGTCGCGGACTCAGGCGTCGGTTATAACCGATGTCCTAGTAAATGTTTACGTTATAACTGAAGATATCGTAATTTCTTGGCGAGTTAGTCGGGATTTCCGACGACTGAAATTTGGGCGCCGGTTTTGAATTCGAGAATCATGATATGAATTAATTGATTCTAATAATTAACAAGGAACACTAGTGGCGCAGTGGTTGAGTGTGTGTGTGTTAAGTTTGCTGAACCGGTTACTGACTGACCCGGGTTCGAAACCCGGCAGTGTCATATTATTTTTATTTTCTTATTTTTAACAGTTTTTCAAAAACAAATTATATATTCCCATATAATAATTAATTATGTATCGTTTAAAATTATTTTGGGCATTAAATTCGCAACGAAATTTTTAACTGATTGTTCGGTTAATAAACGGAGCGGGTTTGGTAAAAATCCGTTTTTGACGAATGTTACAGTATCCCCTGCTTTTTAGAAATTTCGTCCCGAAATTTAAATAGTGATATATTTGACTAAAAGAATGATGGTGTTTAGTTTGACAGTTACATACTTAGAAGAAAAGTAAGAGTTTAAATTTTTGTTTGAGGCGGTAACGTCCCTTGTAAGGGTTAAGTACCCAATTACAGGAATCGCTTTTTGTTGCCTACTGTAAAAGTATTGATAAGCAGAGATTCGCTAAATATGGTATCATGCATAAGAGTTTGGATATGTTTGGAAGGATATGGTTATATCCTAAGGCAAAATTTCTAATACTACAACCTACATGGAACTTCTCATAACCATCTAACAATACCTCTGATCCTTTGACAAGAATACTTATATATAGGAAGTACCAGCGGCGTATCCACCATATTCTTGTCAAATTTTCATTGGTTTTATCAGTAAGTTATGATTGGTTCTATGACTATAGAAAATAATAAACACAACAGCTAATATTTGAATTCACATTCTGATAGCATATATGTTTGAATGGTGACAGTTCCTCTCTCGTTTGTTATGACGGAGAGGTTAGTTTATGTAAAAATGGATCACAATCCAATTTCTTTAAATAGCGAGATGATATAAATGTAACACAAATTTCAATCAAGACAATACTAAATCCTACATGGAACTTCTCATAACCGCCTGATAATGTCTCTGATCCTTTGGCAAGAATACTTATATATAGGAAGTACCAGCGGCGTATCCACCATATTCTTGTCAAATTTTCGTTGGTTTTATCCGCAAATTATGATTAGTTACCAAGAAACTACTAAATCCTACATAGAACTTCTCATAACCGTCTGACAATGCCTCTGATCCTTTGACAAGAATACTTATATATAGGAAGTACCAGCGGCGTATCCACCATATTCTCGTCAAATTTTCATTGGTTTTATCAGTGAATTATGATTAGTCCTATGTGACTCTACAACCAATACAACAAACACAAAATACTGAAAATGAAAAAATGTCTGTGCGATCAAGGCTCAATCAAACGGAGCCGATCGTATTGCATGTACTGAAAATGAAAATGTCTGTGCGATCAAGGCTCAATCAAGCGGAGCCGATCGTATTGCATGTACTGAAAATAATAAACTTAATCTAAACAACAATCACACAAACAGCCTATACATGGAACCTCTCATAACCGCCTGATAATGCCTTCCGATCATTTGACAAGAATACTTATATATAGGAAGTACCAGCGGCGTATCCACCATATTCTTGTCAAATTTTCATTGACTTTATCCGCAAGTTATGATCAGTTCTATGTGACTCTACTACAAACACAACAACCACAAAATACTGATAATGAAAATGTCTGTGCGATCAAGGCTCAATCAAACGGAGCCGATCGTATTGCATGTACTGAAAATGAAAATGTCTGTGCGATCAAGGCTCAATCAAACGGAGCCGATCGTATTGCATGTACTGAAAATAATAAACTTAATCTAAACAACAATCACACAAACAGCCTATACATGGAACCTCTCATAACCGCCTGATAATGCCTCCGATCATTTGACAAGAATACTTATATATAGGAAGTACCAGCGGCGTATCCACCATATTCTTGTCAAATTCTCATTGACTTTATCCGCAAGTTATGATTAGTTCTATGTGACTCTACAACAAACACAACAACCACAAGATATTGATAATGAAAATGTCTGTGCGATCAAGGCTCAATCAAACGGAGCCGATCGTATGTGGGCACGCCAGGTTCAACCTCATAATGAAATGGGGAACATGCTCAACGCTCATAATGTAATGGGGAGCGGCGGCCTATGAAATTGCATGTACTGAAATAATAAACAATAATTACTCAAACAGTCTACACATGGAACCTCTCATAACCGCCAGATAATGCTTCTGATCCTTTGGCAAGAATACTTATATATAGGAAGTACCAGCGGCGTATCCACCATATTCTTGTCAAAGTTTCATTGGCTTTATCCTTAAGTTATGATTGGTTCTATGTGATTCTAAAATATAAAGAAAAACATAAAACTAAACGATTGGAGTTGAATCTGGATTTTCGGTGAAGAGGACTAGTTGGGTATCTTCGTTTGGGCCGTCATTATCTTCGACAGGATTGGCGTTGATGTTGAAGACTCTTCCTCTTGCTGGTGGCCTAGCGGTTGGGTTTTCTTGGTTTACTTGGTTAACTGGGTTTGATTGGGCTTGAGCGTTTATGATGTTAACCAATCCAGGGCACGTGTTTCTAAAGTGGGTAGGGTCGCCACAATTGAAACAAGTTCGAACATATGGGAACATGGGGTATTGGGGTTGTTGATAGGTTTGGTTCATGGTTTGAGTAGGGGGAGAGATTTGGTTTTGAAAGGTGCGGCAAACCTTGCTCAAATGACCATAGCGTCCACAAGTTGCACATAGTCGACAAGGTAAGGTAAGGGGATGGTGGTAAAAACAGTTGTTGCATCGAGGGTGAGGTCCAAGATATGGTTTTTTATTTGGGTAAGTTGAGTTGGGTGCCACTTGAGTGATTGGGATAGCTTGGATGGGTATGGAGTGTGAAATTGGTTAATTTCGTTGGATAGCAGCGAAAAGTTGCCCGTCTCTTTTTCTCTTAGAATTGGGTTGAGAAGGGGATTCGGTTTGGGTGTAGTCGGAGGTTTCAGTCGATGCTTTATCCTTCTTCTTCTCCTCCTTGAAGTCTTTGTTCCGGATTCGGTTCTCGGTGAGCGCTGTTGCTAGCTCCATTGCTGCTTCCAAAGTTGCAGGCGTGGTACTTATTACAGAGTCTTGAATCTTTGACGAAAGACCACGAATGTAGTGCTCGATCAAACGGTAGAGGGGAGTGAACATGTTGGGAACCAGTTGATGTAACTCGAGGAATCTTCTGTTGTATGTGGTGTGGTCTCCTTCCTTTTGCTTCAACGGATAAAATTCATCTTCTAATTTCTTGATTTCGCTCCTTGGGCAAAATCGTCTGGTCATGATTTCTTTTAATTCATTCCAAGTTAAAGTCATAGCATCATCGACGCCTCGTTTGGCCTTCTCTGTATTCCACCAAGTAAGTGCTATCCCATATAATCGACCGGTAGCATATCGCACTTTGCGATCATCGGGGCAATCGCAATTTAGAAAAGTGTTCTCCATCTCTTCAAACCAATGGAGGAGAGCGGTGACGCCTTCAGTCCCTTTGTATTTTGGAGGGTCGCATGATTTGAAATGCTTGTAGGTGCATTTAGTGGTATTTGGGGGAGAGTTGATAATGTTTTAATTTTCTTGATTGACAGGATTAGCGGTAAGTGCTTGTTGTACTTGGATTACAATGTTGGGTATTACGGCAGCCATTTGTTGAGCGATTAGGGCAGCCATGCGCTCGCGGGCTTTTCCTGCTCTCATCTTCCTACGGGTGAGGTTAGAAGACATCTACAAGGAATACATGTCAAGAGTATGAGTTGGATGCTTTTGGGATCATGGGTCGCACTAGGAATGAACATTCATAAAATAATTATAGAAAAATAAATCTACTACATCCATAGGATGTCTTGGGCTTTGCTCGCCATTAGGCCCTACATGCCGCCATACTTCACCTTCGTAATCATGTGGGCCCCCATGAATACCGGGTTTTTCATATGGTTCGCATGGGTTTGCATGGTTGCGTACACTAAAACCCGGAGAAAATCGAGAAATATGTATACAACGTGTGATATTCGGAATGTGTCCAGGTGTAGACACGGTGACACCTCAAAGTGGGTTAGTTCGAACGACGTTTGGTGTGGCATGCTTTGGCCTAATAGGTCCTTCGTACTCTCATCGTTAGTCCCCAGGTAGGCAAACTGGTCCGTTATATTGGATTTATACGAATGCCAACCTAGACAGGACATTTCGTCTACCGGTACTTGTACCCTTCCAGTTACTACATGCCCGTCGCAGAACTTACTTTGATGAGATTTGAAAGTTGCAACAAAATCTTTGAATAATGAGAGTATGAAAATGAATTGAATATATGAACATTGATATATGTATAATGAATATGTATATAAGTATGTATGTTTGACTGTAAGCATAAACAAATATGAAACAAATAAATATCATAAGTTTGTATGTAACCACCTAATCAATTAAAGTTTAGGCAGACTATAGTATAGGCTCTAAGGGTCTAATAACCTATCCTATATCCCTATAGTCATGGCTCTGATACCAATCTGTCACACCCCGACCCGCAGCGGAAAAGGTGATCGGGGCATGATTGGGTTATCATCAAAGCTCATGACATTTATTTTAACGTTTCATATTCATTAATACAATTTAATGGAAATTTACAATCATAATTACATCAATGACCTAAACATCAATCTAAGCTTCTTTGTTTTCTTCTAAGGCATTTCCTATGTTTTCCTTGCTTCATCCTGTTCACCTGTATCATGTGTAAAAGGGTTTTTGGATCAACAAAAAGTTGGCGAGTGAATCCTATGGAAAACACTTTGAACAAGTTTTATTTAATTGATTATGAAATAAAGTGCACAACCACACATGAGTAAAAATAGATGTAAACTTATTCATAAATCAAATTAATATTAAACAATACACACATGAACAATAATGGATCGTTTAGAGGCACGCGTTGCTCAACTCGTCTCTCACGAGGAACTGATGGGCCTAATGAATGAATTGCATAAACATGATAATATGAAAGACATAACTACAAACAATATAAACTCAATAATACACAATCATGAACAATAATGGATTGGTTTTGAGGCACGCGTTGCTCAACTCGTCTACCACGAGGAACTGATGGGCTTAATGAATGAATTTCATATAAGTTGACAAAATGAAATACATAATTACAACAATATAAACAATCTAAGTTTAGATCACGATATGGTATGGCACAAGTTTAAATAAACGAGTTAATTATTTTGTGACACATGACACACCCCAAAACGTGTAATTAAAAAGGGGGGGTTGTAAGATTCACTCACAGTGGGTGCGTTCGGTTGATGATGTTGAATGCACGCGAAGTGGTTTTAACCACGATGAAATTAACCTAGATAAATAGCATTATGGTTCGGTAAGTAAACGGATTTTATTAATTCATTTTAGTAGGATTGTTGGGTGTATTTTTGTGAGTTTAAGGCTATTTTCTAACCTTAAAAATGTTATTTTAAGTATTTTTAATTGATTTTTAATTAAAATAAATAAATAAAAATAAAAAAAATTTGACTTTTTTGACCGTTGACCATTGACCTTGACTGTTTGACCGGTTCGTTTGCGTGTAAGTGTGCGCTGAGTGAGGCTCGAACCCGAGACCTCCCGCACGCGTGCACGCAGCTCTACCAACTGAGCTACGTGTCTAACCCGAAATATTTCTGTTTTTAATTATATTTATATATTAATTAGATTAATCCGAAAATCAATTTATTTCTAAAAAGATTTTACTGAATCGGACCGGTGCGCTCCACAGGTCTCGAACCCGGGACCTGTGGTTTAGGTTAACACACAGTCCACCACTGGACTGTGTGTCTAACTTGTTAAATAATCCAATTTATATTATACTTATATACAAACTGAACATTTCCATTTCTGTCTTAAATAAAAAGTTTAATAATTATCCGGGCCGGTGCCGTAGCCCGGACTCGAACTCGTGTCCTGTGATTTAAACATACACACAGTCCACCGCTGGACTGTGTGTCTATCTTGGTTATTATTCCGGTTATTATTATACTTAACATATACAGTGGTGACTTCGGTTCGGTTAACAAAAAAAGACCTTTTTATTAAGGCAGCATGCGTGGGACAAGATTCGAACTCGAGACGTTAGTGTGTTTAATGTGCACACAGTCCACCCCTGGACTGTGTGTCTAACCCGAGTTATAACTTGATTTTAATTATACTTATATATTACAGAAACTTCGTCTTCTTCGTTGATTTTAACCAGAATCGGAAATCCGACTGGTTCGATGATTAAATCATGTTCGTTAGTGTCTGATGGTTAATTACATGTGAGATTAAATAAAAAGATTGAAGGATTAAGCGTAAGGTATACCGACTGGACTCCTCTGTTTCTTCGGCGAAACTCCGGCGACAGCAAACACTTCCAGCGACGTGTGTCTTGCAGCAGAGAGTCTTCAGCAAGCTTGAAAAGGATGTGGGTGACTTCGGTATAAGCTCAGGGGGTTTAGTAAGGCTTAGAAGTGGAGGGTTCGGTTTTCCGGCGATGAGCAGAAGATTTCCGGCGAGTGAGTTTTCGCCGAGAAAGGGTGCGGTTTTGAGCGAAAAAGTTTGCAGAGGTTCGAGGGGGTATTTATAGGGCAGGTTATCGATGAACTTGGTCCAATTTCTGACTTGATTCAAAGTCATTACGTTTTCCGGCGGTTATAGTTTGTGTCGCGGACTCAGGCGTCGGTTATAACCGATGTCCTAGTAAATGTTTACGTTATAACTGAAGATATCGTAATTTCTTGGCGAGTTAGTCGGGATTTCCGACGACTGAAATTTGGGCGCCGGTTTTGAATTCGAGAATCATGATATGAATTAATTGATTCTAATAATTAACAAGGAACACTAGTGGCGCAGTGGTTGAGTGTGTGTGTGTTAAGTTTGTTGAACCGGTTACTGACTGACCCGGGTTCGAAACCCGGCAGTGTCATATTATTTTTATTTTCTTATTTTTAACAGTTTTTCAAAAACAAATTATATATTCCCATATAATAATTAATTATGTATCGTTTAAAATTATTTTGGGCATTAAATTCGCAACGAAATTTTTAACTGATTGTTCGGTTAATAAACGGAGCGGGTTTGGTAAAATCCGTTTTTGACGGATGTTACAGGAATGTCCTCTTCCTGTACTTTCAGCTGATGATATCCCGAGCGTAAGTCGATCTTAGAAAAGAATCGGGCTCCTTGGAGTTGATCAAACAAATCGTCGATTCTCAGTAATGGGTACCAATTTTTAATTGTAACCTTATTCAATTCTCGGTAGTCAATGCACATTCGCATTGATCCGTCCTTCTTCTTAACAAATAACACCGGTGCTCCCCATGGTGATGAGCTAGGTTGTATGAAACCCTTTTCTAGTAATTCGTTCAGTTGTTTTTTCAGTTCCTACATTCCGTCAGTGCTAGGCGATAGGGGGCTTTGGCAATCGGTGCTATTCCTGGTATTAGGTGATTTCTAAATTCAACCTCTCGATCTGGCGGCAATCCAGGCAACTCTTCTGGAAAAACATCAGAGAAATTTGATATTACAGGAATATCTTTTAATTATTTTCCTTTAGTGTTGATGATTATGGAAATCATATACACCATTCCTCCTTTTTGTGTATAACTTGTCGCTTTCATCACGGAGATGAACTTTGTTGATATTGTCGACTTATCTCCCTTAATTGTGATCCTCTCGCCAGATGGTGCAATCACTTCTACATATTTTTGATCACACAATATTCGTGCCTGATTGGTTACCAACCAATCCATTCCTAGCATGACATCGAATCCGGCTAGATCCATTGGAAAAAAAGGTTAACAAAAAAATTTTGACTTAAAAGTTCTATCTTAGTTCCCTGCAGGATTTCGCTTATTTTGATAGAGGATCCATCTGCCGTCTCCACCAAAAGTCTTGGTGAAGTTTAGTTAATGGTTGATTAAGAAAATTGCAGAAGGAAGTATTTATGAAACTTTGGTTTGCACCAGAGTCAAATAATACTTTTGCATAAACATCATTAACTAAAAATGTACCGGCAATCACATCCGGAATCATCTTGGCTTCTTCGGCAGTCAGCACGAACGCTCTGGCAGTCTTCTTGGGTCCTTCCGTCGTCCTTGCTTTGTTGTTTGCCGATAGAGCTAGTTTCGGGCAGTTGGTTTTATTATGACCGGCTTCTCCACAATTGTAGCATAGCCTATTATTAGGTTACTTTCTGCAGTCTTCTTCCTTATGCCCTGGGATTTGCAGAAATTGTAGTATGTAGAGCATTTCCCGGAATGCTTCTTTTTGCAGTACTTATATAGGGGTGACGAAGAACTTGCCCCTTTTCCGCGATAGGAATTACCATAACGTAGTTCCTGAGTAATCTTTTGAGCTAGGTTCCTTTTCTGGTTTTCTTCTTGCGTATGTACCAATTCATCTGTCAAGGTGTTTGCTAGCTCTACTGCTTCTTCAATAGTTTGTGGTCTAGCTGCCTTAACCACATGTCTGATTTCACTGATTAATCCCGAAATGTAACGGGAGATTAATACTAGTTCTGGGAGGCCAGGGTTGGTACAATCCTTGCATATTCAAAGAATGTGGTGGTATAATCTTTGCAATTTACCCCAATCATTCTATGATTTAGGAACCTATTAGCAATATGTTCATTTTCATTAGGAGGATAGAATTTCCTTTCAACTGTTTCCTTAAAGTTGTTCCATTCCATACTGTAAACTCTGTCACTTCCTCGAGACTGAAGAATGGTATTCCACCATTCTAAAGCTGCATCTTTAAAAAGATTAGAAGCATACATAACTTTATCCTCATTGGCACACTTGCTTATTTTTAAAACTGCTTCTGTCTTTTCTATCCAGCGCAAGGCTGAAATAGCTCCTTCACTGCCTCAGAATTCTATCGGTTCGCATGATAAGAATTCTTTATAAGAACAACCATATGAGATGGTTCTTCTTCTTTTTGGAACAGGATCTTGAATTAGTAGTTCGTGATTTCCGTTATGCTATGATTTGGTTCAAAGGATACGCATTTACTTCCGTTTCCGGACTTACCGTTTTCTGCCTTTTTAATAGAGTCGATAATATAGGGCATAACATCTATGATTCCTTGGGCTACTATGTGTTCGATAGCACTTTTATTCATTTGATTCTCGTTATTATCGTTATTCTGGATTTCTTGATTTACTTCGTCTGACATCTGAATCGTAAACATTTATCAGGTATTAATATCACAGAATAATAGATATCACACAACACAGTGAACCAAAATCGTCTAGCATTGCGACTTTTACTCTTTTCATATATATGCGTCTATTACAACATAACTGAAATTCAAACATTAGTAACTATGCATCGATATATGTATATAGGTGGTATATAGTTTATATCTATTTTAGTTTTTTTTTTCTAACTATGTAACAAAATACACACATATATATACATATATAGTAGGTGGCGGTTGCTTAAAACTGCATTTCCCGCTCGTCATACTTCCAGACGAGCTTCTCTCCGATTTGGCGAATTCGGTTTCCTTCCTCCACCAGTTCATCTCCAAGCTGGCGGAGTTCTTCCACATGCTCCATGGATAGCACTGGGGCTGGCACTGGTTCAGGGTAAGGTGGAACTGGTTCTTCGTAGGGGAATGAGTTTTCCAGTAATTGCTGTATTTCCCAGTTGTTGGCCCACCATAGGTTTAGAGGATTTGGTGCTGGAATCCTGGGTTCCTCGTTGGGGTCAAAGGCTGGGATTGGAAATTGGTTCCCCTGGTTCTGGTCTAGATTCATGGGTTGGTTGGGAAATAAAGGAAGTATCTGTGGTTCTGGATTTGCTACTTGGTTGAAATTAGGCTCTCCTCCTATATTCCCATACAAGTGGAAATTCGCTAATTGTCTATCCAACTCTTCTTCCCATAAGGGTCTAACTTCTGGGTTTTGGGTATTTCTAACTGCTATGGCTTGTTGTTGGGCTTGTCTTAATCTTTTCCTCCTTTCTCCTTTGCCTCGACTAAACCAACCTCTCTTTTTAGGGGGGAAAGGTTCTACAGCTTTGGCTTTGAAAACAAAGATTCCCTCGGAATCGGTAGTTGATCCAGCGGTTGACTGGAAGGTTCCTTCATTAATGGGAGAATGAGGTAGGTGATGATAAGCGTCAAAAGTACCCTGATCACTCATACTGTAAACTAAGAAAATTTGTCAGATTAACACAAAATAATCATAGAAGGTATAGATATTCTCTAACACATTAGGATAAAATTTAGGTATGTAAAAGAACACCTAAATGGCTTAAACCAATGGCATGGCTCTGATACCACCTTCTGTCGCAACCCCCGACCTCTACCCCGGGAGCGGGAGCCGCGAGACACAGAGCTGGTGGTACCAGTGTTTATTAATTTGGCAGCGGAATTTCAACATCCGGATCGTAGTTAGGAAATAATTGATCAGAGTTTCAAAACACCAAACTTTTATATTACACAAAATGGGATAAAACCCAAGTTTCAATTACAATACATTTGTAGGGATAAACCCTGACTTATGGAAAACATAAACTTCGTTTATTTAGGTAACTTTTATAGCCACTTTTCTAAGCCTTTAGTGCTCTCCAGCTGGCTTCTATCAGCTTCACATTAAGTTACCTGAAACGCGTTTTAAAAAGATTTTATCAGCAAGAAATAGTGGTGAATACATCCCAGTATAATCAAAACAAGTTTTATAGCTTTACAGTTATTGAGAGCATCCGCATTTACAATGTTTATACCTACAGCATTACCCAATCAGTACTGTCACTCCTGAATTGTGGGTCATGTTACCTATTGGCAAAAATCCATTTGTCCAATGGTAACAGATTCAATTTCGTATACAAATCCCAACATACCGACAGTAATTGTAGAATACATATACTCAATCACTGTTAAGCATAATTAAAATATTTTGACTTACAAAAAGGTTTACAAAAAGAGAATGTACTCACTTTGAAAACTTAGGTATTCCTACGGAGTTCCTGATGAAAATTCTTGATTACTTCCTGGAATTTCTATTTAAAACACACAATGCACATGCATTAGTAAATTAACCCAGGTCACTTTTAGCCATACAACCGAGACAGAACCCCGGCGTGCGTAGTCAGGCAGAGCCTTGACATGCGTTGGTGGGTCCTAAATCAATCGGGTAGGATAACCATACAGCACAAGATAGAACCACAACGTACTCAGTCGGGCAGAGCCTTGACATGCGTTGGCGGGTTCTAACTTGGGTAGGGTAATGAATTAGTGATCGAGGGTTAAGATACTTACAACGGGCAACGCTTCGCAGGTTTAAGGGTTTAGGGTTTCAGGGGGTGTTGGTGAAGAAACAGAGATTCCGAGAGTATACGATCGATTCAGAGGATCGAAAGTGAGCGACGATTTCAGTCCCAGGCCGTTCCTTTTATACCCGAATTTGATATCTCCCGCGCGTCACGCGGGATTCTGGGTCCCCTCTCCCGTGGCGCCTGAGAGACCTAGCTAGGCTAGGTCAGCCTGGTCACAAGTGTAGGGTTGCCAGATGGCACGAAACGGTGACACGTCACCTTGACACCTCCCGCGCGTCACGACAGAGACTGGTGTCTCTGGCGCGTGGCGCCTGGGCTGTCCAGGTGAGCCTGTCTCGTTTTGCATGCCGCGTCTTGATTTGCGTGTCCGGTTTTAAGTTTCGGCTCGGTTTGGGGTGTTTTGGAGAGTTGTTACAATACTGAACGAGCAAAAGGAAGAAAAGGTTAAACAAATATCTCAAAATATGACTACATAAAGGCAAGTACACCCTTTTTCCATAATGTACTAATCCTTGCCATCCCATCGGAGCGTAGGATGATAATCCGGCTCGGGCCAAATCGTGCTAATCTTCCCCAAAACAAGAAGGTGTTCCGGTAACTTTTGAATGCGCCCAGCTTCTTTGATTAAGGAAGCGTATAAAGTTTGATCGTATTCAAAGTTATCGGGGAGGGCTCCAGGAAGTGTAGATCTTTTGAATCTCCATGACATCTCCAAGGGAATACATCGATCATCAATAAGAAAAAACCGATCTTTTCAATCTTTCATGCTTGAAGTAATCCAAGAAAAGCATGTCGCGTTCTTGTTTCGTACCTCGAAGGTATACCAGCTCCCGCTCCGGTTCAGCTTGTAAAAGGCCCGGAACACATTCAAGTCAGGGTCCGACCCAAGTGCTCGGCATGACAACTCAAGTTGATTCACCTTGGCAAGGCCGAAGGGATTCATTTGAGAAATATGCACTTGGTGGAACATTAGGACATCAATAAAAAACTTGGTAAATGGGACCTATAGTTGCAGTACTCAAAAAACTTAGTATATAAAGAGATTTTTCCGGCAACAAAGGGATTAGCCGGAGTATCTTTCTCCGGAAGAACTGGGTTAAGGGATTGGGGAATCTGGTATTTATCAATAATCCAATCCAACCTAGATTGGGTCAGAACATTAAAACTACAAGACAAATTATCTTTGTTCGTCATAATTGAAAAAAGGAATAACGAACCTGATGACGATAAAACCGAGTTGCTTGAAAAAAGCGGTGGAAAATAGAAGAGGGCAAAAGATAGAAAGAAAGATTTTTACCTTCGTCATTAAGTAAAAACCTTCTTCTATAGGAAGGGAAGAGGAGATGAAATGATGGATGTGACAATCAAGTCACCGCCTCAAAAAAAGGCCAATCACAGCAGGACACGTCAGCAAAAGACACATGACAGCTAGAATCAACAAAAGGAAAAGTTATAGTAACATAACCGTCACGGAATTAAATGACCGACAACACCAAATTCAAAAGATTGAAGTACCCCGCCAAATCTAAAGTCTCTACTCAGTCCGTAGCATTACAAACAATAACACGGACTAGGGGGACTTGAAGAGGCAACGTATAACGTGCCGAACCGAACCAGTCTAAGCAAACCGGACCAATAAGCTCCGGCCCCAAAAGAGTCGTCCAATCTCCCGAAGGAATCTTTATAACTAACTCTGGGGTCCACATCAGTTAATGCTTGACAACGATTGGTCCGGTTGTAACTAACTCTGCCACGTCAACCTACCTAAAACTATAAATACAACATCTCCAACTCAAAAAGGGGTAACGCCTACTTTCTCTCTCTATCTCTCTAAACCCACTTCATCTTCGCTTACACAAATACTTATTCTCATGCCCGAGCTTGGTCACAGAGAAGCCCCCCTCCCTGTGACGAGGCTAACGATGTGTTTTCTCTGATTTGTGCAGGTCTCACCATCACTTCTGGGACTCTTTTTCTGGTCTTCATCAATTGGCTAGTCCTTGAGTCTTCAGATATCATATACAAATTAATTTCGACGGTCGGTGAATCATTAATGTTTTTTTAGTTAATTTTCATTTTGTTTCCTGTTAGTTGGTCATTTTAACGATTTTGCCCCAATCATATAAAATGTGTTATTTTAACGGTTTTGCCCTAACCGTGAAAACGATCAAACCACAAGGAGCAAAATGAAAGTTAACTCCTCTTTTTTACTTTTAATTTCACTTCTTATAATATTCGTCTTTATCTCATTATACTTTTATATAATTTGTTTTTTTCCTAATAACCTGTGTTCGTTAACCTTTTTAAAATAACGTTGAATACGCAGCTTTCTTTATTTTTTTCGACAATCCGCCCTAAACTTTATTGAAAATGAGGTAGTATTCTTAATAAAGTTCTTTTTTTTTTGTATCGTAATGTTTACAGTGTCCTCACCATGATGAATCAAATGAAACCGATTTCGGCCAAACAATATCGATATCAGTATCAATATTATCAGATTCGGTACAAGTATTCTTTTTATGGTTTCGATCGATGTAAAACACGTGTCGATATCCTTTTTGACATATAATTACTTTTTTACTTTTCTCTTTAAATTGTTATAACGAGTATTGGTACAAAGGAATCGACGTCACGTCACAGAGAGGAATTTTACTTGTTATATCAGAAATTCTCAACAAAAAAATGTTACACAATTCGATTCCTACTTCTGTACAAAGGTATATAACAACATGATGTATATCAAATCAGGGATGAAAATTCCTAATACAACACGAAAAAAAAGAGTTGCCATATTTAACTCGGTTATTGAACAAATTGTGTTTAGGTTGATCCGCTTAACACGTTTAACTTAACAAATCATATTCAGTGTAATTCGTTTAACATACTTGGTTAAAGAGGTTGACTCGTCAACCCGCTCTTCAATCTCATTTATCACATGCCTTAAGCCCGTTTTGTACATGTACAACTTGTTATAATCCATCAAAGTTTTACTTACTTTGATAAGCATAAAAAACACAAATTTTGGGGAAAGGATTCTAACTTATTTCCTTACTGAATGACATTATGAAATGTGGTTCAACCTTTATAAGTTTGTAAACAATTGCCTTACCAAATGGGGCTCGATCCCCTGAACTTTTCGCTCAGTAGTGTTATGTATGTACGTTTCGTATAGGTTATTTTAAACAAAACAACCTTTAAAAGTTTGTAAACAAAAGAGCCAATATGATATCATAGAGAAATACAAAATACTTCGTTTACACATCCTTTTCGTGTCTAAATCATATCCTAATTAGAAAATAAACGTCATGTGTCACGCCTCTATCCCATGCCATCCTCTCTCTTATTTCTCTTTCCTTTTTATCGCTTTTTTTTTTTATTTATAAGGGTCAAAATCATGTAATGAATACTAAGCAATGAAAATAACAACACAAGACAGTTTTGGATTTTCATGCCTAGCATGTGTAGTAAACATACCAATTATGATCAGACTAGTTTAACCCGTTTGAATAAAAAGGTCACACTAGAGGTGTACAAAAAATCCGAATCTGAAACCGATCCAAAAAATAATTCAAAACCGATCCGATGGGGAAACCGGACAGAATCCGGTAGGACCACCAGATCCAATCCAAATTTCAAAATTTTCAACCCACTGGATTTTTTCTAGATCTTCTTGCATTGGCTCCAATCCGGATTTTTTGGATCCGGATTTAAAAAAATTCGGTTTCTTATTTTTCTTATAAATTTTATTGAGTTTATCTTATATATGTATTATTTACTTGGTATTTTTTTTTTATCAAGTTATGTTATATTACTTATAAAAATATGTAAAGATGAACTTAAGTTATGTAATTTTCTTTTGAACGACAAATTTGGATCACTGACGAACCACTGGAGTATCATTGTGCCACTAGCGTATTCACCCGATCATATCCATCTTCATTAGGCAATAATGCATACACACTAATTCAGGAGAAAACCCAATAAAATATTGGAAAAACCCCATTTGTGGGAATCGAACCCAGGACCTAATAACTCTAAGCCTTATCACACCCCAATATGTCACTAGGCTATTATGTCATGGGCTAAGCTTGTAAAAATATGTAAAGATGAACTTTTGTGAGTTTATTTTATTTAGTTATCAATTTTTATATATTTATTTAGTTTATATAACTTTATAAGTAATAAAAAGTTCAAAAACAAATAACATATGATTTTTTTTTAAATCAGAAATCCGGATATTTTTTATAAAATCTGGTTTCTGATAATCCAATCTGGGTGTATAGGATCGAGTAGTATGGACATTTGAACCGGATAAAATCCGATCCGGATTCTTACAATTCGGTTTGACCATCATTTGACTTTATCCGAATCGAATAAAATCCGATCCAGTTTTCAAAAAAAATCCAGTTAGTGCACCTCTAGGTCACACTCGCATTTAAAAAAAATAACAACACCAAAATAATAAAGTTCTGAATTTTCATGTCTAGCATGTATAGAAATCATATCAATTATTCCACCCATCATCTCGTTTTAACGAAAAAAGTATATATGTATATATTCTTATAGTTGTTAACCCGTTTACGAGGACTAATCCATTTACAACCCTTTTAACTCGTTTAAAGTTGATGTTTCTGGCATCCTATGCAGGTCTGCCAATTCAACATGTTGATCTGACACGATTGTCGCCCTAGGTTGTGCTAAAAATATATGGTCATACTCAGGTTCGTCAGCTATATTTGTATCGGTTTAGTTTGATTCGATTTTTTTCATAGAAAACTCTAAACCGATTCTATGTTGTCCCGAAGTTTTAAGACTTCCCAAGTGTACCAAAAAGAATAAAGTATTAGCCATAGCTTTAATACAACCTAAATATAACTAGTAATACAACCCCGTGCTTCGCTGCGGGGATACAGTTCTACATGATTAAACGTACAAAGTTAAGCGAAGCGACGTTTTTCACCTGGTAAAAGACCCCGTTTTCCATTTCGACATGATTAAAGTACAAGCTACAAAGTTGAGCAAAACGAAGTCTTTTTTCACGTAGTAAAGACTTAAGGTTCTACATTATTAAACGTACGAGAAGTTTTTCACCTGGTAAAAGACCCCGTTTTCCATTCCGACACGATGATTATTAAAAGTACAAATTACAAAGTTGAGCAAAGCGAAGTTTTTTTCACCTTGTAAAGACTTACGTTCTACATGATTAAATGTACGCGAAGTTTTTCACTTGGTAAAAGACCCCGTTTTCCATTCCCACACGGTTAAAAGTACAAAGTTAAGCAAAGCGAAGTTTTTCACCTAGTAAAAGACTGCGCGTTTCGGTGGTAAAGTAGATAACTTTGTATCACTATTCATTGCTTCTCCATCAAAGAGTTCTTACAGATTCATTAGTAGCAGTAGGAATGTTTCAATTCGAAACCGACTGTAAACATTTAAGAAGAAAGCCTTACAATTTTATGCCTAAAAACCTTTACTTGTAATTGTACACACTGAGTCATATCTCATGATATATTCCCGCAGTCTCGAAGTCATTTCATCTTCCGTCAGGCCTCGAGCAAGTGAGCTGCAAAAATATCGTTTAGTGCCTCGGCCTACTATGTAAACTACAGCCGGAACTGCCGGGTTGCCACCCTCAGCTGCAACCGCCGGTCGAACCCCGAACTCGTTCACGTTAAAAATCAAACCAATCGGCCGAGCAGGAGACGTAGCTCCGTCCACATCATCAGGAACACCCTCGGGCCGTGATGCAATAACAGCATTCACAACGTCAGGATTCGTGCAACACTCGATCCGCAAACTACAATCCGGAAAAGCCCGGAGGGCGGGATCATCGTTTAAAGTGAGCCAAGCGCTGTCGATATCCCGATGCTTGTAGTTAGAGTAATGACGCGTGGCGGTAAACTCCAGCCAACCGTTTACGCAGTCCAGGAGGATGGTGGGGTAAAATGACCCCGCACGATTGCCTCCCTTCACATCGATAGGTGCAAGCGGTACACCGATCGCTTCTAGATTATCGATGAGGCGAAAGAAGTGACCGCTTATGAATTCAAAATGTTGAGCCCGTCCACACGTTTTACTCCTCTCTGCTGATGTGGCATACACGACAAGCGCGTCAAGACCGCCCATTATACGTAGGGGTCCAATGCTACCTAGTACAGATGAGATAAAGGCGGGAAACTTAAACTTGTTGCCAAGAGGCGATTTGGGGTTCATCTGAGCAACAAAAAGGGTAGGTGCATGACTCTGGAGGATAAAACGCAGTCTGTTGTAAGTAACCGACATTGCGGTGTCGACCATCATGTTAACATCAGAAATTATAGTATCAGTAATCGCGTTATCGCTCACACCACCGTACCGAACACGGAGTTCATGAATATAAGGTAAAACCCGGTTTAGACGATTTTTCATAGCGGTAGCAAGATGCTCTAAATCGATCCAGTGAACGGTCGGCTTTTCATAATAATGTGAAGGGTGCCTGATGAAACAGCTTGTTGAAATGTGGCTCTGATACTTTACATCATTCCAATTGCACCTGTCAGAAGAGGACGGTTTGCTTAATCCATGCATATAAAAATTAAACAAACGTTAAACAAATGTTTTAATTTGAATTCTTCGGCTTCTTCCGCATAATCTTTCATCGACACTTCTTCATGGGTATCTTTACATATCTCGTTATATGATGAGAAAAAGCACTCTTCTAAATATAAACCGACTTCGGGAGCTGTAGGCACATTGATTTTTACATCCCTAAAATCATCATAGATAACAAGTTAGAACCTCATAACTAACAATTATATGTAAAATTACTAAACTGCGTTATTTCATACCAATTTAAATCTGTTGAGGTTCAGATATATGTTTTTGTAAGGTTAAAATCATAAAATGTATAATTCCCAACGAAAAGAGAGTAACGTATACGAAAGTTACTAATGAAAGAACTAACGGTCGTAGAGCAGTTTCAATAAACGATTCCAGAGCACAACTCCTCATAACAGCAACCGCAAGACCAATCATCTTCCTTATCTGGTGAAGCATGAAACTCTGCCTAACAACTTCACATTTCACAAACTCTATCCCATCTATCGTAACAGTCGTGTCAGCATGAAAGGAAATAATGGTTCGATTAGCAGCCCGGTCAGTCGCCTTCGTTCTCGTTGTAAAAAAATGAAAATTGTGAGTCCCTTCATACTGCTTAAGTATCTTATTAAACCTCTGCCTCTCTTTATCACCATAACAAAACACATTCTCCTTCACAATGTTGCCATTTTCCCCATTGATATTATTATCAATAATCACAGATTCTGAGTTCAAGCCTTCTTTACACACATTCCCATTGTCTAAAATTGTCAAATTCTCCTGTTTATTATCGAATTTCGATAACGCACGCCAAATGTTCGATGAAATGCCCGACTGAACACCCGTTTCACCAACGACTTTCCGGCTTCCCTCGGAGCACCCACCTTCTTTACAACCATTCCCATTATCTAAACTCGTGAAATTCCCCCGTTTATCGTCTAATTTTGATACCGCACTCCAAGTGTTCGACGAAATGCTCGACTGAACAGCCGTTGCCCCAAACACTTTCCGACCTCTTTCTGAGCACTCAAAACACCTAACAAGCTCATTCTCCGACCCCAAACTAGCCAGCACACTCCCTCTATCACGATGAGCCAAACAATCAAGTGCAAAAACCGGTAACAAATAAACATACCTCCTTCCAATACAAGACTTCTTGGCACTAAACGACGCCGTCACATGCTTAAACCCATAAACCCTAAGCTTATCCGGCAAGTTACTATTAATCCTCTCAACAAACCCAGGTGGGTCCTTATAGAACTTTCCAGAAACCACTTGACCAAGGGCACTAACGCCCTTATCAGATCGGGCAAAGTCGAATATTTTGGGGCAGTGAAGGTCGGGCTGAGGAATAGCGCCGGAGATGCAGAGGGCTTGTAGGAGTTCTCCTTCGATTGTTTTGGCTCCTGGGTTCTTTTGCATGCCTAGATAACCTGCGCCGCAGTATGCGAAGAGGATCGCGACTTTTTTTCGTTTGTGTCGAGGGTTTCTATCGGTGGAGATGGTGGCATTGTGGTCGGAGGAGGAGGAATCGGTAGTGGTTGATGGTGGCGGCGGCGGCGGAAGAAGTGGCGGGGGTGGTGATACAGGGGTTTGATTTTCCATTTGGTTTTGCGGGTAAAGGTTTGTAAAAGGTAGCCTAAATGGATTATAATCATTGGGTCGTTTTTTAACTCAAAAGACGACACGAAATAAACAGGTATCCAGAATGTTTACATGTCAAAGTGGCTGAGAGGTTGGGATCTATCGCAAATAAAGAGTAGATTACAATTTATTTGGTATAATCATGGTTTAAAAAGACGTTTTGAGGCACGTCTTGAGGCTTACGCCTCGGCTGAGGTGGTGGAAAAACGCATAAAAGGCTTAGCCTCATAGGGGAAACTAAAACCTAGGCCTCAGTCATCTCATCTGAGACGGTTCGAGGCAGTGAGGCGTTGAGGCGAGGCGGCATACTTGTTAAAATTGAAAAATTTTATGTTCTCTAGACTTTATTTTTAGACCCATTTAGTGTTTATTGGGCTTAATTGGTGGTCCAATCCAATAGTTCACTTAAAAACATCTATTAGGTAAAAAACAAAAGAACCTAATCGAAGAACTCCATGCATGCAGAAGATACTTCTGATTCTTCTCCAAGCATCGCAATTAAGCAAATTTCAGACTGATTTCAGGTTTTTCTCGCTAACACAGTACACAGAAGCTCCTTTGTTGTTTTAGTTAGGTTTTACTTAGTTTTTTTGTTATGTTTTGTTGCTGAATTTTGTTATTGAAGCCTAAAGGCAAATTTTTTTTAATTCCAATTTCTAGTATGGGTGGTAAGGGATCATGAAAAGATCTAGCTTGCAAATATGGTGAGGAACATGTTCCACCACTACTTCAAGTTGTTTGAACTATTTTATGATGTTTGTTTTATGTTAAACCTTGTTTGTTGAACTATTTCTATTTATAATGTTTGTTTTATGTTAATTTGTGATTTTTATGATATATATATAGAGAGAGAGAGTGAATTTCAAGCTTTTTCATTTATCTATATACCTAGTTTCAGGCGGTGTCATTTGTCTTTAAAATTGACGAGTTTTGTACTTATTGTTTCAAAATCTTACAAGCTTTATCCTTTGAGCCTAACCCAGTTAATTTTTCATGTTAAATCAAATCATGTGCAAGACACATGAGGGCATTTTTGGCATTTCATCTTTCTAGGGAGCATTGTGTAAATAAGTTATATGTATGGACTATATTGTGTAAAAAGATAATATATAACTTATTTTCATTTTATACCCTCTCTCACACACACTCTCTCTCCATCTCTCTCTCTATCTCCAGACATTGAAGTTTATTTATCCAGCTTCAACAAAATCAAACAAGCATTGATATCCACCTTCAACCCATTGACGGTTTCCGCAGCCCCGTCCAATTTCGTGCATCAAACAAGCATTGATATCCACCCTCAACCCATTTTGGTCCGACATCTCGATCCATTCAGCCCCAAATCAAGTACCATTGAAACTCGTTGTCTCCGACATCTCGATCAATGGTTTTAATTGAAAACCGTTAAAACCATCCACGACAACGTTCTGCTCTGACGTCTCCGACATCTAGATCCATGGTTTTGATTGAAGCTAAACAAGTGGATGGTCAATTTCATCTCATTATTCAACTTATTGCTGAAATTAATTTGTTAGCTTCTGCTTGCATACAAAATAACAGATCTTTCAATTTGAACAAGGCTCGGTTCAGATTCTTGATGCCAGTGGGTTAGGACTTTTTCAATCCTTTATCTTCCGTCTTCTTTTGATAATTTAGGCTCTATAAGTTTAAACAAGTGGACTTTTAATGTACCCATAGGCTATAAAATCATGGCAGGCGGTGTGAAAGTGAATGAATTTAATTTTGGTGTTGCTTTGGTTTCGTAGGTTTTAAGTTGGGTGAATTTGATTGTGGTGGTTAGCGTTTTCATTAGCGGTTAGGTTGTGGTTGTGGTGGTAGAAGAAGAAGAAAGTGGTGGTGCTGGAAGGAGGTGGAACTGGTACAGAGAGTAGAGAGGGAAATAGAGTTGAGATAGATAATGTTTAGAGAGAAAGGTTTTAGGATTTTCAATATATCTTATTTTATTTTTATCTTTATTTATTTAAGATACATATTTAAAATAAAAGGGCTAAATGACCAAATTGTCCTCATGTACTTTGATGACGTGGGTTGACTAATGCCTTAGTCAACAACACTAGAATAATCAAGAAACTCAAATAAACAATAATGAGCCAAACATAAATAGAAGCAAAGGCTGACCAAGTGGGGCAGCTAGCTCCCGACCAGGAGCTGGGTCATCATGAGGGAGCTACTGTTACTATACAGCCTCAGGATTCGTATAACAAAGGTCAAACTGACTTGACCTTTCACGAAAAGCATAAACAGTGTTCTCGAGACACAAAACCTGCGAACTTACCTCAAAAGGCAAGGTCTTTCCTGCAAGCAACCAACAGCAAAGGAGATGCTTACCCAATAGAGAAGGTAGTAGTTGGCAAAGGAGCTCCCTTGGGAAGGTCACCTGGCCTATAAAAGGGAGTGTCTTGGTCTAGCCAAGGGCATTCATTTTCGTACTCTCTCTCTCTCTAGAATCTCACTCTCTCTCTAAAGTCACATACTCTCTCTCAAGAATACAAGTCACTTGGCTGAGCTGCTTGCCCCCTGAGCTGCTAAGGTCACAGCTCCTGAGGGTTATACCAGCAGCTCCTAGTCACGAGCTATGCTACCTGGAATCACCACAGCAGCTAGCTAACCGCTGGGTTTCGACCACAAACTCCCTAAGCATTTTATATCTCTCTTATACTTACTCATATATCCATACTTTATGTTGATACATTTCTCTTTGATAGATTACTAATGTTGAGCGTCGGAGGGTGGTCCAGAGACCCCGGTCTCTGGCCCCTTCTAACGGGTTCTTTCATGTTGTAGGTACAAGCTAGGAGGTGACGAGGCTGCCC
Organism: Scalesia atractyloides; assembly: GCA_947069175.1. Taxonomy (NCBI): domain Eukaryota; kingdom Viridiplantae; phylum Streptophyta; class Magnoliopsida; order Asterales; family Asteraceae; genus Scalesia; species Scalesia atractyloides. Next base: position 3,229,402 of record CAMTDV010000010.1, read on the forward strand.
CGAGGAACGTTCATACCTTCCCCTGACCTTATCTTTGTTGTTTCAACAAGTGGCGTCCACTGTGGGGCTGCGCTGTTTAGAACATGAAACTCTTTGTTGTTCAGCCCATATGTTCCTACGGGGCTGTTTGGCAACTTCTGAATGGTTAAGTGCTGAACGATTAAGAGGTCTGAACCATTAAGTGCTGAACCAGTAAGAGGTCTGAACCATTAAGAGCCAGTATAATGTTTAACCGTTAAGAGGCAAATGTCTGACCAATTCAGATTAGAGATCTTAACCATTCAGACTTAGTATAATGCTTAACCGTTAAGAGGCAAATGTCTGACCAATTCAGATTAGAGATCTTAACCATTCAGACTTAGTATAATGCTTAACCATTCAGAGGCAAATGTCTTAACCATTCAGACATTTGCTCGCGAAACAAACAGTCTGAACCATTAAGTTCTGAACCAGTAAGAGATCTGAACCATTCACAGCCTCATTAAGAAGTAAACAAACAACCCCTAAGTTCTTACCAAGTTTGGGGAGAACGTTTTTTGTTGAGTGATTGCTTCTAGATCTCCTACACACATCTTCACTTCAAGCTGCTCTACATGATACCCGGTTCTTCGCTTACAACTCCGGTTTCCAGGTTTCAAGTTTCTTACACTTTAACCGCTTTAGAGCATGCTTGCTTTTAACGCCTATAGAAGTTCATTTTTACAAACAAAATATGATTCACAGTAATAAAATTCACAATAATAACATAACACAGTCATTAGGCTGTTTTTGCAAAGCTATTTATCGCTGAAAAAGATAAGACTCATGCATGCAAGCATGATGTTGCTTTATTATAAAAGAATAATGATGTGAAGACTCATACCCCTAACTTTACATATTCTTACATATTCTTTTTATTTGGCTAGCATGATAAATAGCTATTTTGGGCATTTCCATATATCTCGAAAGCATATCTTGGAAATATCAAAATTTGAAAAAATTGTTTATATAGCACGTTTCTATAAAGCATCTTTTCTACATATCATATTATATAATGCATGACTCTCCCAAGATATACATGGAAACTAATTTGGTGTCTCTTAGATAATGAATGTGTCAGAGAATAGATGGAATACTAATTAATCTAATGTGGATTTAACTAAACATGTAACACTTCGTTTTTTGACACCTCACACAAATACGTTATGAAATATATTTTGGGTTTGTGACGTTATGAAATATATTTTGGGTTTGTGAAATATTATTAAATATAAACGAGAAAGGTCATTTCACAACAAGATAAGTAGTGACATAAAATCACAAGATAAGCTACTTGATAAAGTGATTTGACAACTCATTGTTTTGCTTTTAGTAAGTCATGGGCTAGTCACACACATTGTCTATTCACACACACTAAAACGCCCCGCTTTGTCCAAAGTGGGGCTTTTTAGTGTGACTGTTTTATGTTGGTTCAAAAAGGATAGGTTTTGGTAGAGAAAATGGGTTGTTGGTTTGTTGTATTTAGTTGAAAAAGGATAGGTTTTGGTAGAGAAAATGGGTTGTTGGTTTGTTGTATTTGGTTGTGTTTTTTTATATTTAGAAAAATTATAGAATTTTTTTTATTTCTATAAAACGTGTATAATTTAAAGTTGTTTTTATAAATGTTATCCGGTTTAATTTTAATAAGTTACATGAACATGTTTAATCAAACCACCGTACGATATGTCACGAAAGAGACGTATGAAATAAGCGCAAACAATCCACAAAAGCATATATAAAAGATCAACTGCATTAATATATAAACCGTCAGTTTGTACATACAAAACGAAACCAAATGTCTAATACAATAAATAACAATACAAAAAAAATCTACTGATCCCCAGGCGGTGGAGACGGTGGCAGTGGAATCTCCGGCAATCCCAAATAAGCACTAATAGCCGTGAGCGTCTGAATAATCCACGCCTGCTGTCGCTCAGTACGTCGGAATCGCCTATCGAAGTCCCTGGCCACCGCCTGCGCAGCCGGTGGCAGGTCTGCCCAGACGTGCTGTACGGCGGGTGTGGCAGTTGTGGCGGCGGCGGTGGCGGGAAATCGTACTGGATGACGTGATCAGGCTGCTGAGCCTGATCCTGAGGGTTATCCTGAGGCTGTGCTAGACCCAGGGCCTCAAGCTGAGCCTGCTGAGCCGTAGCCTGAACATCCGGAGGCGCCAATACTCCATCCCTGATCTCAATAACGACGGGGATCACTGTCGGCAACACCTCTGGCACCCAAATCTGGTAGTCGCGAGTCCGAAAGCGGAGACCAACATCAAACTGGTGCGTCAAACTCATGCTCGCCACTGACGCTCGGCTACACTCAAACGGGCAACCTATTTTCTTACTATCTGTTTTCCTCACTGTAGCTACACTCTTATAATCCCCACCGAGACTGCATTGAAACCATACCTTGAAATTACTTCCCCTTTTATTCGACCTTAATCACAATAATGTACCCATTGTCCTTTCCCGTCTTCTGTACCCAATCTACCAACTCATCACGTGACGAAAACTTAAGGTTTGTATCAAAAGAAAATATAACTGGGTAACAGCCATCCTCATCGACTAACAGATCTTCCTGCTCATCACCGTGTCCATGGTCCGTGTTGTCTTGCGTTGCAAAGTTCTGTTCACCACCATCTCTCTGGTCAGAATAGTCTTTCTTTACAAAGATTTGCTCACCACCGTAACCATAGTCCGAATAGTCTTGTTGTACATAGCTCTGCTCACCAACGTAACCGTGGCCCGGATAGTTTGGCTGACCATAGGGATTTTCAAATATAGAGTGTACGAGTCTTCCACATTTTCATTCAAGTACAACGGCACCCCGTACGAGTCTTCGACAGGGACATTCAAGTCCAACTGCACCCCGTACGAGTCTTCCACAGGGACATTCAAGTCCAGCTGCACCGTATTGTCACGATAACGAATGCCAGAGACAACCTCCTCCTCCCTCATGTTGGACGTGACAGTTTCTCGTACGAGTCAGAAATAGCGGTCCCCTCGTGAGAATCTGGAACCACAGTCTCGTCAGAGTATTCACCAAAAAGGTAGTTGCTAAACCACGACATCGTATTTTGAAGAAATGCCACTAAAACAACAAAACACGGGTCTTTTTGATGAACGATTTAAAACTTTTGAAATTTGAATAAACGAATCATTCTGCTACTTAAAGAAGCAAAAAAGGGATCGAAGCGCCGCGCTTTGCCCAAAGCGCGGCGTTTAGGGCTTGCACGTGACTGCTGACAACATCGTACCGCATAAAACCTCGTATCAACAGTCAGATCACCTCACATCACCTTTTGTCTAGAAAAGAACCCTAAACGCCCCGCTTTGGCAAAAGCGTGACGTTTTGAGGTGTGAAAACAATTTTTTGGGTGTGTGAATATCAAGGTCCTTTATTAAATATACGTAAAGTAAAAGGGTACTTATTTTTTCACTTATAGATAAAATCCAAGACCATATATGTGGTGCATATTTTATAGTATATCAAAGAGACATGTTTTTGTCTGGATACATATTTACTTTCTAGAAATAAACATAACCTTTTTATGATGATCACCATTACATATTTACATTATGGTTCATGTTATCACATAAAAGTCTTACGCATAATGAACATTTCTTGTACGCAAAGAAACCCCAACTCCTTGTAGTTAATAAAATATTTTTCTTTTCCTTACAAAAAAATAAAGGAAAAATAGTACATTTGAGAAAAGACAAGTGCACCACTTCCTCAAACTTATCTAAATATTCAGAGGGAAAATACACAAACATATGTGCATGATTTTGGATATGGAAAATAACATATCAGATGTAGTCACATTGTGCATGATTTTGGATATGGATAATAACATATTAGGTGTAGTCACATCCCAAGCCTTTTTCATAACATTTCAAGGAACCAAGGAAAAAGCTACATTATAGCATACTTTTCTACATCGACATTTGAGGTAAATGGCATGTCATATAATATACAATCTAAATAATATATTTCGAAAGAATGTATGCAAATATATATTTCCTTCCAAATTTCAAGAGAAAACAAACAACTCATGACAGTATGATACATCCACACAATGCAAAGCATTATATATTGGGTTGGCATGTTGAAAACAACCCTAATCAAAATCTGCCTTCATGGTGTCACTAAAATAACTGGAGAATCAGCAAAGCCGTCCTCAGTTACGAGTAAAACACACAGATTGTCATAGCGAACCATCACTGTTCGGTATGGATACAAGGTGCAAAATATGGCTTTTGCCACGCGTCGGACGTTGCTTCGATCGGTTTAGATCAAAACATCGCTAAAGAAAACAGCTAAGTAGCTCTCTTTGCCGTATACACGACTAGCTTACATACAAAACGTGCTACGTGACCATCATCAACACGTATTACCGACAACTCGTTTACTCAATACACCTAGCCATATCAGATTTATCATGTTATCCATGTGGCTCGATATAGTAAACTCACAAGGTTTTTCGGTAACTAGAAAGCATATATTCTTAAAAAAAAACATGTGTGCTATTTGAAGATACAACAAGCTATCTCTTGGCTTCTCAAATCATGTTTGTAAGCAACAAATGAAAAGGCTTGTACACTAAACTCAAGCTCGCACGTTACGAATCACCAGTCGTTACATGGACGTTTCAAAAAAAAAGCTGTAAAGGTACACCAGACAACTTCTCCCCAGAAGCTGCAATAAGTGGAGAAGCTAGAAGTATGACAACTTAAGACCAGAAGCACTTACATCCTCATTATAAACACCCCTAATTGAGGACTGATAATGAAAATACGTACGTGGACCAGGCTAAAACACATGAAGAATACAACATAATAGCTTCTTGAATAGTCCTATAGTGAAGAAGCTAAGAAATCAACAAACAATAAGTTATAAGCTTAAACTCGGAAGCTATAAGCCATAAGCCGAAAGCTATAAGCTTCAAGCCACGAGCTTAAAGTTATAAGCTGAGAAGCCATAAGATCAAGCTCAGAAGCTACAACGAAGCTTGAAGCCCAAAACCATGTAAGCCTGGAAGCTACTAGCCTAAAGAAGATGAGAATGTACCAAGCCATACCTAGGCAAACAACAACCACATATAAGGTGCCTTAGGTACCTCAAACACGTTCGCTTTATGAATAAAGACACATTTATTTTTAAAGCATCTATAAATAAAAAGACAAAAGTAGCTCATGGTCAGAAGCTACTAAAACAGTTTGTCAATACAAGGCAGGCCAGAAGCTACCAAAGCAGCTCATGTGAGGAAGCTTCCAGCTAAAAGAAAAGAAGGTAAGATAGGTGACAGCCCAACATCTCAAATAGACGAGCCAAACAATGAACGGACTTTTAGTCAAATCATCCCTACAAGACTAACCTCTCTTTCATACACCATAATCCTTAAGGGAACAAGCACGTTGCCTATGGCAAATGCTTAACTTTCCTTTAAAAAGAAAGATAACTCTGGAAGGAGAGAATATACTTCCTTCGGCTAAGGAGCTGTTAAAGGAGTGAAGGAAGGCTCGCCCACTGAGAAAGTTCTAGGGAAACTTCCTACATACCTTACCATTTAGCACAAATTTATCTCTAAGATGCTGCCAAGGCAAGTCACTCTCCTTACTTGATAAGAAAGAATACACCCACTCATTATAATTAAAATTAGCTTTTCCGATCCTTACTTATTATGACCTCAAAGCCCAAAGGTAAGCAGCTTCACAAGTCCTCACCTAATGTGACCTTAGAAGCTAAGAAGTAAACAAGCTTCTTAGGCTCCCACCCGATGTAACCCCAGAATCTTAGAAGCAATTAGCCTTGTAACTCCTCACCTAGGGCAACATTTAGAAACTCATAAGGAAGTTAGCTTTCAAGTTCATCACCCACGTAATCTTAGAATCCCAAACGATAATCAACTTAATAGGTCCGCATCTACGGTGATCTAAGGAGCACAAAAGATAGCTTCACAAGTTTCCACCTATTATGACACTAGAAGCTTAACTACACACCATTGGAGAAGCCGTCACAACTAACTCAACCAAGGAACTTAGAAGCCATCAAGCTTCTTATTGTTTTCAAAGAATCTTCAAATAGCAACCTCAGGCAAGAAACACACACATGGCAGTGTTAAGCATAAAGCAAGTAAGCTAATCACCAATGATGGTCATAAGCCATAGTGAGAAACAACAATAGCAAGTCATCAAAGCCGAATGAATTATAACTTAGAAGCTACCTTATCCTTACCACATTGTCACACCCTGTCTTTTGCGGAAGCGTGTGTGTGTGACTTGCTCAGTTTTCATTGCCTTCGATTATAATAAACATCTATATGATAAAAACAACGATGTTCATCCATTCATAAGTTTAAAATATTAAAAACCATAAGTTGTTTAAACTAACAACCATAACAAATACTTAGTTTATTTTACAACCAACATAAGTTTAAAGTTCCATAAAGGACTTGATTAACAAAAGTTTAGAATTACGAGGCTTTGCATCCTATATCTCATCAAGGATGAGATATATGGATCAAACCCTTCCAAAAGTGGATGACATCGATACTTGAAGTTCAAAAGCTTGATTGTAACGCCAGCACCAAGATCCGCCTAATTTCTTGAAATACATGTAAGTTGAAAACATCAACAACAGTTGAGCGAGCTCATGTGTTTTATGTATATGCGCATCAAATGAATCTCAAAAACATTTGAAGGTTCCGGTATCAAAAGTAGGTATGCAAAACGTCTATGAACATGTGGATCATTAATGTTTTGCAAGGACATTAATATGTGTGACGACATAGGAGGTACTCAACCCGTGTAGGCAATTTACGTGTCGGACCCTCGACAGTGGACACAACAGCACTCTAAGTGGTCTCCCATGGACCGTGAGTGGGGCTCGCCCGTATCCATTAGATCTAACCTTTGTTCCTTGGTCCTCAAAAAGGATTAATGGCACCTTAGTTGCAACCTATGCTCACATGATCTATGAGTTCATTCCATAGTTCAATCATACCCTGGTTAACATGTATTTTCCCCCCGAAAGTTGTAAACCGAAAACAATAAGAGAAAAGGGGACATGAACTCACAAGTTTGCGTCCGTAATCTCGAGTACTCAAAGTAGATATCCTCAATCCGTACAACTTCCTACAGACGTGTTAGATTTTATTAGACGCTTAGGTCGTGTAACGACTCTTAGCCTTAGTTATTTAATAAGACTTATTTGAGAATATTGTTAACATTAGTATATTTCCAACTTGTTTCATCATATGGTTTCACATGTATTCCCTAAGTATAGGTATACTTGTATGTGTGTATTTTACCAAGTATTAGTAGTTATGCCGGCACGTACTTATACGTATAGGAATACGTATCTCTTGTATTTATTAAGTATTTTCCGGTTTATTATTATTGTATAAACAAAAATACCACCTTTATATTCTTAAAATATACACGTATTTTAAGAGTATTTTATAGAAAATATCCATAAATTTTATTTGGCAAATTATGTATACTTCCACATATATATCTTAAAAATAATATATTTTTAAGATTAAACTTAGAAATGCGTATTTCTAGTTTACACCCAAAATAATATATCTTTTTGAATTGTCAAGAAAGTATAACCGTCAAAATAATACAGTTTCATCAATTAGTATATTTTTGTATTGTTTAAGAGAATTCTTCTTTCAAAACAATATATTTTCTAATTTTGACAAAATGTGATATATTTTGTAATAGTTGTACAATTTCATATTTTACCGTTTCTTTGGTTTCAAAAATACCGTTTATCACATTTGTCAAGTTGCGAATTTATTTCCGGAATATATAAATATAGTCCAAATGTCCGTTATTCGATTTTTCCACTATTTGGGTATAAATTTATATATTCATTTTCTTGGATTTTTAGTAACATCTCCTTGTTACAATTTTTAGTATTTGGGTATTGTGTATTATTTTCAAGTTCCTAATTTTAATATAACAAACACAATTCATATACAAGTAGCACATGATTTTGTGACATCTAAATATATATGTCTTCCTAAATATATCCTTAGTCATTTTTATTACCAAAAATCATCCTCCAATAATTGTAATTTTTGTAACAAAAATTATGGCAACTTTTTATATTAAAACCAAGATCAAAACTTGCTTGTAAACACTTGTTTAAAAATATTTTTCTAAGTGTTTAATTTCTTCAAAAATTTTGCTATAGTTTCCCTTAAAAATGGAGGTTTCCATGCTTTAACAAGCATATCATTTTCTTTTAAATCATCACCAATCATCAACATATCATTCAAGACTTACCATGAGCCAAAATCATGCAATTTACACTACATCATGAATTTGAAATTTTGCAAAAGTTTATAGTAACTTAGTATGTTGTTAAGTAAGCTTAGTTACCCTTTAAAGTGTGGTTATTTGTTTGTAAATCCTTTTCTTGAAAAACTTAGTCTTTTACAACTTATAAGAAGATTTTTCTAAAAAATCATTCCTTTGAATTTTTCTTGTTAACAACATATTTCTATACTTGTTTAAACACTACAAGTATGATTAATTTCAATAAAAGTGATGATCTTGTAAATCTTGCAAGTAACTTTGGTTTCTTGAGAAAATCATTTTTGAAATCATCCATCTTTAAGACATATAACATATATAAACAATCATCATGCTCTAAAACAACTTCATTTTCAAGTTCATGATCTTCATATAGGATGATTATTACTAACTTCACAAGACTCATCCTTACACTTTCTAGATTATGTGTTTAATCATCATCTAGCAAGTTTCATATGATGATCTACATCATAAACACAAGAAATCAACAAATAAGTTTACTACAAACACATAAACAACTTTGATCTTCATGTTTTTAAGCTTTATGTTCATGTTCATCTTTATGTTTCTTTGAGATTCTTAGGATTAACAAGTTACATTATACTTTAACCACTAAAATTAGAAGTAAAAACAAGATCAAGAGGGTTTACTACTAGCACTAAGTCTAGGGAAGATCAAGATGCAAGAATAAGAAGAAAATGGGTGGTTAATAGGTCTTCTAAGTGGTCCTTAAGCTTCCCTTGCTTCACACCTTCTTAGATCATCTTCTTACACAATGAAATCACCTTGGATTACTTGATTAATGGATGAAGATGAGTGTGTATGTGTGTGTGTGGTGTGCCATGAATGAGAGAGAGGAGGAAGGAGAGTTGTGTTTGATTTTTGATGAAAGATGTTAAGTGTTCATCCAAGAAGCTCATGTTCTTTTAACCTCCTACATATTCTTTATCCATGAGTCCTTGTGTTTAGTATCAACATAACATATCCAAATATAATATTCAAAGAAAATCAAGGGTGGGGCCACCCTTGTAACCGTCGCCAATGGGGGGGGGGGGGGCTCATGGTTGCATTTCAATTTCAAGTTAGGAAACTTAGTTAGGTTTTAAGTGTAATGGTTAGAGGTTTATGTGTTTATGGATTTTTAAGATCTGTTATGATGTTTAATGACCATATCTAGCTTCATGACAATAAAACAATGCTTCTAGTCCAATTTGGTATTTCGGGTAATGTCCGGTTGTCCGGTTGGTTACCGGTACGTTAAGATGCTAAAAGCGTAGTTTAGTGTGTTTCAAGGCACCCTTTTTTGATGGTTTTGATTCCAAACATCTAGGAAGGTATTCTGGACCATTTAACCTCATTTCAGCATTGTATTCCAATGTTAACTTGCTGAATTTTGCTGAAATATGCAGAATTCTGCAGTTTTAGTGTGTTTCGGGCACTTTCTGACACTTAAATCATGATTCAGAAGGCAGTTTTATGATCCCAACTTTCCTACATACCATACTAGTGTAACCCTTGTTCCTGGGGCTTAATCTGTCTCTTAACATCATGTCTGACTGAGTACTAAACCCCTGTCAGTACTACTAGTTTATCTGATAACCGTGCTAACTTTGTTTCGTGCACCAATCCAACCACACCAGGTTGTATGTAATAATGATAAGTAGTCATGCAATATGTAATGCATTATGAATTCATTTATTTCATTGTTTAAATTATGCACAATCATTAAGACACAATTTACTATTTATATTGTATGGAAATTACCTGAAAAGTGCCATTTGTCACATTCTCCCCCCATCAAAAGAATTTCGTCACGAAATTCAAGTTAAGTTACGAGTTGTATGGGAGTTTACAAGTGGGGGTACTTAGACTTAATTTGGTCTTCACATTCCCATGTAAACTCGGGGCCGTGTTGTGAGTTCCAACAAACTCTGACTAGTTTTATACGACTTCTCCGAGTCTTGTGCACTTTCCAGTCCGTAACCTCAACAGGTTCTTCGGTAAATTGGAGTTTGTTGTTAACGTGAATCTCGTCTGCTGGAATGACGACTGTTTCTTGAGTAGGGCTCTTCTTGAGATTAGACACGTGAAACGTGTCGTGTACGTTGCTGAGTTCTTCTGGAAGTTTTAACTTATACGCAACGGTTCCAACTTTCTTTAGAATTTCAAAAGGTCCAATGTAACGCGGGTTCAGCTTCCCACATTTTCCAAATCGTACTACGCCTTTCCAAGGCGAGACTTTCAATAAAACCATATCTCCAACCTTAAATTCCAATGGTTTACGTCGTTTGTCAATGTAGCTCTTTTGCCTATCGCGAGCCGCCTTGATACGATCGCGTATTTGGGCAATCTTGTGTGTGGTTTCTTGGACCAATTCCGGACCGATGAGTTGTTTATCTCCGGTTTCCGCCCAACATAGCGGGGACCGACACTTTCGCCCATACAAAGCTTCAAACAGGGCGGCCTGGATGTATCGTCCGTTTGCTCTGGCCGTCCCAAATCCAGCTTCCTCCCAAATCCATCACACAAGCACACAACATGTCTTCCAAGGTTTGTTTCGTCCGTTTGCTCTGGCCGTTCGTTTGAGGGTGAAAGGTCGTGCTAAGATTCAATTGAGATCCAAAGGCCTTCCGAAACGTTTGCCAAATCCTTGACATGAATCTACCATCATGGTCTGATATGATAGAGACGGGCACTCCATGACGTGCTACAATCTCCTTAAGATATATCTCTGCCAATTTCTTGGTGCTATCTTTTTCACTGATCGGTAGAAAATGCGCGGATTTAGTGAGTCGATCGACTATAACCCAAATCATATCATGGCCTCTATGGGTTCTAGGTAGATTAGTAATGAAGTCCATTGAGATTTGTTCCCATTTCCATACAGGAATCTCGGGTTGTTGCAGTAACCCTGAAGGTTTCTGGTATTCCGCCTTAACCTTAGCACAGGTAAGGCCATTACCCACATATGTAGCAATGTTAGCTCTCATCTTAGGCCACCAATAAATGTCCTTTAAGTCTTGGTACATCTTATCCGATCCTGGATGTATAGAGTACCTTGACTTATGGGCTTCATCCAGAATAAGCGCGCGTAGACCACCGAAGAATGGGACCCAAATCCGTCCCATAAAATACAATGTTCCATCTTCCTTTGGTACCAATTGCGCTTCCATTCCTCGCAAAGATTCACTTTGTAAATTGTCCGGTTTAAGCGCTTCTTGCTGAGCATCGTGAATTCGGGAAACAAGATCAGTTTGTATGGTCATCTCTAAGGCTCGCACCCTTAGAGGTTTGACACGCTCTTTGCGGCTCAAGGCGTCTGCTACGACGTTCGCCTTGCCCGGGTCATGCTTTATCTCGCAATCATAATCATTTAGTAATTTGACCCATCGTCGTTGTCTCATGTTCAATTCTTTCTGGTCGAATATGTGCTGCAAACTCTTGTGGTCCGTAAATATGGTGAAATGAGTACCATACAAGTAGTGACGCCAGATTTTTAACGCGAATATTACCGCACCTAGCTCAAGGTCGTGCGTGGTATAATTTTTCTTGTGCACCTTCAACTGACGAGACGCGTAAGCAATGACCTTGTCCCGTTGCATCAACATGCAACCAAGACCTTGTCGAGACGCATCACAATACACCACGAATCCATCAGTACCGTCGAGTAAGGACAAAATAGGTGCGTCACAAAGTTTATCTTTCAACAGTTGAAAAGTCTTCTCTTATTCTTCATTCCAAACAAATCTCTTTTCCTTCTGTGTTAATGACGTTAGTGGTTGAGCAATCTTCGAAAAGTTCTCTATGAATCATCTGTAATATCCTGCTAATCCCAGAAACTGTCGTATCTCGGTTGGGGTTTTGGGTGCTTCCCAATTTTTGATTGCCTTAATCTTGGCCGGATCAACATGAATTCCATTCTCATTAACCACATGACCTAGGAATTGCACTTCTCGAATCCAAAAGTCGCACTTTGAAAGTTTCGCATAGAGTTGTTCTTTCTTCAAGAGTTCCAAGATAACTCGCAGATGTTGCTCATGCTCCTCCTTGGTTCGCGAGTATATGAGGATGTCATCAATAAATACAATCACAAACTTATCCAAATACGGCTTACACACGCGGTTCATGAGGTCCATGAAAACCGCTGGTGCGTTGGTTAAGCCGAACGGCATGACAAGGAACTCGTAGTGTCCATATCGAGTCCTAAAGGCCGTTTTAGGGATACTTTCTTCTTGTATTCTCAACTGATGATATCCCGACCTTAAATCGATCTTGGAATAGTAACTAGAACCTTGCAGTTGGTCAAACAAATCATCAATTCTCGGTAAGGGGTACCGATTCTTGATAGTCAACTTGTTTAACTCCCTGTAGTCAATACACATGCGAAAACTGCCGTCTTTCTTCTTAACGAACAACACCGGAGCTCCCCAAGGTGAGAAACTCGGTCGAATAAATCCTTTATCTAACTACTCTTGCAGTTGTGTGGATAACTCTTGCATCTCTGACGGAGCTAACCGGTATGGTGCCTTCTCCACTGGTGCCGCTCCTGGCACTAAATCAATCCAAAACTCTACTTGTCCTTGTGGAGGTAACCCAGGCAAGTCCTCGAGAAAGACTTCTGGAAATTCTCTCACAACGGGGATATCTTCTAACTTCGGCTCCTTGGTTTCCTTGTTGATCACGTGAGCGAGGAAAGCTACGCATCCTTTTCGGAGACACTTTTGTGCCTTTAAACAATTGATGATTCGTAGCGGTGTCTCACGCTTTTCTCCCTGAATTACAATCGTCTCCTCACTCGGCAGTGGGATGCGAATGGTCTTCTCGTGGCAAACCACTTCCGCCCGATTATCGGACAACAAATCCATTCCTACGACTACATCGAAACTACCTAAGCCAACTGGTAAGAGATTGACGGAAAATTTTCGCTCTCCCAGCTCGAGGGTACAACCTCTGAAAATCTCACCCACTTCGACTAACTCTACGTTTGCCAACTCTACAGAATATGGGACGTCTAGTTTACTTACTTCTAGGCCAAGCATGTCCTTATTCTATAGAAATAAAGCTAAAGTCGGTGCCAGTATCAAAAAGAACAGATGCAAAGTGTCGGTTTATAGAGAACGTACCGTAACAACGTTCGGGTCACGGCGTGCCTCGCGTGCTCCTATCATGAAAGCTCTTCCACGGGCTTGATTTCCTTTAGGGCAATCCTTCCTGAAATGCCCGATGTCTCCGCAGTTAAAACAACCTTGACCTCTATCATTTCCATTTCCACCTTGATTATTGTTATTGTTTCCACCCTAGTGGTTGTTGTTGTTTCTGCCTTGATTGTTATTGTTGTTTCCATCTCGATTCCCGTTACCATTTCGATAGTTGTTACTGTTTCCTCCACGGTTTGCATTTCTTCCTCCCGTTCCTACGCAGCATGTTTCTTTATACTGCCCCTCATTTCCACATTTTTCACACTTGGCCCTAGCACATCGACCATCATGATGTGTCTTGCACCTATTACACCAAGGCCTAGTACCCAAATAACCTTTACCACTGCGAGGTGCATCCACCTCCCTTCGTTTGCTGACACTTGAGTTGTCATTGCTTGCTTGGGTACCTTTCTTCATGTTTGAAAACTTCCTTTTGTTGTCACTAGAAGATTCCATATGCGTCTCTTTCTTGCTTTCACTAAACTTAGAGAATTTTCCCAAACGGAGTGCCTCTTCAGTGAGTGCAACACTCAAATCAATAGCCTCGGCAATGGTAGGAGGCTTTGAGGTAGTAACCATGCTTAGGATCTCGGGGGCAAGACCCCAGATGAATCTCTCTATCCTCTTGAATTCTGGTTCCACCAAATAAGGAACAACCCTAGATAAATCATGAAAACGCTGGATGTACTCGGCTATTTTCGGACCTTCCATCTTCAAGTTCCAGAATTCCGTCTCTAGTTTCTGGATTACAGCTCTGGAACAGTATTTCTTGTGCATCAGGTCCTTAAGCTCATCCCAAGTTAGCGCATATGCCGCAGTTTCGCCGAGAGTTTGAACTTGTAGGTTCCACCATGAGAGTGCTCCTTCCATAAATAACCCAGAAATATAAGTAACTCTTTACTCTGGTGCACACTTGCTCATCCTCAGCACATAATCGGTTTTCTAAACCCAACGAACAAAAGCGACAGCACCTCCTGTGCCATCATAGTTGAGAGGTTTGCAATCCAGAAATTACTTGTAGGTACAGCCTGCAACATAGGCAACACATTTCACTCGTGAGCTTTGACAAAGCACATTTAGAAATATCCAAAAGATTTGTAATGTGTCTTGGGTGACTTAACATTACCAGTTGGGGGGTTATTTCCAGAGGTACCACCGCTGTGCTCTGAGCGGATGGCCTCGTGATGAGCAATTGCCTGTGACATGCGTTCTTGTAGTTCAGCCTCAGTCCTTGGCAAATTGTTGGTATTGGTATCTCGTCTAGGCGGCATCCTTCTGCTAGTAAGAAGTATTGGGTTGGTTAGACATTATTCACTAGCTAAGTATCTATCTATGTATATATATATATATATATATATATATATATATATATCATAAGCAATCACCGCATCACATAGATAACACATGCACACATATAAGCAATAACATAAAATAAGAACAACTACTGAGCTTTCATACATAACAGACAACTTGATACATTGATTTTGTAGAAGAAACAAAAGGGACTCGAGGTCACATCACCTCGGTCATACAAGTTCATAATACAAAAGTAGTAAGTCTTTTTCTTCTACATTGATCTTCCATGGTCTTCAAGTGTCTCTAGCTCAAGCTTGGTCTTCATACATACACAAAAGTGGGTCTGCAACTCCCATGCCAAAAAGTACCTGCAAACACAAAAGGTCTATGGTGCTGGAGGAGGCGGGGGTGGGGTGATGTCAATCAGACTGTGAAGGTGTGCAAGCTCACACTCGAGCTCGTGAACTCGTCGGATCAAGAAGCTGATCTGCTGCTCAACAGTCAGAAATCGAGCATCGAAACCCTCAATGGGTGGATGACCATAGTAATAGGTCACTAACGGTGGTGGAATGACTGGTGGGGTAACAGATGATGTGGAAAACGAGGATGATGGAGGTCGTCTGGCATCCGCCTCACTCTCTAGGTCTAACACTCTACGACACAGAGTCTCAAACTGAAGCTGAAGCGAAATAAGTAGGTCGTCTCTAGTGTATCCAGCCTGATGGATAGGCTGGTACGGATCGGATAATGGCATGGTGTACGAAGGGAAAAATCTGGGAGTCTGAAGGTATGGATCTGTCTCGAATGGTGAGAAGTGAGGAATAGGCGTGAAAGCAGTAGGTGCTAAGGGGTCAAAGCTAAGAGGCTGTCTGGAGGTACCCTCCCCTGGATGAGGAGCGGGTATCTCATGAGGAAAGATAGTAGGTAAGCTAATCCGATGTCTATCAGTAGTGGGTGGTGTCATGGGATACCTAAATCGCTCTAGCTCATAGATACGACGAAACTCAGGGGTGGAGACAGGAAAGTGACATGGATGGTAGGGATCAGACTCAGACAAGTGTGGAGGGTAGTACGGTGCAGACAAGTGATTAACTGGTATACGGGTGTCAAAAACAATGGGTTGTCGGGAAGTGCCCTCCCCAGGGCGGGGTGCTGGAATCTCATGAGTGAAAATAACAGGTAGGTCAATGGGGTGAGGGTCAGCCGCGAGTGGTGGAAGTGGGGGTGTGGGAGTACGAACGGGTGAGGATGGTGCAACTGACAAGGCATCGTCCTCGACATCAGTAGGGTACGCCCTAACTCCAGCTGCAAGTAGGGCTGATGAGGTCAAAGACTCGAAGGAGTCCATATCAGTGTCTGGGTCGGAGTCAGAAGAAATGCCAACGACTGATATGACGGGAAAAGGTATGTCTGAGATAATATCGTCCACATCACCATCACCCTGGCCATCATCAGGGTGATCCTCCTCAGGGAAAACGAGATCCCAGTCAGGGTCAACCGCAAAAGGCCAATCCTCATCAGGGATAGTGGTGAGTGGGATAACATCGAGTGGGATAGGCTCTACAAGATGCTCACCATCAGGGTGACCGATGATAAGCTGGTCGAAGATCGGAAGAGGGAAAGCTAGAACGCCATCGATAAAGGGGATGTCCTCTCTGACGTCCGGCAATGCAAAGGGCTGAAAGTCATTGTCGTCGTCTGAAAGCATCTTAGGGTCACTCTCGGTGTTGGAAGTGAAAATCTCTGGAGCTGGTGCAACCTCGTCGTCTGATACAATGGCCATGGGGTCATGATCCTCCGATAAACCACTATCAGATGAAGACATGAGTACCTATAACATAAGTATCATGGCATGTGCACTTATATTAATTACTATTATTAGGTATATACAAGTAAGAATGAGTATCACGAACATGCACTCACGTTGTCCTACATGAGTCTTTTCTAACTTAACAAGTCTACCCATGCAGACTAGTCACCAACTTATGTCCTTGCTCGTGTTTCTTTCTTTATAAAACGTTCGTTCCACAGATCTTGGCGTTTTGTAAATGCAATGAAAATATTTTATAAAAATATTTTTGTGTGAGAGTCCTATTGATTGTAGTCTAGACTTGAGAAAGAATCCTAGTTCACTACAATTTAAGCTCTGATACCAACCTGTCACACCCTGTCTTTTGCGGAAGCGTGTGTGTGTGACTTGATTAGTTTTCATTGCATTCGATTATAATAAACATCTACATGATAAAAACAACGATGTTCATCCATTCATAAGTTTAAAATATTACAAACCATAAGTTGTTTAAGCTACCAACCATCACAAATACTTAGTTTATTTTACAACCAACTTAAATTTAAAGTTCCATAAAGGACTTGATTAACAAAAGTTTAGAATTACGAGGCTTTGCATCCTATATCTCATCAAGGATGAGATATATGGATCAAACCCTTCTAAAAGTAGATGACATCGATACTTGAAGTTCAAAAGCTGATTGTAACGCCAGCACCAAGATCCGCCTAATTTCCTGAAAGACATGTAAGTTGAAAACATCAACAAAAGTTGAGCGAGCTAATGTGTTTTATGTATATTCGCATCAAATGAATCTAAAAAACATTTGAAGGTTCCGGTATCAAAAGTAGGTATGTAAAACGTCTATGAACATGTTGATCATTAATGTTTTGCAATGACATTAATATGTGTGACGACATAGGAGATACTCAACCCGTGTAGGCAATTTAAGTGTCGAACCCTCGACAGTGGACACAACAGCACTCTAAGTGGTCTCCCATGGACCGTGAGTGGGGCTCACCCTTACCCATTAGATCTAACCTTTGTTCCTTGGTCCTCAAAAAGGATTAATGGCACCTTAGTTGCAGCCTATGCTCACATGATCTAAGAGTTCATTCCATAGTTCAATCATACCCTGGTTAACATGTATTTCCCCCCGAAAGTTGTAAACCGAAAACATTAAGAGAAAAGGGGGACATGAACTCACAAGTTTGCGTCCGTAATCTCGAGTGCTCAAAGTAGATATCCTTAATTCGTACAACTTCCTACACACGTTTTAGGTTTTATTAGACGCTTAGGTCGTGTAACGACTCTTAGCCTTAGTTATTTAATAAGACTTATTTGGGAATATTGTTAACATTAGTATATTTTCAACTTGTTTCATCATATGGCTTTCACATGTATTCCCTAAGTATAGGTATACTTGTATGTGTGTATTTTACCAAGTATTAGTAGTGTATGTCGGCACGTACTTATACGTATAGGAATACGTATCTCTTGTATTTATTAAGTATTTTTCGGTTTATTATTATTGTATAAACAAAAATACCAACTTTATATTCTTAAAATATACACGTATTTTAAGAGTATTTTATAGAAAATATCCATAAATTTTATTTGGCAAAATATGTATACTTCCACATATATATCTTAAAGGTAATATATTTTTAAGATTAAACTTAAAAATGCGTATTTCTAGTTTACACCCAAAATAATATATCTTTTTGAATTGTCAAGAAAGTATAACCGTCAAAATAATACAGTTTCATCAAATAGTATATTTTTGTATTGTTTAAGAGAATTCTTCAAAACAATATATTTTCTAATTTTGAACAAATTTTGATATATTTTGTAATAGTTGTACAATTTCATATTTTACCGTTTCTTTGGTTTCAAAAATACCGTTTATCACATTTGTCAAGTTGCGAATTTATTTCCGCAATATATAAATATAGTCCAAATGTCCGTTATTCGATTTGTCCATTATTTGGGTATAAATTTATATATTCATTTTTTTTGATTTTTAGTAACATCTTCATGTTATAATTTTTAGTATTTTGGTATTGTGTATCATTTTCAAGTTCCTAATTTTAATATAACTAATACAATCCATATACAAGTAGCACATGATTTTGTGACATCTAAATATATATATATCTTCCTAAATATATCCTTAGTCATTTTTATTACCAAAAATCATCCTCCAATAATTGTAATTTTTGTAACAAAAATTATGGCAACTTTTTATATTAAAACCAAGATCAAAACTTGCTTGTAAACACTTGTTTAAAAATATTATTCTAAGTGTTTAATTTCTTCAAAAATTTTGCCATAGTTTCCTCTTAAAAATGGAGGTTTCCATGCTTTAACAAGCATATCATTTTCTATTAAAATCATCACCAATCATCAACATATCATTCAAGACTTACCATGAGCCAAAATCATGCAATTTACACTACATCATGAACTTGAATTTTTGTAAAAGTTTATAGTAACTTAGTATGTTGTTAAGTAAGCTTAGTTACCCTTTAAAGTGTGGTTATTTGTTTGTAAATCCTTTTCTTGAAAAACTTAGTCTTTTACAACTTATAAGATGATTTTTCTAAAAAATCATTCCTTTGAATTTTTCTTGTTAACCACATATTTCTATACTTGTTTAAACGCTACAAGTATGATTAATTTCAATAAAAGTGATGATCTTGTAAATCTTGCAAGTAACTTTGGTTTCTTGAGAAAATCATTTTTGAAATCATCCATCTTCAAGACATATAACATATATAAACAATCATCATGCTCTAAAACAACTTCATTTTCAAGTTCATGATCTTCATATAGGATGATTATTACTAACTTCACAAGACTCATCCTTACACTTGCTTGATTATGTGTTTAATCATCATCTAGCAAGTTTCATATTATGATCTACATCATAAACACAAGAAATCAACAAATAAGTTTACACAAACACATAAACAACTTTGATCTTCATGTTTTTAAGCTTTATGTTCATGTTCATGTCACACCCCGACCCGCAGCGGAAATAAGAGTCGGGGCATAATTGGGTTATCACCAAAGCACATGACATTTACTATTATGTTTCATAATTAAATGAAGTCAAAGTTACATTTTTCAAACATCCAAACATGTTCATTCAATACAAGGGAAAATAACCAAACATAACAATCCAAAAACTAAATCGTTTTATTCTTCTAATCCAGGTCCTATGTGTTCCTAGCTGCTGCTGGTTCACCTGTATCATGTGTAAAATGGGAGGTTTTGGGTCAACATAAGTTGGCGAGTGAACCTTATTAGATAAACATTTGATAATGATTTTATGGTTAGTTTATCAATAAAATATTGTGCATAATCATAAAAGAACAAATGTAAGTAATCAAACATTGGCAAATAGCAGTTACAATTATAACATACAATAACACTTGGTAGCATACATGAATATACCAATATCATACGATAACTAACATAAATGAACTGTGCGATCAAGGCTCAATCAAACGGAGCCGATCGTATTGCATGAACTGGAAATGTAAATTGAACTGTGCACTCAAGGCTCAATCAAACGGAGCTGAGCGTATTGCATGAACTGGAAATGTAAATTGAACTGTGCACTCAAGGCTCAATCAAACGGAGCCGAGCGTATTGCATGTATTGAAATGTAAAATGAAATGACCGATCAAGGCTCAATCAAACGGAGCCGATCGTGCGGGCACGCCACAGATCAACCGCATAATAAAATGGGGATCAAGCTCAACCTCATGGATGGGGAGCTGCGGCCTCGGCAAATGCATGTACTGAAATAATAATTTGCATCCAATAATAACTACTTAACAGCAACAAACTAATACACATGTCATGTTATGATGTATGCACAATAGTTTCGTTATAATATGTAAATAAACAAAGACACATGATACACCCCAAAAACGTGATTAAAACGGGGAATTTGAAAGGTTCACTCACATTGGGTGCGTTGAATTGAAGATGGTGAGATGCGCACGATTTAGATGAGCGGATCGACGAGGAATACTAACCTAAATAATAATGGAAAAAATATATTAAATGGATAGATTTTATTAAGGATTTTAATGGGATTTTTAGATATATTTTTGTGAGTTTATGGCTATTTTCTATCTTTAAAAATGTTATTTTTAAGTATTTTTAATTGATTTTTAAATTAAAATAAACAAATAAATATATTAAAAAAATATTATTTTTTTACTGTTGACCGTTGACCGTTGACCGGTTCGGTCAGCGGATATTTCTGCGCCGGGCGGGATTCGAACTGGCGACCTTCCGTTCACGTGCACGTAGCTCTACCAACTGAGCTACGTGACTAACCCGTTATAAACTCGGTTTTAATTATATTTATATACTTATTTGAATTAACCGAAAATTTCTTTATTTTGCAAAAACGTTTTAATTCCATGGACCGGTGCTCGTGACAGGATTCGAACGCGCGACGTGAAGTTTAACTTGCACACAGTCCACCGCTGGACTGTGTGTCTAACCCGGTTATATTCTTGGTTTTTATTATATTTAACAACTACCTGTTTTAACCCGGGTTAGTTCATGATTAAAAAGGAATGTTATTACACAAGCGTGCGCGTAGCAAGGATCGAACTCGGGACGTAAATATGAAATTTGCACACAGTCCACCGCTGGACTGTGTGTCTAACCCGTTTATAATCCGGATTTTAATTACTCTTATATTCTGATATAACTTCATCTTCTTCGTCGGATTACACGGTCAGCATAATTCGACTGGTTAAGTTTGATTTTTGTGATTTAAAAAGTTCTTAGACATTAACAGTAATTCAAGAGTAAGGAACGGAGAGAGTTTAAGGAACAGAATTTACCGATTGATGATATTCACAGAAATCAGGCGAAGGTTCGTTGATATTGGAAATGAACTCCGACTGTTGAACCAATTAACAGCGTTGATCGATTACTCATAAAGTTGTGTCACTTAAACAAGGTTTAAAAGAAGTTTTGGATATCATACCAGTTCACAGT
This sequence comes from Scalesia atractyloides, assembly GCA_947069175.1. Classification (NCBI taxonomy): domain Eukaryota; kingdom Viridiplantae; phylum Streptophyta; class Magnoliopsida; order Asterales; family Asteraceae; genus Scalesia; species Scalesia atractyloides. The sequence continues at coordinate 3,251,058 of CAMTDV010000010.1, forward strand.
TGGATTCCGGCAGTCTCAGAAACTTTCCGGCGAAGATAAGATTTCCGATATACGTTGGCTAAGATTGATTCTGATGATGGAGTTATGTTAGAGATTGACTAATCACATGTTTTAAACAAAAAGAGTCGAAGGAATTACCGTGAGAATGTGAGTCCCGGTTTTCCGGTGACTTGCAGAAAATTTCCGGCGAACTGTTTCAGATGATTTTATGGTTCACAAATGCGACGAAAATGAAATTGGATATTGTTGTGATAGTTCTGAATCGTGCAAATGATTGAAAACTTGAATTAAATCAGAACTTGAAGAAATATTCGGTTTCAAAAGCCGAAAAGATGAAGCTTTAAGTTCAATCAATTCTGACTTAATTGGAAACCGTCGCACATCGGTCATAGCTGAAATTGTGAGGTAAACAATCGATTTAACGATTGGTTTGCCGATTATCGGTTTTCAGATGGCATCATCGGTTAAATCGAGTTTGTGTATAAGTTCCTTTCGCTTTCCTAGTGTTAACAGAAAACACGTTGTGGCGGAGTGGTTAGGAGAATGGATGTTAAGTCTTGGCGACTCAGCTGACCCGGGTTCGAGTCCCGGCAGCTTCACTTATTTTTTATTTGTTTTATTTTAACTTTTTATCAAATATAATTTTTATAGTTTAGTTTATTTATTAATTATGTATCGTTTTAACCCAAAATAACCATAAATAATTAATGTACTTTCATAACTTGGTACTTGATTACAAAACGGAGCGGGTTTTGGAGACCCGATTTTTACAAATGTTACAGTTCATCTTTATGTTTCTTTGAGATTCTTAGGATTAACAAGTTACCTTATACTTTAACCACTAAAATTAGAAGTAAAAACAAGATCAAGAGGGCTTACTACTAGCACTAAGGCTAGGGAAGATCAAGATGCAAGAATAAGAAGAAAATGGGTGGTTAATAGGTCCTCCAAGTGGTCCTTAAGCTTCCATTGCTTGACACCTTCTTAGATCATCTTCTTACACCATGAAATCACCTTGGATTACTTGATTAATTGATGAAGATGAGTGTTTATGTGTGTGTGTGGTGTGCCGTGAATGAGAGAGAGGAGGAAGGAGAGTTGTGTTTGATTTTTGATGAAAGATGTTAAGTGTTCATCCAAGAAGCTCATGTTCTTTTAACCTCCTACATCTTCTTTATCCATGAGTCCTTGTGTTTAGTATCAACATAACATATCCAAATATAATATTCAAAGAAAATCAAGGGTGGGGCCACCCTTGTAACCGTCGCCAATGGGGGGGGGGGGGTCATGGTTGCATTTCAATTTCAAGTTAGGAAACTTAGTTAGGTTTTAGGTGTAATGGTTAGAGGTTTATGTGTTTATGGATTTTTAAGATCTGTTATGATGTTTAATGACCATATCTAGCTTCATGACAATAAAACAATGCTTCTAGTCCAATTTGGTATTTCGGGTAATGTCCGGTTGTCCGTTTGGTTACCGGTACGTTAAGATGCTAAAAGCGTAGTTTAGTGTGTTTCAAGGCACCCTTTTTTGATGGTTTTGATTCCAAACACCTAGGAAGGTATTCTGGACCATTTAACCTCATTTCAGCATTGTATTCCAATGTTAACTTGCTGATTTTTGCTGAAATATGCAGAATTCTGCAGTTTTAGTGTGTTTCGGGCACTTTCTGACACTTAAATCATGATTCAGAAGGCAGTTTTATGATCCCAACTTTCCTACATACCATACTAGTGTAACCCTTGTTCCCGGGGCTTAATCTGTCTCTTAACATCATGTCTGACTGAGTACTAAACCCCTGCCAGTACTACTAGTTTATCTGATAACCGTGCTAACTTTGTTTCGTGCACCAATCCAACCACACCATGTTGTATGTAATAATGATAAGTAGTCATGCAATATGTAATGCATTATGAATTCATTTATTTCATTGTTTAAATCATGCACAATCATTAAGACACAATTTACTATTTATATTGTACGGAAATTACCTGAAAAGTGCCATTTGTCACACACATGACGGCCAAACTCCAATTTGCATACGAAACACGAAGGCACCTCCGAACAACGAGGCACACAAAGAAACTAACATGTTCGCAAAAACGACCAACGCAAAATAGGGTCACATGTTTAAGGCAACATTGGTAGGCCTCGTATGCTTCCAATTATCTGTTTACGTGAAACAAGCGTAAGTTCTTTTGAGCACCTTACTAATAGCTTCCTAAGTAACAAAAGAAGCTCATGAGCTTAGAAGCTTCAAAGGAAGTGTAACAACTTCATAAACGAGAATGGAGCTTGGAGGCTTCGAAACTCAGCAAACTTATAAGCTTATAAGTTCCAAGAAGAAAGCTCAAAACGTTCAAAATTGAAGGGAAAGGTACTAAGTCACAAGAACCCATAACTACGTCATGACTACTTCTGACTGGGGGCTGATATAGGTACCTAAACTCCCATTTCTAAGTAACCTTGGACCTAAAAGACGAGAAGGTGAGTGAATACACATGTCAAGGTTAGTGCTAACATAATCACAAGCATCCTGTTGCGGATGTGACCCATCCAAGGAGGAAGCAAGAACAAGGAAGCAAATAGAGTTCGCCTCTTGGGGAACCAAAGAAGCCTCAAACAGAATCATTAAGAAGGAGAATGCATATGCTTCCCTCCAAGATTAATGTTGCTATGAACACATGCTAGACTTCTACAAAGAATCTAGCATAAGCTAAATCTACGAGGTCAAAGTTAACCAAAGAAGCTTGTTCAATCACTAAATCAACTTGCTACAACATAATTGAACCTCACCAAAACTTCAATGTAAAACACCTAACTCACACGTTATGTAACAACTCGTAAATTCGTTGTTAATTTATTTTATTCTATTTCCGTGTATTTCGTTTATACCCATCGTTGTACTCTGGGATTTGATTATGGAAAAGTTTATGTTAAGGTAATTATATTTGGTCACAACAATATCGCATCTAATCGCTTATTAAACTCAAACGCAATCACAAGTAACTAGTTTACTTTAAGAGCCGAGTGTACTACTATTCAATAAACACTTGTGCCATCGCATCGCAAAACGCAGTTAATATTGTGGAATTATGTTTTATGTGTGTTACAATTGTTTACATTATGGTTTACTATCGCTAAAACGCTCACGCACTCACGTAACCCGCTCTCTCTCAATTCAATGGTAATATAATGCTTAACGCTCCGCTAAAACGCTTAATATAACTATCTAATACGAACCGAATCGCCAAGCGAACGCCTAACACGAAAATAACGAACAAAACCTAGCCAATAGGCTAAGTTCGGCCAAACTTGGGCAACCCAAGTTCGCCCGAACTTTCTCAGGCTATCAATTCGCCAAAATATACACAAGTTCACTCGAACTTAACCCTTTCAAGTAGAACTGGCCAAGTTCGCTTGAAATGGTGTCAAGTTCGGCCGAACTTGATCTATTTCAGCCCTTTCCTCTTTCGCCTATAAATACCCAGCACCTCCATTCGTGCACTCCTTGCTGCAAGTTCGCCCAAAACCTCCTGAAACCGAAAACCTTTGATTTCCAAGTAAGAATCAACCCGTTTTCATGCAAACAACGACGTTTTACTATGATTTTGCACAAGGTTTTACCTTCGATTTCATCAAAACTCTTTTGTTTACAAAAAACTTCATCTTTTTATACAAAACTTCTGTTTTTTCACTTAGATCTATACTTAGATCTAAGTAAAACCTTTTAAATATAGATTTTTACACAAAATTCGGACTAAATGACGTATGTTTCGTTCACTTTGAAGTGGAACGAGGCGTTGTCAAGCAAGATCTCAGATCCGGAAGCACAAGGACGATGTCGTCACTTTGCACAAACTGGACTAACCCGTACGAACCATCAAGTTCGCCCAGATTAGTCCGAGTTTCTGTAAAATGGCTAAAACTCGCTCCAAAAGACCTCTCCAGCCTAAGTTTTGCTCAGTAGCTTAAGGTTGGAGGGATTGACACTTGATTTCCTCAGCAAACGACGCGAAAACGCCCGATTTGGTGACCAAAAAGATCAAGTTCACTCCAAATTGATCAAGTTCGCTCGAAGTTGTCACATGTTTGTGACCAACTTCGGCCGAACTTGTCAAATTTCGAGGAAGTTCAACCAAGTTCGCTCGAACTTGCATGATTTCCAAGGAAACCAGACAAGTTCGCCCGAACTTGTATCAAACCTCATCAAAACAGGGCAAGTTCGCCCGAACTTGTCCGGTTTCTCTGGAAACCAGACAAGTTCGCCCGAACTTGTGCCTCCTGTAAGTCAAAACAGTCAGTTCTCCCGAACTTGTACAAAATCCAAGAGATTTGATACAACTTCGCCCGAACTTGTACTCTGCTCCTTCACGTTTCGACCGTTTCAGCAATTCGGAATACTGATGCACTTCTGTTCGCTTACAGGCTGATCCGGCGCTCCTTTCCATCTACATCAGATCTCGTCTCTCTCTAAATCGCACCAACTGTGAGTATACTTGAACCCCTTTACACTTAAACGCACTTTTGGGTGTCACATATGTTCTTATATCAAATCACATCACACAACTCAAACGCTTATTCGCAATCCACTATACATGACTATACGTGAAATCTGCTGAATTGTCTGTGTTACTTGATTGCTAGTACGCCACCCTTAACATGATAGCTTTGCCAAGTTCGCTTGAAAAGGTGTCAAGTTCGGCCGAACTTGATCTATTTCAGCCCTTTCCTCTTTCGCCTATAAATACCCAGCACCTCCATTCGTGCACTCCTTGCTGCAAGTTCGCCCAAAACCTCCTGAAACCGAAAACCTTTGATTTCCAAGTAAGAATCAATCCGTTGTCATGCAAACAACGACGTTTTACTATGATTTTGCACAAGGTTTTACCTTCGATTTCATCAAAACTCTTTTGTTTACAAAAACCTTCATCTTTTTATACAAAACTTCTGTTTTTTCACTTAGATCTATACTTATCTAAGTAAAACCTTTTAAATATAGATTTTTACACAAAATTCGGACTAAATGACGTGTGTTTCGTTCACTTTGAAGTGGAACGAGGCGTTGTCAAGCAAGATCTCAGATCCGGAAGCACAAGGACGATGTCGTCACTTTGCATAAACTGGACTAACCCGTACGAACCATCAAGTTCGCCCAGATTAGTCCGAGTTTCTGTAAAATGGCTAAAACTCGCTCCAAAAGACCTCTCCAGCCTAAGTTTTGCTCAGTAGCTTAAGGTTGGAGGGATTGACACTTGATTTCCTCAGCAAACGACGCGAAAACGCACGATTTGGTGACCAAAAAGATCAAGTTCACTCCAAATTGATCAAGTTCGCTCGAAGTTGTCACATGTTAGTGACCAACTTCGGCCGAACTTGTCAAATTTCCAGGAAGTTCAACAAAGTTCGCTCGAACTTGCATGATTTCCAAGGAAACCAGACAAGTTCGCCCGAACTTGTATCAAACCTCATCAAAACAGGGCAAGTTCGTTTCTCTTGAAACCAGACAAGTTCGCCCGAACTTGTACCTCCAGTAAGTCAAAACAGTCAAGTTCGCCCGAACTTGTACAAAATCCAAGAGATTGTCGAGCCAGCTCATTTGTTTAACAAATAGTTTATATTTTTGTATTATTTACACATAATAATATACATAAAACCAAAAAAATAAATAAAACATTATTTAGGCTAATAGGATAGTAATTTTTGGCAAACTATAAATAAAAAGAACAAGAAAAAATTATTTATTACTTGCCTTAATACATATTTTTTAAAATTAGTATTATTAATTAAGACTATAGCATATCTTTGGATAAAAAATAACCATGTTACAAATTAAACAACATGTCTTAAATATATTAGAATGTACACACACATATATAATTTGGGGTTTAATTTAAACGAGCTAAACGAGCGAGCGAATGAGCCAACTAACGAGCGAGCCATGAATCGAACCTACCTTGGCTCGGGCCCAGCTCCTTTACAAACCGAGCCGAGCCAGCTCGTTTAAAACCGAGCTGACTTTAAACCAAGCTTTTTTTAAACTGTTTTCGAGCGAACTTTAAACGAGCATCGAGCAACGAACTTTTTGAACCGTCGTAGTATAGCGGTTCCGGATGTTTTGAGTTTTAGATTACCGGTCCGGGTATTTTTGCTAATCAAAGTATCATATATCCTATCCTTAAGATATTTCCCCTCTTCTTCTCGATCAGTGGGGCTCTTCTTTTCTACCAGGAACCCCCTCTGATTCTGATTCAAATTCGATTCAGTTTTGCAATATTTTCACATCAAAATTTCCATTTCATGATCGATTTTTTGTTTCCTCACGTTATGCATAGTTTTTTTTCTGGTTTAAATCACAGTGATCCGTGAAGAATTGATGTTCTGCTTGTTGGTTTGTCTTCGATTAATACATCAATAGTTGAAGGTAATCATAAGTTTCAATTGGGGAATTTGTATCTGAATCTGAGTTAGGATTTGGATTTGAATTTGAATTTTAATTCGAATTTGATCAATTTTGAATGGAAAACCCTAATTTTACGTGATCGAAAACAATGACCTCAACGGTAGATTGGTCAGAATTACAACCGGAATTGATAGAATTCATCGCACATAAACTCAAAATTCACAAAGATTACATCGGATTCCGATCGGTTTGTTCGAATTGGCGAAAATCGACTTCAAAGACCCCAAAACACCTCCCCTGTCAACTCCCATGGTTAATGTTTCCCCAACAGAACCCACAATCGCATTTACGGTTATTCTTCAGTTTATCCGAGGATAAAATCTACCGCATCAGTCTTCCAGAAGCCTCCTTTTTTCGTCGTAGATGCGGTTCGTCCCACGGTTGGCTGGTTTACCTTGAAGAATCCCCTGCGGTTTTCGTTATAAACCCGTTAACACGTGTGAAACATCATCTTCCGCCTTTGTGTTCGTTTCCTAATGTTGTCAGCTTTAGTGTCTATGATGTTGGAAGAGAGTATACTCTTAAAACAGTAGAAGGTGATGTGTATACATGTAGTTTGAAAGAAATGCGCGACTCGTTTATTAAAAAAGTGGTGTTTTCGTCGAGCCCGTCTGATGAGAATTTGGATTATTATACGCTTGCGATTGTTAACCAGACGGGTGATCTTGCATACTGTAAGAAGGGTGATAGTGTTTGGAAGTTTATAGATGATGCACAGGCGTATTGTGAGGATGTTGTGTTTCACAAAGGGTGTTTTTATGCTGTGAGTAAATATGGAACGATTGCGGTTTGTGACATTTGTGGAGGCAAAGATTTGCCAAATGTTTCTTTTATTCATACGCCGTTGCAGGTTGGTGGTGATATGCAGTATCTTGTCAGTTTGGGTGATGAGTTGTTGTTGGTGACGAGGTATTTAGAGCTGGGATTTGATGTTGAACAGCATCAGCTTGATATTTTTTACAAAACGACCGAGTTTTGTGTGTTTAAGCTGGTTTTGAATGACGGTGTGATGTGGGAAAGTGTTCATGAGTTGGATGATTGGGCTTTGTTTGTGGGAGAGAATTCGTCGGTTGCGATTCGGGCTTCTGATTTTGAAGGGTGTAAAGGGAATCAGATATATTTTACAGATGATTATTCAGAGTGGAATTATGATGGTGCGAATGGGGATCATGATTTGGGCGTTTATGATTTGGAAGATGGTAGTGTTGCAGCTTTGCCTTGTTATACAAGAAAGTTTTGCAATGGTAGACGATGGCCGCCTCCCATTTGGATCACTCCAAGTCTGCATTGATCTTGTCAGTTTCTAATGTTTATACTCTTGCTGTTTGTGCTGTATAATATCATGCGTTTGGTATATAGTTTTGGTCTTCATTTAGTTGGTTGTGTGTGTGTAAATATACTACTATCTTGAAATGTTGGTTATGTGTGCGTAAATGTACAAGTTCCGACCCTTTTATTTATAAGTTAATGGGTGAAAGTTGTCGCCTTTATCTTGTGAAATCGCAAGTGATCGTTTATACAAATTGACTGCGGTTGTAGATTGTTTGACTTATGATTAGTCAACAATGTGTATCAAGTGTCTGTGTAGAGTAGCTTCTTTAGGATTAATTCGTAAAAGGTTGTAATGTCCTTTTGGTCTCACTCATCAATCTGCTTTACTGGGAACATATCCCTCAAAGCAATGTGTTTAGATTACAGTTGACTGGTGGCTTTGTGATGTTAGTTGTATAATATTATTGTAGTAGTATCATTCTTTTTTCCTTTTCATGAGTGGGAAGGTAACTATGATGTAACAAATATTTATTACCTCATAAAATGTTAGTAATTTGATGGTAGCAAAAGGGGGGCCTACTTATCGGTGACGGGGGTCATGATTTTTTCTAAATGTAGATATGATCTAGTCTTCACCGACTACTAAAAAATTTTGACATCGAACCTCAAGAATATTAATTTAGTTTGTAACTTCACCTTTATTATTTGATTTTATCATATTAATTATCAGATTATTGATTAGTGGATTAAGTTATTTGGTTTATTATTTGCATAATCATTTGAATGTTACCATGTATTCATTTTGAATTGTTTAGCCTACTCCCGAACATATTAATGGCTAGGTTTCAACAAACACTACTAGAAAACTGCTACTATTCCCACGTCAATTTCTGTGGGAATTCCGTGGGTAACTGCAGTTACCCACAGATTTTAATAAATTTGTTCTAAAATAACATATAAAGTGTATTACAAATATTTTTTCATCCATTCCGTAATTAATTTGTCAGAATTTTTGACACTCTTCCTATGGATAGTAATAAATAAATTAAAAAATAACATAAATTTTTAAAAATACTAAAACATTATATTTTAATATCATTAATTTGATTTATTATGAATATTTTTTTGATAAACTGGAATCCTACGCATTTCCTACTAATCGCTAAAATGAAAAAGAATTCCGTCTAAATTCCGTGGGAAATTTCCGACACTTTTCTTACGCATACAAATTCCTACAAATTTCCGACAAATGATTATCGAAAACGAATTCCGTCGGAAAGACATGGGAAATTTCCGACACTTTTCCTACGCATAACAATTTGTGGCTTTTTTGTCACAAAACTAAGACCCTTTCGTAGAAATTTCGTGGGAAAAGTGTCGGAATTTTTGTTTGTAGAAAATGCGTAGGAAATTTTGGTAGGAATAATAGCTGTAGTAGTGAAATGAAAAGCCGGGCAAGTGCGGAGAAGAAACAAATGACCTGGCCAGATTGGAAAAAGCCCAAGTTTAGCGAAATAGACATCGGTCTTCGAAAAAAATTGACCCCGTGAAAATTTTTGTATAATGTATTTTTATTTTAATTAATTAATATTTCTAACTATTTTTTTCAAAATTAATTAAAAAAATGAAAAAAAGTTCCTAACAGGATAATTTATTTAAAAAAGCATACTTGCAACAATAAAAAAACACACTTCAAAGCTAAAAATAAAAGGAAAAAATAGAACACTTAAGAAAAGTACGTAATAAAAAACTATTAATCTTCGTCTTCCTCCTACCATGCATGCCTATGTGCCTAAATATGCTCGGTCAAATTGTGTCGTAGAGTGTGATGAGCTTCCTTGTCATGTAACTGGGTGTATATATAGTGAATGGATTGGGTTGGATGTTATTTATTCCATTAATTAAAACTAGCCATTACCTTTTTTTATAGTGGTGAAGTTAGGTGAGTGTTTAATGAGGTTTAGAAACCCATTGGTGGAGAACAGAGGTGGAGATTGGAGCCATAAATACAAGATTCAAAATTTATATTTTAGGGTGGAGGTTGGAGCAAAAAATGCAGATTAAAAACGTGGTTTTCAGGGGGAGTTTGGATTTTTGTCACAAATTGTCCCTCAAGTTTGATAAGTAGGCAATTAGGGCCCCAAAGTTAGTGTTTAGGGTGTTTTCGAGTGCTTTTCGTGTAGTTTTAAGCGTGTGACAAGCATGCAAGTATCATAAACTTAAAAGTGATGTCAAGTATGTCCATGTATGTGAAATTATGTATAACAAGTATCGGTAATGTCGGTTGTAACACATAGTTGTCGGTTATCGCACAAAAAGCAAGTATAGGCGATTTACGATCTATAACACATAATTGCAAGTATAATTAACATGTTGAAGGTGGTTACAAGTATAATATGAGGTATTATGATGTATAATAATTATTAGAATCATTAATTGTTGGTTAATCACAAGTATTGCACGTAAACGCGTTGAGAGTCGGTTATTTGCACGTATCGTCACATAGTTTCGAATTAGGGTTTGTTGCATGAAATTACAAGTATAAATTGAACATAACAAGTATAAATGGAACATAATTGATATAAATATGACTTTCATTATGATCGTGTCTCGGATTACGAGTTGAAAATACGATACAAGTACAAGTTTACCGAACCGGGTACATTTTCGGTAACGATTTGATACCAACTTTTGACATTTCCTATACCGGTCCGATCCGGTACCGACACTGGTATTTTCGGTACCGGTTGGTACCGAGCTCATCCCTATCTTAGTTATTGTTAGTGACGGTCGATTATATGCTAGATTCTTGATGTTTTAGCTAGGTGTAGGGCGATGCATATGCTTATGTTTTTATCGAAAGTGTTAGTTGGGTTGTAACGAATCAAGGGTGTTCAATTAAAAGTTGGTTTGTCATTGCAGTGTTGCACTAAGTTCATCGGAATACACCTTCTAAGTTGAGAGTGAGTACAAGTATGCATAAAAAAGTCATGATTTATCTGATATGTAAATTCCTTTGCATTTAGCATAATTTATAGATTTTTTTAGTCATATAAATTAAATTATCTTTTCGGTTATTTTAGATATATAGTACGTTGGTTGGTTGTTTTTTCATCTTCAAATTCAGATTTCCATAATAATTCAAAGCGTACAATTTCTTTATGATCAGTATAAACATTATTTATAAACGTTATCTTTTTCTAAAAAAAAACATATCATTTCTCAACACCGCGAAATTCACGGGAATTAGCACTAGTTTCAATAAAGTCATACGGTTTTCTGTGGCTAAAGAATCCATAGAAGCTTAAAGGTATCACATGGAAGGAATGGTTCAATTTTAATTTCATGCAAGGCACTTGTAACTGATGTAAATTGATTTTGATGTTGTTGCTTTTAGCCTGCCTGCCCCTGTTTTTGCTGGGACAGGTGTTTCTAATGAAATTTGCCTTAAAAAAAAAAAAGAATCTTACCCGTTAGCTAGTCTAGTCGATCTTTTCTAGCAAGTGTTCAGTATTTATTGCATTTATAGAGTTTTAAACGAAAAATCATTTCACAATGAGTAGAAAGGCGGATGGAGCATCCCACAGCAGCTTGACGGGTTGCCTCAAACCCGCGATAAAAGCTCGTCTTTGAAATCAAAGCGCACGCTACTTAAATGGAAATGGGAATGTCAATCGAAATTACCATCCAACTTCAAAGACATATCTATATGATGCATACAACTTAAAAACCAAGCATACTCTTGTCAAATCAAATAATATAGAAAATGCAAATTACATATTCCAAGTATCGCATTTTTTGTTGTAATTTACTCAAATTTGCAACTTACTGCAAAATAAAGATCTACAAAATTTATAAAAACTTGGATTTGGCTTCTTAAGATACTGAAACAGGTTTGGGGGTTTTGAGGCCAAATAAGTTGTCAAATAATTTAGGGGCCATTGGAGGTATGTTCATGGGCTCAGGAGCCATGAAATTCACAATCTTCTCATGAACATGATACCTGCACAATTAATTATTTTCAGATTACACAAACTTGTACATTAACCAGGATATATATGTAAACCAGTCTACCAAATCGAATGTATATATGTTATTAAACTTCGGCCGAATCACACAGCGGGTCAGGTTTTGGTAATCCTGCCCAATTGTGAAACCCGACGATTTCACAAATTTCCCAACAGGTATCCGGCCGGTATACCCACTTATGAACTAATGTAGTTAAAAATTACCCATTGGGATTCTCGTTACCAAAAACCCAATTTCATTAATGAGCTGTACCTGATCTTTCGGCTTTTAGAAGCACGCCTGTCGACAATTTTGCGTTTTTTAGTTTGTAATCTCTTCAGAGCATAAAATGCAGTCTCTGAGAAAAAACAAAACAAAAAAAAAAACATCACCAAATTGATAACTCACCAATTTTGTGTATTTAACTTAAAAAAAAAAAAAAGAAATATCAATTCAATGCTCAGGTTTCTTACCAGATGATCCCGCATCAACAGTTTCAAAAAATTCTCTAAGTAGTTGTTGATAGAACTCAGAATCATCAAGTAGTTCAGGATCACCATCAGCATTCATAGCCTAACCAGAACCAAAAAACAGACGTTAATACACAAATGATTTGGTGTAGAAAAAGATTTCAGATCATCGAATGTAAGACTGCAATAATAAAAGTAGACTTTTGAGTAGGGCTGCAAACGAACCAAACGTTCGGCGAACATTTCGTGAACCGTTCGGCAGAAAGTTCGTTTGTGTTCGTTCATTTATTAAACAAACGAACACGAAGAATAATTCCGTTCGTTTAGTTAAATGAACAAACATGAACAGAGGTCGTGTTCGTTCGTTTATGTTCGGTAACGTGTTCGATAGTAAGTTAGTGTTTTTAGTTTCTTATTTATTAAATACTTTAAAATTCCGACAAATTAAATATCTAATAAGTGTCAGTGAATTATATATTTTGTTCATGAACGATTGTTTGTGTTCGTTTGTTTCCATTTGTGTTCATGAACATTAGTTTGTGCTCATTTGTGTTCGTCAATAACATGAGCAGTAAACTGAATTAATTTGAAAAATGATAGCCAAAAATAAGAATATGATATCAAACACAGGCAATTTTATTCAAAGTTGGCGCAACAGAAAATACGAAACGTTGAAAACTACATGAGACTTGTATAAATAAGGAATTATGAACTTACATCACCAAAAACTGGGACAACAGATCTCCTTTGCTGCATCCCTTTTGGGTCCCGCATGTATGATGCAACTTGATCACTGATATTCTACAAAAGAGAAATAATCAGGTGAGCAATGGCGCAGATGCGTAGCATAGGCAACCAAAAAACACAAATGGCAAACCTGATTAAAGGCTTGAAATTTATTTTTCATGCCGGCTGCACCACTTGTCACCTGTGCCACTTATCCACGGAAATGTTTCTAAAAGGAGCAATTCTGCATCACAACAATATCATCGATCAGAGCGCAAAACGTACTTAATTATGAAAAGTCATGATAATCTGATTGATGCTGTGACGCTATGTAATATTATACAGAATATAAGTACCTAGATTGCTGCATTTGAGAAATCTGAAACCATTCTTCATCTTCTTCAGTTGAGTTCCTAAAAGCATCTAAGCTTTTAGAAGATCGTGCAGCATCCATCACCTTCGAGTAAATTGCACAAAACATCCTTTATGTTTCCTCAAACTTGCAGGTTTCGGCCTTAATGTTTAAAAGTTGCTAAAAATAGCCTTTAAGTTTATTTTTGTTGCGGGTTCAATCCTTTACAGCTAACCACGTTATTTTCTTCAGTTAAGTTCCCTCACATGCATAACATGTGAGGGTATATTCGTCATTTTGGTTGATCATGTGAGGAAACTTAACTGAAGAAAATAACGTGGTTAGCTGTAAAGGATTGAACCCGCAACAAAAATAAACTTAAAGGTTGTTTTTAGCAACTTTTAAACATTAAGGCTGGAACCTGCAAGTTTGAGGAAACATAAAGGATGTTTTGTGCAATTTACTCTCACCTTCTAAAGAGAAAACTTTTGTTTTAATATCCAAATAATACAACCATTCCAACAGTGTAACTGTTAGTGTGGAATCATGTAGCATACCTTCAGTTACATCCATAAGCGGCACGAGATGCAAACTTTTGCGCGTTGTGTCACCCAAATGAACACATCCTCCTTTATAAGCGGCACGAGATGCAAAATAGAGGTCCCCTTGTTCTCAAAAATCTTGTTGTTTCTTGCCAACCACAATCTCCATAACGATACAATGGGGAACAAATTTTTTATTTTTTGTTTAGGGTAATTTAAACTAATTGATTTTAAAATAATAGGAAGAACAGTCATTATATTATATTAGGAAACAATTAATGTAAATGAATGATCTACTCAAAATTAGTGAAATGGTAGTCAAAGTTTTAAATTCAGTATTTTGAAGCTTTGGCATTTCCTACTTATTTGCAAAATTTATTATAATTTGTTAATTATAGTAAAGATATTACAGGAATGTTTTTTACTAATTATTTCTTATTTATCATAATTTGGCTTCATCACAACTTAAAAAAAGTTAGTAATATGATTTTGATGTAGTTTATAAACAAATATTAGTACTTTAAATTAGGAAATAATTTATAAATTTTGTAACCTTCATTGAATAGTTATAAAACTTATTTGAATTTTTTATTTATTTTGAAAACTAAAACGGATATCGTATATCTATTTGAAATCAATTAGTTTAAATTACCTAAAAAGGTGCTTAATTGATTGATGTAAATCTATATTAATTTTGGTAGTTTTGTATAATTAACTAAATTTATTATTGAAAAAATAATCTTTAATTTCAAAAAATAATAATTATATTAAGAGAGCTAGAATTATAATTAAGCAGATCTGTTTTTATTTATATTATCTTTTAGAAATATATTGGTATTGGGGTCTAATTAACTAAATTTAATAAAAATAGAATAAACTTAAAATTACAAAGGATAGGTAAAAAATACAATATATAATTTAATTAAAAAAGATTTCAAACAAAAACAAAAGAAAATCAATAAAAAATCAAGAAACCTATACACAATTACACATAGATTAAATTGCATAAATCATTAAAAAATACTTAATTTAACCAGTCATCAAAATTTTTAAAGATTCAAACTTTTAACATATACACACAATCAAATCAAACCTTTTATAGTTCCGAAACAAACACCAATTTTTTAAAAAAGTTTGCTTCTTTTAAAGAGTTGAATAAAAGTTTATTTCTTTTAAAGATTTGAATCACATATTAAAACGAAAGAAAATATCTGGAAATTAATAAAAGGTGCAACAAAATCCAGAAAAGATGAGTGAATCAAAAGAAAAATAATTGAGTTAATGAAAAATATTTAAAAAAGTTAAAGCTTTTCCTCATAAACCAAGTCGGAGTTGAACCGGAGATCAAGCGAATCTCTCAAACGAAATTGAACATTGAAGTAAAAGGATCCGAACTGATGAGAATAAAAAGAAAAAGGATCGGATGGATTTACCAACGTAATCTTAATGATGATGTTGTAATTGATTGATCAATGAAACGATAAACATACCTTTGCTTCAGATTCCTCTGGTATTGCTCTACAAAATATGACATAACATAGATTCACATTAGCATAACGATCAAAACAAACGCCGTTGAAAATAAAAACAAATAACAATAATCTTAACAACAGATTTACAAATCTATGTGCTTACATCTGATTATGAAGTTCGTCCCCAAAGATCCGCAAGAAGATTTTGATGAGAGAATAAAGATGTGATTAAGGTTGTTTTTATTTAAGATATTATGCGCAAATTCGTTTTAGAAAGTTTATGTAATTAATACTGGTCGAGTCATATACATACTATCCATGAAGCTTCAAAAAAGAAGTCACAGTTGTTAATATAGTGTAGGAAAAAAAAAACGGGACAACATATTTGTGGTGAAACCACAGAGTGACAAATGTCACACAATGATTTCCTTTATATAATATATAGATTAGATTTTGAACCTGTGTGTTACAGCCAATCAAGCCACGTTAATCCATTCAATAGAGATTACCCATTTTTTTTTTGTTTTCGTTAAATTCTATTGTGGCGGTGTTCAATAGAATTTAACCATTTGGCCTTGTTCAATAAAAAATTACCCATTTCATCTGTTTAAGAAAATCTTATGATTAATCTTATGCTTATGCATATGATTGGTTAACATGTTAGTAAAAAATTATTAAAAATTATTACTCTCTTAACCGGGATTAGGGATGAGCTTGGTACCAACCGGTCGAAAATCCCTAAAAATGGGTACCAGTACCGAGTATACGAGCCGAGCCAGGGCTAGCTTGGGCTCGTCTCCTTCCAAACTGAGCCAAGCCGAGCCGACTTGTTTACCACCGAGCTAATTTCGAGCCGAGCCTTTTCGAACGAACTTCGAGCAACCCGCAAGTTTTTTTGAAGAGGTTGCTGCCATGTCCATAACACCAGTACCAGCAGCAGATGGCCTAGGAGACAGCAGAACAATCCTGTTGAGACATAAAGTGGCATAAGCTCCTAGGGAACATGATCGAAAAAAGTAAACGTCTAGGAAAGACATATAGTACTTGCGCACATACCACAATCCAACTTCATCAAGCACAAAGGTGCAGATTAAAAGACAATTAACACAAAACAAACAACTAACTAAATGTTTAATAGTACTTGTTGGGAACGATAAACCACGTTTGTGAAAAACCAAACGATAGTACCTTTTATAATTAAATGGACTAATTTTAGAGACCATTGAATTTGTGATTTATTTAGCCTAAGGCATTCGTAGGATACTAAATTTTAAATAATGTGAGAGATGATCATCCAACCAAGTTATTCAAGTATTTCACGCTGTTAAAAATAATGTATTTATTTATTTCATGTGTTTTCTATTTAGTTATTACGTGTCGGTTTCATTTCAAGTTGGTTTATGTTTTGACGTAAAAAAATCAAAATTGAGTCAAGTCAAATATTATACGTTTTCAGGCTTATATTTGTGTACGTTTTAACGTTAATTTTATTTAGAAACAAGTCGGATTGAATATAATACACTTTCATTCGACAATATAAATTCGAGTTACTGTTCGTATCAACGCCGCCGCAACGCGCAGCAGGGACTAGTTTGAAATAGTGGTAAAATATGATATGAACACTTTCATATGCATAAAACTAAATAAATACAAATCTTTATCACATATGCACAATGCTTGACATAAACTATATATATTTGTATATAAATAATAACTAGGTTAGAACTTCGTGTATTACATTGGTTAAAAACTATATATATTTGTATATAAATAATAACTAGGTTAAAACCCCGTGTATTACATGGGTTTAATACATATAATTTTATAAACTAATTAATAAAAGAGTTACACATATAAAATTCATGCATTGCACGGATTGAATAAACACTAGTATTTTACGGTTTGAATACATAATGTAATCGGTTAACGCACACAGTCATCAATAAATGTTTTTTTGGAAAAATGAACTTTGATGTACTATATACTTTTTATAACATTTTACTTTGATTTTATTTATTATTAGGTTAGAAACTTGTGTTATCACACAAAACAAAGACGTTTTATAACATTATAAAACTAGGATTAAGCATCCTGCGTTGCGGCGGGGGCGAATACCAATGTCACACTACTGTCAACGACCATCAACATTGAAGTTGTGGCGTGTTAATGCGAAGAAATTAAACCGAAACGTAAAACTTATAAAAGAATAACTAAGTCGATCTAGGACTCACACGTTACGATGAACTTGTCAAACGGAAAAAATAGATAACGTAAAAACGTATAACCACACACGCACGTTGCGCCGTGTTAACTCGCAAAATTTGGAGCATAACGTAAAAACGAAAAAAATGAAAAATATAGAGGACCAAAGTTAAAAGTAAAAAAGTTGTGAGATTAAAATGTAAAAGATGAAAAGTTTTGGGGTTAAAAGTAAAAAAATAGTTTTGGGTTAAAAGTAAAGATGAAAAGTTTTGGGGTTAAAAGTAAAAAAAAATCAAATAGTTTTGGGTTAAAAGTAAAAAAATTCATTTTCTTTTTGAAAAACTCCGAAAGCATAAGATACCACACCTTTATCCCTAAAACTGTTACAAATTATAGTATTTCGTAATGGGTAATATAAAACGTGGAGTGTTTGTACACCATTGTACAATACCATTAAGCATAAAAAAGCAATTAAGCATGATGTACAATATCTTAATGCATACAAGTATTACAAATTATATATATACGAGTTGACGTTAACCCGCGCGTTGCGACGGGATGTTGATTGAATACATTTATTAACTTTATATCCAAAATTATTGGAATAGTATCGGTACCGGTTAATGTCGAAACGGTTTTAGTTAAAATTTGTATTGAGACGAATATAAATAATAAACACAAAGAAACGGCATACTCATAATTTTAATAAAATATCTTGTTTTAAAATTTTTTTATGGATACGATTCTGAGTTCACTATAACCTATTACGTTGAGAAATAAAAAGATAAACCAACCTATGTATTCAACATTTTTAAAAGATTAACGAATCCAATAAATAGAGGAAAAATTAAATGAGTTATAAAGTATCTTATCATAAAAACCAAATTGTCATGTTTTAGTATTTGAATTATTCATCCTTTTCTTTGATTATACAAAACTTTCATAAATATATTTTTTGTTAATTCAAACGAAACTTTAGTAAATATCTTTTTTTTGTTAATTCAACAAATCTTGGTTACGTTGCACGATAAACAAAAACTGAATTTTAGTTAGGACGCGGTATGATTGCTGGGATATGTTGGGTTTAATTAGTTTTTTAATGTAGTTGTTGAATTATTCATAGAATAAGAGTTATCAACACCCATTTACAATTATCCATTACCTTGTAATAATAATAATAATAATAATAATAATAATAATAATAATAATAATAATAATAATAATAAAATAATAATAATAATAATAATAATAATAATAATAATAATAATAATAATAATAATAATAATAATAATAATAATAATAATAATAATAATAATAATAATAATAATAATAATAATAAATAATAATAATAATAATAATAATAATAATAATAATAATAATAATAATAATAATAATAATAATAATAATAATAATAATAATAATAATAATAATAATATAATAATAATAATAATAATAATAATAATAATAATAATAAATAATAATAATAATAATAATAATAATAATAATAATAATAATAATAATAATAATAATAATAATAATAATAATAATAATAATAATAATAATAATAATAATAATAATAATAATAATAATAATAATAATAATAATAATATAATAATAATAATAATAATAATAATAAATAATAATAATAATAATAATAATAATAATAATAATAATAATAATAATAATAATAATAATAATAATAATAATAATAATAATAATAATAATAATAATAATAATAATAATAATAATATAATAATAATAAATAATAATAATAATAATAATAATAATAATAATAATAATAATAATAATAATAATAATAATAATAATAATAATAATAATAATAATAATAATAATATAATAATAATAATAATAATAATAATAATAATAATAATAATAATAATAATAATAATAATAATAATAATAATAATAATAATAATAATAATAATAATAATAATAATAATAATAATAATATATGTGTTTTAAATTTCATTTATGAATTCAAACGGTGGTATCCAAATGGCTGTGACTGAGCAGTTTTATACCTTTTATTTAATAATAACAATAATAATATATGTGTTAAAATTGTAGTTTATGCAATCAAACGGTTTTCATACTTAAAATTGCAGTTTTTGTAATCAAACGGTTTTAAACATTCGTATATGTTTAAATTGCTTTTTATGTTCAAACGGTGGTAATAAAACAGTTATAACTACGAACGATCAAACGATACTTTTTTTACATGTGGGTTTGGTATATCATTGTTAAGTTAAATGCAAGAACGTTATGACCATTTATAAGTAAGTCACGTTTGGAATCATATCGAAATGAACCGACATGACGGTTAGTGGTGAATCTTCATTAACTTACCAACACAACCTTTCATAGTACTAAATCACCCTTTATCCAAATGGTTGTATCTTTCGATTAAAAAGTAAATGGTATCCAAACCCTTTAACTAAATCATCATTTAACCGACACGACTTTTAAACAAAGAGGTACAAACCTCAAGTTGATAATTGTGTGTGTATATATAAATCAAGTTGGTTCACTGCATATATAAATTTCGTAAAGGATATATATGTATATATAAAATAAATAAAAAAAGAAGAAATAATGGAACATGACTCACGTGTATTTTTTTCCCTCAAATTAATGCATGGTCATTTAATTTAAAGTAAATTCATTTGCTAACGTATGCAAATGTTAGATTAAACTCATAAAACGACGTACCATTACCATTTCATTCCTTTGTTTTAACATACGATTTATAAGCATCACACCTTTTCAAAGGGTTATCAATTTAATTTCTAACTGACGCGACTTTTAAATGAAGGAGTACAAACTTATACATATAATTTCTAAGTGACGTGACTTTCAAGTTGGTAATTGTATACGTATGAAAGGTTATGACTTTTTGCAAGGATGTATACGCATAAAAGTAGTTTGAAAAGTTGTGACTTTTTGAAGGGGTGTGATTCAATCTATTGTGTTTTAATATAATGTACTTAATGAAAGGGTGTGAGTAAAATGAACTAAAGGGTTTTAAACAAATAGGACATAACCCAAGTTGCTAATTGTATAAGGGTATATTATATATGTGTATATATATATATATATATGGAGAGGAGCATGAGAAAACTAGATATAAATGAGAAAACTAGAAAACTAATTAAAAAAACATAAAAAACATACAAATTTTTTTTACAATTTTTTTATAAAAATCGCTACATATTATGTATAAAAAAACTTTTTAAAAAAAATAATAATAACTTGTACAGCACATGTTCACTATATGTGTACTACACATGTGCATTATATGTATATGTTGCACATGTGCATTATATGCCTTTTTTTATAAAAAGATTTTTATATAATATATATAACGATTTTTTTATAAAAAAAATCAAAAAAAAAAATTTGATATGTTTTTTTGGCTTTTTTAGTTAGTTTTTTGGTTTTCTCATTTAAACTAGTTTTCTCATGATCCATCCCCTATATATATATATTAGGAGCCACATGCCGGATAATGCCCAAGGGGGGGGGGGGTTTGAATTTCAAGCCTGACTACACATGGTCTTATGTTTGCTACAGACTCACACATTATCATGGGACACCCTACGCAATAATCCCTTGTACACTCCTGTGGCTCAAAGTTGTAAACCCACTTTGGGTACAACCATAAGATGCATAATACATCAACAAAACTTGATGTACAAACTTTAATGCAACAAAATGTTGCAAAATATACTATTACTAGGTTATACACCCATTTATTACATGGGTTTTATAAATAAAATTTCTTATGTAAGTAAAAGATGATAAATATTACAAGAATTGCTTAAATTAAACCATGTATACATTAGAAAATGTCAAAGTTTTTTCTTTGAAATTGAAAGAAAAATATTATGTTTTTGAAATAAATTTACACATATTAAGAGGCCAATATATAACCGATAATTATTGCTAGTTATCATTAAATATATAAGTTAAACCTTACAATTTAAACAAGTTGAATTATAAATAATCTGAAATGAAACACTAACATGAATAATATGCAGTACTTCTAAACGTTAAACATCAGCTTGAACATAGATTTCATTAACGGTTTCACTTTAATATAATGTTTTCTTTTCTTTTGTGTTTTTGTGACAAGAATATTAAAGTATAAACATTTTTTTAAAATGACCATAAAATTTTATACTTTGAAGTTTAACGACTTTATTTCATTGGTTTTTCTTTCGTTGTTATACAGAGTGTCATTACAGTAATGGACCAAAGAGATATCCAACAAAATTGAATTCTCGTCGAATCGCACAGGGGATTTCAGCAATTATTACTTCAAATTATATGTTTGTTATTGTTAATAACTAAAACAAATCAAATCTGTCCTGTTAGTTTATCTCACCGATCAAATGCAATATTTAAAAAATAAAGTTTAAGAAATTAAGGCAAAGATAAATTAGATAATGTATAACAATTATTTATGTTTATATATCTATTCTATAATATATGAATAAGGTTTGGGACACATGTCCTCACATGGTGCAACTATTTTGGTGTTTTGGCAGGAAAATGTGGGAAAAAGTTATCTTTTCCTATTCGGATCCCGCAACCCAATCCATACCCGTTTTGTGACCCGCATATATAACCAATTTCTAATTCCATTCAACCAGAACTCCTTCGTCTCTCTATCGTTCTCACCCAAAACCCTAGTTGCGCCGCATCTTTTTAGCAAATTAACAAACTAGGGTTTCACACAATTTGCTCTCGCCTTCTTCTTTGCATTCTAGGGTTTCCCGTGTTCTCCCTCTCTTCGCATCACCTCCTCAAACATCTCAGATTAAGGTATCAGAAGTTTTCTTTGTAGATCGCATTTACACTACACTCCATTTATGTTTATCACTTTGACATATTGCTCTCTCTACTCGAATTGTTCTTCTTCGTTGATTCAATCCAGTGTCCTTCCTTCAAAAGGTTTGATCTTTTTTTTATGTTTATATCAGTATTATTGCGATTAGGGTTTCCTCTGCTTAAATCGGTTTCTACAGTTATTCCTTCAATGTTTGAATTTAATCTTTTTATCATCGCGAATGTTAGATTTCACATATTAATCTATTATCATACTTGATTTACTTAAACATTTTGATTCTCTTTACTTTTTTTATATCTCGCATCGATAATCAACCATCTTCTCCATGTGGCATCGACGGCGCCATCGGCACCATTCTGGTCTCTCACTGGACCCTCGGCGGCGGATTCTCTCATCAGAAGTCGCAAAATCAATTTCTTAGGTCGGTTTATGTAACAACTCTCCAAAACACCCCAAACCAAGCCAAAAACAAAGAACCGGACACGCAAATCGAGACCCGGCGCGAAAAACGAAGAAATTTCACTACGACGTCCCAGACGCCATGCGCCAGAATCCCTGGAGCGATCGTATACTCTCTCGAATCTCCGTTTCTCTAACAACACCCCCTAAACCCCTAAACCTGCGAAGCGCTGCCCGCTGTAAGTATCTTAACCCCCGATCACTAATTCACTATCCTGCCCGATTTAGGACCAACGCATGTCAAGGCTCTGCCCGACTAAGTTCGTTGGAGTCCTATCTCGTGTTGTATGGACACCCTACCCGATCAATCTAGAATCGCCAACGCATGTCTAGGCTCTGCCTGACTAAGTTCGTTGGAGTTCTGTCGCGTGTTGTATGGTTAAAGTGACTTGGGTTAATTTACTAACACATGTGCATTGTATGTTTTAATATAAATTCTAGGAAGTAATCAGGAATTATCACCAGAAAGGCCGTATGAATACCTAAGTTTTCAATGTGAGTCATTCTCTTTTTTCTCAAATGCTTTTGTAAAACCTTAAATGTTTTCGGTTATACTTACAGTGATTAAGTCTTTGTATTCTACAATTACTGCCGGTATTTGTATACACTACTTATCAAGCGATACCATTGAACAACGGGTTAGCCAATGAGTGATATGACCATAGTCACAGATCCGGTCGAGTGACAAATACTGAATGAGTAATTGGGTTGATATAAACATTGTAATCGCTCTTAGTATTGTAAAGTATAATGGTGTGTCGTTTTATAAAATGGAATGAACTCGCCAGTATTTCTTGCTGATAAAATATTTTTAAAAACGCGTTTCAGGTAACTTAATTTGAAGCTATAAGAAGCCAGCTATGGAGCACTGAAGGCTTAAAGAAAGTGGCTATAAAGTTACCTAAATAAAAGTTTATATTTTCAGCAACTAGGGTTTATCCCTATAAAGATGTTATGAATAAAACATGGTTTTTCATCCCATTTGTTTAATATAAAAGTTTGGTGTTTTGAAACTCTGAAATTGATTTCCTAACTACTACGATCGTGATGATCTAATTCTGCTGCCAAATTAATAAACACCGGTACCACCTGTCTGCGGTCCGCTCCCGGTGGGGGGTTGCGACAATTTCCTGTTGCTTCAGTGCGAGAGTCTTCCTGCGTGAAGACTATGGATTCGCAAGAGGCTAAAGAGGTGGAGTGGTTATGGATTTCTGTATAAAGTTCTTTGAATAATGGAATCATGTTTATTGGAAATCAAGTCCTGTTGTTACACTAAATGATTAAATCTCACTGAAGCAACAGTCGATTGAAGTTGTGCAGTCAAAATTAGAGATTACAAAAGATTAGCCTTACAGGTAATAGTGATCTATAATTTGTAGCAAAATAAAGTGTTTACATGTTAAGATCAAGAAGTAACGGGTTAAACCTTATAAATATGTTTCCATCTCTAAATTAAGTATAATACTGATTTAGTTAGCTTTTGTTTTAGACTGATTAGGTTATCTGAATATTTTTGTGTTGATTACTAAAGGGGATTGTACAATTGGTCACGATTGATTGACGATTTTTGTGAGTCAATTTAGGCGAATTGTAGGTTTGTAATTCTATTTAATATTTGCATATTTTGATTGTAGTTTGGTGGAAGTCAATGGTCAAAATGGTTCATCTGTGTTTGATTTTGTGTCAAATCAGGGGAATTTGTGAAAAGATCCATATCACAACTTAGGTATGTTAGTTTGTCTTTAAAGTCAAAAGATAGTTATATTCTTTGATTTTTATGTACTATCAAATGTGGAGTTAAGGTATGCCAAAAGGGCATGGGTGTATAAACTAGGTATTTAGATGGTTGGTCAAATAAAACTTGGTTGATGGTTTCTGTCAACCCCATGCTATTCTTTTCAAAGTTCTTGAAGATAAGGTTGGCCTTGATTGTAGGCTTTTGGTGGTAAGGTAAGTTTAAGTCTCCATTTTCTGCTTTTAATCCACTCTATAGAATTTTTTTTTGTTTCGGTCACTAGGTTTGCCACAAATGAAGGAAAGCTGGAATGAACAGATTCACACAGGCATGCTCATGTTATGTGATTTTCATTTCGTTAACTTGCATTACCTTATAACGTATTTTCCCTTAAAATGTTCAGTTTATAACTTTAGCTTTTTTGGTGTTTCCAGGGTTGAAGGGTTTAAAGCGCTCGATTTAGGATTTAATGATATCTCGGATGATGTTTTGGCACATCTGAAAGGTGCCCCCTGTCCTCTCATCATCTTTTTATTTCTATCAACTAAAATTAAAACTAAAGTTTCGGACATCAAATAGTGAAAGGGTCATGCTCTTATACACGTATAAGGTATAAGGTTTGGTACTATTTAAAGCAGTTTTATACATGTTGTCATATAAAACTGTAGAGCAATTAGTATTTACGCTTTTGAATGTGCATTAGGCTTGATATGTAGATGTTTTAAATGATTAATAGAACCTGCATGTTTTAGGATGAATTTCAAATTTGTTAGGCAAAAAATAAAAATTAACATTTGACCGGTATGTAACCATGAATTTCCTTTTTGTTCAGATTTATCTCAATTTTATGTGATTGACTTTGTATATCATTCGTATGTTTTGTTAGGTTTTGCTTTTAAAGTTCACAGTCATAAGTCTCTGAGAAGAAGGAAAGTCGAAAGAAAATCAAAATGCAAATCATGCGGCGTTGGACTCCAATATGCTTGGCAAGATTGATCATTTGTGGGTCGCAACTATTTTGTTCATTATTTCTTCTGAAACTAAGTTTAAAATAGTGATTTTGTTTCTTTCTGGTGTTTTAACTGTACAGGTTGTGAACTTAATGCTGCTGATGTTTCTCACAACTATCTACAATGATCACTTCATCCCCTGCTATATCCCCTCCAATTTTGCCGTGTATGGCATCTCTCAGTCGGTGCCGTGTATGCAGTTATTGGAGCTCAATGCTGGTAATAGAGAGACAACGGCTTCTAACTTGCTTTACACAGAGTATTAATCCTTTAAGCCTAACACGTACAACTGAAACATAAGCCTTCCTCAAGTTAGTTTTTTTTGTTACCTATTATTCTTCATAGATTTAAGGATAGATAAATGTTTGATTTGAAGTTGTAACTTTAATCCAGTTAGTCTCTTTGTATCTTCTATTGAGATTCATTAAAACATTGTTGTTCATCTGATCCGCTCAATGCATCATTTTTTCAATAATGCACATTATCTTCTCTATTCTTAGTGAGGGGTTGGGAGGGAAAGTGGGGAATGTGACTTGGAGGAGAAAGGTGAGAAGAAGACGGTTGAAGAGATGGAGTGGAAAGGGCAAGGTCGAGGTCGTTTTTATCTTTTGATATATGTGAATTTCAGGAATGATGATAGTTGCACTTGCTCGATGTGCCCCCGTGTTGGATGTATATCTCCCTTTGCCTAGGTGCTCGGGTTTGGTTTGTCAAGTGTTTTACAATGACCATAGTGTGCTTATTTTCATACTACGTATCTTGCTGGGTGATTCCATGATATTTACCTTATAATTTTACTGTTATACACTGTGAAGTTTGGTTTTTAAGCATAAGATTTTGCAATATTGTGGTGGGACAATTGAGCCAGTGTTGCCATGTACGTTTGTATCTATCTATCTATCTATAAGAGTAAACATAGAATATTAACAAAAAATAATAATAATAAAGCATTCTAAGAGGTTAATGGTTTTCAATTTTGTGGTACGAGTATATGTTAGTGAGACCGATATGGTGATGGCGATTCGGGACAACAATTTTTCAGTCGTGTTTAGACTGTTTAATTTCTAGAAACTTAAATCGTTTTTAAGTGTGGTGGTGGCCAAAATAGGGCTTGGTCACGGTTGAAGGAGCATACAGGATGATTTCTGAGTTGTTAGGTTTGGTCAACGGTTTCAAGGTAAGTCAATACTTGGCTTTAAATTGGTTTTCAGTTAGGAAGGTAAATTGCTTGAGTTTTGGATGATAATATTTGTCATTGAACAAGGGTTATAGTTATTATGTTAGCTGTAGTCAAACTCATTACATGTCTTAGATTATCATATTGATCCATATATAATTGCTCTATCTCTTAAAAGATGTTTGATTTCATTTGTTCTTTACAATAATATGAACCCAGTTATAAGTGTGATTCTTTTATACGATGTCTACACCACTGCTTTTCAAACTTAGTTTCTTAACTTTGATGGTGTGTTATCATGCAGACGAAGCTTCTGGGCCAGATGCTCTATTGTATTTTACCAGGGGCATGACAACACACATTGGGAGAAGAATATTGTTATATCACATGTGACAAGAATTTATATTCTATTTTGTAGATACTCAAACCTTTATTTCACTACACACCTTTTCTTTTGTCAACCGAAACTGAAATTTTGAGTTGGGGATTTCAGATATAGTTTGTAGTTTGAAACCCTGAATAGTAACCTGGGTATATTCTTTTTTTGTAGATACTCAAACCTTTATTTTGACCGTACTATGCTATTCAATTTTGACGACTTCCTTCTAATTTTGATAAAGTTTTTTGCCGCTTTAAATTTAGGGGCTGTTTGGTAGCCTCTTAATGATTCCATTAACAGGTTACCTATGAATCGGTCAGACTTAAGAGCGTTCGGTTCATTAAATTAAAAGATCTGAATGGTTCAATAGCCTCTTACCCATTCAGTTTTAAAAAGTCGCTCAATGGAAAACTAGACATGTATGCCCTCTTTAGCTACACCTTCTCTCAAACACATCGACACGAGATTTTCACCTCTGCTCGACGAACGGTTTTCTAGCTATCACCACCGCTGTAACAACCCGCATTTTCGCAGCTCGTTACTCTCGTTACGCCTAGCACCAGAGATTCGGATCATAATGCGAACTATATCGCTTTCTACGCTATATCGCATACTTTCGCACTACATCACTTATTTCAACACACTACATCACACCTCACAACGCTTACAACGCACTCGCTAAATACTATAAACTTTGTGTGATGTTTCCAAGACTATCTGCTCGCTTAAATAACAACGCAACTCTCGCAAGACTTGGGAACTGAGACGCCTACTATCTCGCTTAATTATTTTATTTAATTAAATTTAAACGCTTAATGATTCGCCAAAACTTTCCGCACACTTAACCTAACTAAGCGAAGCCTAAAAATATATATATATATCGCACGAAAATTCATATTTTCGTACGAAAATGTTGTTTTTCGTGCGAAAACGACGTATTTTGGCCCGAAAATGGCATTTTTCGCCCAAAAATGGCATTTTTCGCATGAAAATAGCTATTTTTGCACGAAAATTTCACCAGACTACCTCTTACTTATTTCCTCCTATAAATACCTCACTTGTGCACTCGTACTCCTTACTGCCATTCCGCACCAAAACGCTCTCTAGCTCGTTTTCTCTGTTCCAAGTAAGAAGATTACGTTTTTCACACAAATCACAACATTTCTACAACGATTTTGCACGAGATTATCTCCGATTTCATCTAAACTTCTCTGTTTTACGAAAACCTTCATATTTTTCATGAAACTTTCTGATTTTCTTAAGGATTTTGCACTTAACCTAGCATGTTTGAGTTAGCCTTGGCTTCTCAGACCCGAAACCTTGTTATTTCAAACTCACCAAGTGTTTATCCGAACAAAACTGTTTATAAATCGACTTTTACACCAAACACGGATCAGACCGACTAATGTTTCGTTCACTAAGTAGTGGAACGAGGCGCTGTCAAAACCGTCACGAAATGGACTCGAAATTACATCCGTTTCAGACAAGATCTCGGTTCCGGTTGCACAAAGACGCAAGAATAGTCACTTGTGCAAACTGGACTGGCTCATACGAATCACTTTTGGTTCATACGACCCAGTCCGAGTTTCCACAAATGACTCACTCGCTCTAAAGACCTCTCCGGCACAAGGTTCGATCAGTGGCCTAAGGCTGGTTTGGATGAACACTCGATTTCCTGAAGAATGACGAAAACCACCAAATTTTTTGCACGGAATTTTCGTAAGAAAATTTCGCAAGTTGAATCATCAAAATTTTTGCACGAAATTTTCGTAAGAAAATTTCGCAAGATAAATCACCAGAATTTTAGCACGAAATTTTCGCACAAAAATTTCACCAAAATTTTCGCACGAATATTTCATCAAAATTTTCGCACGAAAATTAATTTCGTACGAAAATATCTGTTTCCCTCGCACCGACTCTCCGTTTTAAACTGTTTCAACACTCTGGAAGACTGATACACTTCCGTCTCTACGCACAGGCTAAGTCGACACTCTTTCTCTCCTCTCATCAACTCTCGGTATTCGCTGTTTACGCACCTACTGTGAGTATACTTGAACCCTTTTTCGTTTTAAACGCACTTTTGGGTGTAACATACGTTCATTACAAAGCACATCAAACACACAAACTGATTTATCACACGCGAATATCTGTTATACATGTTAATACGTGATGCTAGATACATATAAGCACTCTCGACCTTTACTCGTTGATTTCCAACTTAACTAGTATGATATCATAGTTCGACTGACACTCGACGGGGTCTAGTTACGCACATCACAAACGCGCATCGCAGTCATCTCGGAACGTAGCTGGAGTATTTGTCCATCGATTTATATGTTATGTTGTATCTCGTTTATGTATATGTGGTATTTCGCAACGCTTTTCCTCTACTATGCTATTATAACAAAACGCGCCAATACATTTTTGTATTGACATTATTTTAACGTATGTTGCAGGTTATCTCGAATCAAGATTAGGACTCTCTAGAAACCCACTAAATAAATCTAGGTTGTCGGATTTGGTTGTTTAAGAGACATGTAAGTTATAACGACTGTTACGAAATGTTTGTTTAATTGTATGGGAAGTTAAACTTATAAATATTGTCATTTAATAGATGTTATGGATTCTCTTGAGCAATCTGATTCGCCTAGTGCCGCGCCCCGATGATTTCGCCATCGGTTGGGGTTTGACAACCGCTAATTCGGCGAAGATACTACTCACGCCGCTAATTCAACGCTAAACGATTTTCAACCCTAATCGATTTTCAGCCTTAAACGGTTGGGTTTCAGCCCTAATATCTGCCATTCACTGATTTTTGAAAATTTATGCTTATGTGTTGCTTCGGTAAGTGTTGATGTTGTATATAATCTCAAAGAACAATATGGTTTATGTGATTTTTTTTTCTGTTGTTAATAGTTGATTTTGAAGGTCTATATGTTTGAAGACCATGTGTTCGATTAATTGCATAAATGAGAATTGATGAAGTAAGACCTCACTTTCCTTTTTGCTGCCTTATGTTTTTCAGCAATTGTTGTTTTAACCTGTGTTTGCTACATGTCATATTTATCAATTTATACTATACCGTTGGATTAGTAATTTAGTGTTTTAACTCATGTTCACAGCAATTGTTGTTTAAATCTATGTTATGATCTGTAACTTAGGTTGTGTTAGGATAGTAGGATACTTAGTTAGTTACACGTGTGTAGAAAGATATTTGAATTATAATTATATTAAAAAATTGTTTCTCTTTGATTTCTAGGGTCAGGATATACTAAGAAGTTTATTTGGGTAGGAAGACTACGAAGTAATCTTGACCATCCATTTATTAATCAAGGGCTAAAATTAAATGAGTGAAATTGAAGAAAAAAAAGGCGCGTGAGTTTGTTTGGGGGTATTCTAGTCAATCCAATACAATAGTTTCTCTCTCCTCTAATTCTCCACATTTTTTAAACGTTAATAACTCTTTCATATGACATTATTCTTTTATAAAATTGCACCAAAAAACGAGCGTTTTTTTATCTTTAAAACGAGTATACTATTGCTATATTTTCAAAAAAAAATTTGAAAACCCAGTTGCGTAAAACGCAATGGACAAAAAAGTATAAGAAAATGACTATTTTTTCTAAAACGCAATTGACAAAAAACATAAAAGAAATTTGTTATTTCTAAAACGCAATGGTTGAAAAACTCAAAGAAATGTCTAATTTATAAAACCCAATGGCCAAAAAACACAAAGAAATATCTTATTTCTAAAACGCAATAGCCAAAAAACACAAATAAATAATTTTTTTTCTAAAACGCAATAGACTAAAAACACAAAAAATGTCTTATTTCTAAAACGCAATGGCCAAATAACACAAAGAAATGTCTTTTTTCTAAAACGCAATGGACTAAAAACATAAAGAAATATTTTATTTCTAAAACGCAATAGCCAAAAAACACAAATATGAACTAAAAAATACAAAAATATGTTGTTTCTAAAACACAATGTACAAAAAACACAAAGAAATATGTTGTTTCTAAAATGCAATTGACTAACAACACAAGAAAATGTTTTTTTTTCATAAAACACAAAGAAATATCTTGTTTCTAAAACGTAATTGACAAAAAATACAAAAAAATGAGTTATTTCTATCCTAAAAACATGTAAACTACAAATAGAAAAAACTAATCAATAAATATAAAAAGAAAATCCTCAAAAAACGCATTGCAAAATAAGAAAAACTAAAAAGACAAAGTCCTCCAAAAACGCAAAAGTAAAAAACTTCTAAAAGTCACTGACAATTCATTATCACCTTTTAAAAGTCATATGAATATTGGTTTTTAGTTTATTGTAATTTCAAGCTTCAACAATGGCATCCACATGAACCTGTTTCAAGCTCCAAAAAATGATTACAGCACACTCAAAGACAAACACAAATCCTATTTGATATTTTCCCTTGATTTCTATTGTTTTCTATTTGCATTTTTTACCTTGATTTTCATTTATAGTATGTGTTTTTGAGCTCTTGTACCTGAAGATTGCTAAATTTGCAAGCGGTACACAAAACTAACAAGTCATATGTCTTTTTTTTATAACAAAATCAGTAGTAAAAAAATTTATAGCATAGAACGACTTGCTTTTAGACCATAAGACATGAATCGACTAACGACTTTTTGTGACAGATAAATGCCTGCAGCTCGACACACATACATACACACACGAGTGTAATGAGTAGAAAGAAATGGCCAAGACGAATAGCCATATTCCATTTGCCCAACCGACCCCAGGAAAATTATAGTTTCATCTACGTACTCGCAATCTATTGTACATTCAATGGAACACCATCCGGTTTAGGTTGCAATCTATTGTACTCGCAGTCATGGCCGCAATTAGAAGATGGAACTAAAGATTAAAGTATTTTGTATGTCTAAGAGGGTCGTGTCATTTTGATATTTTAGTTTTACTTTGTATTTGACATCGATACTATTAACCGGATGACTTTATTTGGTATTTTAATGGGAATGTAAAAACTATAAATGCAATTGCTTTCAACATCCTAATAAATACTAATGTCAGTCAAATTTGCATATTAAAAACATTTCACTAGCTCCATTTTTATATTAAAATGATTTTAAAGGTATGATTTATCATAACTTGAAATTGTACTTTAGTTTAACAACTGGAAATTCTACAAGTTCTTTTACATGTGATGCTCATTTAACAGCTTAGTTTTTTAATTTTGTGATTATGATAAAGTTTGACTTCATATATAGTTATTTTACTTCAGATGAGAGGAGGAATATTTTGTTGAATTAAACAATTGGTGTGATCCAAACAATTTATGGGCAATAGGATCCTTTGGCTATTCATCCACCATGGTGTGTCTTCTTAGGCGTATGAGTTTCGAAAACATTCTTATACAGAGATCTCATATGAATTAAAAAAGAATTAGCTTTACATGAAAACTTTGAATACATATGGAGGCAAAGTTAGGATACTTATGAAACCGAACTAAAAATATGTAGTGGAGACATGAAAGATGATACTTTAGAGGTTCAAAATGTTGTTTATGTACTTTTGTTTATTGTAAATTAAATTTTCCTAGCCCGGGAAGTTCCTGAGTAATAGCCTAGTTATTAGATATATCAATGATTAATAATATTAGAGATTAATCTAATATATTAATATTAATGTAGTATTAATTTCATATATAAATAAATTAACAAGAATATGCCACATGGCATTATATAAATAAATTAAATTAGAGAATACCACATGGCATTAGATAGAATCTTTTATTATTATTAGATTTTGATTTGAATATTTAAATGCTACTAATATTTAAGAAGTGAGTTAATTACGGCGTTAGTCCCTATGGTTTATGAAAAGTAACAAGTCAGGTATTAATAGTTTAAAATCACGTTATTAGGTTCTAACTTTTCATTTTGTAACAACTTGGGGTATTAACACTAACTTTGGTTAACTTTTTTGTTAAATTAGAGTGAAATCACTAAAATACCCTTTTGCAACCACAAGAGCCATTTATGTAATTTATTTTATCGGGCATGTTTGGCTTTCCTTTTAAAAATGACTTTTCAACTTATTTGAGAAGTAATAAGTCAGGATTTCCCGACTTATTGACTTATTCCCTCACATCACAAGGAATCCCAAACACTCAAAAAGTTCTTTTTACCAACAATAAGTCAATAAGTTGGTAAAATAAGGAATCCCAAACACCCACTTAATCCACCAACTTAACTTCTATTGTCATCAATAAGGAATCCCAAACACCCACTTAATCCAGCAACTTTACGCCGCACATGAGGCTAGATGGCATTTTCCTGGGATGCTCGGTAGCACAAATTGTACACATATCGAGTGGAGAAATTGTCCAAGACAGTTGCGAGGGGCGTATGTTAGGGGTGACATCAAAAGGCCAACCATCATACTTGAAGCAGTGGCGTCGAATGATTTATGGTTTTGGCATTCATATTTTGGTATTCCGGGTTTAAACAACGACATAATGTTTTGCACACCTCGCCGTTGTTCCAAACCGTAACGGATGGTACCACACCCTCCTGTCCATTCTATGTTAATGGACGAAATTACAGACGTGGCTTTCTTCTTGTGGATGGTATCTATCCAACATGGTATGTTTTTGTGAAAGCTCCTTCGTTTCCTGTCGAGCCTAAAGAAAAGGCATTCAAAAAGTTGCAAGAATCGGCAAGAAAAGATGTTGAGAGGGATTTTGGAGTTTTAAAGGGTAGATGGGGCATTCTAAGCCGACCGGTTCGTGCGATGAATAAGAACTCAATAAATAACTTAGTATATGCGTGTATCATATTGCACAATATGTTAATCAAACATGACGGACGCGCAATATCTCCAGATTGGGTGCCGGATCCTCCTACACAAGTTCACGTTTCCGAAAATATCCAACAACAGTTGCGCGATGAACAAACTCACTTTCGGTTGAGATTCGATTTAATCGAACTAGTAGGTTCTTTAGGTTTGGAATTTCCTGATTCGGACGAGGATAGAGTTTCTCTATGTATTTTTTTTAATTGTAGTCTAAAATATTGAACTAGTATGTATTAACTTTAATGAAATTTTAAATGAATTTTATAATTTATAATTTATAATTTTAGTGTTTTATTGTTAATTTATTAATAAAAAAATAAAAATAAAAAAAGTTGCAAGTGATGGAATTTAAACAAGTGATGACTATTTTCACTAAAAAAAGTTGTGAGTGATGGAATAATGGTTGATGACATGACAAAACTTGATTGGAAGTTGTGAGTGAGTGATGAGTGATCGGTGATGACCATCCCTACCCCTAACATCATCATGTCATATTTGATGAACTTTAATGAAAAAAAATACCATGTATGGATGGCTCTCTCACTTTGAAGATATGCAGAGGGTTTATGATTGTCATCATCGTCATCATTGACTAACTTATCAAAAAAACCTGCATGTGTATCGTCCACCATAAACGGAGGATTTGAAGCCATCTATAAAATTAATAACCAACCTAACCTATATTATATTTAATTCAACTACAAAACCTTAGCAAAATTCAAGCTTTAAAAGAGCACATGGGAATAACGGATGATCCAGCAGCCGATCGATATACAATTTTTTTAGAGGTAAAATTTAATCATTCAGGACTCTTTAAAGTCGTACCTCATGAAACTGAAATTTTAAAAACAACAAATATAATCTTCGAGCAGTCGATTCAAAGAATCTCGCAGATTGTTCTTCTGTTGTTGTTGGAGAACATCCCGATTGGTACCACGCAACACCATCGCCGCCCCTTTTCTTTTCTGAAAAAAACCGATTGTCGCTGCACCGCAGCGCTATTGTTGCATCACATGAAGCACCACCATCGAATTTAGTCTCCATTTAAGGATTTTTTGGAATATCGTTTGGGGATTAAAGAGGAATACGCAGACTGGTTAGGGTTTTATTTTGGGAAGATAAAGTTACTGGCTGTTTGTTTACCTCTTAACGAGGCTCTTAATGGTTCAGACCTTTTACTGGTTCAACATTTAACGGTTCATACTGTTTGTTTTGTAAGCAAATGTCTGAATAGTTTAGACATATGCCTCTGAATGGTTAAGTATTATACAGAGTCTGAATGGTTAAGAGCTCTAATCTGAATTGATCAGACATTTGCCTCTGAACGATTAAGCATTATACTGACTCTTAATGGTTCAGACCTCTTACTAGTTCAGCACTTAATGGTTCAGACCTCTTACTGGTTCAACACTTAACTATTCAGAAGCTGCCAAACAGCCCCTTAATTACACAATGGAAAAACATTGTTGAGTGACTTGTAGTTGAAAAAGGTATCTTAGTAATTCCATTTAAGCTTGACAGAAAAGTTAACAAAAGTTAGTGTTAATAGCCTAGGTTATTACAAAATGAAAAGTTAGGATCTTAGAACGTGATTTTAAACTATTAGTACCTGACCTTCTTACTTTCCATAAACCACTGGGACTAACAGTGTAATTAACTCTAATGCTTAATTTTATCAATTGCATATTTCTCTTTAATTAATAAATTATTTTCTAAACTTAGCCAAAAATAACTATTTAAATTACATCCACATAAATTTAAGTAATTGATGAGTTTATATTAAATGGAGATTTTCGAATAGAACCCAAACTTTTTATCTCGCACAGGGTCAATTTTTTTATGATTTTTGGAGACAACCCTGAGGTGTAGTGGGGTAATACCCCTTCAATTTATATATAACTAGGTTGTTCCCACCAGCGTGTTGCTGCGGGAACCAACTTTTTTGAAAAGCAAATATAATCATAGTAATTAAAAGTCTAGTTGTTGATAACGATTTATATTTCGGTTACAAATTTCCAGTATAATAACATAAATTAATGAAACATGTAAAAAAAACATGACGTCAT
The DNA here is from genome assembly GCA_947069175.1 of Scalesia atractyloides. Classification (NCBI taxonomy): domain Eukaryota; kingdom Viridiplantae; phylum Streptophyta; class Magnoliopsida; order Asterales; family Asteraceae; genus Scalesia; species Scalesia atractyloides. Next base: position 3,287,105 of record CAMTDV010000010.1, read on the forward strand.
AACGGAAATTCGTTTAAAAATTAAAGCGGTAACTCTTTTTAAGTTCGATGGTTGCAGTATAATGCAATTTTAAAAGAGTAAAAATAACTTTATTAAAATTCATGGGACTTTCTATAAATTTATTAAAACTCAGTGGGTGAGACTATAAATTGGTTTAAAAAACTAAACTAAATTTGAAGGGATCAAAGTGTAAGAAACAAAACCTTTTTGGTTAAAACATAGAAAAAGGAAAGAATAAAGTGTCTTTTAGAATGGTTAGAAATGTCATAAAAAATAGTAAATTACATAAAGGCCATAATAAAGAAAAGTTAAATAAATGAATGTAGATGACATTATTGTAATTAAAAACAACATGAAAGACAAAGTATATACTGTAGCACCATGATCTGCTTTAATATGTATTATAATATGTATATATATAGGACTCGGATTCAATAGAAAACCATTCCGAGTTGCGAGAACCTTAAGAACTAATCTTAACCAACCTAAATATGACACATGGAATTCTTTGTTATTTTAATAGAGGGGCAATAATGTAATTTACCTCTTTTCTTGAAAAGTTAAAATCTCTCTTTCTCTTAAAGTCTGTGACGTGACAGACTTTCATTGCATCCATCTCATCCATCAAATCCTTTCTAACACTCACTCTCTCCCACCTTTCTCTCTCTAAAATATATTTGATGAACAAAACCACCCACAAAACCCAAATTCAGATCAATTGCAAATCCAAATCCAAATCCGTATTCATATCCACTGCAAAATTCAATTGATCTGAACAACAACCATATTCAGATCCACCATGAAGCCAACCGATTTGAACAACCATCTCAAACTGGAAACAAGATTATCAACCTTATTCTCATCAAATGAACCTTACTCAACTTCTCATCAAGCACCATGGTGGTGTAAGGAGGCCACGACGGGGCTTGTGGGAGTCCAGTGGGTAGTTTGTTTAGGGGAGGGGGTTAGGTGATGGTTGTTGTTGTGGGGTAGGTGCTTGCGGCCATGGTGGTGCACGGTGGTTCCAGGTGAAGTGGTTCAAGCAGGGAGAGGTTTGGAAGGCAGTGGTTGTTGTGGTGGTGACAGGGACCGTGTATGTCACACCTCAACCGATGGCGGAAACATCGGGGTTAGTGGCACTAGGCGACCAGATTGTCTTACGAGAAATTCCGTAACAATTATCCAACAACATTACTTAATGTTTAACATCCCATACTATTAAACATAACATTTCAAACAACCATTACAGAAATTCTGATTTTTCTCATAAAAACAATATGGTTCGATATCCACTAGCGCGATATGAGATGCGAGATGTAAGCGAGATATAAGCGATATGTATATACATAAGCGAGATAAGCGAGATAGTACCGCGTATGAACCCATACGTGTAAGAGAAATGGGCGTTTTAGTTTGGTTGGTGTATTAATTAGGGTTTTAGATTATGAAAGCTGTGCGAGTTGTGCATACATTCGATGGAGCGTAAATGCGATAATTCGAGAAATAGAATAAGCGAGAAATCGAATAAAGCGAAAATTCCCCAAAATTTAAACACATAAATAATAATAAACTCGTTGATGCATAAATCGACGATATAGGCTTAAATCAATTGGGAATGTCCTGGGTTTTGAGACGTTTTACATGCCAAAGTGATTCGACTACCCTTTGCATTTGGACCCACGCTTTGGCCTAATAGATAAACGTTCTCACCGCAAGTGGCTAACGACGTTTACCCTTCCAGTTATTACGTGTTCCAAACCATTGGCATAACCGAGACTTTGGTGAGATTGAAAATCGAAGCACGGAATTAGTTATTAAGATGCGGGTTTCACCCCTAACTTAACAACATCATTCCTTGTTGTGGCCACGCTCACCGATAACATCGGGCGTCCCACTAGATAGAAAGGGAGATGTTCGTCGAGGTCTGGATGTCACTCCTAACTCAACGAAGACATCTCGTGATGAGTAATACGCGGAATGAGCAATCTTATTGAGAGTTCTTGGTTATCACACCTAATCTCAACTTGATCCTCGTTTGTGGGATATGAGCGTTTCATAATCGTGTATATTGTATTAACCTTAGGAAAGGCATATTCAAGCATTTATGGCAAGTAGATTAGCATTTATTTCAAAGATTGGTCAATCGGGTACTTAAACATGCTACTAGGTCAAACATGACAATTCTACCTATTATCCTAAGGAATTACCTCTAATACCAATCTGTCACACCTCAACCGATGGCGGAAACATCGGGGTTAGTGGCACTAGGCGACCAGATTGTCTTACGAGGAATTCCGTGACAATTATCCAACAACATTACTTAACGTTTAACATCCCATACTATTAAACATAACATTTCAAACAACCATTACAGAAATTCTGATTTTTCTCATAAAAACAACATGGTTCGATATCCACTAGATTTTTATTACAACCATTCTAAACAAGATGAACAAAATACTAAATAAAACTACTCTAAAGCAATCCAAGCTAAATCCTCAACCTGTTACATACGTTAAAATACAAGTCAATACAATTAAGTAAAGGTGAGCATATGAGTTTGAATAATACTAGCATAGTCGAGAAAACGTTTGCGAAACAATCTAATTACATATCATGGTACACCAAAACACTTAACATAACATAGGCTTATTTCTCATGCTAACTGTCGTCAAAAGGCTTGCGCGACCATCCTAACTAGACCCCGTCGGGTGTTAGCCAAACTATAGTACCATACTAGCTAAGGAGGCAAGTTAACGAAAATAAGTTCTAGTCACATGTTTCTAGTATCACGTATCGAGCATACACAATCAGATTACTCGCGTGTGATAAACAGTTTTGATTTGTGAAGTGATTTTGATATAGGAACGTATGTAACACCCAAAAAGTGCATTAAAGCGAAAATGGGTCAAGTATACTCACTGTGGGTGCGTTTTGGTAAGACTTAAGATTCTGAGGAGAGTTGCGGAGTGCGCCGGATCAGCCTGTAAACAAACAGAAGTGCATCAATCTTCCGAAAAGCTGAAACGGTGAAGTTTGAGTTGAGCAGTAGCCAAGTTCGGGCGAACTTGTATGGTTTTGGGTGGTTTCGTGTCAAGTTCGGTCGAAGAGTTTCTTTGAGAAACTTGTCAAGTTCAGGCGAACTTGTGAGAAAACCTTACTGAGAAGGCAAGTTCGGGCGAACTTGTATAGTTTCCTAAGAAACTAGGCAAGTTCGGGCGAACTTGTAAGACTTTTGGTGATGAACACCCAAGTTCGGTCGAACTTGACCCAATATGGTACAAGTTCGGTCGAACTTGACCTGGTGAGCTGATGATTCTTGAGTGAACTTGATGTTTTCGGGTCTATAATCTTGCGTTTTCACGTCGTTTGCTGAGTAAATCGAGTGTTCATCCCTCCAACCCTGTGATACTGAGCAAACTTAGGTCGGAGAAGTCTTTTAGAGCGGTTTTAGCCGTTTTACAAAAGTGTGGGCTAATCCGGACGAACTCGGGGTTCGTTCGGGTTAGTCCGGCTTGTGTAAACCAACATAAACGTCCTTGTGCTTCCAGATCTGGGATCTTGAATGATAAGTGCTTCGTTTCATATCAGAAAATGAACAAAACATCATCAAAAGTCCGTATTTTATGTAAAAATCAATGTGCAAAAGGTTGTGCTCAGATCTAAGCATAGATCTGAGTGAAAAGCAAAAGTTTTATGTAAAATGACGAAGATTTTCGTAAATAGAAGAGTTTTGATGAAAACGAAGGCTATGCCTTGTGCCAAAATCGTTGTAAACCTTTGTAAATAGTTGATAAACGTTGTTGTAGCTGAAATCGGGTTGATTCTTACTTAGAACACAAAAGTTTTGGGTTTGAGAGCTCTGGGCGAAGTTGCAGCAAGTTCAAATGAGAGAATGGAGCTGAGTATTTATAGGTGAAGGCAAGATTTGAGCTGATGGGAGTCAAGTTCGGCCGAACTTGTACAAAATTGTACAAGTTCGCGCGAACTTGTAGAGATTTCAAGAGTGTTTAGCTAAGTTCGGCCGAACTTGCTGAATCCCTAGAGATTCAGGCAAGTTCGAGCGAAGTTGTGTTAAAAGAGAGAACCTGAGTTTGGCCAGTCAAGTTCGGCCGAACTTGGGGTCACCCAAGTTCGAGCGAACTTGACCCAATCTTGGGTTTTCTTTGTTTGTTTCGCGTTAAAAGTTCGTAATGGCTATTCGGTTCGTATTAGATGGTTATATTAAACGTTATAATTGATATAATAGTGCGATTTAGCGATTCGAGAGTGCGAGAGCGATGCGATAGCGAGCGTAATAGTAACCACAAACACACATAACACATAAATAATATAAAACCACATAAATAATTGCGATTTGCGATGCGATGAGATTAGAGATTAGATGCGATGTATCATACACAATCATAATTTAGTTAACATAAACTTCATTAATAAGCGAATCTTGGATTTACAAAGGATAGATACAATTGATAACAAAGAAAAAGACAACAACGAGAAAAATCGTAGTTGTTACAGTGTAAGTCAAGTTACACTCTTTTTCATTTTATACACTACACAATTTACTCTTTGAATGGTCCATATCTAGGCTAGTTACAGATCTGGGTTTGTGAGTTCAAAATAGATTTTGGTTTGTCTCAAAATTTCTAGATGTAATTTTGTTTTTGTTGGTCAGATGTTTGAGGGTTTGAAGTTGAAGTAATTTTTGTATGTAGGTTTAGAAAAGGTGTATTGATCTTGGGTTTGTTCAAATGTGGTCAAAATAGGTTAAAAATTGTTCTAAAAATGGGTTTGAACCTGGATGTCAAAAATTGTTCTAAAGGGGTTTGTGTGAAAAAGTTTTAAAAAAGTTTTGAAGTAAAGTTTTAAAAAAGTTTTAGACAGTAGGGGGTTTAGGTTGTGATGGTCTCCGACGACGGTTCAATGGTGGTTTAGACAGTAGTCAGCTGGAAACGATAGTTCTAACAGTGGGTTATTGGCTGGTGGTGGTTCGATTGTGTGGAGGAACAACGTCGCTGGCCAAGGCTTTCCGGCGTCCACCATACTCCGGTCATAAAAAATGACACCCGACAACGACTTTGAGTGAGGGACTGCGCAATGGCTACGGTTTCACGGGGTCAACAAGTAGCGATGGTGGTAGTTACGATTTTGAGACCGCGACGGCTTTGAGGAAGCACCACGCCTTCCGACTCTTCTCATCGCTCTTTGGTTCCCGGGAATGTAATGCACCGTATCGCCGGCGTCCAGGTCAGTTTATGTTGCTTGTCATTTATTCTTTGTGACTTTATGTAGAGTTTTAGGGCTTAATTAGATTTCGTTGAGAATTGGAATTGGGTTCTTTTCAAAGGTTCTTTTTATCATTTATGTAAGTTGAAAATGTGTGTATTCTGTTTATAATGTGTTGATGATTAGAAGTAGCCGAGGTACGATAATTTTTTACCTAATTTATATCAGTTGACATGTGTCATTGCCTCTAATAGGTGACACAATAATTGAAAAATTGGAATCACAGCGACCCAAATTGATGAGGCTGCTTTGAAGTGAAGGATTGCCACTTAGGAAGGCCGAGCATGCATTCTTTAGTTTTTATTATTTGAAACTGTGTCGGACCTGGTAAGTGAACGAGGTGACTTTTTCACCGATGACTTTTAAAAGATGTCCGACAACTCACTTTGATGAGTCTGGCGACCTTAGGCATCTCCGGGTTCAAGCATTTTGATTATTGTTTGTTCTTTTGGCAGTGATAGATGAAAAAAAAATTCCGACAATTGATGAGGATGGCGAGGCAAGGATGGTGGAGGGTAGGTTTTGACCTGCAACCAACTTGCAGCCATGATTTTTGGAAAGTTTTTGAGCCAAACCTTTGTTTTTCAAGATCCACAAATGGTTTTGATTTTTGTTGTTGGTTTTATATTTTCAGTCGATGATGATAAGTATTAACTTATCTGAGACATCTATGAGTCGTGCTAGTTTGGAGGAATAAGAAACGGGGGCATTTCAATAGGCAATTTTTTATTGAAATCTCATTTTTTTTTGTAATAAACACACTTGTGAATATTTTTTACATCTCACGTAAAAAAAGTTTACAATCGGGGACATAAAAAAGTTTACAACTTGGCGTAAAAAAAGTTTAAACTGTTTTTTAACAGGGGCGTAAAAGTGACCTATTATTAGTTTTTTCAACGCTGTATGTAAATAATTTGCAAAATTTACGCCATACGCAAAATTTTCGCAGTCGACACCTACTTAAACAGGTGACACTTTACGTAAATTTTTTGCAAAACATACATACGCCTAGTTAAACAATCGCGACTTAAAAAAAGCTTACATCCGGGGACGTAAAAAAGGTTTAATTTTTTAACACGTGCGTAAAAAAATTACAACGGGTGTGTAAAAAGTTTGTTGCAAACCTTTTACGCCACATGTAAAAACTTTGTTGCAAACCTTTTACGCCACCTGTAAAATTAACAACGGGGGTGTAATAAGTTTACATCCGTAAAAAAGTTCACACGCGACACCGTGCGCAAAAACTTGTTGCAAATCACATGTAAATTCGGGATTGTTACGCTTGTGAATGTTTTTTACACCCAAAAAAAATTCTGGATTTTTACACTTGTAAATGGTTTTTACGTCCTTGCAAAAAAATTTGTATTTTTACACCTGTGAATGTTTTTTTTACACGACACTGTGCGTAAAATTATTTTTTAGTTGGTTCACATACGAAAAAACAGTGATGAAAAGCTAAAAAAACATGTAAAAAAGTTTTTCGTAAAAAAGTCTTTTGTAAAAACGGAGCGTAAAAAACAGCGCGTAAAAACGGAGCGTAAAAAACAGTGCATAAAAAGCGGGGCGTAAAAGTTTTTCGTAAAGATGTTTTCGTAAAAAAGGTCTTTTGTTACATAAGGTTTTTTTACGTCCCATTATCACAAAAAAACCGGCTCGTAAAAACGAAGCGTGAAAACGGATCGTAAAAAATGAGGCGAAAAGAAGATGTTTTGCCGTAAAGTTTTTTGTTTTTTTATTATTTTGTAAAAAGGTTTTTGTAAAGCCGTAAAAAAACGAGGCGTAAAAACGGCTCGTAAAAAACAGGGCGTAAAAATGGGTCGTAATAAACGGGTCGTAAAAAACGGGGGTAAAACCGGCTCCTAAAAATGGGTCGTAAAAACGGGTCGTAAAAAAACGGGGTGTAAAAAAACACGAGTAAAACCGGGCGTAAAAAAAGCGCGTAAAATCGGGCGTAAAAATGGCGCGTAAAAGTGGGTCGTAAAAAACGACACGTAAAAAGGGGGTGTAAAAAACGGTGCATAAAACCAGACGTAAAAAAAAACGCGCATAAAATCGGGAGTAAAAACGGCGCGTAAAACCGGGCGTAAAAACGGCGCGTAAAACTGGGCGTAAGAACGACGCGTAAAATCGAGCGTAAAAACGGCACGTAAAAATAGGTCGTAAAAAACGGCACGTAAAAAGGGGGCGTAAAAAACGGCGCATAAAAAAACGCGCGTAAAATCGGGCGTAAAAACGACACGTAAAACCGGGCGTAAGAACGGCGCGTAAAATCGGGCGTAAAAATGGGTCGTAAAAAACGGCGCGTAAAAATGGGTGTAAAAACGGCGCATAAAACCGGACGTAAAAAAACGCGCGTAAAATCGGGCGCAAAAAAACGCGCGTAAAATCGGGCGTAAAAACGACGCGTAAAAATGGGTCGTAAAAAACGACACGTGGGTGTAAAAAACGGCGTATAAAATCGAGCGTAAAAAAAACGCGCGTAAAACATGAGTAAAAACGGCGCGTAAAACCGGGCATAAGAACGGCGCGTAAAATCGTGCGTAAAAACGGCGCGTAAAAATGGTGGTAAAAAATGGCGCGTAAAGAACGGGACGTAAAAAAACAGCTCGTAAAAAACCGGCTCGTAAAAACGTTTTTTATAAATCATGACAAAAATGTTTTTTTTTTTGAAAATAATCAGATTTTAAAATGTTTTTTAATTAGTAAATATGATTTTAATAAAAACAATTATTTAATAAGACAAAAAAGTAATAAAAAACAATATATATAGTAAGACATAACAAACAAATTTACTAAACTGTCCTTTTGGTGTTAAAATATTAAAAACATAATAACACAAAAAAAATATAATATTGTTTTTATAACTTTTAATATCATCCATCTATTTCTAAGATTTAATGGTTAGAAAGTGGTTCTTACGGTTCTCACAACTGTAGGTGGTTCTCATTTTACCCATCCCTTATATATATATATATGTGGGTGAGAAGGACTAGTTTTCACCCGTTATAATTTTCACCTCCATCGTACAATGCCGCCGCGTAGCGCCGGCCGGGGCGGTGTTCCCCGACGCTGTACAACGTTACGTGGGTGGTTGGCGTTATTTCCCGTGCGACTACGAGTGCAATTATGAGGACTTTCAAGTGGAAAGCCATTCATGTGAAAAACTTTACCCTTGCTTGATTTGATTCAAATTCTATAAGACGACTTCACCAAATCAAACTTACGAGGTTTAACTGATTTGAAGTAATTTGCCATTTTAGTTCTTATGGGTTGATAAGATTTTTCACTTCAATTCAAAAAGTTTTTTCTTATTATCTGTGTTCCTAAGGTTGGTAATTTTCGTTAACTGCATCCTTGTTATTTTAGTTATTTGTTTTTTGTTTTTTTTCCTATTTTTCTTTTTATTATTATATAAACCCCAACTCCACTGCTACGGCCCTACCCCACACTCTCTCTGATCTCTCTCACTGCATTACTAATTGCTATCCTTACGTATTTGTTTTTGATCACTCTCACTACATTATGTAATTGCTATTATTACGTAGGAATATTGGATTTAATAATCACAACTATTTGTCGTTGGTAGACCATAGTCCCAACTTTAAAAATAAACACTGCCAGTCCCAACAATTAACATTGGCCACCAATGGACCCTGACTAACAGAACACTAGCACCGTTAGTCTCCGGTCGCCAGAAAACCGTTTTTGGCAAGAAAAAGTTTTATAAAGATCCGATCTAAGGTTACAAAGAGGTTTGGGACGAAAATGTTAAGTTTTTCGGCCAAAAAGAAGTTTTCTGGCGAAAAAAAAAGTTTTCCAACGACTTCAATAATTGAGGTTTTTACTAGAAAAAAGTTTCTAAATGTCCGTAATTAGGTTACAAAGAAGTTTGGGATGAAATCGCTGAGTATTCCGGCCAAAAATAAGTTTTCCGGCGACCGGATGCTAACGACGTTAGCGTTCTGTTAGTTAGGGTCCACTGGTGGCCAATATGTCAATAGTTGAGACTGCCAATGGTTATTTTTAAAGTTGGAACTGTTGACATCCAACAACTAATAGTTGGGATTATGAAAATCCAATATTCCTATTATGTATATTCTTTTTCAACACTAAAACTCTCATTTATGGTTCTATTTTGTACATGTATCTTCTTTTTCAACATTAAACTTTCATTTATAGTTCTTTTATGTACATATTTATTCAAAGGTAACTAGAATTATCCAAAGAGCACCCTTAGAACTTCATATAAAAAAACCCTACTATATTATAGGGTGTCATATAATCACACACTAACAAGTAACATGTATCCCGATCAAAATCTAGGCATTCCTCCGATGGTATTGACATTAACGTTGAGAGCAGGCAATTTATAATCAATTTCAAGATCTCTGAACACCCTTACCATCTCTAAAATCAACTCGCTTCTCCTTTCCCATCGTCGTGACATATCGTGATGGTTTATCACATGTTTAGGCCATACCACCATGTTTAGTGTATTCATCCCCTCTACCCCTTTTACAATTATCTTTGGGTCATCGAACCAAAAATCGCTCTTTTTGTCAACATACCTAAAAATCGATAACGTTGACTTATGTAGTCAAATACGATTATACAAATATATGAACGAAACTACAAAGTTTTGTAGTAGTGTACTTACTCTTTGATCCTTTTTTTCATTTCCCTAATCTTGTTTTCCGGTGTAGTGATGTTGATGGAGAATGCAATCTCGTCTCCCATTGCTGGACTACGACTGAAATTACCAATCGGTTTGGTAGCTAACACGCTATTTGGGTACATAATTTTCTGGTTGTCATGTCTCATGAAGACGGTTGTAAGAATACTCATCTCGTCTACTATTAGCTAAAATCAACAAAGACAAGATTGGCATGTCAATAATGGGGATTGAGTAAATAATGTTATTTATTGTAAGTAAATAATGTTGTTATCTATGTTATGATCACATAAATAAATAAATAAATAGGTCCTAAAACTTTATGATTTGATCCAGGATACACACATTACCTGCGTGCCATCCACTTCACATCGATCACCAACATCGTAAGGATGCATAAGAAACAAAAATACGATAGACTCAAGTACTCCCTTGCCGGTGTTACCAATCACATATGCCCCTATAGCAAGTTGGGTCGTGACAAATATCAAGAACTGAGTAACCGGCACGCCACATATTATAAGCCAGATGATCCCGATCATAATACACACAATTGCGTCCATTATACGATGGAGATCATCCACTGCTGTTTTTGTATCGTTGACGGATAACGCTAGAGTCCTCCTTTCTTCATATGCTCCCATCTTCATCAATAAGATAAAAAAAATGTGTCACAGCAAAATGCATAGTTAACAAAGTTGGATTAAAAAACTTATTTTAAAATTTATAAATTATAGATTTTTCGCCCCGACTAGAAACTAATTGGTATTTAACTCTTTTCATGTTCATAGTTCTAGTCGGATTCGGAAAGCATATGAAGAGAAATCGTTTACCATCCAATGAGTGAAACCGTGCTCAGTTATTCTAACTTTACACATTGATCCTGCGAATAGTTCTTCGGCTTTGGAAACTTTTTCTTCGCCCAACCGATGCTTCAAATCTTCTATAGTGATATACCTATTCAAATTCCTAAATCAATAAGACGAAGGTTGAATCACAGTTACTGGTGACAAAAGATATACATGTTGACTTTATAGGTTAAACCAAGAGAAAGGTGCCCAGATAGTATATGTGGTTTGCTCCGATTTCACCTTTAGTCCTTACATTTTCAAAATTACATCTATAGTCCCTAATTTTGGCAAATTCGTTTTCGAATAGTCCCTGACGTGTATAGAAGTTAATTTTTTCAGTAAAGAAAACATTAAAATATTATGTGGGCTCCACCATCTATCAACCCACCCACCTTCCTTTCTCTATCTGTCCACCCCTTCTTCTCAGGCGAACCCAACCCACCCCTCACCCTCCGATTAATTGCTCATTTTCCGGCGACCGGTTCCGAACATGTATGGCAGGATGCTCATACAGAACTTCATTTATCAAACCAGACATTCCAATTATAAAAAAAAAAAAAAACATAGACATTATCATATGTTAAAATACCCCAACTTTTTCTCCTTTTTTAACAAGTTTTAGTTTTTTCGGATATTGGTCTAGAACACACCGTTTCCGACGATTTGGGACAAGAAAGTTGGTCAGATCAAACGCTACTAAAAATCTGGCATTTTTTCGATGTTAGTTACTCTAGCAATTGATTCCTACGTCTAACCGCAGAACTCGGTGGTGGATTCAGTGTCCATCTTCCAAAGCGGGTAGCTGATGATGTTGTAGGTTTCATATCTTCACCTCACCGATGTCGGCGGCGGTGCTAATCGAGGGCTTGTGACCTAGTGGTGAAGCGCCATTTGATGGTGGGGAGTGATGAAGAAAAGGAGACTGATGGTGGAACCCTAGATCGAAGGAGAGAAGACGCCATTGTTGTTGGAGAAAGAGAGATATAGGGATGGAGAGAGAGCGAGGCGGAGAGAGAGAGAGTTATGGTGGTGGTCTAGAGGTGGATGGGTGGTGGTGGTAGTTGCAGGGAAGAAATTAAGAAGAAGGGGAGATGGGGTGGGGTAGGTCCCACTTGTTTTTAATATTATATAATAATTAATTAAATAGATAATTATATTCTTATTTGTAAGGGCATTATAATCATTTCACTCCAAGTTAACTGAGAAAGTTAACTCCCATCCAAGCTAGAGATCATCTGAGAATAAATTTGCCAAGTTGAGGACTATAGCTATAATTTTGAAAATGTAGGACTAAATGTGAAATCAGAGTAAAACACATGGACTATCCGGTCACTTTTCTCTTAAACCAATAAGTTAAAGATTTTTTTTTTTCAATGACAACGCTTATATACTTCTTCGAAATTACCCAAATAAATCTTAATCGATTTCTTGCTTGAGATTGAACCCAATACCTTATACTAAAACGCAAGAGCCCTTAAAGAAACAAAGAGTTAACAGAATCATGTTTTATTATTTGAAAAAAGGAGAATTTTATCAGTAAAAAAAAGTTTATTTTAACCATCAAAACCTCTTATGAATGTTTTTAGTCAAACAAATTTATTTTAACCATTAGATAAAACCTCTATGGATCTTTTTAGTATTAAAAAATATAATATTTTTGGTTAATGGTTATATTCAACATAGTATTCATATAGCATTAAAAAGATATGAGTTATCGGTTTTTTTTGTTTTTTTTTTTATAAATTAAAATGATTACCAATGTTTTATTTGACCAAGATATATCTAGATGCGTCCAAAGTTGCCGATTAACAAAATCGTTTATAAACCTACCGATTGGTTATGAAATCTAAAAATCGAACATCAGTCATACAAGTTCGATTTTAGCTCATAATTAACCTGTACCAACAAATTACTATTTTAGTTTGATACTCGACTCGACCTGACCTTTTTCATTATGCCACCTCTAGTTTAAACACATATTCAAACACCGGATAGAGGTTATATCGATACTTGTTAGTATTAAGAGAGTGAGATTGATTACCCGGATTGTCCAGCCACGCTTCGAAAAATTTCACGAGAAATATGTCTTACTTCATTGTGTCGGGTACGTAGTGAATACTCGTCCTCTTCCTCCTCATCCGCACGAACGGGTAGATCCTCGTACACTGTAGACAAGCATGGTAAATCTCCCGTTTGTACAATCTCTATCATCCTTCTCACTTTTAGCGCGATTACTTTCTTCTTCCCAAGCACCCGACTAGATAACTTATTGCACGTTTCCTCTCGGTTTCTCCCCTTAACTAGATCCCCGCCGAGCTTCTTCATCACATATTGCTTGTATAATGATACTCTAATCCGTCGAAAGAACGCTATCAAATGGAAAGAAGCCGCAAGAGCCTTAACTATGATCGTCTTTAAAAGCCATATAAGCGCGCCAACGAGTAAACATACCATAATTTTCTTTAAAACCGGAGGAATATCATTTTTGCGCGCAACGATGAAATGTGTTGCCATCGAGACTAAACTCAACCAAATGACATTCCGGATCGATTTCCTTATCCCGTACACGACATACAAAACACCTATTCTCAAATGAAAATTGGCCTCGACTAGCGAGACAATCACTCGTACAACGCGATCAGCGATTAACCGCCCGCATATGATCGCCAAGACGAGTAATTCCCATTTCCATACCGGGACATCCCCCATTTCTAGCACTTTTAAACGCGAAACCGAAAGTGTGCATACAATTAAGGCTAAAAGTAAGAGAAGCAATACTCTTTGAATGATCCTTATCCATCGGTTTCTCGTTACGTGGCTCGTTTCTTCAATGACGCAGTCGATACTGAAATCGTCTTCGGAGAACCAGTCGTAGTCTTTTTCGGGACCGCACTTCCTCCGGGAACCAGGTGCTACTTGATCAAGGGGTGCTCGGTAACATTGTGTTGGTGAAGGACAATGAGGTGCATCATCTTTGACCTTGATAAGGACCTCAGTCAGTGAGCTGTTGGTTGAGCTTGTGCATTGGGCCATGTGGAGTATTGGATGTAGTTGTTTAATAAAGACCTCTCCTTGATGCTAGCTTTTATAGGACATAAAAATGGCATGAAACACGAAAATAAGCCGGGTTGTGATGTGTAACCCATTTATTAAACATGTCATGTGCAAGATGACTTGTTTAAACAGGTCGGGTGTGTCGACTTGTTAACTAGTTTAATTAAATAGATTAAACCAATGTTTTAAAAACCGGCCGGCTATACCGGTATTGCCGCTTCCAAATGTAAATCCGGTACGAAACACCCCGGTAAATAAGTGAAACGGCATAAGGTTTGTATCGGCGGTAAAATCCTGTATACCGGTTCGAAACGTAATACCGGTACCGACCCAGGGTTATTTTAGTTTGGGTTGTTACATTTTTTATTATGTATGTAACTTATGTTACGTAATTTTTATATATTATGATTATTCGTTACTTAAACTTCTTATTTAATATTGTATGAAACGAAAATAGTTATCCTCTAGTTGATGCGGATGTCGATAATAGTATATTTCATCTTTTATGCGATCGTGAACTTGATGTATTCAACACTCAAATGACTTAAACATATCGTACATTTTCATTTAAAAGAGCTTGTTGGAAAATTAAATGATTTTCGATTATCTTTTGGATTATTTTTTTATGATTTAACTTTTGGATTATCTTTTAATGTGTAATCAGGCATTTTTGGATCAACTTTTGAGTTGATGTTGTAATTTATGAAATTATAGAGTTAACTAGTCAACCCGGTTGAACCGCTCGGTACAACTTGGTTCAACTGGTTGAACCATTTTTTAGCCTACTTTGATTTGATTTAAAAACCGATTTTTAAAACATTGGATTAAACTGTACAAATCCGCTTTACATATTTGTACATATTAACCAAGCCGTTTATGACCTATTTGAGTCGTGGAAAACTTGGTTCCAATCCATTTACATCTTGTGAACTTGATGGACTTGTTTAGACACATGGGTTGTGTGTTAAATGAATTCAGGGGTTATTGCAGGACAGAAGTTATAAATTCGTAGATATATTTTAGCAAACTTTTAGATAAAACCCAAATATATAAAAATCATATTAATAAAAGTTTCAAGCATTATAAATGAATCTTTGTTTATAGGTAATATTAGTTACTCTCAAAATAACATACATATTAACTACAGACTTAAAAGAACTAAAAAAGATGCTTTATTTCTCACCGGATGGAGATGAATATTTTAAGCCACATAGAAATCAATTTGATTGGCAACGAGCTAGTGGTGGAATGGTTGGGGAAAGACTTGGTGTTTCTAGCTTGTTACTCAGGTTCGACTCCCACTATCTCTATTATTTTCTGCGGCATCCAGGTGAAGGGCGAATAGGGTGGCGCCGGTTCGTATTGGATGGGAGACGAGGTTTTACCGATTATTCCACCGCCGTGCCTTCGGGCAGGTGGAGGTCGGGTTTCCGCGCATCTGGGAGAGCCAAGGGGCTGACGGCGGTCGAGCATTCGACGTTTGCCACATCGCCCGGTGTCACGGTGATTGGCACGTCGTTCCTTGCCTTTAAAAAATCAATTTGATTCCCTATGAGTGCTGGTATAATGATAAAAGCATTTCCAAAATCTTAAAGGAAACTATTTGTAATAAGTTTCCCAATATTAACTTTGGTCAACCTAACCAACATTCACTACTTAAGCTATGCGGTGTGGTCATGACCCAGATGACCATATGTCACCCCACATCCATCCACTATCATCCCTCACCAATAGAAATCCCTTAATTAATTGAAAAAGGGTCATAGTTGTCATAGATCAAACCATGCAACCCACCATGGTTTTGAAAGGGGGGCGTTGTACCACGAGAACCATGTCCCGTGTGGCAATATATGATCCAATCCCATACCCCATAGCCTTAGTGTATGTACCAATATCCAAATTGTTTTCGGAGTTGTTGACCATTTCTTTACTATTTATCCACATTCCCATCGATCTATTTGAGTAATCAGAGTCCCTTATCGATCTGAGTTAAGGTCGATGTCATTTGAAGTTACCATTGTCTTTGTCACGAATAGGTATATAGGTTGTGTTCGAGCTCCTTAAGTTAACATTTTAACCGACACGATAACCACGACTAACTAACTAGTAGGAAGCAGCAGTGTCCATGAAGAAATCAATGGTGGCGCCTTCTTCTTTTGTGGGTGTGCATCAGAATTTGATTCCTAAAGAACCATTAACCGTGAAACACGCTTGTCATGAAGACATTAGTGGATCAAGAGAGCCCACTCTTGTGGTTTACATTTACAATCAAGCTAGAATATTTAGATCGAGAAAAACAAAAGCTGATATTGTAAAAAGGTAAAACCAAGCTTTCTTTTTTATTATGCGAATATTAATGTGACCAACTCAATCAATCACTTAACATTGTGGATTAAGTTCTCCTGGCTTCAACACACATAACGGTCGACCATTAGTATAAGAATATTAATGCATGTAAACCATTACTAAAAAAAGAGCCTTTACCAACGAATCTCGGACGAACAAAGTTGTATGCAAATTAATGACGGGATTCCTAAAGCATAACAATGGGGACTTGAATAGACATTTATAGAAAGATTGGGGACAAATTTAATGTTCGATTTTGAAACGTAACTAGCATTTCACGACCCGTGCGTTATGACGGATCTGTTAAAACAAATACAAAGTATTTCACGACCCGTGCGTTGCGGCAGATCCGTTTAAAACAAATACAAATTTCACGCGTTAATTCAAGAGTTTATTTAAAAAAGATTCTATGTAAACACACACATTATAGCAAAGACGTTGGTGATATCCAAAATCTTATGTAAAAGGTAAAGCGTGTTTCAATAGTACCGTTAAACCAAACAAAATTTATGGCGTGTTAACTCACAACTCAACGGGGTTGACTAATAATAATAATAATAATAATAATAATAATAATAATAGTAAAAACAATAATATCAACAACAACAATTACAATAATAGTAGTTAAATAAATTTAGAAAGTTTAGGGTTTATTAATTAAAATTAAAAATATAAGAGTTATTTGATACTTATACTAATATTTTAGGGGAAACCTTTTTTACTTTTAGTAATAGTCGAAGAGAAGAAAACATAAATATAATGCAACAGAAGCTTGTACACGTTGCTTTAAGACGTGTAAATATAGATAAAAGTAAATCATAAGGGTTATTTGTTACTTATATTAATACTCTAAGGCAAATTGTTTAGTTTTAGTAATAGCCTAAGGAAAGAAAATACAAATATTTATATACAATAGAAGATTATACACGTTGCTTTAAGACTTGCACGTATAAACATAAAAATATAAAAAATACTGGATATGACATGACATTCACCCATTAGTTCACAAACACCACCAACCAATCAAAACATCCAAAAAAGGAATAGTGATATGTTCTCACAAACATTATTTGTAAATTATTGATGAGAAAATTAGTTGTAATGAAATCTAGATTGGAGATCTTGTTCAAGAGAAACAAATCGTAAGAACGATAGGCGATAGGATAGCCATTGATCTCCCAAGATCAATGACTCTAAACTAAGCGATGACATTTTCGTAATTATGAGCTTCAAATAATTGAATAAACAAATAGAGAAAGGGTATTCTGGTTCTTTCTCACTTAAACTTCTTCCCCCTTTTATTTTCAAACGACTATAACTTTTTCATACATTAATATTTAAAAAAAAATACATTGTATTAACGAGTATTTCATTTTCTTTAATTCGAACAGTTTATTGCTATAGTTTTCTTTAAAAAAAATTACATGATTTTGAGTATCAATTACGTGATTTTGAATACTCAGCACATGACGACGTGATTTTGAATATTCCTTACGTGATTACGTGAATTTGAATACCCAGTACATGACTATGTAATTACGTAATTTTGAATACAGGATTTTGATTATCCGTTACGTGATCATGTGATTTCATTATTGTATTTTATGTGAAACCTCACTAAGTGAGTACGTAATTACGCAACAATAATTGCCTATGTATTATTACGTGACTACGTGATTTTGAATACTCATTTAGTGATTATATGGTGATAATAGAATAGATAGCATAGGTTGGGCATTCTTTAGGAAGTTGGAACGTGAAGTTAAGAATAATTTTCCAACTACGAAAACTACAAAGACTTATATGAAGAAAGCTCCGGGCATTCGTAATCACGATATTGGGAGACCACTAAAAACTATGATTTGGTCGCCAACACAAAAAATACAATCCATTGCCAAAGAGGTTTTCTAAGGGTTGCATGAAGAAATTTATATTCTGGATGTATGAAGAGAAGATGGGTGAAGCGGTGTTAGTGTGTGAAGACCAAGCCTATAGGATTACTCATCCAGTGACTTGATAAGTTTTCATCAAGAAGATCTAGAAGTTCTGTTGAGAAGTAAGATAAGGTCATATTAAAAGTATGAGGTGTATACTAAAATGTGGACAAATGCAGTGATCGGTATCAAGATTTCAAGACTAAGTATTGATGTTGCAAAATCAGTTGATGCTAGAATGGCGGGAGATTGTGATAACCAAGGATCTTCTTATTAGAATCTATAATTGCATAAACTTAGGGGGAGATTATTAGGACCTCAAAGGTTTAAGAAATTACATGGGCCGATTATATGTAAGATCTTGAAAATGTAACATTTGTCGAAAAACGGGTTTTCAAAACCCGCTTCGTTTATTAATCGAATAATCAGTTTTATATATTGTTGCTCATTTAATGCCTATGTTAATTTTAAACAATACATAACTAATAAACATTTTAGGTTATGGAAATTAAAATTGTTAAAAAATAAAAATGAAACGGTTAAAAAAAAATGGGCTGCCGGGTTTCGAACCCGGGTCAGCCGGAGAGTCTTAACATCAAACATATAACCACTCCGCCACTAGTTGCCTTTGTGAAATGTAGGAAACAAATAAAACATATGTTCACCTGAGAAACCACCTGTTTGCGCCAAAACTGAAACCGATATCGGCTTTCAACATTCCAGTCGATTGGGTGATTGTATTTCTTGTTTATAACC
Organism: Scalesia atractyloides; assembly: GCA_947069175.1. NCBI lineage: Eukaryota > Viridiplantae > Streptophyta > Magnoliopsida > Asterales > Asteraceae > Scalesia > Scalesia atractyloides. The sequence continues at coordinate 3,306,004 of CAMTDV010000010.1, forward strand.
GATAAACCGACATTCTTAATCAATTCAGCCATGAATGAACTTGAATTCATGTGATGTTCGGTTTTAATAACCGAAAACATTCATTTTCTGAATTACTCCATCAAAATCATCATCTCGCGACTCAATAACATTCACAGAACCTCTAATTTCACTTTTACTCTAATTTCTGATCGTCGGAATCGCTTTTTGAACTCGCCGGACTTTCGCCGGAAAACCGTGTCTTTCATCAAAACGGTAAGTTTCTCAATTCTTCTATCTTCTATCAGTTGTTAGGACTTTGCTAACTCAAACCTTTCAATCAGAATCAATCCCAGACGACGATATCGGATAATCAGCACTCGCCGGAAAACTTCTGAAAATTTCTAGATTTCACTGTGAAACGCTATAATCTTTTAAACCTTCTGAAAACTCTTGTTTAGTACTTCAATTCCACATCTAGCTAATCAAAACTGTTAATTGGTCCGCTCAGTCGAAGTTCATAAAAACAGAGCCGACGACTTCGCCGGAGTTCTGAGAAAAGTCATCATTCCGGTATGTTCATTCCCAAAAACTTTTCCTATCCGTTACATTTTAATCATTCATACGCCTGTTAATCGAATTAAACAAGATCAGTAGAGTAATCGTTGTCTGTGTTTTTGTAACGAAGAAGATGAAGTTAGTTAGTATATAAGTTTAATATAAATTGGATTATATCTCGGGTTAGACACACAGTCCAGCGGTGGACTGTGTGCAAACAACTATCACACGTCTCGAGTTCGATCCCTGACCCAACCTCACTCTCTGAAATAAAAATGCTCTTTTTAAAATCGAACCGGGTTAACTCACTGAAAGATGTTAAGTATAATAAAAACCAGAATATTAACCAGGTTAGACACACAGTCCAGCGGTGGACTGTGTGCAATGTTAATCCACAGGTCCCGGGTTCGAGACCTGTTACGCACGCCGGTTCGATGATTAAAATCCTTTTTAAAAATAAATGAATTTTGAATAAATTAAAATAGTATATAAATATAATTAAAAACAGAAATATTTCGGGTTAGACACGTAGCTCAGTTGGTAGAGCTGCGTGCACGCGTACGGGAGGTCACAAGTTCGAACCTCACTCAGTGCAAACAGTATAAACGACCGAACCGGTCAACAAGTCAAAGTCAAATGGTCAACGGTCAAACACAAAAAAAGTCAACATTTTTTTATAGTTTTATTTATTGATTTAATTCAAAAATCAATTAAAAATACTTAAAAATAATGTTTTTAAAGTTAGAAAATAACCTTAAACTCACAAAAATATATCTAAAAATCCTATTAAAATTATTAATAAAACCCACTCATTTACCATACCTTTCGTTATTATTTAGGTTAGTTAATCCTCGTCGATCAACCCTCTAAACTCGTGCGCATTCATCATCTTCAACCGAACGCACCCAATGTGAGTGAATCTCTACAAATTCCCCGTTTTAATCACGTTTTTGGGGTGTATCATGTGTCTTATTATTTATTACATTTAAACAATTGTGCATCCATCATATCCATGATCAAATGTGTATTCAATATGTATCAACTGTTTGTGTGGTTATTGTTTAGATTAAATTTATCATTTTCAGTACATACATTATCATAGGCCGCCGCTCCCCATTACCTATGAGCGTTGAGCTGTTCCCCATTACCTATGAGCGTGAACGAGGCGTTGCCAACATACGATCGGCTCCGTTTGATTGAGCCTTGATCGCACATACATTTATCATAGGCCGTCCGTTCCCCATTACCTATGAGCGTGAACGTGACGTTGCCAACATATACAGTATCATTCATGTTATATATTCATGCAAGTTGGTTTGTTATTGTTATTGTTATTGTATGTTTATTTACGTTTGCTCACATATGATTATTGCACAATTTTCCATAATAAATATAACAAGAAATAAATAATAAATGTTTTCTAACAAGGTTCACTCGCCAACTTATGTTGACCCAAAAACCCCCATTTTTACACATGATACAGGTGATCCAGCTGCAGTAAGAAACATATAGGATGGCTTAGAAGAATAAACCGGTTTAGACTTTGGATTGTTTAGTTGGTTATCTTTCTTTGTAATTGTATGAACTTGTTTGGAATATTGAGGATGTAATTTTGAATTTAATAAATATGAAACATATTAGTAAACATCATGAGCTTTGGTGATAACCCAATTATGCCCCGACTCTTATTCCGCTGCGGGTCGGGGTGTGACAGAAAACAAGCTTATTAGTTTTCGAGATGAGCTTAGGGGTTTGGGTTTAGTTTTACGGTTTTACATTGGGCTTAGGGTTTCGACTTATAAGTTAACCTATATAATGAAATTTAATAAGTCAATATGGGGTTGAAAATCTTAGAAGTAATTTCACAGGGAACTTGTATCAAACGATATTCGTATGCTAGTTTTGGTTGTGTGATTCAGTTTTTTTATTTCATCTGGTATTCATCTTGTTTATATTCTTGAATCAGATTTGGTTGTGTGATTCCACCATACAATCAAAACCATATTAGTATCATATTGTAATGGTCCAGATCAAGGACTTACAACTATCTCTACTGACTTCGCCATTCTTAATGGAACACCCCACATTATTGGCCGACCCTTCATAAATACTATTCAAGCTTTATTACAAAAAAGATTAAATTACAAGTTTTTTCCTTTATGTTTACACCAAATTGCAAGCGTTGTCCTTTAGCGTAAAAGTTGATAAGTTTTGTACTTTATGTTTCAAAATCTTGCACGATTTGTCCTTTGAGCCTAACTCGGTCAGATTTTTTGGTTAAATATGTTCATGTGCCTTGCACACGAGGGCATACTTGTCATTTCACCTTCCGAGGGGTTATTTTGTAAACACTTATTATTGAGGGACTATATCTACAAAACTAGAAAAAAATCTAAACTCTTTCTCTTTCTCTATAATCTAAACCCACACCACAACCCAATCTCTCTCCAAAAACTCTCACCGGAATCCCTCCACCTCACCGTCTCCCACCGTTTCCTCACCTCCCTCACTCCCTCCCCCTGCAACCCACATCAACTTCCTCCTCGTCAACAACCACCTCCTCTACGCCGCCCACATCAACCACCACTACCATCAACCACCCTTGTATCAGTTGATCCAAAAAGTAGAGCACAATTGGAAAATTGCAAATTATCTATGAAATCAACCAAAAATCTAAAATTAAAACCCCAGTCAAGAATTCCACAAATACATCATATGAAAATTTTCTATCTACCAAAAAAATTGAAAAAAGAAACAGAGCCATATTAAAAGAAAGAAAATTGTCCATGTTTTAATTCAACATAAACCCCAAACTTTGAATTCATTGAAGAATCATACAAAGGCAAAAAGAATTTCATGCGGATTTAGAATGTTGTAGACAAATAACAAAATCTCAAAAGATAAACTGAAAAAAAAACATAGTACGGTTGCAAAATTTCCAGAATCATATGAAATCTTCAAGATTTTGATGTGGGTTTAGAATGTTGCAAAGAAATGGCAAAAATGCCATCAATATTTCAACCTACCACCACCACCCTTCACCCACTGTCACCCCTAACCGACCACCACACCTACCCTTCACTCACCACCAACAGAACCACCCTTCACCTACCATTGTACACCTCTCACCACCGCTAAACCTACCAATACCATCGCACCCACCTCAATCCACCACCTACCACCATACAACTCCTACCACCACTAAACGCACCATCACCGTTGCACCCACCACAATCTATCACCCCACCATCGTGCAAAGGTTTTGAGAGAAAGAGAGAAAGGTGCAGAGTTTTTTTAGAGATAGAAGACTGGGAGAGAAAGAGTGTGAGAGGTAGGGGTGCAAACGAGCCGAGCCGAGCCCGAGCTCGACCAGGCTTGATCTTGAGCTCGATTAACTTATGAGAGCTTGGGCTCGATCTTGGCTTGATTCGAGCTTTATTTTCAAAGCTCGCGCTCGACTCGTTGGTATTTTCTCAAGCTTAAGCTCGGCTTGTTTGTTATCTATTAATTAATATATTAAATAAAAATATTATAAATAATAGAATTTTTAGGCTTGTGAGCTTAGTGAAGCTCGAGCTGGGGCTCATTTACTAAATAAGCTTAATTTTAGGTTCGAGGTCGGCTTGTAAACAAGTTTAAATAGGCTCAGCTCGACTCGGCTCATTTAAATAAGCTCCACATGTGAGGCTCGAGCTCGGGCTCGATAATCAAACGAGCTTTATTTTAGGCTTAAACTCGGCTCGGGCTCGATAAGGCTCGGCTCGTTTTGAGCTTTTTCTCGAGCCGATCTCGAGTAGCTCGCGAGCCGCTCGGCTCATTTGCACCCCTACTGAGAGGTTTGATTTAATTAAATATCTTTTTACTTTTATAAAATAGTCCTTGTTGGTGCGTGTCGAGCGTATTATGATTTTATTATATTTTAAGTCCGTTTTACGCAATAGTCAAGTTTCAAATTTATAAAACACGATATTATACTAACACTAAACACACACTAGGGTAAGTGCACCCATCGGCCAAGTGGTTTGAGTCAGCAAGGATACAACCCAAGAAGCCGGTTTAATGTTTTAATAGTAATTTACATATGAGGGGTTCAAGCTATTCGCACCCCCGCCATCCAATACCATGGGGCATTGAAGGAGGTCCTAGTAAGCTTAAACCAAGTCCTCGCAGGATCTATACACCGAACGAGACAAGAACTTTACCAAACCACCCTTCTAACCCCCTTCAAAGTAGTTAACGTGCTTTATATAGACCGTAAAGACACGAATGAGCAAATCAATGACATCATGAAGAAATGGTTAAGAAAATTCACTTTCAACATAAGAAACTAGTAGTCATTAATACATACCCGATTAAAAAGTGCCGAAAGATTAAAAATCAAAAGTAATACATAAAAGATTTGTCTTCACTAAGTGACGTAAGAGATTAGCCAAGCATGGCCTTTGTTTGACAAGAACTCTTATGGTCGATCTTGGATCCCGAGACTACTACACACTCTAAAGATGAAAAATGGATGATGGTGGTGAGTGTTGGTGTTGTAGTGGTGGTGGAATGGTGGCAAAGTGAGAGAGAAGTGGTTTGCCAAGGGATGCCTTTGAAGTGAACCAAGCACCCCTTTTATAGTCAGAACAGAGCCCCGACCACGGCCCCGTGTCCATTGGGCACGACCCCTGTCCACTCCTTTCTCTTTCTTCATTTAATCCAGCTATTAGTATGGGCCCCCACACGCCCCCGTGGCTCCTGGGCACGACCCCGTGGTCAACTCTTTGCTGTACTATCAAGATTCTGCAAATCTTAGAGTTGACCATGACCCATGTCTGTGTGAGCACGGCCCCGTGGTGGGCGGGGAAGTTTCCTTTTGTCTTGCCTGCAGGTGTTAGGATTAACCATGACCCATGTCTGGCTGGACACGGCCCCGTGGCCAACTTCTGTTCTTCTTGTTTTTGCTTTTGGGATGCTGCCGAGGGGTCAGGCATGTCACGTTATTCCTCCTCCTTGTATTTGTGTTGGTTTTAGCATCTTATTTGCTTCTTTTGTTCTTTTAAGCTCATTTGGTCCTGTAAATTAAAAAGGAACAAAGAAATGTGTTTTTTCCAACATTAGTATCGAAAAAGGGTTTATTTTATGCCCTGTTTGATGTAATTTATATGTTGCATTTTGTACACATCACTTGTATATAAGTTATTTACACAATAACCCCTAGAAAGGTGAAAAGACAAGTATGGCCTCATGTGCAAGGCACATGACCATATTTAACCAAAAAATTTGAATGAGTTAGGCTCAAAGGACCAAACTTGTCAACTTTTGCGCAAAAGGACAGCTCCTGCGTGACATTTTTGCTTTTACAACCATTGTACAATCTTGAACAATTTCAAATCCAATGAAATCTTGTGTTTCATTCCCGGGAATTGTATAATTACATGTGACATTCACACATTTCAGTCCATGTACAATTTCAACCTCTCAAAACATTTCTGAAAGTTTTACGTAAACTGTTACGCAACGTAATCAGTTTAACGTGACATACACTCCGAAACAATGACATAAGCTACACATACCCTAAATACCCTTTACATAACTTAGATATAAGTTTTGAAGGGTTAGGTATGGCAAAAACATGCTTATTCGAGTCAAGTGAATCTTTGCGACAAACTGCGAAAGTCTACCTATTCTTGTATTTTGAATACGAACCATAGTTACACATCTAAAAATTTTTTTAATCAATAAAATCTTGTATTTTATTGATAAGAATGCAAAAACATCAACCGTTGCGAAATTTCGATCATTTTCGTGTTCGTTAAAGCATTTTACGTAATTATGCGAAAGTGTAACCGTACAACCAGACGAACCGACATTCATGACATTTCTGGGCATAATCCACGTTACACGCGCCTTAACGCCTTTATAGAGCCTAAAAATTAGGTTAAAGGGGTTAAAAGTGACAAAACGCGACGAAACAAGTCCAGGGGCCAAATCTGTCATTTCTCAAAGTTTATGCCCCTGCAAGGGCCTTACGGACCGTAAGAGGTGCCCCCACACGGCCCGTAAGGGTTGCCCAGTAACATATTTTTGCTTGTTCTCCAAGTTATGCCAAGTTGCTTCATTTATTTCCACCTAGCACGAATTTTGCCACCTTACTCCTGCTTCTAACACCTCACTAAACACTTGTTATGATCCTAGAACACTTCCTAACACTTGGCATGATCCTATGATCAAGCTTCAAGTATAAATAGCCTCCATGTTCAACTTAATTCTTTGCTCATTTCATTTATTTCTCTCTATACACTCATTCCTGGAGTTTGCTTCTTTTTGGAGGCCTCCTACTGAGTTCCTATAGTGTTCCCAACAAAAGTAAGTACTCACTCCTAGTCTCATTCATTTCTTTTAGCTATTTTGAGCTAAAAGTCAATCAGTTTGACTTTCTATTTGACTTTTGGTTCTGACATAATTGGTCAAGTCAATGTTCAATTGAACTTTGCAACGTGTTCGTAATCACGAAGGTTACAATCCCTTGCGATTGCACCTTCTGATTACCATGTTTACTAGATGAAGCGACGAGTCAAAGTTTCGGTCAAAGATGAACATAATCTGCATTTTACGATGAAACTATTTTTGGGTATCAAAACACCAAGTTTTGACACCAAATCGGTTTTATAAACTTAGTTAGACATGTTTTGACATGTCTAACTCGTCACTTCAAGTTTAGTGCTTTATTAGGGTCGTAAGTCGAGCGGTCTTGACCACCGCTTTGACTTTTCGAATACGACCTGTTTGGTCAATCTTAAGATCCGACCAAACACATATTTGTGACCGTAGTTGTATAGGGAATAACCTACTGAGGTTATACCTTTTGGTCACTTCATTTGGTTAGTTATATGATAAGTCGTTCCTATATGCCTAAAAATGACCAAAATGTCATTTTTACGCATAATTCCATTTTAAGAATATAATTAACTTTTTGATGTATAAACTGATGTAGTAACATTTTCAAACATGTTTGGGCATTTAAGAGGTATCATAGGACATGTTTAACTATCCGAACACGCGTTTACGTAAATGACACGTTAAAGTAGCGTAAACTACCTGGGTCATAACGGGTCAAAAGCACTTAGGAATTCATTCCACATCAGAATATTGAGTTTGTTAAACCATTTCATATGAGTTCCAACACTCATTTGGTTTACAAGAACTCATTCTATCCGATTCCTCCGATTATGTACCGTTACACTAACCTAGCATCCGATGCATTAGGGCACGCTTGAAGCTTTGATATTTCACTTGATTCAAGGATACTTTGCAATCCCAAGTGAGTACATAGCTCCCCTCTTTTATGCTTTCTAAATGTTTTGGGGTGACTCATATGTGCTAAACCGTTTTCAAGTTTTAAAATATAAAGTTTATAGTTTATATAAAACACGACGATTTCAATAATGTAAACGAACTTGTTGGTGCGTTATCCATAACACGATGACATTCATTGGCTTTGATCAAGCTGAACAGTAGTATGTTATGGTACATAGGACTGAGAATCCCATTACTAGGCTATTCACTTGATTTGGTGGGTAGTTTGGAGAACGACAGAAACTGTTTCTGACTAACAAATCATTCGTTGATTTGTTAGTCTAGTTATAGAGACCTTTCAGGGTCTATTAAAGATACCCCATGGGTGGTATAGTCGAGTCACACAGGTTTGGATGTATTCATTAAAGAACAACCAAAATTTTTCACAATTAAAAAACGGACGATTTATTCATGACATGGATGATTGATTGATGACACATACAATGGTTTACAACACGTACAATGATTTATGACACATGCAATGGATGATTGGTTTATAACAAGGACGATTTGGTTTTTGAACAATGTCACGCAATGATTTTCACTTAGATATAAACCATACAAAGTTTTCTCTCAAGACGATTTACTACTCGGTTTTACAAAACAAATGTTTTTAGTCAAGATTCATGGATACAAGGTTTCGTTTTACTTATATCAACTTGTAAAGTTGATAAAATATGTTGCAATATCAAACACTTTTTGATTTCAAGATTTATACGCGGTGACTCTCAAAGTCGAACGAGGTATTGTAATATGAATTCAAAGCCATGAGTTTGACACACAAAAATCTATGTACTCGCCAGCTTTTTATACTGACTGTTGTTCACGTATGTTTCAGGAACTATTGTTTGATGACATGAATGCATACTTCACATAGGATGGACGCGGGCCTTAGTGAGTTTAAAACTTGAAAGACAATTTGATTGTATTTTGTTTCCGTTATTCCAAGACAATGTAATTCAATAATTCAATAATTCAATAAAACAAAACTTTAAATACCAAGTGTTGTGAAACAATTTGTAACGTGACTCCCCAACGTTTCCGCCGCGTGTTGTTGTATTTTACACGATTAGGGTGTTACAGATTGGTATCAGAGCTCATGGTTATAGGGAATTAGGTTATTAGTAATACTTTTGGCCTAGTCTATAACCTTCCTGGGACCCTAACGCGAGTTTTCTTGCGTTTAGATTCTTACAACAATACCATCATCTATCCTTAGGTGATTACCAAAAACAATACATAATTGAAGGAATAAATCTAAAACTAATCATCGGTATCTTTCTACCTTCAAAGTTTTCAAAATCCTGTTAAAGTTTGGGCTTTAATAATGTGAACATGTGCAATCCGGAAGGGTGGATACATGTACCCTGGGTTTTCTGTCTAAGGCTAGAGTGTTCGTACAAATCCGCATCATCGGACCAGTCACTCTTACCTGGGACCTCTTAGGGTGAGTGTCCACTTATAGGCTAAAGCATGTCTTTGCGATACATTATAAAGACCCAATTACTTTGATTATTCACTGTGTCATTTGTTTGTTTTAGGTAACGAACAAATGATCACATTCCTTATGATTTGTCCATATTTTAACGTTCAATTTTGATCATCCAATATCATCTCACTTGTTTTCTCTCATGATTTTCACCCTCTCTTTTAGAATGCCTCCTCGTCGCAACGCTACCCAAGACGCCGAAATGGCGACTCTAATTGCTCAGCAGATAGCTTCTATACTACAAACCTTGTGACTCAACTAGACCAAGCTAACAATAACAACAATACACCTGCTCCGTGCAACTTTAAACAATTTAATTCAGTCAAACCACTCATCTTTAGTGGGCCAGAAGGAGCTACTGGGCTCCTACAATGGTTTGAGAGTATCGAGAGCACTTTCCGCCATGTTCAGTGTCCGAACGAGCGCAAGGTAGAGTTTGCTTCGAGTGTCTTCCAAAAGAGAGCACTCACATGGTGGAATGGAGTTATAAGGGATAGAGGTGTTGGTGTAGAATTGGCTCAGACGTGGGAAGAGCTCAGAGCTCTTATGATAAAAGAGTTCTGCCCACGTCATGAGCAAAGGGCACTAGAGAACGAATTCCACGATCTGAAACAAGATAGTGGAGAACATCGTGCCTACACGGATCATTATGAAGAGTTGAGCGTGTTGTGTCCTTCCATGGTTTCGCATTTGGATAAGGCGATTGAGAAATACATATATGCCCCCTGACCCAGTTCAGGACATAGTTACTTGTCGTAACCCTGCTACTGTTAGACAGGCTATCGAATTAGCGGCTACCATGACTGAATCTCAAATCAGGAAAGGAAACTGTTTTGCAAGGGCGATATGAAATAGGTTGCTAAAACCACACTAGAAACACCCAAAGAAACCAAAGCCGCACCTTCCAAGGAATCAAGGAAGTGTAAGGCTTCACAAAACTTTGCGGTTATTGCTCAACCAAACCAGAACACTCACAACCAACCAGCTCAACCTCCTGCGAGGAAACCTTATGCTGGTATAGGACTGTTGTGTAACAGGTGCAATGCTCATCACCAAGCTCACCTACAGATGGTCATTTAGCAAATGTTTGTCGATCTACTCCAAACCAAGCTATTTTGAACCCCGTTCAAACTCAAGAAAATCCTGCTCGAGCTCACTTTCCACTAGGTTCTCGCTACAATTGTGGCGAGATGGGTCATTTTAGAAACAACTGGCCGAAACTTGTTAATGCAAATCTAGCCCGTGGACGAGCATTTAACTAACGAGACTCTTGCCAATGACGAAGCAGCTATAAACGTTTAAACTTTTACATTTTCATTTTGTTTTTCTAAGAATCTTGAAACATTTCGGTTGGTTTATAAATAATCTTGTTATTCCAATTTTATTTACAAAACCAAGAAGATTACGTGTATGTGTGGCATACCCTACAATACCGACACCAAGGATATGGTTCCTTGCAAATCAAACCACTCTCGTAGTTTCTTGCATTTTGTGATCGCCCGCGATCTCCACAAAAATCCTAAGTACTCGTTTCTTCTAAGAAACAAAGTACAAGGTACAAGTTATAACTCTTAACAGATACTCGAAGTACTACTTTAAATCCTTGCTTGGATACCTAAGGGTACTTTTCATAAGTCCTTAATTGGTCTTATGCAACATGTCTATGAGCATATTATTACTTTCTAGTTTTTCATAACATTATACATAACATATAATTTCAAAGACATCTTACATGATTTCAAAGACATTTCATATGGTTCTAAAAACATTTTAACATAGCATATTTACCTAATATACATAGTGCATGATTTCAAAAACATAATACATATTTTCAAAAACCTTATACACGAATTCAAAGACATTTCACATGGTTTCAAAACATTTTAACCTGGCATATTTACCTAATATATCTAGTGCGTGATTTCAAAAACATTGTATATATGATTTCAAAAACATTAAACATGTTTTCAAAGATTCCATGCTTGATTTTCAAAGACTTTTCGCTTCGTATGTTGACCTAGCATACCTAGTACATGATTTTTCAAAAACACTTTGCTTCGTATGTTGACCTAGCATACCTATTACACGATTTTCAAAGACACTTTGCTTCGTATGTTGACCTAGCATACCTAGTACATGGTTTTCAAAGACACTTTGCTTCGTATGTTGACCTAGCATACCTAGTACATGGTTTCCAAAATGTTTTCGCTACACAGATCCCGAATGCTTACTGGATCTTCCTATCTTCATAATTAGATCCTTGTGGATGTTTAAAGTGCAAATCGAAGTCCTTGATTGGATTCTTTGTGTACTTTAATACGTATGTACAAGTTGATGACCAAGTTGTTGATAATGTGTTTATGTGCTTAGTTGATTCTAAATGCTCACCATCCAAATCCTTGTAGAATCTTCCATACTTTCATATGCTAGATTCATAGAAGGATATCCAAAAAGTACTATCCTAAATTCTTAATGGGTCTTTCTATGCAAATAGTTAAGACCCTTGGATTCCAAAGTACTATTCCCTAGTTAAAGAGACCCTTTGGTGGTCTAGTTAAAGAGATTGTTCGTCAATCTAGTTAAAGAGATCATGTGTTGATCTAGTTAAAGAGATCATGTGTTGATCTAGTTAAAGGGACCCTTGGGTGGTCTAGTTAAAGAGATCGTTCGTCGATCTAGTTAAGAGATCATGTGTTGATCTAGTTAAAGAGATCATGTGTTGATCTAGTTAAAGAGACCCTTTGATGGTCTAGTTAAAGAGATTGTTGGACAATCTAGTTAAAGAGATCATGTGTTGATCTAGTTAAGGAGACCCTTTGGTCTAGTTAAAGAGGTTGTTCGTCAATCTAGTTAAAGATATCATGTGTTGATCTAGTTAAAGAGACCATGTGTTGATCTAGTTAAAGAGACCCTTGGGTGGTCTAGTTAAAGAGATCATCGATCTAGTGAAAGAGACTCTTTGGTGGTCTATTTAAAGAGATCATTCGTTGATCTAGTTAAAGAGACCCTTTTGTGGTGTAGACAAGTCATCACATGTTTATTCGTTTGATTTTTTCCCTACACATCACAAAATAAACTATGCGAACTATGCAAGGAATTGTGTAATTATGGATGCATACATAATTATAAAATTCAGTGCATAGAAACCACAACAAGTTTTGTCATGTGTAAGAACCTATAGTGATAAGAATAACGAAACGGGAACAATTTAATAAGGGCATGGTGGATATGCCGCTGGTACATCCTATATATAAGTGTTCCTTATTACATTGCAAGCGTGGCGTTATTTGAGTTACTAGAAGTTCTGGACTTTGACCAATGTTGTTTTATCTTACACTCTCTGACTCCAACTTAGAGCACACACAAGTTTCCTATACTAGTCTTCATGGGAAACCTCTACAAACGCTCTTCCATTTGTTATTCGAAAATCCAACTCCCTTTCAAGTTCACCCTCTTTTGGTTCTGCTAAAACAAGAATACCACTTTGAAATTTACATGGCTCTCTTGAGGCTCGGTACAAACAAAAATGTCATGCACCTATCTGTTGGAATGAAGTTTAAATCTGAGGATCTGAACTCATTCCTAGAAACAACAGACGAATACGATTGACAATTTTGCTGGAAATCCAAGCGTGGCCCAGAGTTTCACTCAGGGAACGGAGGATCAATTGAAAGTGAAACATCCACATCTATTCTCACAAGTTTCCTCTAATTAAATTTCGGGACGAAATTTCCTAAAGTATGGGAGACTGTGACATTTGTGCTTTTTCAACCATTGTACAATCTCAAACAATTTCAAATCCAATGAAATCTTGTGGTTCATTCTCGGGAATTGTATAATTACATGTGACATTCACACATTTCAGTCCATGTACAATTTCAACCCTCAAAGCTTTTCTGGAAGTTTTACGTAAACTATTACGCAAACGTAATCAGTTTAACATGACGTACACTCAGGAACAATGACATAAGCTATACATACCCTAAATACTCTTTACATAACTTAGATATAAGTTTTGAAGGGTTAGGATGGCAAAAACATGCTTATTCGAGTCCAGGGACTATTTGCGACAAACTGCGAAAGTCTACCTATTCTCGTATTTTGAATACGAACCATATTTCACATCCAAAAATTTTTATAATCAATAAAATCTTGTATTTTATTGATAAGAATGCAAAAACATCAATCGTTGCGAAATTTCAATCATTTTCGTGTTCGTTAAAACGTTTTACGTAATTATGCGAAACGCATAACCGTACAACTGGACTAACCGACATCCATGACATTTCCGGGCATAATCCAAGTTACATATGCCTTAACGCCTTTGTAGAGCCTAAAAATTAGGTTAAAGGGATTAAAAGTGACAAAACGCGATGAAACAAGTCCAGGGGCCAAATCTGCCATTTTTCAAAGTTTCTGCCCCTGCAAGGGCCTTACGGACCGTAAGAGGTGCCCCCATACGGTCCGTAAGGGGTGCCCAGTAACAGATTTTTGCTTATTCTCCAAGTTCTGCGAAGTTGCTTCATTTCTTGCCACCTAGCACGAATTTTGCCACCTTCCTCCTGCTTCTAACACCTCACTAAACACTTGTTATGATCCTAGAACACTTCCTAACACTTGGCATGATCCTATGATCAAGCTTCAAGTATAAATAGCCTCCATGTTCAACCTCATTCTTTGCTCATTTCATTTCTTTCTCTCTATACACTCATTCCTAGAGTTTGCTTCTTTTTAGAGGCCGCCTACTGAGTTCTTATATGTTCCCAACACAAGTAAGTACTCACTCCTAGGCTCATTCATTTCTTTTAACTATTTAGAGCTAAAAGTCAATCAGTTTAACTTTCTGTTTGACTTTCGGTTCTGACCATAATTGGTCATGTCAAAGGTGAATTTACATCTTCCACGTGATCGTAATCACGAAGATTATAATCCCTTGCGATTGCATCTTCTGATTACCACGTTTACTAGGTGAAGTGACGAGTCAAACTTTTGGTCAAAGATGCACATAATGTGCATTTTACGATGAAACTATTTTCAGGTATCAAAACACCAAGTTTTGATACCAAATCGGTTTTATAAACTTAGTTAGACAAGTTTTGATATGTCTAACTCGTCACTTCAAGTTTAGTGCTTTATTAGGGTCGTAAGTCGAGCGGTCCTGACCACTGCTTTGACTTTTCGAATCGACGTGTTTGGTCAATCTTAGGATCCAACCAAACACATATTTGTGACCATAGTTGTATAGGGAATAACCTACTGAGGTTATACCTTATGGTCACTTTGTTTGGTTAGTTATATGATAAGTCGTTCCTATATGCCTAAAAGTGACCAAAATGCCCTTTTTTACGCATAAATCCATTTTAAGCATATGTGATTAACTTTTTGACATATAAACTGATGTAATAACATTTTCAAACATGTTTGGGCATTTAAGATTTATCATAGGACATGTTTAACCATCCGAACACGCATTTACGTAACTGACACATTAAAGTAGCGTAAACTACCTTAACGAGTCATAACGGGTCAAAAGAACTTAGGATTCATTCCAAATCAGAATGTTGAGTTTGTTAAACCATTTCATATGAGTTCCAACACTCATTTGATTTACAGGACCTCATTCTATCTGAAGAAACACCAGATCTAATTGACATGAATCAGATCAGGTGTTTTGCTAGGGTTTCCGCATAAAAAGGTAAATCCTCCGATCGATCGTTCGCTGAACTAAAGTAGATCTCCGATGAACACTGCAAAATAAAACACCTTTAGATTCGCCACGGGGAGAATGGGGGTTCTTGTAACAACTCGAAAATTCGTTGTTATCTTTTCATTTGTCTTTTCGATGTATCTATCTTTTGTAATCCCGAGATTCGGTTTATAGTAAAGTTTATGTTAATTAATTTTGGTGTTGTACGTTATTATCGCATCTAATTGCTTGTTAAATCGCATCGCTAATCTCATCACATCGCAAATCGCAGTTAATTGTGTGGTTTTATGTTATTTATGTGTTATGTGTGTTTGTGGTTATGATTACAATCTCTATCGCATCGCTCTCGCACACTCGAATCGCTAAATCGCACTATTATATCAATTATAACGCTTAATATAACTAACTAATATGAACCGAACCGCCAAACGAACACTTAAAGCGAAATAAACGAAGAGAACCCAACAATTGGGTCAAGTTCGCTCGAACATGGTAACCCCATGTTCGGCCGAACTTGGCTGGCCAAAACTCAGTTCCTTCATATAACCTCAAGTTCGCTCGAACTTGTACAATTATGTACAAGTTCGGCCGAACTTGACTAGTGACTCTTGAAATCTTCACAAGTTCGCGCGAACTTGCATGAAATTCATGCAAGTTCGGCCGAACTTGACTCCACCAGCTCACCTTTTTGCCTTCTCCTATAAATACCCAGCTCTATTCTCTCATTTGAACTTGATGTAAGTTCGCCCAGAGCTCTCAAACCCGAAACCCTTTGTTTTCTAAGTAAGAATCAACCTGATTTCAACTACAATGATGTTCAACAACGTTTTACAACGATTTTGCACAAGGCATTGCCTTCGTTTTCATCAAATTTATTCTGTTTACGAAAATCTTTATCTTTTTCCATCAAAACTTCTGTTTTCACTCAGATCTATACTAGATCTGAGCAAAACCTTTTAAAAAACCTTGATTTTTACAACATTTTCGGACTAATGACGTATGTTTCGTTCTTTTTTGAGTGGAACGAGGCGTTGTCTAAGCTAGATCTCAGATCCGGAAGCACAAGGACGAAATCGTCACTTTACACAAGCTGGACTAACCCGTACGAACCTTCAAGTTCGCCCGGATTAGCCCGAGTTTCTATAAAATGGCTAAGTTCGCTCCAAAAGACCTCTCCAGCCTAAGCTTTACTCAGTGGCTTAAGGTTGGAGTTTACTCAACAAACGACGCGGAAACGCAAGATTTTGGACCCGAAAACATCAAGTTCGCTCAAGAATCACCAGCACTCAGGTCAAGTTCGACCGAACGTGTACCGAACTTGGGTCTTTCTCACTGAAATTTCCTCACAAGTTTGCCCGAAGTTATCTTTCTAGTGAGCTTTTCTTACAAGTTCGCCCAAACTTGTCAAGTTTCCTAGGAAACTTGCCAAGCTCTACTGAACTTGACTCAAACCTCACCAAAACCTTACAAGTTCGCTCGAACTTGCCTACTGTTCAAACCAAACTTAACTGTTTCGGCTTTTCGGAGACTGATGCACTTCCGTTCGCGTATGCAGGCTGATCCGGCGCTCCTCACAACTCTTCTCAGATCTCTAATCCTACCTAAAACGCACCCACAGTGAGTATACTTGACCCGTTTTTGCTTTAATGCACTATTTGGGTGTTACATACGTTCCTCTATCAAAATCACTTCACAACTCTAACTTTTTATCACACGCGAATAATCTGATTATGTATGCTCTATACGTGATACTAGAAACATGTGACTAGGACTTGTTTTCGTTAACTTGCCTCCTTAGCTAGTATGGTACTATAGTGTGGCTAACACCCGACGGGGTCTAGTTAGGATGGACACGCAAGCCTTCTCACGGTAGTTAGCATGAGAAATAAACCTATGTTTATCTGTGTGACGTGTTTTGGTGTATCATGATATGTAATTAGACTATTCCGCGTACGGTTTCTCTATTATGTTCGTATTACTAAAACCTGTATGCTCACCTTTACTTAATTGTATTGACTTGTATTTTAACGTATGTAACAGGTTGAGGATCTTTTGCTTGGATGCCTTGGATGTTGCATGCTTAGATTAGTTTGTTTTGTTTGTTTGTTTAGAACGGTTTGTAACAAAATCTAGGGGATATCGGATCAGATTTTATGTTTAAGGGATTATTTGGAATTGTAATGGTTGTTTGAAGATTTTATGAGTTTAATAGTATGAGATATTAAATGTTGATTATTGTCTTTAAACTGATCGTTATGGAATCTCTTGATCAATCTGATTCGCCTAGTGCCACTACCCCGATGATTCCGCCATCGGTTGGGGGTGGACAGATTGGTATCAGAGCCCATAACCATAGGATAATAGGTAGAATTGCCATGATTCGACCTAGTAGCATGTTTAAGTACCCGATTGACCTATCTTCGACTTAAATGTTAAAATACTTGCCATAAATGATTAAATGTGCCTTTCTTAAGGCTAGCACAATATACACGCTTGGAAACACTCGTATCACACAAAACGAGCGATCAAGTCGAGATTAGGTGTGAAAACCTAGAACTCTCGATGAGATCGTTCACTCCACGCAATCTCTATCGCACGAGATACCTTCGTCGAGTTAGGAGTGATATCCAAACCTCGACGAAAATCTCCATTTCTATCTAGTAGAATGCCCGATGTGATCGGTGCGCGTAGCCACAACTAGGAACGCCGTTGCTAAGTTAGGGGTGAAATCCGCATCTTAGTAACAAATTCCGCCTTTCGATTTTCAATCTCACCAAAGTCTCGATTATTCTGATGATTTGGAACACGTAGTAACCGGAAGGATAATGTCGTTAGCCGCTTGCGGTGAGAGCATCTATCTATTAGGCCAAAGCGTGAGTCCAAAGTCAAAAGATGATCGAACCACTTTGGGTAGTCAACGTCTCAAAACCTCGGACACTCCCAATTGATTTGAGCCTATATCGTCGTTTACGCATCATCGACTTTATTATTATTTAGTTGTTTAAAATTTTGAGAATTTTCGCTTTATTCGATTTCTCGCTTAATTATTTTTTTATCGCATTATCGATTTCTCGATTTATCGCTTTACGCTCCATAAAACGCATGCACTACTCGAACAGCTCTCGTAATCTAAAACGCTAAATTAATACACCAACCAAACTAATCGCTTAACTCGCTTACGCCTATGAGGATATGTATGCCTCATGAGCGGTATTACTCGCTTATATATCGCTTATATCTCGCTATTATATCGCATCTCGAACGCGCTACGCTTTACTTATAAGAAGGTGAATATGTGCAAAGTATATGCTTACGTGAAATACGTGCTTATGTGCTTACGTGCTTATGTGCTTAGGTGCTTATGTGCTTACGTGTTTACGTGCCTACGTGTTTATGTGATTTTGTGCCTTGTATGAATGATAATAATAATAAATATTTAGACATAACTCTATTATAATCGAATCTCATCTAATCTAAATCCTTCGTGTAGATGTCTTCCATGGGATCGCACACCCGAAGGAATCTCCAGTG
The DNA here is from genome assembly GCA_947069175.1 of Scalesia atractyloides. Taxonomy (NCBI): domain Eukaryota; kingdom Viridiplantae; phylum Streptophyta; class Magnoliopsida; order Asterales; family Asteraceae; genus Scalesia; species Scalesia atractyloides. Next base: position 3,324,588 of record CAMTDV010000010.1, read on the forward strand.
CAGCAACGCCGACAAGCGTATTGCCATAATGGTAGCCAAGGAAATGGCTAAGGTCATCCCGCAAATCGTCTCGGAAATTCATGCTGTGAGCAGTAACTCATCTGTTGACTCGAAAGCCGAAAACCCCAAGCCGCGATTCAGCTTCAAAAATTTCAAAGCTTGTGCACCTCTCGCCTTCACGGGCAACGACGGACCGACTGCTATGTTCCATTGGTTTGACGCCATTGAGGTCACTTTTAGGAAAAGTGGATGCCCCAATGACCTTCGCACGGTGAACGCTAGGAGTCTTCCAGTCCCGTGCTCTCGACTGGTGGACCGCCGAAAGAAATAGGCGCGGTAATGACGAAGCCTATAGTCTATCTTGGGAGGAACTCAAGGAAGTAATGATGAAGGAGTTCTGTCCTCCGCACAAGATGCAAAAGCTCGAGAACGAGTTTTGGGGTATAAAGCAAGATGGTCCCGACAATGCTGGATTCACCGCTCGATTCAAGATCTTGAGCATTATCTGTCCCAGCCAAGTTGATACTACTGAGAAAGCTATCAACAAGTATATACGTGGTTTACCCAAATGTGTTGCAAATTTTGTGAAAGTTTCTCGTACTACAACCATCGAGGAGACCTACATGATCGCCGCTGAGATCAATGATCAGCGAGTTCAGGATGGTTATTTCAAGAACCATGCGAAAGTTGCTAATCAAGCTGTCACCGAACCACCGCTGCTATCGAACCATCCAGCGATCCGAAGGGAAAGCGTCAGGGACGCAAAAGAGGAAACCCTAGCAAGAACTACGTCGCCGCTAAACCGCTTAACTCTCAGCCTTATCAGGCTCCTGCTCAGGACGCACCCCCAACTAAACGTGCCTACACCGGTCCTCACCCACTGTGCCCTAAGTGCACATATAATCACGTGGTTGGTGGAAAATTCTGTTTTTGCACAAACTGCAATATCTACGGTCACTTTACGGTCAGTTTCTGTACCGGCCCTCGCCAAGCAGCTCCCCAGGCTCCTCAAGCTCCAGCACTGCCAGCTCCTCAGCGTACTCCCCAGAACAACAAGCAGCAGCTCCAAAAGCACGTGTGTGTTACGTATGTGGTGATCCGAACCACTTTGCAAATGTCTACCCAAACCGTACCGTCAAGCAAGAGCCACAGCAACAGCAGCCCCAGCAGCAGCCACCACCGCAGTCTCAGCAGCAACAACAAGCTGCGCGTGGAAGAGCTTTCAACCTGAACCACCGCCAGGCCTAGAATGATAACAACGTTGTCAATGGTACGTTCCTCATTAATGGTATTTACGCTTCATGTTTATTTGATACTGGTGCTGATAATTGTTTTGTATCGTTAGAATACGAAAAGGTTTTAAAATGTAAACGCGCTAAACTCCCAAAGACTTTCGATGTGAAAGTCGCCACCGGAAAATCCGTCACCGTCACCTCCGTCCTACGTGGTTGTTCTCTCGATCTCAAAAACCATGTCTTCTCGATTAATCTCATACCTATGCAGTTAGGTAGCATCGATATCATAGTAAGTATGGACTTTCTTCGTGAAAACCATGCTGAAGTTGTATGCTTCGATAAAATGATTCGCTTCCCTCTCCCTAACGGTGATCAACTTCATGTCTATGGTGAAACTCCCGCAAAGAAGTTGATGCTTTTGTCATGTACTCGAGCACACAAATGCTTGCAAAAGCGATGTGTTGCCTTCCTCGCTCATATCGTAAACCCGGAGAAAGAAAAGAAGACTTATAAAGATGTTCCGGCTGTTTATGAATTTCCTAAAGTCTTTCCCGACGATTTACCTGGTTTACCCCCTACTCGCGATGTTGAATTTCGTACCGATTTGGTTCCCGGTGCTACTCCCGTTGCTAAAGCTCCTTATCGCCTCGCACCCTCAGAAATGCGCGAGCTATCAAGCCAACTTCAAGAGCTTCTTGATAAAGGTTTCATACGCCTGAGCACTTCGCCTTGGGGCACACCCGTTCTTTTCGTGAAAAAAGAAGGATGGATCGTTCTGTATGTGCATCGATTATCGTGAACTTAACAAACTCACGATAAAGAACCGTTATCCTCTTCCTCGAATCGACGACTTATTTGATCAGCTTCAAGGTGCTACTTCGCTATGGCCAGTTCGAATTCGTGGTCATGCCTTTTGGTCTTACAAATGCACCCGCGGTCTTCATGGATTTGATGAACCATGTGTGTAAAGCTTTTTTAGATCGTTTCGTCATTGTTTTCATCGATGATATCTTGATTTACTCGAAGTCGAGAGACGAACACGCGCGTCATCTCCGTTTAGTCCTCGAACTTCTCCAGGGCAATCGCCTTTATGCTAAGTTCTCCAAATGTGAATTCTGGCTCGAAGAAGTCCAATTTCTCAGCCACATCGTTAATAGTCAAGGAATTCATGTCGACCCTGCAAAGATTGAAGCCATCAAGAGTTGGATCACACCGAAGAATGCCTCTGAAATCCATTCATTTCTTGGATTGGCGGGTTACTACTATCGATTCATCGCCGACTTCTCGAAAATCACCGTTCCACTTACCGCTTTAAACTCATAAAGATAAACCTTTTGTTTAGGATCCTAAGCAAGAGGAAGCTTTTCAGACTCTCAAGCGTTTGCTATGCAACGCTCCTGTGCTTGCTTTACCCGACGGAAACGACGATTTCGTTGTTTACTGTGATGCCTTAAACCTTGGTCTTGGTTGTGTTCTCATGCAACGAGACAAGGTTATCGCGTATGCGTCTCGTCAACTCAAGATCCACGAGAAAAACTACACGACCCACGATCTCGAACTCGGTGCAGTTGTTTTCGCATTGAAGATATGGCGACATTACCTTTACGGTACTAAGTGTACGGTCTTCACCGACCATAAGAGCTTACAACATATCTTCAACCAAAAGGAACTGAATATGCGCCAACGCAGATGGGTTAAACTTCTCAACGATTACGATTGTGAGATACGCTACCATCCCGGCAAAGCAAACGTCGTCGCCGATGCTCTAAGTCGACGAAGCTATGTATATAGTGTTCGTGACTCTCAAGCTTTGAATGATCTCGAAATCATGATTCTCTCCGCTCAATTTGCTTGTTTTAACGAGAATACTTTGAAGGAAGAAATGATGGGGTGCCGAAACTCAACTTGTTGTTAAACCTAATGGTATTTATTACTATCTCGATCGCATTTGGATTCCTACCCGTGACAATCTTCGTGAACTGCTAATGACCGAAGCTCATAAATCTCGATATTCCATTCACCCTGGTGCCGACAAGATGTACCAGGATCTTCGTGCTAAGTACTGGTGGCCGAGCATGAAAAAGGATATCGCCGTGTATGTCTCAAAGTGCTTAACCAGCTCGAAGGTTAAAGCCGAACATCAAAGGCCCTCTGGCTTGCTCGAACAACCCGAAATCCCGATGTGGAAATGGGAAAGTATAGCCATGGACTTTACTACCAAACTTCCCCACACTTCCTCTGGTCACGATAGCATTTGGGTTATCGTTGATCGTCTTACCAAATCCGTGCACTTTATTGCTATACGAGAAGACTTTAAGGTCGAACGGTTAGCCCGAATCTATACCGACGAAGTTATATGTCGACACGGGATGCCTCGTGACATCATCTCTGACCGCGACGGTCGTTTTACCTCGCGTCTCTGGGAAACTTTTCAATCCGCTCACGGTACTACACTCAATCTCAGTACCGCTTTTCACCCTCAAACCGACGGTCAGACTGAGCGCATGATCCGCACCCTCGAAGACATGCTTCGTGCGTGCATTATAGATTGGTGGTAACTGGGATACGCATTTACCTTTAATCGAATTCTCGTACAATAATAGTTATCATACCAGCATTCAAATGGCTCCTTTTGAGGCACTGTATGGAAGAAAATGTTGATCGCCTATTGTATGGCACGAGATCGGAGAAGCACAAATCACCGGTCCCGAGCTAATTCAAGAAACGACGGACAAGATCCTCCAGATCAGAGACAATCTCTTGAAAGCTTGGAGTCGTCAAAAGAGTTATGCCGATAAACGCCGCAAGCCCCTATAGTTTGAAGTGGGAGATCATGTTCTCCTAAAGGTTGCACCTTGGAAGGGAGTGGTCCGTTTCGGCAAGAAATGAAAGCTAGCGCCTTGATACGTTGGACCCTTTAAGATTCTGGAAAGGATCGGTAAAGTAGCCTATCGTCTCGAACTATCGACGGAACTTAATAATGTTCATCCGACTTTCCACGTGTCTAACCTCAAGAAATGCCTAGCCGATGAAAATCTCCATGTACCTCTCGAAGATCTGCAAATCAATGAGACTCTCCATTTTGTGGAAAAGCCTGTTGAGATCATGGACCGATAAACCAAGAAACTCCGACGCTCTCGCATCCGTATCGTGAGGGTCCGATGAGAGGGCAAACGCGGCGCCGAGTTCACTTGGGAATTGGAAAGTGAAATGAAGGCCAAGTACCTGCACCTCTTTGTTACGGCCACTACATAAATTTCGGGACGGAATTTCCTAAAGTTGGGGAGACTGTAACAACTCGAAAATTCGTTGTTATCTTTTCATTTGTCTTTCCGATGTATCTATCTTTTGTAATCCTGAGATTCGGTTTATAATAAAGTTTATGTTAATTAATTTTGGTGTTGTACGTTATTATCGCATCTAATCGCTTATTAAATCGCATCGCTAATCTAATCACATCGCAAATCGCATTTAATTATTTGGTTTTATGTTATTTATGTGTTATATGTGTTTGTGGTTATGATTACAATCGCTATCGCATCACTCTCGCACACTCGAACCGCTAAATCACACTAATATATCAATTATAACGCTTAATATAACTAACTAATACGAACCGAACTGCCAAACGAACACTTAACGCGAAATAAACGAAGAGAACCCAACAATTGGGTCAAGTTCGCTCGAACTTGGTAACCCCAAGTTCGACCGAACTTGGCTGGCCAAAACTCAGTTCCTTCATATAACCTCAAGTTCGCTCGAACTTGTACAATTTTGTACAAGTTTGGCCGAACTTGACTAGTGGCTCTTGAAATCTTCACAAGTTCGCGCAAACTTGCATGAAATTCACGCAAGTTCGGCCGAACTTGACCCACCAGCTCACCTTTTTGCCTTCTCCTATAAATACCCAGCTATATTCTCTCATTTGAACTTGCTGTAAGTTCGCCCAGAGCTCTCAAACCCGAAACCCTTTGTTTTCTAAGTAAGAATCAACCTGATTTCAACTACAATGATGTTCATCAATGTTTTACAATGATTTTGCACAAGGCATTGCCTTCGTTTTCACCAGATTTCTTCTGTTTACGAAAATCTTCATCTTTTTCCATCAAAACTTCTGTTTTCACTCGGATCTATACTAGATCTAAACAAAACTTTTAAAAAAACCTTGATTTTTACACCATTTTCGGACTAATGGTGTGTTTCGTTCACTTTTGAGTGGAACGAGGCGTTGTCGAAGCTAGATCTCAGATCCGGAAGCACAAGGACGAAATCGTCACTTTACACAAGCTGGACTAACCCGTACGAACCTTCAAGTTAGCCCGGATTAGCCCGAGTTTCTGTAAAATGGCTAAGTTCGCTCCAAAAGACCTCTCTGGCCTAAGCTTTACTCAGTGGCTTAAGGTTGGAGGGATGGGCACTCGATTTCCTCAGCAAACGATGCGAAAACGCAAGATTTTGGACCCGAAAACATAAAGTTCGCTCAAGAATCACCAGCACTCAGGTCAAGTTCGACCAAACTTGTACCCAACTGGGTCAAGTTCGACCGAACTTGGGTATTTCTGACCAAAATTTCCTCACAAGTTCGCCCAAACTTGTCTAGTTTCTTAGGAAACTACACAAGTTCGCCCGAACTTGTCTTTCCAGTGAGATTTTCTTACAAGTTCGCCCGAACTTGTCAAGTTTCCTAGGAAACTTGCCAAGCTCGACCGAACTTGACTCAAACCTCACCAAAACCTTACAAGTTCCCTCGAACTTGCCTACTGTTCAAACCAACTGTGACAACTGTGCCTCCAGTTGTCATTATCATATCTCGAACGATTTCATAAGCAATAAAACCTTGTGTTTTATTCATTGAATTATGGAACTTATCCATAACAATTGCACATATTCGATTATTACATAACAAACTCTCGAACAGATTCTGGAAGTTAAATCGCAAACCGTTATGCAGACGTAATCAGTTTAACGCGAAATACACTCCGGAACAATGACACAAGCTTAAAATACCTTAATTAACCTTTACATAACTTAGAATTAAGTTTTGAAGGGTTTGGTATGTCAAAAACAAGCCTATTCGATCACAGGGACCATTTATGACAAACTACGAAAGTCTACCGATTCTCATAGCAACGCACACTCCGGAACAAGTTCATAAGATAAAAATACCCTAAGTACCCTTAACATAGCTTAGAAAGAAGTTTTGAGGGCTTCGGTATGGCAAAATCATGCTTTTGCAACTTTAGGGGCTATTTTGCAAATTCTGCGAAACTTTGCGTATTTCTTAATCCGGAACATGTACGCACTTCCAAAAAATTTTGTAATCATTAAAATCTTATACTTTAATGATTGGAATGCAAAAATATCATTCGTTACACATGTCCGGCCATTTGCGCGTTCGTTACGCTTTTCGTCGTAATTAACCAAAAACCGCAACCGTACGACCATATGAACCGACATCCGGAATATTTTTGAGCACATTTCAGGTTCCCTATGCTTTATTGTCCTTAAGCTTGAAAATGGGGTTAACGGGTGTTAAAAGTGCCAAAACGCGTCAAAATCAAGTTCAGGGACCATTTCTGCCAAATTTGAAACTTCATCCCCTGCAAGGGCCTTACGGACCGTAAGGCAAAACCCCATACGGTCCGTAAGGGGTCCCCAGCTCATCAGAATTGTTGCAAACAGGTGGCAGCTTCTTGTTTACTCCTTGGACACCAAGCAAATCAATTTTGCCACCAATTCACCTGCATTTGACACTTGTTAGGACTTCCATAAGATCATGCCAACACATGGGACACTTGGAATGATCTTGTTGATCCAAGAACACTATAAATACTCATCAAAGTTCACCTCATTCCTTGCTTAATTCTTTTCTTTCTCTCAAACACTCTAAGTGGAGGCTACCACATTGTTGGATGCCTCCTACCTGAGTTCTTCTTGTCTTCTTGGAGCTCTTGGGTGTTCTACAACACAAGTAAGTGCTCTATCCTTGTCTTTTTTCATTTGTTTAGCTATTTCAAGCTAAAAGTCAAACAGAGTTTGACTTTCAGCTTTGACCATTAATTGTTCAAGTCAAAGTCCAATTGGACTTTGCAACGTGATCGTAATCACGATGGTTATGATCCATAGTGATCATAATTACTGATTACCACGTTTGCTAGTTGTAGTGACGAGTCAAAGTTTCGGTCAATAATGCGCACTTTTGCGCATTATACGACGGAATTATTTTCGAGTATCATAACACTTTGTTTTGATACCAAATCATTTTTATAAACTAGGTTAGTCATGCTTAACATGTCTAACTCGTCATTTTTAGTTTAGTGCTTGCTTAGGGTCGTAGGTCGAGCGTTCTCGACCACCGCTTCGACTTTCGAATCCGACCCATTTGGTCTATCTTAGGATCCGGCCAAACTCATATTTGGGACCATAGTTGTATAGGGAATAACCCTCTGAGGTTATACCTTATGGTCACGTCGTTTGGTTAGCATTATGTTAAGTCGCCTAGTATGCCTTTATAAATGACCAAAATGCCTTTTTTGCGCATAAATTGATTCTAAGCTTATGTAACCAATGTTTTTCCATATAGACTGATGTTACAACTATATTAAACTTGTTTTGGCATAGAAGACTTATCATAGGGCATATCTAACCATCCGATCACACGTTTACGCAGATGATACGTTAAAGTAGCGTAAACTACCTTAACGAGCCATTATGGGTCAAAAAGCACTTAGGATCCTTTCCAAACCAGAATGTAAACTTTATTAAACCATTTCATATGAGTTCCAATACTCTTTTGGTTTATAAGGCTTCATTCTATCCAAATCCTCCGATTAAAGTCTCGATATTAACATAGTTGTCCGATATTAGGACATACATAATTTCTCAGACTCTTGAGCTTTGGTTTATCTTCTTGAACAAGGACTTTCTTGCAATCCCAAGTGAGTACATAGGCCCCTCTTTTACATTTTTAAATGTTTTAGGGTGAAACATATGTGCCTATATCTACTTTCGTGTTTTCATGACACAATGCATGCTTTGATTACATAGTACATATAGTACATGATTTCAATTGCATTTGCTTCATATGTTGTCTTAGCATATTTAGCACCTTGATTTTCAAAGACATTCCTTGCTATGTATGTTGACTGAGCATACTAGTACATGGTTTCAAAACACTTTCATACATGTTTGCATTGTTATAGACATATTGGTGCGTTGAACTCGACAATGATACATTCATTAACATTTATGACCGACCGGTAGTATGTAATGGTACCATAGGTTTGACACCTCATTCCCGCTTCCTAGTTTTGGAAGTTTCCATTGGGGAATGACAGAATCCGATGAACATTGGTAAACCTTTGTCTTTCTAAAGGTTTATCCGACAATTAACAAGGTTTGAATGTATTCGCCAACAAACCATAAGATATGTTTTAACAATAAAAGGCAACGGCTTATAAAACATAACTTTGATTTGAACAAAACTTTTGTTTATTCAAAGACGTTGTTTTATACAAGACATTTTGACTATACGAGACATTGGTTACTTGACAATGATTTACATGACTTTGGTTTACTCGACATTGGTTACTTGACAACGATTTACATAACTTTGGTTTACTCGACATTGGTTACTTGACATTGATTTACATGACAATGGTTTACTCGACATTGGTTACTTGACATTTGATTTATACTTGACGATTTGGTTTACACAAAAACAATGGCTTATTCATGGAACTTTTTGGTTATTAAGATAACCCTACATTACTTCTTTTATATCATTGATTTTTATATGATTTATAAAAGAAAAACATTTTATATGGATTCATGGCTATTTTGAAACCATTTAAACATTTCTTTAAATACTCAAAGCCATGAATCTAAACAACAAAACCTATGTTACTCACAGACATTTTTATGCTGACGTACCTATTTTCACATATGTTTCAAGTTTATTTATGTGATGATTGTTGCTGCGTGCTACACATAGGATGGACTCGGGCCTTAGTGACTTTAAAATTTGAAAGACAATTTGATTGTATTTCATTTTCGTTATTCCAAGACAATGTAATTCGTTATTCAATACAACAAAATTTGAAATATCAGGTGTTGTGAAACAATTTGTAACGTGACTCCCCAAGTGTTTCCGCCCTGTGTTGTTGTTATCAACGATTTGGGGTGTTACACCAAACTTAACCGTTTCAGCTTTTTGGAAACTGATGCACTCCATTAGCGTATGTAGGCTGATCCGGCGCTCTTCACAACTCTTCTCAGATCTCTAATCCTACCTAAAACGCACCCACAGTGAGTATACTTGACCCGTTTTTGCTTTAATGCACTATTTGGGTGTTACATACGTTCCTCTATCAAAATCACTTCACAACTCAAACTGTTTATTACACGCGAACAATCTGATTATGTATGCTCTATACGTGATACTAGAAACATGTGACTGGGACTTATTTTCGTTAACTTGCCTCCTTAGCTAGTATGGTACTATAGTGTGGCTAACACCCTACGGGGTCTAGTTAGGATGGACGCGCAAGCCTTCTCACGGTACTTAGCATGAGAAATAAGCCAATGTTTATCTGTGTGATGTGTTTTGGTGTATCATGATATGTAATTAGACTATTCCACGTACGGTTTCTCTATTATGTTAGTATTACTAAAACCTGTATGCTCACCTTTACTTAATTGTATTGACTTGTATTTTAATGTATGTAATAGGTTGAGGATCTTTTGCTTGGATGCCTTAGATGTTGCGTGCTTAGATTAGTTTGTTTTGTTTAGTTTGTTTAGAACGGTTTGTAATAAAATCTAGGGGTATAGGATTAGATTATATGTTTAAGGGATTATTTGGAATTGTAATGGTTGTTTGAAGATTTTGTGAGTTTAATAGTATGGGATATTAAATGTTGATTATTGTCTTTAAAATGATCATTATGGAATCTCTTGATCAATCTGATTCGCCTAGTGCCACTACCCCGATGATTCCGCCATCGGTTGGGGTGTGACAGTTCTCTCCGTGACCACCCTCCGGTAATAAGTACAGATTATCGGGATAGTTTAAGTGAAGTAAGAGAGAGAGAGTATATGAGAGTGAATGGTCTTACTTGTTCCTGAAGACTTCTATTTATAGCCGGATTTGGGCGCCAAAATTTAGGAGATAATTAACAGAATCTTTATCACCTCGTTACTTGTCATCCAAGCACATGGATCGTGAGTTGATCGATGGCTGGGGAGTTGCCACGTGGCATCTGTGATCATCCTGATTTATGTAAGGATATTGCCATCATCATGATATGGATGAGTGCACCAGATCTTACCACGTCATATTCGGTTATAACCGAATGAGGATTTGCACGATGGGCATTTAATGTTTCTAGAAGGTTTACAACTGTAAACCTCCTGTCATCTGTCACGTGTCCAGTTTGTTATAACAGAAAAGATTCCTTCTTCTTTATTCTGGTTTCCCTACGCGCGAGTGTGACCTGAGATCTTTGATTATTATTTTCAAGCTTAACTTTCCCCAACGCGAGCGCGCGCATGGTTATTAAAGAAGACTAATCCTCTAAGTACTCCGGCGCAGGGTTATGAAGTGTCCTTTGTTTTGGATTCTTACTTAAGTAGCATGCGCGATAAGCGCAAGACTAGACTTAAGTGATTCTTAAAATGTATGAGTGGTATGGTCCCTTGCGCTAGCGCATGGTTTTGGGACCATACCCCTTCAAGTCCCCCCAATCCAGTGTTGCTCATATGCGCTAATGGCAAGTAGGTGAAGCACCGGACTATATAAAAAATAATGAGGCATGCTCTGTTTACTGATTTAGCTACCATTTGTTGCGCGATACGAAGAGAGCTTCATGATGAAGAAAACTTGTTGATAAGGGAAGAAGATTTGAAATTTGAAAAAGTTGTCCTTTGGTCTGACTATGTCAGAGGTTGGTGGGAAGAAAACATGCACAATATGACGTATGAGTACTGTGTGACAGGTTGTCAACAGTGTCATCTGCTTGGCATTAATTGGTTTACGGCTGTCGTGTTCTGCACGCGCGCGTGGAAACGGTTACTATTCCCCACTCGCCCACTTGTGTGGCTAGGGTTTCGTGTAAGCCGAAAAAGTTGCTGCACATTTACCGAGGCATTAATTGCGATGACTATATAAGGGTGCCTTTCCCATCATCTTCAACACTTTGCTTGTGAGAACTTCCTAGAAAACCTTTAAATTCTGTGAGAGAAACCTGCAACTTACTAACCATCTGTTTCTTCCGTTGTGTATACAAATAAATCCTGTTAAAATGGCAACAAGTTCAAAGCCTGATGATACTACAGAGTTACCATCGCCGTCGTCACTGCCGCCACTGAAGTGGACAAGAAAATCCTTTGGCAACTTGGTGAAGAATTTTAAAATTCCGGTGAACTGGGGTGCTAGATATCCAACGGAGAATGATATGGATGCGAATGCTCCAGCCGGTTATATTACCTTATTCTGGGATTACATCGCCGATGGGAATTTTCGATTGCCGGTACCCGATTCCTGTTAAATCTTCTCGATTGCTACAAGTTCCATATATCTCAACTGAACCCTATGCGAATGGTGAGGATTCGTCACTTTGAGAGTATATGTCGATCAATGGGTATTGCTCCGACAGTAACCGGTTTCGGGTTTTCTATCAGTTGCACTGTGCTTTGGGGTTTTACTCATTCCAACAAAGGCTTCAAGCAAAGAAATTGCTGCTTGAACCTCCTAAATCTTACCATGATTGGAAGAAAAAGTTCTTTTATATCAAGGCCGGCGTCATTCCAATGAAGATGACGTTTCTTGGTGTTGAAGATATTCCGTTGGAAAAGATATCTGTGTCGGTGAATGAAGAGTGGTATCGAGATTTGAAAGATCTACCAAACATCATGCTACCGGAAAGAGCTTTGATTGCTGCCGGTATGAGTTTGCTTTGGAAAGCTGACCGCCGCGATCGACCTGTGTACATGGAGGACAACCGGGGTAAGTCGTTATCTTCCCGCAAAACCTAAATTGTCATGCTGGTTAATTGTTTGCTCATGTTTGCTTTCTGCAGTTACTTCTTTGTATGTTGTCTCTTTCAAGAGAAACAAAGGAAAATGAGCACCGTGCCGCTGGGGGCAAATGAGCCATCATGGTTCGAGCAGATTCGGAAGAACTTCGAATTTCCAAAAGAAGAGGATTTGAGGGCACAACCCTCGACAACTGCTGGTAAGTCTTTTTGTTGATTAAACCACGCCTAAGTTGAAATTTCAATATTACTAATTTGCTTTCTGTTGCGCTTCGAGTAATATTGCAATACAACTTCTGGCTTACATGCGCACCATTTGATGATCTAGGTGAACTGATAAACTTGGGCGTAGGCCCTGATAAGAAAAAGAAGAAAACAATCACTACCCCTATTACGCCCAAGAAGGCTGACTTCCCAAAGGCGGAAACAAAGAAAGTACGCGCTTCGTATCTGAATCATGGTGTGATTACGTGGTGGTGTCTGACTCATTAGAAGATCTTGCGCCTATAGGTTTGAAAAAATAAAAAGCAGAACCTGTGGATTTGACAGAGTTTCCCGCGGCCAATCCTAATGATCCTATTGACGTACAGTCAAGTCCGGAGCATCTGGTGCGCGATAGATCAAAGAGGAGAAAAAATGCTGAGCCAGAACCACCAGTACCACCACCCAAGAAAACTGCAAGAGCAAGGATTGGGAAAAAAGCAACTTGGATGCCCTTGCAGTGAAATTTTCTCCTGCTACACCGTTAACAAATTCTCGCGCTGTTCTAAATGATGTATTGACCTTTGTGATGTTTTTTGCAGAGAAAGCGGGATATCTTCTCAATCATCACAACCTTTATCCCCAATGCACGTGGCATACCAAACTAAAGTTCTAGAATCAACGAAAGCTAATGATCTGGGAACTGGGGCGGAGGGTCAAAGAGCTGAGCCCATTATACCTCCTTCTCCAGAAAAGATATCTGTCACGCATGAGGAGGTTAAAAAACAAAAATTTCGTCTTAGCCTATAATGTTGAAAAGACCACCACCGCCAGTGAGCAAAAGAAAATTGTTCCCTCCTCTCCGATTATTGAGAAGACTGCTACTGCTGGTGAGCAGTTTAAGAATACATGGGCTTCATCATCTGCGCAGGAATTTGAAGCATATTTTGATAATTCAGATGATGAACTACCAATCCAACCAGATGAGACGCCTAGGGATTATTACTACCGCTCTTATTCTTCAAAGAAGGTGTCCGCCATTCATAAACCAGTCTGGAGATTAAAGCAAGGAGACACATTCGCCGACTGGCAAGTGTGTCGTGAATGGTATAAAGGCGTGTATCCTCCCGCCGAAGTTAAAATGCAAGAAGAGAAAAATCATGACCAAACGTACCGCGCGTATCTTCAGGAGACCGTTAGTGCCTCTTCCACCACCCACCGGATCGTGCACGAGTGGCGTAACATGTATAAAGAATGGGATGAATTCGAATCGTCCAAATTTAAGGTTGGGGTGGAACAAGAGAAGGTGAAGGCGTTGTTGGTGGAGCTTCATGCTAAACAAGCCAAATTTGACGAAGACAAGAAAACAGAAGAGTGGTCTGCTCTTGGGTGGAAGAAGAAAGCCGAAGCTGAGGCTGCGCTTCTGGCAAAAGATCGCAAGCGTTGGAAGGAAGCTTGCGAGCGCGACAACAATGAGAAGATCACTATGCGCAACAAGATTGAAAAACTAAAGCAAGAGAAAACCGACGCGCTAGCTGCTGCCAAAGAGGCTCGTTCGCACCGTGAGCGCAGCGAACAAAAAGAGGTAGAAACCAGTGCTACCCTTGTTCTTAGATATAAGGAGATTTCTGAACTTACTTCTTTATTCTTTGACCAGGAGCAAATGAAAGGAGACTTGGGGGTATCCAAGAAGGATCTACAGCTAGCACAGATGGAGAAATCTGAGCTAGCGTGCCGTTTATCAGAAAATGAGCAAAAAGTGGAGGAGACAGAAACGGCACGCGCTATTGTAGAGAGCCTTGTGGAATCTCTGACAAACCACTTGACATGGCTGCAATAGTATGGAGTTATAAAGGTAAGTGATGATAACCTGCTCGCGTTATGCCTATCCGCACCTGTCTTATATTTGAAATGCATTTATGTAGATTGCTAATTCAATTTTGAACTCCACCGAGCTCGATGAAGCCATGGCGAATTTGATGGTTGCTGCGCGCAGTGATGGCTATACCCAAGGATACACTGAATGCTCTCTTCATGTGTCTAATGCTTTGAAAATACAATGGGATGTAAGCCGTCTACAACATATGGGATGGATACTGATGCTGCCTTTGTTGCTGCCAAGAAAGCGTATGATTAACTCCAAATTCCAGTAATGGATTTGGTTGATGATGCGCTTTAACATGAAAATTTTGTTGATCGCTTGAATGAGATCTTCGCGGAAAGTGAGGAGAGGATGGAAGATAAGACTCCCGTGCAAGAATGAACTCTCTGTTGTTGTCAGTTTTTTGCTAAAAAACAATCTTTATGTATGTATGGTTTGCGCTGCTGCGCATGTAACTTTTGGTTGTATAAAATATATATTTTGATTACAATAAGTGCATGGGTATAATTACTTGTGTTAGGTGAGACAAATGAGCGAAGGTATGAAACTCATGTATGAACCAAAGGTTAATCCTTCCGTGGTAATGTGTTACCCTTATGTTCATGAGATTTAGAATACCCGTAGTGTTTTTGGATTCTCCAGAGTAATTGCATGCATTTGTAAAAAATATATAAAATCAGAAATGTAAGACGACTGTTATTTTCATTGATAGGGCGTAAAGCCAATGATACAGCCGCTAAGATTACATAAGGAAAAACTGTAAATAGTATTCTCCTGCACTAATATTAGTAAGGTGCAAGGCCAGTGCATTTAGAGAGCTAGGATTACATATAATAGCGACGCAACTATTGTGCATTCCAAGTTCTTGGAATGTTAGTCCCATCCAGTCGCTTAAGGGTGTATGCACCCTTTCCCAGGTCTTCGTTTATAACGTAAGGTCCCTCCCATTTAGGTGCTAGTTTCCTCGGTTTCTCAGTGTTGGATGCCTCGTTATCGCGCAAGACAAAGTCGCCTGGTAAAAACGTATAGATGCGCACCCTTGCATTGTAATATTTTTCCAATTCTATTTTATACTTAGCTTCTCGGATGGTTGCGTTCTCGCGCCACTCTTCAAATAGGTCTAGGTCCATCCTATGCTGAGCCTCGTTATCTTGTTTTTCCAGTGCGAACATTCAAGGTGACGGGAGGCCGATCTCGGCGGGGATCACTGCTTCAGTCCCGTAGACCAAACTGAAAGGTGTCTCCCCATTACTGGTCTGGGGCATGGTGCGATGAGCCCAAAGTATACTTGGAAGCTCCTTGACCCATCCTCTTCACGTCGTCCCAAGGCGAGCCTTGATGCCTTCGACTAATTGTTTGTTGATGCTCTCTACTTGACCGCTGCCCTGGGGATGCGCAACAGAAGCGAAGACATGCTCTATATTCATTTCGTGCATCCATTTTTGAAGGTCATCGGAAGCTAAGTTTATACCATTATCCGTGACGATACGCATTGGTAAGCCGAAGCGACATATGATGTGTTCCCAGATAAACTTACGAATCACCATAGCTGTTGTCGATGCAAGAGGTTTGGCCTTGACCCATTTTGTGAAGTAATCCACAGCCAGTATGATAAACTTTATTGTGCCTGGTGCATCAGGAAATGGACCGACCAGGTCAATGGCCCATTGCTGAAGAGGCCAGGCTCAGGTTACTTGGACTAACGGATTCTTAGGGCGCAAGGTTTTTGGTACATGACGTTGACAGGATGGGCATTTGCGCAAGATCTCCACGGCATCCAAATGCATGTCTGGCCAATAATATCATGCGCTCATAATTTTAGCCACAACCATACACGGCCCACGTGAATACCACACAGCCCTTCATGAATTTCTCTGATCAAGTACTTCGCATCCTGTTTGTTAACACACCGTAGAAGAAGGCCCATATAAGATTTTCGATAGAGGATCCCATCCGCCATCTCATAATTTAAAGCCTTATACCGAATCTTTCGTGCTTCAGCTTTATTTTCGGGAAAAGATCCATGTTGCAAAAACATCATAATCGGAGACATCCACGATTGACTTTCGACTTCTACCATGCTTACTTTCCTTAGCGGAACAGATGGATTTTTAAGACCTCAATTCGAACCTCTTTGGCTAAATGTTGGAAACTTGTGGCTGCTAGTTTGCTTAGCGCGTCGGCATGTTTATTTTCACTACAGTTAACATGCACGACTTTGAATTGTTTGAATTGGCTTATCAAAGATTTGCTTGCTCTAAGTATAGAGCCATGACATCCCCTTTCGCATCATACGTGCCAGTGATCTGCCCAGCCACCAGCAGAGAATCAACATGTGATGTTAAGTTTGTTGCTCCCATTTTTATCGCAAGGCGGAGACCTGCCAAGAATGCTTCGTATTCCGCTTCATTATTCGTGCTCTTGAAGTCCAAACGAATGGCATAAGTGAATTCCTGATTATCAGGATTAACCAGACGGAGGCCTGCGCCGACTCCAATAATGTTCGATGCGCCATCGGTATGTAACACCCAAACTCTGTCATCAATGATAGGTACCGGATTTTGAATCTCTTCGCATTCTTGTATTTTGTCTGCCGAAACGTCTGTTATAAAATCAGCGAGAATTTGCCCTTTGATTGTTAGGCGCGGCTTGTACACAATATTGTGTCTGCCTAATTCGATTGCCCATTTTGCCAGACTATCTGAGACATCTGGTTTTGAAAGTATTTGGCCGAGGTGGTAATTTGTTAAGACAGTGATAACGTGGCTAGAAAAATGCCTGCGCAGCCTGCGCGAGGCATGAACTAACGCAAGAACAAGCTTCTCCATGATTGAATACCGGGTTTCAGGATCATTCAGCATCTTACTCACATAATAAATAGGCGTTTGAACTCCGTTTCGCTCAACAAGTAATACTGCACCAACTGCCATTTTGGAAGCGGATAGATAAAGGATCATAGGCTCTTTGTCCAGCGGAGCTGTGAGAGTGGGAGTTGAATCAAACAATCCTTCATTTCTTAAAAAGTTTTCTCCGCTTCAGGAGTCACTGGAACTTATCTTTCTTGACACAGTTGCGCAGAGTGCTAATAAAAGGATAGGATTTTGCAGCGTGATTCGCGAGGAACCGATTCAGCGCAGCTAATCGTCCTGCTAAACGCTGCATCTCTTTAATACTTGATGTCGATGGCATGTTCTGAATTGCTTCAACCTTCTCGGGATTAACTTTCTAACCATCCTTTGAAACGATAAAACCCAGGATTTTGCCTTCTTCCATGCCAAAAGAACACTTGCTTGGATTCAACTTCAAGTTGACCTTTCTTAAGGAATCGAACGTTCTTTGGATATTTACCAACATTGTTTCTTCAGTATGGCTCATGATGACGAGGTCATCGATGTAAACTTCAACTATAAGTCCAATGTCATCCCCGAAAACTGTGTCCATCAACCGCTGATTTGTAGCTCCCGCATTATGGAGACCACAAGGCATTTTAGTGTAGCAGAAGATACCCTTCTCCGTGCGGAAAGCCGTTTTATCCTCGTCCTCCTTCTTCATCAAAACTTGATGATAACCCTTGTAAAAATCAAGAAAACATTTCCATCGATAGGAAGCTAGTGAATCGACCTTTTTGTCGATTTCTGGTAAAGAGTAACAATCTTTTGGACAGGCTTTATTTAAATCTTTTAAAATCAACGCGCATACGCCAACCACCATTATGCTTCTTAACCATGACCAGATTCGCCCCCATGTTTGATACCTGACTTCACGCAGGATTCTTGCTTCTAGAAACTCAGCGACTTGCTCGTTCATAGCCTTGGTTTTCTCTGAGCCAAGGAAGCGCTTCTTCTGTACTACAGGTTCTGCCAAAGGGAAAACATTTAGACAATGTTCCGCAACATCGCGTGGCACACCAGTCATATCCGCGAGTGACCAAGCGAAAATATCGATGTTCTGAAACAATAATTGTTTAAGCTTGGCACGGTTGCTGTGGGGATTGCAGGTCCTAGCAAAACTGTTTGCGCAGGATATTTATTGTTAAGAAGCCACTTTTTTGGCTCATTTGGTGATGGTTTGGCAGCTTTAACCACCGGTTCTTCAATAGACATGATTTATTTGCGCGCATACATGATAGCTACCCCTGTCTTGGTTGGGAAACCACATGCTGCATGTGGTGTGGAGGTGATCATGTTGAAGTCACGTTGCGAGCGGCGATCTAATAGAACATCATGACGAGAAGTCGCCGACATCACCATAAAATTTACTTTGATCGTGCGCGAATGCTTCCCATCCGAAAGGATTACAGGGAAAGTAACTTGTCCGAGAGGAAAGACAGCCTTATTGTAGAAACCAGTTAAAGGGAAATCAACCGGCTCTAGGCGCGCCTTATCCTCTGGATCTGGTTGTCTAAAGCATTGCTCGTAGATAATATCCATTGAGCTTCCAGGATCAATAAACATGTAATCAGTTCGGTAGTGTTCGAAAATACTTGTAATCAATACTGGTCGTTCTTCCTGTGGTCCGCCAGGAACTATAGGAAAAACTACTTATTGCGCGCCCTAATTATCATTGTGAAAACGCTGGTGGCTGCCCTTGCGCATTGATCCATCTTGAACCATAGAAACTTGCTTCATCTTTTTATTGCTTGGACCCTCATCTCCGCGCGTAATCTGACGAACTTCTTTTCGCACGTTCTGGAGCAAATGTGTGAGTTTACCACTTTTCAAAGCTTATTCGATCTCAGTGCGCAAACTGATGCAATTATCAGTTGTGTGCTCAGTATCCTTGTGATAGTCACAAAAGAGATTCGGGTCTTGACCCTTCTTATTCTTGACGGGTTGAGGTAGTTTGAACTAATAATTCTCTATGCTCAGAACCTCTGCCGGAGATTTTGTTATAGGCGTCCATTGTCTTTCTCGATTCTCTTGTTTAATTTCCTTTTGACTTGTTATTTTATTAATGGTTGCGCGGGCATCCATTGGCGAATAAGGAGAATAGGACCCCTGATTTGTCTTTTTCCATCCTTTTTTGAATTTTCGATTACCCCTACTCAGATCTTGAGGATGATTCTGAGGCAAGGGTGGCCTGTTGGAATTTAGGTTGCGCTCAGTTTGGGCATTAATTTTGGCTGCCGCCATGAGTTTATCCCAACTCTTAGGCAAACCAACAATGCTAGACAAAACCTTAATCATTTCATCGCAGCGCACAACATACTTAAACTGTGCGTGAATCAAATCTTCATGAACATCGCCAATCTCAAGGACTTCTTTGTTATAACGAGTAATGAAATCTTCTAAACTTTCATCATCTCTCCGCCAGATGTTCATCACATCTGAGGAGTCTCTAACATATTGTCGTTGCTGACTAAAATGAGTTAAGAACTTATCCTTGAGATCATTCCAGGAAGTTAACTTACCAGTTGGAAGATTATCGAACCAAAGACGCGCAGCCCCAGTGAGGGTCTGAACGAATAAGTGAAACCACATAGGCAACGTCGATCCACCAATGAGTCCTGCGCCCGTGAACAGGCGCAAGTGGTCGTCTGGGTCAGTCATTCCATTGAACTTTCCAACATTTGAGGGTAACTTCGCGCGCTCAAGCGGAGCCAACATGATTTCCTTCACAAACTTTGATTCTTCTCCTGCTTCAGCTGGTCTGTATATCAGGTTGTAATCATGCCCAGCCTCTGGATTATAAACCGCACGAACCTAGGGTTTATAATTAACATGATCCTTGGACAAACGGTTGAAAACACTTGCACTATCACCTTCTTCATAAGATTTATCGTATTCATCATACTGAGTGCCCCGCCTCTATGACAAGCGTGGGCCCAGGCGAGAATGGGCAGAAGCACGTTTCTGAGTTTGCTCCTCTTGACGTCTACCACCAAATGGCGTAGAGTCATATTTGGTTCTAGATTGCGAATACATCTCTGTCTCTTCAACAGACACATGCGACGGTGCACGTGCTCTGTTTGGTGAATCATAACTCAGGTCTCGAGGTGCTAGTGAAGCACGCACCTGAGCCGCAGGGATCTGAGTTTGAAGTGCTGGTGTACCATTGTTGGCATAGAGCTGAGCGTAAATAGCATTCAAGGCGCTTTGAGATTTTACATACCACAAGATCAGAGTCTCACCCGGTGTTAAATTGAAGCAACAGGTGGCATTTCATTTTGGATTCCCGGAGATACTGGAATGTTCACATGATTTTGATCATGATGAGCATCAGCTTCGTCGAAAAACTCTTCTTCCATGTGTCCCTCGATCTGAACCCCATGAGCAACATCCCGGATTCAGATCGAGGACCTAGTGGATGGGATGAACCATCAGCCATGATACTAATGATTCAGGCGAACAAAAACGAAAAGATGAGAAGAAAAAAGTAATTGGTGGGCGCCAATGAAGAAACACCAGATCTAATTGACCGGAATCAGATCAGATCTGTTGCTAGGGTTTTCGCGTAAAAAGGTAAATCCTCCAATTGTTCGCCGAACTAAAGTAGATCTCCGATGAATACTGCAAAACAGAAAACCGTTATACTCGCCACGGGGAGAATGGGGGTTCTCTCCGTGACCACCCTCCGGCATGAGAATAAGTACAGGTTATCGGAATACTTTAAGTGAAGTAAGAGAGAAAGAGTATATGAGAGTGAATGGTCTTAGTTGTTCTTAAAGACTTCTATTTATAGCCGGATTTGGGCGCCAAAATTTAGGAGATAATTAACAGAATCTTTATCACCCCGTTAATTAGTTAACTTGCCATCCAAGCACACGGATTGAGCTGATCGACGGTTGGGGAGTTGCCACGTGGCATCTGTGATCATCCCAATTTATGTAAGGAGCATGCCATCATCGTGATCTGGATGAGTGCACCAGATCTTGCCACATCATATTCAGTTATAACCGAATGAGGCTTTGCACGATGGGCATTAAATGTTTCTAGAAGGTTTACAACTGTAAACCTCCTGTCATCTGCCACGTGTCCAGTTTGTTATAACATAAAAGATTCCTTCTTCTTTCTTCTGGTTGCCCTGCGCGCGTGTTTGACCTAAGATCTTTGATTATTATTTTCAAGCTTAACTTTCCCCAACGCGAGCCCGCGCAGGGTTATTAAATGAAAACTAATCCTCTTAATACTTCGGCGCAGGGAAATGAAGTGTCCTTTGTTTTGGATTCTTACTTAAGTAGCATGCGCGATAAGCGCAGGACTAGACTTATTTGATTCTTAAAAATGTATCAGTGGTATGGTCCCTTGCGCTAGCGCATGGTTTTTGGGACCATACCCCTTCACTATCTGATTCCTCCGATTATGTACCATTACACTAACCTAGCATCCGACGCATTAGGATACATTTGAAGCTTTGATATTTCACTTGATTCAAGGATACTTTGCAATCCCAGGTGAGTACATAGCTCCTCTCTTTTATGCTTTCTAAATGTTTTGGGGTGACTCATATGTGCTAAACCGTTTTCAAGTTTTCAAAATATAAAGTTTACGGTTGATATAAAACACGACAATTTCAATAATGTGAATGGACTTGTTGGTGTGTTATCCATAATACGAATGACATTCATTAGCTTTGATCAAACCGACCGGTAGTATCTTACGGTACCATAGGACTGACAATCCTGTTACTAGGCTATTCATTGGATTT
The DNA here is from genome assembly GCA_947069175.1 of Scalesia atractyloides. Classification (NCBI taxonomy): domain Eukaryota; kingdom Viridiplantae; phylum Streptophyta; class Magnoliopsida; order Asterales; family Asteraceae; genus Scalesia; species Scalesia atractyloides. The sequence continues at coordinate 3,346,586 of CAMTDV010000010.1, forward strand.
GGTGGGTAGTTTGGGGAACGACATAAATTGTTTCTGACTAAAAAATCATTTGTTGATTTGCTAGTCTTGTTAAAGAGACCTTTCAGGGTCTATTAAAGATACCCCATGAGTGGTATAGTCGAGTCACACATGTTTGAATGTATTCGTTAAAGAACGACCAAAAGTTTTCACAATTAAAAACGGGCGATTTATTCATGACACGGACGATTGATTGATGACACGTACAATGGTTTACAACACGTACAATGATTTATGACACGTACAATGGATGATTGGTTTATAACAAGGACGATTTGGTTTTTAAACAATGTCACGCAATGATTTTCACTTAGAGATATAAACCATACAAAGTTTTCTTTCAAGACGATTTACTACTCGGTTTTACAAAACAAATGTTTTCAGTCAAGATTCATGGCTACAAGGTTTTGTTTTACTTATATCAACTTGTAAAGTTGATAAAATATGTTGCAATATCAAACACTTTTATATTTCAAGATTTATACTCGTCGACTCTCGAAGTCGAACAAGGTATTGCAATATGAATTCAAAGCCATGAATTTTACACACAAAAATCTATGTACTTGCCAGCTTTTTATGCTGACTGTTTTTCACATATGTTTAAGGAACTATTCTTTGATGACATGAATGCATACTTCACATAGGATGGACGCGGGCCTTAGTGAGTTTAAAACTTGAAAGACAATTTGATTGTATTTTGTTTCTGTTATTCCAAGACAATGTAATTTAATAATTTAATAAAACAAAACTTTAAATACCATGTGTTGTGAAACAATTTGTAACTTGACTCCCCATTGTTTCCGCCGCTGTTTTTGTATTTTATGCGATTGTGGTGTTACAGCCTGCAATTTGGTGTAAACATAAAGGACAAAACTTGTATTTACTCTTACAAAAAATAACAAAGAAATTTCATTACAACTTGGGGACGCCGAAACCACAATAAAAATAAAGAAAAGTATGCAATATCCCTAACCTGGTATTGATCTTTCCAATCCTCATGAAGAATCCTTTCTTATCTTAGAAATATACAAATAGGGATTTGAAGAAGAGGTATCGTTTGTTCAAGAAGAACCCCCTGGAATGGTGAATATAATTGAAAAAAGGGACAAGCCCAAAAGTCACCCCTCCATCAATGAACCACCACTTCTTGAACTAAAGGAGCTTCCAATAGATTTGGAGTACGATTTCCTTGATGAAATCTCCAAACTCCCAATCATAATCTCATCTCACTTGTCTAAGGAAAAAAAGGACAAATTGCTCGTAACACATAGGGAGCACAAGAAAGCAATAGCTTGGAACTTAATGGATAGCAAAGGAATTAACCCCTCAGTCTGCACACACAAGAACCTCATGGAGGAAGTCTACAAGACGATGATCCAGCCGCAAAGGAGGGTGAATCAAAACATCCATGATGTGGGGAAAAAGGAGGTCATAAAAGTGCTTAATGCAACGTTGATTTACCCAATCTCTGAAGTCCAGCCAAGAAGAAAACAAGACACGCCTTATGCCTCTACCACAAGAAGACAAAACCTTATACTTGGAAGATTTCTAAGATCCAGTAGGCCCCACAAAGTTGACCATGGGTCGTGTCTCGGAGACACGCCTTGTGCCTAGCTCCCAATGTTTTGATTCGGTCAGACTGTCCAGGCACGGTCATGCCTTGCCTCCAACAGCTATAAATGGAGGCCTTGTCCTCCACAATCGTTTTGTGACAATTGTGAAAAATCCCAGTAAACTTTGATTGGTACAAGTCCGTGGTAACCAGACGTGATACGTATATCATGATATTATTGTGATTATGTGTGATGATACGAATTCTAGAAAATGATACACCGACTATAATGGGATTTTATGCATAGTAATTAACAAAAACATTACAGTGACATTATACGTCACCTACATGGCAAGACAAAGTCGTGAATGAACTGACGACTCTGGGAATAAGTATTAGTAAACATGCATGATTTGTGTGCTATGCTAAGCGATATCTGTAATGTCTCGGAAGAATCCGAGAGCACGTCATGGTTGACATGACACTGTTAAGGACCAATGATGCGAAGTTGGCATCCTTAGCCTTGAACAATGTGTTAAACGGAGACTTAACGTTTAACATCGCATTAAACCTTTTATGTTGATTATTAGGTTATCGGTGGTATCATTTAAGATTTTGAGTTCCAGAAATAACTTAGTTTTGTGCCACAGACTGTGACATAAGGTTTGAAAATAATCAAAGCCCGAGCACGCGACTCGAAGCAGCTCCCGGTTGGGGAAACGCCTTCGTTCCAGGCATAACATAAGGCAACCAAATGTGCAAGGAACGATCGATCATGCTTAAAAACACATAAACGAACTTCATACGAGACTTTTATGATTAAAACGTAACCATGCTCGGTTTTTGAGACGGTTATGCCCAATTTTTAAAACCGAGTCTTTTGACAGTAAGAACGCGGAAAACGGAGCCCGTTTCGCAAATCGAGAACGCGTCCGGGACCCGAAAATGAACCTAAACGCAAATGGAAGATAAACATCATCTTTTAACATGAAATGGCGAAGCACGAGGTGGCCCACATGGAGACCCCCATATATATATAATTTATTTTTATTTTTTTAATTTTATTTTCATTTAATTCCAAGAAAATTCAACCTTTTCTCCAAATTTCTGCCATAACCACAAGAAATCCAGCTGATCATCTTCTAAACATCAACAAATCAAAAGTATAAACCTTGGGTTTTATGGTTTTGATCATGTTTCCTTGATTAAACGCGATTTCTAGCCAAAAAACTGATTTTGATCCAAGAATTTTGAAGGTTTAAACATGGTTATGGGCTGAATAAGAACACCCTGGTGTTTACCTGGTGTTATATGACAGCCATGATCACAAATCTTTGGGGCTTGATACCCTAATCAACACTTGTTTGACAAAAATCGGTTAACTATTTGATTAACCGAAAAACAATGAAATAAAGCTTGATTGATCTAAGTTCTAGCATATTTGGGTTGTACTTGATGTGTAGGTACTGAATATAGCATCCACCCACTTCTGGACTCAAGAAAAACACTTGGAATCGAAAGAATCGCTAGGTATATCACCCGAAACTCGAAACTAGCATAGGCCGAATCTCGTTTTAGATATAACTTAGTCTGTGAAGCTTTCATTGAGCTGAAATTTGGTGTGGTGTTGTAGGATATTGTCACTAAGGTCCAAGTAAAAGTTTAAATTTTTGGAATTTTCTACGATTTTTGGTGAATTTTTAACTGTTTTACCGAAAGAATTTCGGATAATTATCAAACGAACTCAATAAATCACCAAATTTTACAGAGACACTAAGGAATATATGGGGAATGTTCTGGGAAAATTCGGAGTCTATTGTTTGAGTTTTAATTTGGGCTAAAAATCCGCGTTTTTGCGAGTTTTCGGTAGCCGTGAACGCACCGAAACGAAATCGAAAAATCTCAAAATTTTGTGAGAAGTTCTTGGATATGCAAAAGGTGTTCTGGATTTTTGTTGGAATTTTGAACCACTTATGGTTTTTAATGGTAATTATGTGGTTAAAAATAGTTATAAATAATTTATTTAAATAAGTAAGATGGCAAAATAAATTCCCAGAATTTTTTCCCATAATCTACAGATTTTACTAAGTTATATAAAAATTTACAGATTTTTATTCAAATTATAGATTAAATGGGAATTTATGGAATTAAAAATGAGTTATTTTAAATCAAATTCGACGGTTTACCGTATAACGAACCTGCCGAAAGTGGGAATTGACCCAACCCGAAAAATGCTATAATTGGAACACCGGGAGTATTCCGGGAGATTCCTGGGTAAATTGGGCACTATAGGTGTGTCCTAAGACAATTCGGGAGAATTCCCAACGGTGAAAATAGAAACTCAAATTTGGGTAATCTAGACTCCCCAAATACTCAAACTCCCTTGATGAAAAGTTAATCATTCTTAAATAACCATGTGTTGGCATTATTGGTATTCCCGTACCATCATCCAAACACGATAAACTACTGACTTTGGCTGGCACGCGAAACGGTGCCCAGAAGCCAAACTGAAAACTAATACTACCTGACGTCCATCACCATACCAGTGTCCTATAGACTCAATCCGGAGTAAAAACTCCTGACCAGAGTTATAACCATTACCAACTTATATACTAATTTGAGTCCATACTTGCATGTGGGTTATTAAAGTTGATACAGTTGCTTGATCACTCTTGCGTTGAGATCACTACTCGTACTGTGAGTTCTCACTTCCCCACTTTTAAACTGTTTTACTGTTTTCTGGGGACTTGCATGTTAAAAACTGTGTTGATTACACCAAGTTGGGAGTGAGTTTCACTCTACCACTTTTAAACTGTGTTACTATTTTCTGAGGTGATTTGCATGTTACAAAACTATGATAGTTGCACCAACTTGTGATGATGTAAATTTTATGACACGGTTCGGCAAGCTGCAGGTGTCTGTTATGACACGGTTCGGCGAGCTGCAGGTGTTTGTTGTAACAAGGTTCGGCAAGCTATAGGTGTCTGTTATGACACGGTTCGCCGAGCTGCAGGTGTTTGTTGTAACGCAGTCCTGCTAGCTGAAGGTGTTTGTGGTGATAAATCTGTGACCTATGACCCGTGCAATTAAACTTGTTAACATATATTGTTACACAACGATTAAACCAGCGGAACTCACGCAGCGTTTACCTGACCCTTTTTAAAACTAACATGCATTTCAGGTGACTTGAGACTGGTGTGATCCGTGTATGTTGTTCAAGACGTGTTTGTAGGCGAACCCTGATATAGACGCATGTGGCTTAGAAGACTTATTGGTTCATGGGACACGCAGTTGTAACATACATGTAGTATGTAATCAACATTTTGTAAGTAATAAAATATAGTGTCTTTATAAATAATGTGCTTGTACCAGAGGTGTCTGTTGCATCCCGTATATTTTCTTCCGCTGCAAGTTGGGTGTGACACGTTTGCTCAATTCTTTCCTTTTCTCCCACAACACACTATTCTTCTGTAACATCCGTCAAAAAACGGATTTACCAAACCCGCTCCGCTTATTAACCGAACGATCAGTTAAAAATTTCGTTGCGTATTTAATGCCCAAAATAATTTAAAACGATACAGAATTAATAAGTATATGGGGATGTATAATTTGTTTTTGAAAAACTATTAAAAATAATGAAATAAAAATAAAATAGTGCTGCGGGTTTCGAACCCGGGTCAGCCAGCGATTCAAGCAACGTCTTAACAATCAACCCTCCAACCACTGCGCCACTTATGTTCCTTGTTAATTATTGGAGACAATTAATACATAAAATAAACCTCGAATTCAAATAACGACGCGCCCAATTTCAGTCGTCGGAAATCCCGGCGATCTCGCGAGATTGGACGGTTTCTTCAAGTCTTAACGTAAACATTAAACCTACATCGGTTATAACCGACGTCTGAACCCGCGACGCAAGTCATAACCGTTGGAAAACGTAATGACTTTGAATCAAGCCTGAAATCCGACTCTATACATCTCGATTCCTCCCTATAAATTCACCCACAATCCACTGGTAGCCTTTTCGCTCAAAACCGCACCCTTTCTCGACGAAAATCCACTCGCCGGAAAATACCTGCAAATCGCCGGAAAACTGGGTTTTTCACTTCTGTGCCTTACTCTAAACACTGAACACTCAGAACTTATACCGAAGCCACTCACATCCATCTCAAGCTCGCTGAAGACTCTCTGCCGCAAGACACACGTCGCCGGAATCATTTGCTGTCACCGGAGTTCTGCCGGAGAAACAGAGGAGTCCAGTTCGGTATACCTTACGCTTAATCTTTCATTCTTTTTACTTAATCTCACATGTAATTAACCAACAGACACTAACGAACTTGATTAAAACTTCGAACCAGTCGGACTTCCGATTCTGGTTAAGATTAACGAAGAAGACGAAGTTTCAGTAGTGTATAAGTTTAATTTAAATCAAGATATAACTCGGGTTAGACACACAGTCCAGCGGTGGACTGTGTGCACATTAAGCACGCAAACGTCTCGAGTTCGATACATGTCCCACGCATACTCGCTTTAATTAAATGTTCCTTTTTATTACTGAACCGGAATCATTTCGCATAGATGTTAAGTTTAATAAAAACCGGAATAATAACCAAGATAGACACACAGTCCAGTGGTGGACTGTGTGAATGTTTAAGCTCAGGTCACGAGTTCACCGCACCGGTCCGGACAATTATCCAACTTTTTATTTAAGACAGAAATGAAAATATTTAGTTTGTATATAAGTATAATAAAAATCAGATAATTTAACAAGTTAGACACACAGTCCAGCGGTGGACTGTGTGTTAACTCAACCCACAGGTCCCGGGTTCGAGACCTGTGGAGCGCACCGAGTCGTTGGATTAAAATCGTTTTTAAAAATAAATGATTTTCTGTTTAATTCAATTAATATATAAATATAATTAAAAACAGAAATATTTCGGGTTAGACACGTAGCTCAGTTGGTAGAGCTGCGTGCACGCGTACGGGAGGTCTCGGGTTCGAGCCTCACTCAGCGCACACATACACACATACGAACCGGTCAACAGTCAAAGTCAATGGTCAATGGTCAACGGTCAACGGTCAAAAAGTCAACATTTTTTTATTATTTTTATTTATTTATTTTATTTAAAAATCAATTAAAAATACTTAAAAATAACATTTTTAAGGTTAGAAAATAGCCTTAAACTCACAAAAATACACCCAACAATCCTACTAAAATGGATTAATAAAACCCGTTTACTTACCGAAACATTATGCCATTATCTAGGTTAATTTCACTCGTGGTTAAAACCACTTCGTGCGCATTCAACATCATCAACCGAACGCACCCAATGTGAGTGAATCTTACAACTCCCCTTTTTAATTACACGTTTTGGGGTGTGTCATGTGTCATAAAATTAACTCATTTATTTAAACTTGTGCCATACCATATTGTGATCTAAACTTAGATTGTATACATTGCTTGTAGTTATGTATTTCATTTTGTCTATTTATATGCAATTCATTCATTAGGCCCATCAGTTCCTCGTGTGAGACGAGTTGAGCAACGCGTGCCTCAAAACAAATCCATTATTTTTCGTGTGTGTATTATTGAGTTTATATTGTTTGTAGTTATGTATTTCATTTTGTCTATTTATATGCAATTCATTCATTAGGCCCATCAGTTCCTCGTGAAAGACGAGTTGAGCAACGCGTGCCTCAAAACGATCCATTATTGTTCATGTGTGTATTATTTAATATTAAATTGATTGGTGAATAAGTTTACATATATTTTTACTCATGTGTGGTTGTGCACTTTATTTGATAATCAATTAAATAAACTTGTTCAAATGTTTTCCATAGGATTCACTCGCCAACTTTTTGTTGATCCAAAAACCCTTTTTACACATGATACAGGTGAACAGGATGAAGCAAGGAAAACATAGGAAATGCCTTAGAAGAAAACAATGAAGCTTAGATTGATATTTAGGACATGATGTAATATTGATTGTAATTTTCCATTAAAGTGTATTAATGAATATGAAACGTTAAAATAAATGTCATGAGCTTTGATGATAACCCAATCATGCCCCGATCACCTTTTCCGCTGCGGGTCGGGGTGTGACATCTTCTACCCGCTTTCTAATCATTGAAATCGTTAAGAATAGTAAGAACAGTCACTACGTGTAATCAATCTTGTGATGATTAATAAAATCTTTTCAAGTTTGGTTAAAACTAACTTTGAATCCATGATTGTCTAAGGTAATTGTTGGTCTTTGGGGGAAGCAAACCTTTTATGGGGAGTTAACTAAAACAACTTGTGGATTAACAAGAGGTGTGTGCCTGTGTGTATGTTAATGAATTTAAGTACTTAGTATCATATTGAAAGTGAGTTTGCTAAAAATTTAAAAACATACTAATAAATTTGTGTTAGCGCTAGCGCTGGACATTCTTGTTTTCTATATCTATGTAGAGTCAAACATATTAGTTACTTGAAAGAGGGTTAGAGGCTTTAGTTTGGGACTTTGAGTTTGGGAGAGTCTTGCCAAAGCGTGGAGATAAGATCAAGACGTCGAGGATTTAGTTTATGTTATCGTCACTACTCTTGGAGATATAACACCAAACCAAGAGGTCTATAGTGTATAAACCCCATTTGATACTTTCTTACTTAATACTAAACCACAACGGTATATAGTTTCTCGGCTGATTCGGCAACATCGTTGTGGTTTGATCCAACCTTGTGGGGCGTTTCCTTACTGATTCAAACCAATATGGTGGAGTATGAGAGGGTCCCTAAAAAGAACTCGAAAAAATTTTGGCCTTAATAGGAATACAACTTCTCGCCTCAAAATTGAGCTATTGTGATCCATGGTAACTTTTGGTTAACAAAGCATCAAGAGGTAACAAATATCCCAAACACCCTTTTTCTTATCATTGATTACAAACCTATCTGTTTATTTTTATGAGCCACAAATTTACTTTTACTTTTGATTTACTAGACGTTGACGACAACTCGGTACTATAAGTTGTTGCATCCTTTGATGACCTCAGTATCTTACCATCGCTATATTACGCCAACGATGGGTGCACTTGCCCAACATGAAGTGTAAAGTGATAGTATCTTATCGTGTTTTCTAAATATTAAAACTTGAAACAGTGTATAAAACGGCTAAAAGTATACCACTTTTTATATATACCCTACCACATGTCATAAAGCAACAGATAGTCTATTTGCTAAACTTGTTCACCACAGTGACAGTTATGTTTCCGGCAATAATTCCTGTCACTTTTCCAGTGAAAACCTAGCCGGAAAATCACTAAAATCCATGTTCTTATGAATTAAACCACAAATCTTATATGAGATGATTAAGAATCAAGTTTCAAATAACCCTAGCCAATCAATTTTAGAATTCAAATACATTTTAGATCAAATTGATTCAAAACCAATTTGTATGTTCGTAAACATTATGTGATTGAAAATAGGTCAATTTTAGCTTAAAAACACACCAAAACTCTTCTAATATTGTCGAAAAACGTCATAAAATCGATCCTAATGCTCTAATACCACTTGAAGGTCCCTTTGACGAATCAGTTACTCGTTCGATTCAAGTGTTTATATGTTTGCTAATATGCGGAATCTATCACCATACATGATGCAAATAAACATTTTGGTTTCACTTTTATATCGAACAAAGTTTGCTTACACACACACACTGAACTTAGGCTAGGATCTGGATAAGTTATCAAACATGACGAATGAGTTGCGATATATAGATCAGCTGCTATTCGGGAGACAAGTTCTAGCAAATGGTCACATTCATATCTCCCATTCACTTAACACACTTAGCAAATGAGTCTTGTTCGCTAGCCACTTAAAAAATTGTATAACATATATTACACTTAACCAAACTCTACAAACAAGCTTACTAGACAACATTCCAACCCTACAAAACCGACATACGACACCAGTAGGCTATAGTCACGTCGTGTATTAACAAATTATATTTGGTTAAAATAGTATTAGTTTGGCTCCATTCAATTCGTTTTGGATTTATTAAAATCATCAATTATATATATATATATATATATATATATATATATATATATATATATATATATATATTTACATCGAGATAGATGGTAAACGGACAACAAGCTGCGCTGCTACCCCTTTTTGAATAGCAAAACTAAGTCTTCTAAAAACTACGTCCATAGATCTCGGGGTCATAACATTACTATGCATGACCATTTGAACTCGACTAAGTAAGTCCACAGCCTCGGGTGCCAGAAAACCAAAACTATCAAAAGCAAATAGGATAAATACATGTTGGTTGTCATGGCACACTTTCTCGTGAATGGTCACTTTACCCGAATCAGCCTATAAAGCAGCCTGACCCACCATGAAAGCACTAACCCCTAAACCCACAAGCGGGGAAACCCCTGTTAGATCCACACATGCATGTTTGCCTCCTACTCATCCAAAGACCAGAATGTCGGTTGGTCAAAGGGTAGATCTCCCTTCTAACGGGTCAGTTAAGAAATTAACGGGTGCCTCTTTCTTAGCAGAAATACTAGCGCGCCTGAATATGCCAAAAAGGACATCCCTAACCAAATCATGCCGGTATTTGAACCCCGGGAGCTCTCTAAAATGAACTGCATGCTCCCCAAAAGAATCCAAGTATGCCTTATGACAAACAGGGCATACCTCATCAGCTCGAAAAAAAGGAATCATGAGGCGATACTTAAGGATAGTAGGGTACTCCACCGGCGACATATGCTGGCCTAACCCATCTATAGGTATAGTAAGAAGAAAATCTTGTGCATGTGGTGCTCGTAGACACTCAAAAACGGCTTTTTGTCTAGCGGTTAAGTTAAACTGTACTTCGATGCCATGGACAATTTCACTAAAAAGATCACTCGCGAATGCATGTTGGGCTTTGGGGGCGGTGTCCTTATTAGTGAAACCGCTGAAGTCAAATCTTGGAATCGTATCACGAAGACAAGCCAAAGCACAAACATAATCAGAATCCATACCACATATGCCACTGTCTCCTAAGATGTGGTCCTAAATGTAAAGCATTCGAGTCAAGCCAATTTATCTCAATCATTTAAGATTGATCTTGGCTATTGTGACACCCGGTTATTTTAGGTCTGTACTAGTGTGACACGTGTTATGAATAAATAAAAAGGAAATTTTATGGAGTTTGATGTTATCTGGCGTTATTTGATGTGATAATAAATTTAAAATTTATTAGAAATTATGTTGGCAATTTTAACATAAACGTTTATCGCGTAACGGTTAAAATGCGAAACGAACGTCGGTGACCAGCCGATTAATGTTAAAATCCTAAAAATAGTCAGTTAAGATTAAAATAATATTTTTAAGTATGTTCGTGAGGAAAAAATTAAACCCTGTTTACCCTAGCTAACTAGGTTAATTGGTTTTTGCATGACTCGTTCGACAGTCATCATGTGCCTGGCAGGTTGCTAGTTCGACAGCTTTACTTCACAAAGAAGTGGTGTTGTTTTAAATATATTATTTGTAAGTGCAGCTCTCGTTGGGTAAATGTGCTTTATTATTTCTGGTCAACAATGTCAAGGTCAACAAAATCAAAGGCTCAAGTTAAAGGTGTTAAAGCATGATAGAGTCTGAATATGTGCATGTAGCTTTATCCGAATTTAGTATTGATGTAAAAGGTCCGAATATATTATAAATTCGGACCTTACAGTTTGTTTCATGTCCGATTATGTTTGATGGTTATGTAATCCAAATTTGTTATGTGGTCAGGACTTATATGTCCGAGTTTGTTGCCCTAGCCTATATATATGTGTATAGGTTAGATTAGAAAAAGCTCGGTTCAAGCTCTCATAAACTCCAGCCATCCTCCATCAGTGTGTGCCATTCTAGAGAGAGAGTAAGACTCTGGGTTAGTGAGAGAGGGTGCTAGGTTTAGATCTTAGTGATCTAAACCAGCTTGTAGAAGATGATGTATACTCTTTCGGTTGTAAATTTGTGTTGACTGATTCATTAATAAAGAGATTCATCTTCTACATCTTTCTATCTTTTATATGTTTATGGTTTCACGTCTTAAATAGAGGGCAGCGGATGTTGTTCGTCATCAATCAAGGGCGTCCCGGGGAATTTCATTATTATATTATTATAATTAATTCAGCTGCTTCACTCGTTTTTCCCGTATAACTATAAAATACAACGTTTTATAAAACGACGAATATGTCATTAGAACGAGCATATTTTTATCTACGTTTTAACTTAAGTTTCATTAAAAACGGACTAAAGTCAAATATAATATATTTTTATTATTAACATACGATCTCTTGAACTACTAAGTGCTCGTCTAACCACTACATATTTTAGATGAGAATTCTACTCATTACTTACTAGTTTGATAATATAATAATTATAAATTTTATATACTTTTATTTTTTGTCTACAAAACGAGGTGTTACAAATCTCCCCATCTTATCAAAATTTTGTCCGCGAGATTTAGGTAAAGAGATGCGGATATATCTGTCTAATCTCATCTTCTTTTTCTCAAATCTCTTGAGGTCCTCTCCTTGCATCCCACTTAACTCGAACTAGAGGGAACTCTCTGTTTCTCGATTTCTTTACTTGTCGATCTAATGAATGGGATGATCTATAAAGTTTAACTTTTCATTGATCTGAACCTCCTACCAGGGTATCTGAGGGACTCGTCTACCAGACATTATCTTAGGTTGGACACGTTAAACGTGTCATGAATTCCTTGCAACTCTTCTATCAGTTTTAACTTATTTGCTACAGACCAACTCTTTCATTTACCTCAGATAGTCCCATATAGTGTGGACTTAGTTTTCCTTTCTTCCTAAAACGAATGATGTCACTTTAAGGCGAGACCTCAAGTAATACCTTGTTAGTAACTTAAATTCTAACAGTCTGCTTCGTTAGTTTAGTTGGCTGAACTTTTTTTTTCTGTCTCTAGCAATCTTCATTCGTTCTTGGATTTGTATGGTCTTATTTGCAGTCTCCTCAATAATCTCAGCGCTTGCTAAGGGGTTCTACCTATCTCTAACCAACAAGCCGGTGGTTGGCATTTTCTTCCATATAATGCCTTAAAAGGGCCAGCCTTGATACTTCAATGGTAACAGTTGTCATAAGCAAATTCTATCAATGGCAAGTGTTCATCCCAACAACCACCAAAGTCTATAACACATGCCCTAAACATGTCTTTTAGAATTTATATGTTCCTTTTGACGGTCATTTATCAATGGGCGATAAATTATACTTAAATTTACTTTAGTTCATAGCTCCTTCTAGAAACTTTGCTAGAATCTAGATGTAAACCGACCAACACAGTCTGAAATGATAGAAATGGGTATCCCATGACGACTAACGATTTCCTAAACATAAATTCTTGCCAATTTATTCATCTTATAATCTCTTCATATTGGTAAGAAATGGGCAGAGTTAGCTAAACGATCTACTATGGCCCACATAGTATCATGCCTATACTTAGTACTAGAATAGAATGCATATTTATCATCTTACATTTCCACTCTGGAATCTCAGGTTGTTGTAAAGAGTCAGATGGTTTATGATACTCTACTTTGACTTTTAGGCATGTAAGGCATTTCTCTACGTGTCTTGCTATGGACCTTTTCATTCCCGACCATCAATTAATTGTTTCTTAAATCCTCATACATTTTATCGCAACTAGTGTGTAATGTGTATTTAGACTTATGGGCTTCGTCTAGTATCATGTCTTATAATCCGCTAAAACTGGGGGCCCATATTTGATTATCAAATCTTAAGATCTCATCATTTCAAGACCTTATTAGTTTTTGTTTGCCAACTATCCTTTCCTTCTTAATGTGGTTTGCTCTCAAGGATTCCTGTTGTGCATTCTTCATTTGGTCTAAGAGATTTATCTTAACATCAATCTAAATGTACTAATTTTAATTTATCGGGTTCTTTCTTTTCTATTGAGTGCATTCACAACCACGTTTGCCTTACAAACCTAGTTTATGGGATCCACGAATACTAAAAGTGTTTTTTTCTACCCGAATGACATTACTAAGAACTCATAGTGGTCGTACCTCGTCCTAAAGGTCATTTTAGGCATGCATTCAAGCATCATTCTTATTTGGTGATAACATGATCATAAGTATCTCTTAGAAAAATAGCTCTCTTCTCATAGCTCATTGGTCCTCGATAGCAGTACTAATTATTTATAGTGACCTTAATTAACTATATAATTGATGCACATGTGTATCGTCCCTTGTTTTCTTTTTAACAAAATTTGGTGCTCCTTAAGGTGATGGGCTCAGTTGGATAAATCATTTTTTGAGTACTTTTGCAGTTGCTTTTTAAGCCATTGCATCTCAGTTACAGCTAGTCGGTATGGTGATCTAGGAATTGGTGTTGTTTAAGGGACTAAATGTATTCAAAATTCGACTTTTTGATCAGAAGACAATTCCGAAATTTTTCTAGTAATACCTTAAGGTATTCCTACAAATATGGGCACATTTCCAATATTCCACTTTTTCCCACAACGTTTATGAAATATGCTAGTAATGCAATGTATACTTTTCTAAAACACATGTGGACTTGAGTCACGGTGATGATGTTCTTCAACTTTTCTATTGGGTCTCAAGCTATGAATAATTTCTTTCTTTTGTGAAATCTAAGTCATAGCATCTCTCTATCGAACACGATTTCTACCTGATATAAGGCTAATGAGTAGATTCATATAACTATATTAGATTTTCAAGTTCCATGGACATCTAGACTATAAGAATCGGGTGACCATTCAAGCTTATCATACAATTCTTAATGATTTGAACTATCTTCTTTTGACTCCCATCAGCCATTTTGACTATAAGCTTATGGCCTATATCTTAGTATTCTTGATGCATATAAAGTCTAAAGATAGTTGATACTAAGTTTCTGTTTACACCAACTTCCATGATTTCTAAGAAAATCTTAGGGGCTCTAGCTACAATAAACGTTCAGATTCCTGTTAGTAGACCACACATGAATTGGTTCCTTATTCGTTCTTCTCTCTCCGCAAGGTGAGGAACTAGTCAAGCTGTCCCACTAAACTTCCTGACATATTCTATGTATTTCTTGTTCTCCAATTCTAATTCGAAGCATATTATCTCTAGATGTTATGTCTTACTTCGATGACCAAATTTCATAGAAATTTCTAGGTGCGTTCTTCTCAACTCACTTGCATGGCGATGTTCTTTCCTTTGGTCCGTAGTACAATTTTCAACCATCGTAGTTCTTTAAATTGAAACAAGTGCATGTAGATTAAACCTTATACTTAGCTGCAATTATAAATGTGTAAGACAAATTCCCTTCAACTTAAACACACATGTGCCTCTCATTCCGGGTTTTTTTTTTTGCGACATCCATCCTAGCTATCTTAAGGAAAATCTTCCATATTGCTTCTTCGCCTAGCCATATTTTCGTGATTCCTTGGGTCCTAACATCTTGGGTTGGTTTTTGGTTTCTATGGTTAACAGAGTGTTCACTTGTGTTTCCAAACATAGACATAATGTTTATCTGATACATTATATAAATTAGTACATAGGCACTTCCTTCTATGACGTATCATAATGTATAATAATCTTCTCAGACCGTATAACTGCGTCACACAAAATAGCACAATTTCTCCATTTGGTTATTATGGTTCAAGGATACGACCGCATTACATACCCCAGTATGTGCTCATGGTTCACCCACGTCATAGACATTTGTATGCTCTTAATTAGTCATTACTTTATGCATATTTGTACATGTATGATTTGGGTCTTAATTTAGCAGTCATGTTTACATTGATCTAGTATTAAAGACCTAACTATCACTGTTCTTAGTCGGGTACAACCTAGTTGTCATGACCTATGACAATATTCTTAGTAACTCCTCTTAAGTCCCACTATTACTAAATAGTTGTAATCCTTGCCGTCAAGTCAGAGAGTTTCATTATTCAAACTTAAGTATTCATAGGACAACTAAAGTAGTCAAGTCCTAATGTAAAAGTCTTAGTCATTCTATTACTTGGGGTCATCTGTCAATAATTTTTCTAGAATTTCAAGAAAATACAACTTCAGCATTTCATTCTTTAACAAGCAGTTACAATAACACGTTGTTAAATATAACCCACATAAAAATTTGTTGCCCTCCCCAGGCTCGAACCAAATATAGTTCCTGCTGAACTATCATGTTCTGAGCTGCTACATTTGTTAACCTCTAGTTTGCACCTCTAACTCGACTACTCTAACCCGCATGGCTCTTATTTTTCGGGTTTTTCCTTGTAAACTATTGATTTACAAGGACTACACATAGTTATTGGGTTATTTGGGTTTATAGGCACTCCATGGAAGTGTTTAGGTTCCAATGGTGATGAGAATCTTTCTACAAATTGGTAAGGATTGAAGGCTTAGGTGGTTCGTTGGATTCTTCTCCCTCTTTGGATGTGGATATGTGTTATGATGTGCCTTGGCTAAATTTTTGGAAGTATACGTAATGTTTGCTGAAGGCGATTTGTCACTATACGTATATCCTCATGACTCTGCATCCTATGTAGGTTCATACTCGGGTTCGTTTATTACTTGTGTATCGAAGTCAACTAAAGCAAGCTTACACATAAAGTCAGGTCTTATGCTTCCCCTAGCATCCTTATCTGAAAACTACATATATAAGTATATAACTTACCTTTTTAGGCAGGCCTAATCTCTAAGGTTGAAGCCTAGATATCCCCACCGAATACCTAATTCGCTTAAACATTTGGCTCTGATACCAACTGTGAGACCTCACCCGATAAGGATGCGTTACAGCACAGTTGATACAGAAGGTGCTTATCTTATTGATAATAAACGTATTGTACAACTGTTGGAAACTCAAATTACAACATCTAATCAGACTAAGTCTAGCCTGATGAAACAACACTTCCACCAGATCACACCGATCCGGGATATACATTTCTACCAGACTATCACAAATCTGGGATACACTATTTAACCACACTTTTGCAACCCTGGGATGACGAGCAACGATCATGTGTCATCACATGTGACACATGCTTAAAAGACGTCAGATATATAGATATAATATACTCGAGTTATAAATCACATTATTTCACCATGACTTTGTACCCGCCCATATCATCATAACCAACGTCAACACGTGACACATCATCATACAGTCAATGCCACTACACCACGGTGTAGTACCGACAAATCCCGCCGTAGCGGCACGTATAAGGGGCCACAAATATCATGTGTATGAATGCACTGGTTATGTACATGCGTACAACAGTCATGTCATATTAGTACAGTTTAGGACTTGCATGTTCATATTTAGAAAGCATTCATAAAACTCACCTATGTAATAGTTCCAAGAACAATAAAGTAACAATTGCTAGTACAAGCGAATAACAATTGCTAGCATAATTAAACAATATCTTTCGGTCCTGATACAACATAAGCAATCCTAGGTTAGGTTAGGGTACATCTAACTAGTTATTATCACATGTGACACATGCTTAAAAGACGTCAGATATATAGATATAATATACTCGAGTTATGTGACTTTGTACCCGCCCATATCATCATAACCAACGTCAACACGTGACACATCATCATACAGTCAATGCCACTACACCACGGTGTAGTACCGATAAATCCCGCCGTAGCGGCACGTATAAGGGGCCACAAATATCGTGTGTATGAATGCACTGGTTATGTACATGCGTACAACAGTCATGTCATATTAGTACAGTTTAGGACTTGCATGTTCATATTTAGAAAGCATTCATAAAACTCACCTATGTAATAGTTCCAAGAACAATAAAGTAACAATTGCTAGTACAAGCGAATAACAGTTGCTAGCATAATTAAACAATATCTTTCGGTCCTGATACAACATAAGCAATCCTAGGTTAGGTTAGGGTACATCTAACTAGTTATTATCATGGTCGGATATTGGTTAACACCTCCTTGTTTTAGCATGGTTGATTAATCCACGCCTAACTAAGGCTAGGCTACCCAATACCCATCCCTAACAATAACCCTAGTACCTAATACAAGTTGATGTAGAGTATCTCTACTTGAGCTCCTACTCATAGTTCAAAAATGACTACTAACACCCAAAAAGATTTTGAAAACTTGAGATTCTCTTTATACAAAAGCTTCTCCTAAAAAGTTATACTTATAAATGAATGCTGAAGGTTTGTATATGTATATATATATATATATAGAGTGAGAGCTGCTTAACTTTCCATATGGAATCGATGTGGGACTTAAAGTGTGGTGTGTGCGTGGCAGGTTGCTAGTTCGACAGCTTTACTTTATACAGAAATGACGTTGTTTTAAATATATTATTATAGTATTATAATTAATTCAGTTGCTTCATTCGTTCCCGTATAATTTTTTAAATACAATGTTTTATAAAACGACGAATATGTCAGTTGAACGAGCATATTTTTATCTACATTTTAACCTAAGTTTCATTAAAAACGGAATAAATTTAAATATAATATATTTTTATTATTAACATACGATCTCTTGAAATACTAAGTGCTCGTCTAACCACTACATAATTTAGATGACCATTCTACTCATTACTTACTAGTTTGATAATATAAGAAATATAAATTTTATATACTTTTATTTTTGTCTACAAAACGGAGTGTTACATTATAATTACAAATAGATGCGTGTATATATACACATATAGTTATTTTATTATAAGTATATATAGTGATATTTGTTTTTTTAATGGCAAATAAAGCAACTGGTTGGTTTTTCGCACGAAACTCCAGTTGTCAACAGGAGACCCAGGTTCGAAATCGGAGTACATCCATATAGGGCAGTGTCATCCGATCCTTCAATCCACCCGATGTCATACGCATACAATAGTGAATATCATAGGCTATGATATTTGTTATGTAATATCTATTTATATGTATATCAATTATAGGCTCATTTAAACTTATGGTGACGATGCAAAAATCCACCGCTGAGGTAATTGGGTTATTGCATCGGTCAAAGGAGATAGACGGAGCATGCTTTGTCTTCTCCGATTTGTTCCGGGCCTGCACATCATAGCGAGAAACCGTTAGAAGGGGTCAGAGACTGAGGTCTCTGGACACCCTCCGACGCTCAAGTAAGTTGGGAACTGATAATAATCATAATTAATGTAAATATGAGAATGAATCAGAGTATTAGAGTATTAGAGGAAATGAGGGTTAAAACTGTTATGTGTTTGGAGAGGAAAGGAGAGCCACCTATAATGGGGATTGAGGCCTCTAGTTATAGGATTGGGAAAGGGCTAGACCCCTTATTAGACCAGATGTATTGGGCCCAAACCCATGGGGCCGAGCCCAGTTATAACCCTTACGGGAATAATCAAACTTGGTATATGAAGTTCGGTATCAAACTAGTTATCAAATACGCTTCCATTTAAGCTTAAGCTTGGGCTCGATATCAAACTAGTTATCAAATACGCTTCCATTTAAGCTTAAGCTTGGGCTCAGGTTGATACGCATTAAAACTCATGCTTAATTTAAGTTTTTAGCGAACTAATTTGGCCTACCTTACGAAAATATTGAATACTTTTTCATCACATGCTTTTTTTGACCCACCTTTGGTCAATGACTCAATGTCCCTAACCGGATTTTATTTCTTTTATCAAACATCACCCAAAAACAAAAGGAAAAAACAATAACAAAGTCCTCTTTTTTTTCCAGTTGTTTATTTATTTAATTTTCTGAGAAAAATTTGAAAAACACACAACCATACCACTACATGTTTTTGTTTCTTTGTCTGTTTTTGTTAAAAAGATTTTTTATGCCGTCGACCAACGATATCAAGCTGTCGTCAAATAATGTCGTCTTGCCATTGTATATTTGTAATTTTAAATTCTGGACAAAGAGCTGATGTTGGACAAAGAACAACACCATAAACAATCATCAATTTAACTATGTGTCCTTAGCAACAGGTCGTCACCTAGAATTTGAAGAAGAAAAAAAAACAAGTCTAAGACGAGTAGAAAAAAACGTGGCCCTATTGGGTCAGTTTTAAATGGGTTTAAACTATAATTGCGTTTAATTGTAAACTTTTGGGCCAATTTTTAAACGGGTTTAGACTTTACCAACGGGCAGAGGTGCACAAACCGGGTATTTTTAATAACAGGTTTCGGTTTCTCGTTTTAAGAGTTGGAACCGGTTATTGCTATAACCGGTTCGGTTCCGGTTATTTGACCAAAAAACCATACCCTATGTGCCGGTTCCGGTTCTTAAGAAATCGGTATTAAAATACCCTATTTCCCTATTTCCGAGTTTTATAGTTCTATATTTTCATATTTTTTAATACTCTATTGAGTTTTTATTATCGTATTTTTTGTTTATTATTATTAAATATGCATTGTATAATGTAAGAAAAGTAAAATAAATGTACTGACATAAATTTAAAAGAAAGATATTAGAATCATGTATCGGGTATAGTCGGGTATAATCGGTTCCGATTAAGGTTCTTGTCCGGTTTTGGGTATTAATCGGGTATGATCGGTTTCTGTTCCAAGTATTGAGATTAAAATGCATACTCTATCTATACCCTACGGGTAGGGTCGGATCCGGTTTCGGGTATAGAATACCCGAGTATTACAAAAACCAGTTTCGGGTTTTTTTACCGGGTACGGTTTTTTTGTGCATCTCTACCAATAGGTATTGATGAGTAAAAGAGTAATTGTCTTAATTTAAAATGACTTTTATTGTTTAATGGCCTTAAAATATAATATTAGATATACATGATATAAAAAATTTTAAAAACTGCGGGCCCTCTGGGAGATCAGGCCCTGTGTCTTTGCCCACCCCGCCCTGCCCAAAGCCGGCGCTGCTTAGCAAGTGACTCCTCGACTCATGTTTTGTCTGCCGACTTGTGTAAATTGGTTGGTTAAATTCTCAAGTTGATTTGGCCCAAGTTTTTTCTGGCTCATATACATGTTCCAACCGAGTTCAAGCTAAATATAGCTCGCTTGTACAATCTTAAGCGGATTCACTCGAGTGTAACTCAATGTCTCGCGTAAACCGGTTCATTTTGTACCTTATTAGTTTGGTATAGTATTGTTTGGAACCTGTGTAATATAATAATTTTGTTAACTTGTCATTTGAGATTTTTACACGAATATAACACATACAAAATTATCAAAAAAAAAAGAATTGTCTCAAGTTGCAAGCGTGCCCAATACGAGCTTCATTTTTGGCCCGGTTGCAATACCGAGTCAAACTAGTTCGGCTCATATCATTGCGAGTTCAAGCCCGTGATGATATCATATCGGCACAATTGAACTGGTTGATCAGCAATATTGGTTAGTTTCCTTAAACATTTTGCATCTCCAAGATAATATCGATGGTCAATTCAACTTCATTTATTTGGTACACAATCGTCCAATGGTTTACTAAAATACGTATGAATGGAGATAAAGACAAAAAGGCAACCTCGTTCGACAATTCACACATCAATACATCATCATCAAATCACTTTACATTTAATATGTTTTATCAAAATTGACAGTTAGGCTACATCGGACAAATCCCTTGGTCACTATCAATCATATTTAAATTGATAATATTGGCCCAAATTATGAATGACTCATCAAGATTAAATAATTGGTACACTGTCCATCAAACAATTCTATACGCTAGTTTTTTTTTGTTTAATATTTTTAGAACAAGAAACTGATGAAAATAAATTCTCTATGAATCATGTGTGATTTTATACTCATGTATATATGTTTTTTCAACATCAAGTCTATTAATAAGACATAAATAGTGAATTATGCAAGTAACAAAATAGCAGCTACTCGAATCTGATTCACGTATCATCAACCAATAAAATGTACTCGACCAATGATCCTGTCGTATCGAGAAACTTTTATAACAAGGTATATACATATCGATCAAGTATTCTACCATGTAACAAGTGCAAAGCGTATAACGTAATGTAAACGAGTATTTGTGTCTAATGGTGTATGATCAGTTCGTGCACGCAGTCCAATTTGAGGGAAGCCGGTTTGAGGACAAGGACGGCATGTTACGGACATTAATGTCAACCGGGAGCATGCGGTATTCAATATCAAGGTCTCTAAAGATTTTGATCATTTCTTCGACTAAAACAGCTCGGCGTTGCCATCTTTCACCCATGTCTTGGAAGTTCATACGGTGTGAAAGCCATATTGAGATCTTTAGCCGATTCAAGTCTTCAACGTCCCTCACTATGATCAAAGGTGCTGGGTACCAATGATCGCTCTTGTTCTCAATGTAGCTGAAGTGATTAAAAAAACGAAAATCATTGAGATCCCATCCATACTATTTAGATAATTTTTCAGCAATACTTCAGATATGGGACGTCTTATTTAATCCCATATGCGTTGGGTACCCATTAATCATCAGATCCTTGGGTTCCCCCATGGGTATCGGGCATACATGTATATAACTTATTAGTTAAAATCGTTGGGATTCCCATTACCCAAAACCCGATATAAAACTCACCCCAAAAACAGAATTGAAGTATCAAATACATAATACATTTATAATAATTCAATACTTTTAATAATTTCAAGTTTCTAACAACTTCAAAATACCATTATTTTTTTAGATGACGTAATGTATTGTTTTGATGCGGGTAAACAAGTACAAGATCAATATCACCTAATTCCATATATGTTGTAAGTCTACAGAAATTTATATAATTAATCTCATACCCAAATACCCATCTCGGTATACCTGTCTCGAATGTTGTGGGTTTTTACCTTTTGATCTAAGTATTTGTCTTACCAAATTTATAAGACATAATTGCACATTACATGATTTACGCAAAACACGGTTATTAAAACACGAGTATACACGCATACCTTGTTATCCTTTCCTTCATGAGAGCAACTTTTTCTACAGGAGTTGATACATGTATACAGAAATCGATGGCATCTCCCATATCCGGACTACGGTAATAATTGGCAATTGGTTTCGTGGCCAAGACACTGTTCGGGTATATAATTTTTTGATTGTCATACCTCAAGAAAACCGTTGTTAATATATTCATCTCCTCAACTATCATCTGCAATTAGCACCATTAAAATCAACGCGTTTATAAGTAAATGAGTCAGAATTTTCATGTTTAAAATAAATTTTTAAATGTTTACCTGAACACTGTCGATTTCACAACGATCGCCCACATCAAACGGATGCATCACAAACAAGAAAATAATGGCCTCGAATGTTGTCTTGCATGTGTTACCAAACACGAACACGACCAAAAGCAGTTGTGAACTTAGGAAAATAAAGAAATGTGTAGTAGCCACTTTAAGTATAAGAAGCCAAATCACAATTATTAAGATCCCGACAACTACGTTCAACATTTGATGGAGTTTGTTTACGGCTGTCTTTGTGTCATTGAGAGATAATGCAAGCGCTCTTCGTTCTCGGAATACATTAACCTGAAAGAAAAGAGGACATGTATTCTTAAATTCCTTGGACTGAATCGCTTTTCTGATTGGACCCGTTCACTTAATGAATGGCTAGATTCATGTTATGTAAAATCCCTTGCGGGTCAAACGGGTAAGTCTTAAATAATATTCATACCACCCAGTTTTTGAGAGCTCCTTTGCTGATTCCTTTCGTTTCACATTCTCCATCAAAGAGCCGTATTGCCTTCAAAGCTTCATCCTCTCTCAGAAAACGCATCAAATCCGCTAAATAAATACGTCTGTCCAAGAAAATTATAAAATATGGTGAAAAGATTATTAACATGAATATAATTTACGGCATCTATAAATAATGAACTAATTATACAGTTATACGGTAATATGATAGCTCCTATAAGGGGGTGACTGGTTCACTAAATTTATTTTGAAAAAAAAATAGTAATACATTTGTTTGTAAGTTCAACCACTAGCTAACAACTAAAGGTTGACCAAGCCTACATTTATGTTTATATTCACAAATTTTGGGAAACGTGAGAAAATCCTTAATCCTGTCATATTATCATTGGGAGCGTAAACTATATGAACTTGAGCTCGAGCTCGGCCCGTTTAATCTAAGAGAGCCCGAGCTATTTTTAAGTTCTATTTCTAAGGTCCAAGCAGTTTTTCTAGCTCAGACCCGCCTCATTCATCATGTATTAATTAAGTTATTAATTATTATGTCTTAAATATACATTTATTAGTTTGTATACACTTATTATAATTATAACATTATACATAACGTAACACATACCATTAAGTTATTTTTATCATAATTAATATATAATAATAACTATTATGTAAAATTGTAAATATATGTTTAGTATATCAAATAAAATATATGAAGAATAGACTCAAAATGCTCGCGAGCCTTATCAAGCTCCGTATGCGAAGCTCTGGCTCAAGCTTATTTATTAAATGAGGTACAATACAGGCTCAAGCTCTTTTAAGCTTGGCTCAATTCGAGGCCGATCTCGAGTAACTCAATTTACGTAAAGTTGTAAATATATGTTTAATATATCATATAAAAACATGAACAACCAGTTGAAAATGTTTGAACACAAGATCGATTATAGCCACATTAATTTAAGATCAAGAACTTACTTGGAGCCTTGTTTAGCAACATTTAAGAATATTCTCTTGGCTGCAATTTTCGCCTGCTTTTCGTTTGTAATCTGTACTGCAGACTCGTCTTCATCACCCGTCACACCCTGCAATTGCTCATCTAGAGTAGACAATACGCCCGTACGAACAATATTCATCAATCGTTTCATATTCCAAGCCGATATATTCTTCTGATTTAACCGATGCAGATGATCGATAGTTATCCCCTCATCAACTTTTTTAGGCGTGTTAACTTCTGAAAAAAATTTACCACTTTTACCAGCCATGGGAGTGGTAGTGTTAGTTCTTGGAGTACCAATAAACCTCCCACTTTTCTTAAAAATATTCGCCTTCAGATCGGGCGGTAAAGTGGCCCCCGCATTCTGAAGCTTTTGAACCTCTTCGATCACTCTATCCTCCTCTTCGCGTTCTTGTTGAAGCTCAATCAACGGTGGGCCCGAAAGTGTCTCAATCACATACTGGTTGAACAAAGATTCTTGAATCCGGTCAAAAAACGTGCTCACATGGAACGAAGAAGCGAGTACTTTCACCAACAATGTTTTAAACAACCAAACAATAGTACCAACCAAAAGACACACCCAAATCTTGGTCACATATGGCAAAACATTTCTCCCAGCGTCCATCCGTTCCACTTTCCGATCGAATATACATTGCCAAACAATCAAAACCAAAGCCAACCAAACACAATTCTGAACCGCTTTCCGCAGCCCGTAAACAAAATACAGAACCCGTTTCCGCAACACGAAGTTTCGCTCAATCAAAAACACGATAACGCGTATCCCCCAACCCGAAACTAATCTCCCACAAATCAAAACTAACAACATAACACCCCATTTCCAATATTCAAGATCAAACAAAGTCTTATGCACTAAAAAGGGAATTGTAAGTGTGCAGGTCAAAGCAGCAAGAATCAATATCAAACTAAACAATTGAAGTAAAGTCCATTTGCTATACCTTAACTGCTTATACTCATCCGGTAAATCATCTTCCAAAAACGGATCATCCTCATCGATTTCGCTACCGCCTTTGTTTAACAACCCCGATTTCGATAACCGACCGGATCTCTGATCTGCCTCCGGCGGATCTATCAACCTCGACTTCGTTTTCGTCCGTAACAAGCTCGATTTCCCGCGAAACGAAGCATTCGCTGAACAAACTGTTACTTCTTCACCACCACCGGGACTGTTCCGGTTACTCCCGTTTGACCGGTTCGACCGGTGCCGTGGCTGCTGCGGCTCAATCACCTCTTCGTGAAACGAAACCCTTACGTCTTTCGGCGTGAGGATGCCGTAGTTGTTTGGACTCTCGGCGATTCGTGATAACGCCGGTGACAGCTGTGGTGATGCTGAGTTTGAGGTTATGAAGTCGAATTTGTCATTGTCGTTGGTGAAATCGTAGCTTGAGTCTCGCCATACTTTGTTAGAGCTTGCTGCTAGCTCTATCTGTTCAGTACCCGAAGCAGCACCATTGATAATGGGTGTTTTGTAACGGTTTTGCTGTAAATCTATTTGTTGTTCAGCACCATTGATATTTGTAGTCTTGAAACCAACATCTGGTATTTTGTAACGGTTTTGCGGGTAGGCTGATAAGTCTACTTGTTGTTCAGCAGAAGCTGCAACATTAGCGTTTTGCCGGCGTTCGTCGGAAGTCGGTGGTGAGGATGACGGTGAGGGTGAGGGTGTCGGACGCATGACGGCGTTAGAGGTTGTAACGGAAGTGAGATCAATGGTGTGATCGATTTGATGAAGTAAGATTTGTTTTTCTTCTGGTTCGATCTGAGATTCGTGGGGTGGTGATCTGGTGAAGGATTTTCTGAATTTATCCATGAATTTGTAGAGAATTTGAGGATTTAAAACGGAGATTTGAGATTAAATTAATGGTGGACAGTAAACGAAGCAGGTGATGAATCATCAAAGCTGCTTAATTAACTTTTAAACAACGGAACGGACATGCTTTTTGTCCAAGGTGAAAGACCCTTCCAGTTTGTGTTGGTTTGCAATTTAAACCCTTAGGGTCTTTTTCTTCTAGAATCTCGTATTGTTCTTTTTCATGTTTTTTGTGTTGTCAATTTACATCCCACTTTTTAGATTTTTAAGTTGTTTAATTATTTTTTTGTATAAATCAGAATACATGACCTCTAGCTCAAGTGGTAGGAGGACTTGAGTTTTTTTTGAAAGACTCAAGTTCAATTCTCACTTGGTGCAAAAAAAAGTGAGGTACTGGTGGGCAGTGATAGGAGACCAAGGGAAACCTAGGTTCGATCCTTGAGCCAAACGGGTTTTACTGGTAATTTTACCGTCATTTCTACGGGCGGGTGGGTTACCGGGTTCGAAATTGGTGGTTGACGACTCGGGTTACCCTCGGAGTACTCCGTTTGTCCAGTGGGTGCCCCTAGAGTGCTCGAGATTGATTTGTTGGCTGTTCTAAAAAAAGAATACATGATACAGATTTTTTACTTTTTTTATTTATATTTGACTAAATTGTCATTTTAGTCCCTGAGGTTTGGTCTAAATTGTCATTTTAGTCTAGATAGTTTTTTTTCTTCTCTGGATCTCTGATTTTTCCATTTTCTTGTCATTTTGATCACAATGTTTAACCCAATCTAAAAATCTGATTATAACCAGGGGTATTTTTGGCATAACTGTGTGTACTGATAACCAGGGATAGTTTACAACATAATTTATTAACCTCATAATAATTTAATACCAAAAATACCCCTGATTGTAACCTGGTTAATAGACGAAGTTAGGCAATGTGATCAAAATGGCAAGAAATGGAAAAGTCAGGAACCCAGAGGAGAAAAAACTATTTTGACTAAAATGGCAATTTTTTGACCAAACCTCAGGGATTAAAATGGCAGTTTACTCTTTATATTTCAATATAAGTTTTATTACAAACCAATCTGTACATGATAAAGTACATTTATTAGATGTTATATCTAGCGACAGACTCAACATTTATTTTTTAGGATGCGAACGAGAGGTTCAACCAAAATTATAAGGGTGTAATCAGAATTTTAGCCTATAAAATACATTATTTTTTAAGAGGTGTGTCTGCCTACCTGGCCTGTCACTTGGGTCTGTCCATGGTTATACCTAGTTTATTAATATAATTTGTATCAAAATATAGATAAAAACTGAATGATTATAGCTATAACTATAAATACATCGTTTAGATACTTATATGATTGTAGTTATAACTATAAATACATCGTTTAGATACTTATTTATAGAATTTTATTAATGCATAGGTGGTGGATCAGAATTATAAGTGTTTTTAGTAGGTTTTTGATAATGTTCCGAATCTAGTTTCATACAAACTCTAAAAAGAATTTGAACGAACTTCTCGAATATGCTGGCATGGACTCTAAGATTTTAATGAGTCTGCCCATTTGACTAGCTGTTGGAACTAATCTCGTCATTACACAAAAGTTGGAGGATTTAAATCGTTTATTTTATTTGTATTTTATTTTAGTATGTAGATTTAGGAAATACTGGTTTTATTTATTTGGTTTCCTTATAAGAGTAGGTTATCTGTTCTCCATGGGTTGTTTATTATACATAGAGATTATAGTTTATGGTTTATGTACCTTTAATTTTAATCAAAGCGTTTTTTTAGTTAAATAATTGTTTGATTATTTTGAAGAAGGCCATATTTTTAATAATCAGTATCAGGGCGGTTTATCAATTTAAGAGGTTTGAAGGTGTAATGGGGTTTGTTGATCAAACGGCAGCAACAAGTTGTAGTGATAAAGGTTGTGATCAACAACAGCAAAATTGTAGCAATCAAGGAGCATTGATTGCAAACCTAATCAAATGAGAAAACCCAGGTGTAATGCAGTGTTAGATTGGATTAACAACAGACTTCAAATGTGGTGAAGTAGCGGGTTTGATCAAGGTGGAGGAGAAAGGATGTTGCCATGTTTTGTGGTTGATGGTTCTAGTGTTTGAACAAGTTTTGGGTGTGACGCCAAATGAGTCAGAAAACAGGGGGTGCGGTGTTGTGTCGGTTGTAGTAAAAGTGTTGATGTAGAGCGAACACAAAAGACCGAGTATTAATGTGGAAGAACTTCGAGGCTTACTTAGTATTCAAAACCTAGGAGAAACTTGACAAGATTAGGGGTGATTGATGGAACTAATCCTGTCAATACTCAAAAGTTGGAGGATTTAAACTGTTTCGTTTATTTGTATTTTATTTTAGTATGAATATTTAGAAAATACTAGTTTTATTTTATTTAGTTTCCTTATAAGAGTATATTACATGTTCCCCAATGGGATGTTTAGTATATATAGGAATTATAGTTTAGGGTTTATGTACATTCAATATTAATTAAAAAGTTTTTTCTAGTTAAATCCATTATTTGATTTATATTGAAGAAGACTTGATTTCCAACACTAGTAAACGTGAATCTACTTTTTAACTAGCAAACTTCTAAACATTAAACACGTTCAAAATCTTCCTGGAAACTTTGATAATTTTGTTGGACCAACTATAACTTGGAAAAAGTTATTTTTTATTTATATTTATATTTCAATTTAAATTTAAATTTGAAATTTATCAAAAACTAAGGCGTATTTAAATACTCTAAATAAGTAACATATATAGGCATAGGGGAGGGTTATCTTGAGAACACTAAATATTGCGAGAACTGTGAGAACAAATGAAAAAACCAATCAAAACCAATTTTTTTAACATAAACCTCATTATAACTAAAATACAACATCGTAATAAGAATGTACAACATCAAATAATTCATTTCTCCTCTCAAAATCACTTTTACTAGAGTTTTTACACATGTGTAAATTTAACAAATCACTTTTGTTAAATGACAAATTTACATATGTGTAAATTTAACATCAAATAATTCATTTTTCCTCTCATATAGGCATAAGTGGTTATACTTTATGCTTTGGGGGTTTTGCAAAAAAAAAAAAGAAAGAAACTTGACTGTTTTACTTTAAACTCAAAGGTTTTTACCTTTAGCAATTTTTACCCTACATAATTTGTTTTTTCTAATTTTAACCTGAAACTTTTCATTATTTGCAATTTAATCTCACAACTTTTGTCACACACCAACCGATAGCAGAATTATCGGGGTAGTGGCACTAGGCGAATCAGATTGATCAAGAGATTCCATAACAGCCATTTCAAAGATAATAATCAACATTCAATATCCCATACTATCAAACTCATAAACCTTCAAAATAACCATTACATTTCAACAAAATCTCTTAACATAAATCCAATTTGATCTCCTCTAGATTTTGTTACAAACCATTCTAACAAACTATCAAAACGAACTAAACTACGCATGCAACATCCCAGGCATCCAAGCTAAATCCTCAACCTATTACATACGTTAAAATACAAGTCAATAAAATTAAGTAAAGGTGAGCATACGAGTTTGAATAATACTAGCATAGTCAAGAAAGCGTTTGCGAAACAATCTAATTACATATCATGATACACCAAAACACTTAACATAACATAGGCTCATTCCTCATGCTAACTACCGTGAAAAGGCTTGCGCGACCATCCTAACTAGACCCCGTCGGGTGTTAGCCAAACTATAGTACCATACTAGCTAAGAAGGCAAGTTACCGAAACTAAGTCCTAGTCACATGTTTCTAGTATCACGTATCGAGCATATACAATCAGATTATTCGCGTGTGATAAACAGTTTTGATTTGTCAAGTGATTTTGATATAGGAACGTATATAACACCCAAAAAGTGCATTAAAGCGAAAATGGGTCAAGTATACTCACTGTGGGTGCGTTTAGGTAAGATTAGAGGATTTGAGGAGAGTTGCGGAGAGTGCCGGATCAGCCTGCATACGCGAACGGAAGTGCATCAGTCTCCGAAAAGCTGAAACGGTTAAGTTTTGGTTGGGCCGTAGACATACAAGTTCGAGTGAACTTGTATGGGTTTGGTGAGTTGAGAGTCAAGTTCGAGCGAACTTGCAGTTAACCTTGATAGGTGAGACAAGTTCGGCCGACCTGTGAAGTTTCCTGAGAAACTTGACAAGTTCGAGCGAACTTGGGGGTTCCTGAAGAGAATTGTGCATTTCCACTCAAGTTCGGCCGAACTTGACCCTAGAGGGCAAGTTCGAGCGAAGTTGACATGCTGTGTTGACAAAATCAGTGCAATCTCGAGCGAACTTGATGTTTTGGGGTCCAAAATCTTGTGTTTTCGCGTCATTTGCTGAGGAAATCGAGTGCCCATCCCTCCAACCTTAAGCCACTGAGTAAAACTTAGGCTGGAGAGGTCTTTTTGGAGCGAACTTAGCCATTTTACAGAAACTCGGGCTAACCCGGGCGAACTTGAAGGTTCGTACGGGTTAGTCCAGCTTATGTAAAGCGACGATTTCGTCCTTATGCTTCCGGATCTGAGATTTAGCTTCGACAACGCCTCGTTCCACTCAAAAGTGAACGAAACATACGTCATTAGTCCGAATATTGTGTAAAAATCAATACTTTAAAACAGAAGTTTTATAGAAAAAGATGAAGATTTTCGTAAACAGAAGGAGATTTGATGAAAACAAAGGCAATGCCTTGTGCAAAATCGTTGTAAAACGTTGATGAACATCATTGTAGTTGAAATCGGGTTGATTCTTACTTAGAAAACAGAGGGTTTCGGGTTTGAGAGCTCTGGGCGAACTTACAGCAAGTTCAAATGAGAGAACAGAACTGGGTATTTATAGGAGAAGGTAAGTTGAGGGCTGATGGGAGTCAAGTTCGGCCGAACTTGCATGTATTCATGCAAGTTCGCGCGAACTTGATAGATTCTGAGAGAAAGAGAGCAAGTTCGACCGAACTTGACCTCCCTGAGGTTAAGTTCGAGCGAACTTGAGGTTTGGGAGAGAGTTAGCTGGCCAGTCAAGTTCGGCCGAACTTGGTAACACCAAGTTCGAGCGAACTTGACCCAAAAATTGGGTTTTCTTCGTTTAATCTGCGTTAAGTGTTCATTTGACGATTCGGTTCGTATTAGTTAGTTATATTAAACGTTATAGTAAAGCGTTAAGCGTTATACTTAGTATAATAGTGCGATTTAGCGACCCGAGAGTGCGAGAGCGATGCGATAGCGAGCATAATCATAATCATAAACACACATAACAGATAAATAATATAAAACCACATAAATAATTGCGATTTGCGTTGCGATGAGATTAGTGATGCGATTTAATAAGCGATTAGATGCGATATGACATACATACTCATAATTAGTTAACATAAACTTTATTATAAGCGAATCTCGGATTTACAAAGGATATATACAATCCATAACAAAGAAAAAGATAACAACGAATTTCTGAGTTGTTACAACTTTTTACTTTCAACTTTTGTCCTCTATATTTTTCATCTTTCGCAAATTTACGTTTTACGTTTCGTTCTAAATATTTTGGGTTAATACGGTGCAACGTAAGTGTATGGTTCAACGTTTTTTGTCTATTTTTTCCTGTTTGATAGGTTCGCCGCAACGTGCAGGTCCTAGGTCGAGTCAGTGATGGTGTTCGCTGGCGGTGGTGTGACATTGGTACTATTTGACACGGTTTTACACCCCGCCGCAACGCGGAGGTGCTTAATTCTAGTTAAATATAATACATCTTATGAGCTACAGTTTGAATTTATAATATTCCCCAAAAATTAAATGTAGATAAACAATACGTTACCTGACATAAAATATTAGATACTAATAAAAAAATATTCTTTAAAAATAAAAATTAAATCCAAACCAGGGTGTAATAAATAATTTTTTTAAGGTGCACATGAAGTGCGTTCATTGACCCAGACGATTAGAGCATTCAGATCTAGTCCATCATATTTTCACCTTAAATTCCATTAAAAATATTATATTTTCTATCTCCTTAATATTTTTATACCTTTATTATTGTCTTTTCTCTCTCATCCACTCACAACCACTTTCAAAATATATTAAAAAATTATAGGCGGTGAACAGTGTCCCCCAAAATATACAGAAGAACAGTAACATTTTCTCTCTTCTCCACTCAGAATCACTTTTTATACTTTTTATATTATAAAGACCTCACTCACAGAATTTGATAGAAGAGATGAGAATGCTCTTACAACTTGTAAACTATAGATAACATAGGGACCGGTTTTGCACCAATGTGATTTCTTAAGGTTTGAAATGCAAAAGGTAACATAAATCAGGTGAAAGCCTGATGGGCCGATACAGTTGTCAATTTGCATTGTATTTGTCGGGAGGTAGCGTTTACATATACAAAATAGTGGAAAATAATTGCACGTCTTCAACTCTTCATGGAAAAAGGTCATCTCTCCCTCCATATATGTAATAATATAATAATTTTAAAATTAAACATCAACTTTTTGTCAAAAAAATATATTTTAAATTGTTTTATTAATTTGTCGATTTTAGTTACTTTATTTAAAATAGACTAATTAGTAAACTTTATTAGAATACTTAAAAATATATTGATATAATGTATTTATATTTACGCATTAAATTCAAAACTAATATACATAGAGATTAGTTAGGGTGGAAGAGGCACGATCGGTGACCCCTTTGGTGAGTGATGTTTGCCGCACGGTGAGGGGCTGCCGCCCTCAAATCAGTGAGCGGTGAGTGGTTATTACGTTGAGTACTCACCGTCAAAGCCGTCTCTGAAAACTCTGAAAATAATTTAGGCCTTTGGCGAAATATAAAATTGGGCCCAAAATTGTGGTAAGAAGAAATGAGTTATAAAAAATAGGACCTTAGTGGTGGGCCCAAGCCTTGAACTTGAGACTTCTACATTAACTTGAGGTGAAAATTTTCATTCTACTACCAACACTTTTATTTATTATAAATGAATGGGTATATTAAATATATAATTTACTGTATATATAAAAGCTTATAAAAACCTTTCGGGCCCTTTAAAATTTTGGGCCTCGAGCGACGGCACGGGTTGGCCGGCCCGAGAGCCGACCCTGCTCACCGTGTGGGAAAGAGGGTGTTAATGGTGTGCCTCACCTTCTTTCAACCAATCACACATTTATCTTTTTTTAAGAGAAAATTGTTTGAATGAAACACCCGTAGTGTTTGAATGAAAAATGAGAAGTGGAGTGGTGATTTGACATGACATGAGATTATTGGCTAGTATAAAAGTTTATCACTCCCCGTTTGGGGAGCACCTTTCCACCCTTATATGTAATAAGGGTTCACAGCGAAATAGATTCGATTATACAGTTACAAGTAACAAAATTAAAACAAAATATGTATATAGATGTTTATTATGTTACATATTAGGAGGTTAATTATGAGGAGACTCGACTTATGAATTGATAGAAAATATGAATAAAGTTGAAACTATTAGTTTGATTGTACTTTTTTAAGTTTGTCTACACGTAAGATATATATTATAATAATAAATAAGTACGATCATGTGGTTATGTCGAATACGGAAAAGCTTATAATAAATAAGTAAACAAATCTTTCTGAAACTAGACAACAAAATACTGTGTCTATATAAATATAAGTAATCATATAATGGCCGTACAGGAAAATGAAAAGTAATTAAAAACTAGAGAATTGAAATTACTTGAAGTATAATTTAGTTATAAATTATATAGTTATAACAATTAAGTTTCTTTAAAATTTATGCCTAGATAATACTTAAGATTAGCATTAATGCCAATTTATTAACGCGATGCATGAAGGAGAGATTTTCATCAATTTATTTATTTTAGAGTAAATTACATGATTCATCTAAATTTCATATTTTATAATAACTTTTTGAATACTTATTTGCGATGTTTTAAAATTCGGTTTTTATATCATACTGGATTTGACTCAGAAACGGTTTAACCGGGTGTATCGGGCGGTTCAACCGGGTATACCGGATGGTTTAACCGGTTCTACCGGACGTTTCAACCGGTACAAAAAGTGGTTTATTTTGTTTTTAGAATTTAAAAGATTTAAATAAGCAAAAAAAACATTCTTCTAGCTTATATTTTAGTAATACTAAGTCCTTGTGTATCTGTTTCTATCTCGTTATATATATTTTTAGTTTACATTACTCCATATTCTCTAGCCTCTATATCATCAATGTTATGTGCTCTTTTCCTTGCTCCATAATGATACATCGAACAACAGAATGCACGAGCTACATGGCCTATGTATCTGCTTGTTTTAGGAATGAAAAATAGAGAAGTATCTCAAATATTGTTTCTTTAACTTTTTTTTTTGAGTTTGGCCCACTCGACGGGTTCTCACTTACCAAAATCCAATTTGTACATAACATGGACTTATAGCCGATTCATTCGAGACCATCTCCTTTGTTTGCTTCTTGATTAGAATAAAAAAAACAAAAAGTGGTTTATTTTGTATTTAATTATTTAAAAAGAAAAGTAACAATTTATAACTTTTAATCATATTTATCTATTGTTATTTTTTATAAGTTTTTCTCCTCCTTGGTCTCTTCTTAATATAAACTAGTGTTAAGGCTTCGTGTTGCGGAGCAGAGCGTAAAACTGTAACCATGCCCCCGGGGGGTTTATCGGTGTGGATAATAGGAAACCATGAAAGCAAATAATGATACTGGTTCCAGTGATATCAATATTTAAACATTAAATCGTAAACAAAAAAAAACTAAACTCATTTAACTCTTGTGACTGAAATTATAAAAAATCAAAAGTTAATTACAAAATTCTAAATACCCTAAAGTTTACTATACATACAAAAAAAAAAAAACCAAAACAATACACGAAAAGACAATTAAGACCCATTGGGCTGATGTGGCATGATTTTAGAGCCTCCTCCTAAGGGAAAAATTTTGGGTTTTTATTTTTGTTAATGAAGCTCCATTTCACATACCCGCACCGTGATTATCATTCAGATACCCGCGCCTCTCCTTATTTTTTTGCGCCTCTTCTTCCTGCTGTGAAACCCTAGATTGTATCTTCCTCTTCACGCTTCCTATATGTGGCATTTTTTCTTCTTTTTGCAATCGATTCAATCAGGTAAACAAGTATTCTTCTGATAATTATTAATCTTTTTCTTAATCTATTGTATGTTCTTTTTTTTTTCTTTTCTATTCCATACACAACATTCTAACTTCCCAAACCCCTAACCATCTCTCTTATGTGATTTTCCTTTTCTCAATCTTCTGTAAATCTTGGCGAGCGGCATCCTCCAGCGCCGGCGTCGATCTCAAAGGCAGTCCAAATGATGGTGATAAACAGTGGTAGTAGTTTGTAACAAAGGGAGGTGGCGGCTCTAGGGTTCCGGCAGTTGAACCCGGCAATGACGACAACCGACAGTTCCGGCGGCAATGGACATCCTTGATGGTTGTGGTTAACACGGTGGTGGCGGTTGTTCTTAAATGCTGAATTATAATATGGATTTGATGTTTTTATTTTCTGAAGTGACGTTTCCAATACCAATCTTTGTGGCACAATACCTGTGGATGGTCCTTTCACAAGTTTCCTGATCAAAAGGTATCTCTCATACTATATCAAAATTTCTATCTTTGATTCGTATTTTCGTATCACTCAAAAGGGTATTAAATTAATTGTTCGTTTGGAAAAACAACACTGAATGGACCCGAGCTGCAAGGACTCGTGTATTATGATTTTGGGTGCTAAATTACAAAAATGGTTCGGGTGGTTCGAAGTTGTAGCAAAATATTTACCAATTATCATAATCTTAAAATGCTGACTTTAATATGGGTTTGATGTTCTTATTTTCTGTAGTGACGATTCCAATAACAATCTTTGTGGATGGTCCTTTCACAACGGTGGTGGTGGCGGTAGAGACGTAGTTGGCGGCAACTAGATTAGATATGCATATCATCCCTTCTTAAGCGAATAGGTATATTATAAGTATAACCTAACTTGGCATCTTTGATTCAGTGTTTCAGGCGCAAAAATGTTGTCCTTCGACCAGTAGATAGCAAGAGTTTTGGAGTTCTTTCTTATTCATGAAAGGTTGCTGATCGTCACTATCAAAAGGTATCTTTTTGAATGTGTATCCAGTGGATGTAACTTATGATTTAATTTTACTATTGGTTTATATACAACATAGTTCATTCAAACAGGGTTAGTAAAATATGTGGTTTTAAATTAGGGTCTCATATTTGAAACTCAACTAAGAACTTACTATATCGTTTATTCTAGTTTGAAGTTTAAAAGAAATAAATAATTGTTAAAGAGCTACATTTTGAACAGTGAATACTTATGTGGTTAAGATTGGTAATGATTTTAGAAATATTGTATATGGTACTCCAAATTTATTTAATGGAAGTGTAAATATAGTAAAGCTAAGTTACCCATATGAAAAAAGGGCAAACGGGTAAAAAATGACAAAAAGTGTATTTAAATGCTTACAACCTCTTAGAGAGTTATTACAAAGGGTATTCATTGTTCAACAATATGAACAAAGGCTTTTTTTATGCAAAGGTTTTATTTTCTTCTGTTTTTACTGTCCAGTTACATTCAGATAACGTGAAGTGCCCCACTTTTTAGTAGAATATACTGTCAGGTGCTGTCTTTTACCATGGGCCAAATCTCATACTTTTTTTGTTCCTAATCCTTGCAGCATACTTTCCTTGAAAGGCTACATCAAAAACATTTTGCAAAAGGTGAATAGAATGTTGGTATTGCCACTGAACATTAAAATAATGATACAAAATAGATTGCCCTCATGGAGGTCTACACAAAGATGCTTTCTGAGACTTTGTTAAAGGTATATTTGTAAAAAAGAAATATGTTTATATTTCTTTTTTTCCTGAATTGTTTATGATGAAAGTGACGTTATAAATTATTGAACATATTTACAATATGATTACAACCATTTATAATCAGCCAATCGATTTGACATGTTTGGATGAGCATGTATATGATGAGCATTTGGTACCGGTACCCGTACTAAGTCAGTTTCGGTACTCATTTTTCCACTTTTCGGGACTGGCACTGGTACTTTGGCTAACTTACCGGAAAATACCAGTACGGTAACATATCAATTATTTTCGGTACCGAACACAACTTTTCTTACATGCAAAAGACGATCGAGAAGGATTTTGGCTTTTAAATGTATGAACTTTTTTAATGATTTTGATGAGGTCTGTTAGCTTCCAGAAGTATTGCTCAAATTTATCTATCTGTTTTGACTTTTGAAGTATAACTATCGTGGTAAGTAGATTAAGCCTTTAGGAGTTGATGTTAAGGTTAACCATCTAGGATTAGATGAAACTATTAGAAGAGCTTTTGAGATTACTAATGTACTGCCAAAACTTTTCAATATTTATACCCTCCTTTAGTTAATGGATACCGTTCAAAAAATATAAAAAAAGTTAATGGATGTTATTTTC
Source organism: Scalesia atractyloides (assembly GCA_947069175.1). Classification (NCBI taxonomy): domain Eukaryota; kingdom Viridiplantae; phylum Streptophyta; class Magnoliopsida; order Asterales; family Asteraceae; genus Scalesia; species Scalesia atractyloides. The sequence continues at coordinate 3,384,108 of CAMTDV010000010.1, forward strand.
CGTTTCGAAATATTTGGACTTGCAATTTAGGTTTTTTTTCCTGATTAAAGACTTTAAGCGTTCATGTCTTTGTATTCTCAATTTTGAAGCTTTGTTCTTCATTCTATCGCGATAGGTACAATGATGATTCATTCTTTGTGTTTATTTTGTTTTGATTTTGATTATTAATGTTGTTTCATGAAGGGGTAATTAGTTAACTCTGCATATAGAATGCTTTTAAAAGTTGCAGCTTATACACTTAGTGCATTCGCTCCTTCTATGAGGCTTAATGTTTTTCTTGGTAGGGAGTTTATGGATTTTAATGGTGATGAATACCCATACAAGAAATGGATCGATAAGTACTCCTATGAAGCTTGTCAGGTTTTAGTTTTTCCTTTAGAAGTTGACTTTAAGGTCAAAGTCAGTATAGCTTTAGTAAAGATTTGCGGTGGGTACATATTTACTCAATATAGTATCATAAAATGTTCATAGATGTCATTTTAAACATCTCTGTATGACATGGGTCAAATGAAAAAAATATTATAAATTAAGATCACCATAGATTGTTTTTTGTGAAATGGTTATTAGTCTTTATATAATCTATTAGTTATTTACGAAATGTGTCAATAAGTCATAATCGATTATTTGACCCTCTACGTAAGCGATTATTTTGTGAACCCATTTGACCCGATACATAAACCAATTATCGTGTGGTTTTTTTATTAGATGTGTTCTTAGGAAACTAATACTTCATTTTTGGTTTAACTTTGTTTTTTTTTTCTTTATAACATTTAGGCAGCATTGCCCCAGGCTGAAGATGTGCTAGACTAAATATGTGTTGGACAAGTTGAGTGTTTCTTTGACAATGAAGAGCTTGATCTATGCCGAAACTTTGTCATGCAGCAAACATTGTTTGGTCTCAGATGGGGTGAAACGGTGTACGTAAGGCTTTAGGTGGGATTGACTATGGAAAAGACTATGGGTTTTGGATACGAAAGTAAATGAATTCGGTTTATTGATGAGCATTATACAAGAGGTGTGGGTCGATCAAGGAAATGATACATGGGCGTGGGATCTGGATTCGAATGGGTTCTCCGTAAATAAAATACAGAATTTGTGACACAGTACGACACGCCGGCTTATGCTTATTTTTTGGAATAATTGGGTTCCAAAAAAAGTTACGATTCTTGGATGGAGAGCAGTATTAGATAGATTGCCTACTCTGGATGCTCTTGCGAGATGAAACATCTTTTACGACTCAGGTTTGTGGCGATTCAAAGGAGACAGTGGAGCACACGTTTTTGTAGTATGTTTTTATTGTAAACGAATGATAAGATTGATTGGCCAAAGGGTTTTCGATACATTAAAAGGCTTTTGAAAACCCGAAATTGTACAAACACCTAGAGATAGCAGAGTGTGTTATTATTATTATTTGTTTATTTATTACCTAATAATACAATCCACTTTGTTATTAATTTATGTAATGTTACTTTATTTGCATTACTTTTATTGATATAATTATGAATAATGTAATTAAAATTTTTCTGTCCGGGTTGCCACCCGGGTGATAACCTTTGAACGATATCTTTAATTATTTTCCTTCAAAGAAAAACGTGTGCAATTCTCTAATGAACCGTCAAACTTTTGGAACTACATGACAGTGATAGTGGTTTGGTTGTTAAAATAGAGACATTTGAGGTGAGCCTACATCACCCAAAGGCTAGAGCCAATAATATGCATTATATTTTCGTCTTTTTAGTTTGATGATTTTGTATGTTTCTTTTATGAAAGTCTTAAATAATAATGTAATGCCTTAGATTTTAAAGGGTCCAACAACACGTTAAAAATCCCAATAATATTTTTTTAAGATTGTTAGAGCATTTACATCCATTTTACCAAATTGTATGAGTATTTCTTTTTATATTATAAAGAGTATAAAAAACGGTTATGCATGAAAGAGAGAAAATATTACATTCATATGTATATTTGAGGGAGACACTGTTTACCCCTTATAATTTTTTTAATATATGTTGAAAGTGGTTGTGATTGAAGAAGAGGGAAAAAGTAATGATAAAAGTATAAAAATATTATTTAATTGAAAAAGAGAGAGAGAGAGAGAAAATATAGTGTTTTTTTAGTGTAGTATAGGGAAAAAAGATTATAGAATGGATGTGAATGCTATTACATTATCAGCTTAGTTTTATCATCTAAGTATTTACAAAACATATTTAAGAGGACATCCAAATGGTAATTGGTTTAGTCTACAATTAAATTATTAAGAGTTTAAATGGTGTAGGTTAATATATTTGTTCTGTAAATATAGGAATTGCAACCCTTTAAACTTTTTAACATTGTAAATCCAACTTCATGATATGTGTTTTGGATATGTCGGGAGGCATTAATCTCCAAGGGTTTTACCTTTACCTTTGGATTTAGTAATTTAATTGATAGTTGCGATTTTTCACTTTTTATATTTGATTTTCACCACCAAACTTTTTAGGTAGGGGTGAGCAAATGATATCGGGTATCGTTTCCATATCAGTATCGAACCAGGTACATTTTCGGTACTGATACGGTACCGGCTTTTGATATTTTTGGTACTGGTTCAGTACCGGTATTTACCAGTTTTTACCATCAAACACTGGTATCAAATTGTACCGTACCAGATATATTTGGTACCAATACTCACTTTTAGGATTTTCGGTAACGCTACCGGTTTACCGAGCTCATCCCTAGTTTTAAGCATCAAACCTATCACATCTTCAAACACACAAGTGTGAGCTTTGATAAACCTATCATTTATTCAAACACACAACTTTGAGCTTTGATATATCATACGTCTTAGCTTTGTTTTGAACATGATTCAGGTCGCTACAAAATCTCAATAATAAAACACAAACCCAAAAGAAATAACTATATTAACATCAGCTACATATAATTATTTAGGTTCAAAGTTAGGAAAAATCATTTCCTTATTTTAAGAAAAAACTCTATTTTCATAAATTTTCTTATAAAATATAAGAACTCATATGTTTCTTTCTGGTTTTGATCAAAATCTTATAAAAAGTACAGAAATGTTATAAAAATCAGCATAGTGTCCCTTTTCATAAAACAAATATACAAAACTGATAAAAAGTTATTGTAGATAACAGGTGTTTACAATTACACAAAATAATACAAAGAAATTTAGAGTTTTTTCTCAAAGTAGTGTACTTACAAAAAATATTTATCTTTTTGGGTATTTTGAAAAATATTTACTAAAATGAGTATTTTCTTTTATCCCTTTTATTTTTGTTAACAACTTGTTTCTCTCTCTCCTAATCTAATTAGATAAAGCCTAAATTAAAGGTACCTAAATAAAACATAGCAATATAGTATTTTTTTATTTAATAAACCTGTTTTTTTGTAAATTGTTATATTATTTTTTTATCTTAAGTAAATTGTTGTCCAATGTTTTTGTGCTTTTTATGTTTTTATAATTTTGCCTTTTAATTCAGTGATGTAGTGGTTGTTCGATTGGCTTATCAATTTTGTTTATATTTAGTTTAATATATAATTATTTAATCTGTACTATACATAATAATAAGGAGAATAGATTACATTGTTAATTATCAATTGAGTAAATGATTAAATTAGTTTTTTATTCTTAAACTAAAAGCCAAACTACATACTTGAATTTTGCTTTAGGTACTGTTACTACAAATTTAAAATCGAGATGTATCAATTAAAGATCACAATTACGTTGAACACCATATACAAAAACGTAAGATTAAAAATTATAATAATTATAGTAACGCAACTATAAAAAAGCCTAATAAGATATTAGAGAGCCTCAAATATTTGTGTAATTGTTCAGCTAATTGTTGTTCGATTCTCTTATCAAAAGTTATTTATTTTTAGCTTAGCGTATAACTATTTAATCTATATTATATGAACAATAATAAGGACAACAAGATTACTATACTAATAAAATGAGTAAATGATTAAATTATTTTTTTATTATTAAAATAAAGCCAAACTAAATACATGAACATTTACATTTAAACTTAGGGTATTTTTTATTATAAATTAAAAGCTGAGAACACTGATTAAAAAACGTGAAATAAAATAATTAAAATATTACAAAAATGTAAGTTTTTTTAAATAAACTATTATGTTTTAGTTAGATACCATTAATTTAGGCTTTATTCAATTAGATTAGGAGAGAGAAAAACAAGTATTTAACAAAAACAAAAAAATTAAAAGGAAAATACCCATTTTAATAAATATTTTTTAAAGTACCTAAAATAATAAATAATTTTTATAACTAAACTAGTTTAGGAAAAAACTCAAAGAAATTTAAGTTTGTCAAAATCTTTTCATGATTTTCAATCTTCGATGTTAAATTAATATAAAAATATTTTATTTACATGTTTACCAATGTTCATAACCTAACTTTGGTGGGACACGTAGTCAATATAAGGATACGAGATGATCTTGATCAATTATAAGAAATCTGTGAGACTAGGATGTTAAAAAAATATTTTATATTTACAGCGAATTATCACAATTATTGTATTAAAGCTTTTAACCAAAAAAAAGACATTATCTAATTTGCAATGAGAGTGCTTTCGTTTTCTAGCATTTTATTAGTTTTTAACATGTCTTTCAATGTTCTTTTAGACGGCGAACGACATAAATACCCGGCTATTTGGGTAACTTAATGGTAAAAGGCAACCTTATACGCCCACAACCGCAGGCAGCGCTGGGTAGCTCAAGCCCACTATCACCAGTTTCGGATACATTCGTGGTATTCGATTATCATGAACACGTTTAGCGATCCGATCGATGAAAAAATAGCACATTATAAGAAAGTTCAAGAGTTTGTGCGAAAGGACATTAAGAGATGCTATGGGGTTCTTCAACAACGTTAGCATTATTCTAGAAATCCTTGTCGTGCATGGACTAAAGAAAAAAGATAGATACGCTATATAAGCTTATATAATCATGCATAATATTATATTAGAAGACGAATGGTAAAACAATATGTCAAAATTATATACCGGACGCTGTTCAACAATATCCGCAAGCAACAATGCCTAAAAGAGTGAACAATGTGAATCCAAAACGTTCTAATGTAGCACATTGCACGTTAGCGTTGGATTTGGTCCAATATGCATAGCCGGTACGGTATATTCCAAACGAGGGTGAAGAAGAAGGGGAAGATGAAGACGAAAGCGAAGCTGACGACGGAGGCGAAGGTGAAGACATGTATAGCGAAAACGAAGATGAAAATTAAGACGAATAGTATTATTTGTATGTTTTTTTAATATTAATGTAATTCTTTATTTAATGTAATATTATTTAATGTATTTTCCTAATAAAAGAAATTAAAAATAAATAATTGGATAATCATTACAAGAGACATCATGAGACATTATACCACTACATCAATTTTGAACTTCACCTTTCATAATGCCCCATGCTAACTACATACCCAAAAAGAGGCATTATCTTAGCTAGTGTCCTACTATACATGTCTTAGTAGGATAAAAGTTATCACGAAAACCATATTAAAAATAGAATGTTGATAGCTCCCAAAGTAAATATAAAAGTTCTGCAAAATTAGGGTTCAGTTTCAATAACAAAATAATGATGAAAATGAGATATGATTTAATCCACAAAAATAGATCAGTCCTCTTCAGAATAATATACTATTGAAAGTATTTCCTTTTTTATTTCTTGAATGTGACACGTGTTAGCTATTTATGGGCACAAAACATGATGCTCTCTTTGCGCCTAGCAACTAGTGGATCCAAAATCGACGGGTAAGTGTTAAACTGATCATAGCATCGGCATCTTGGGTTCTTTTGAGTACGAATCCACTCATTCTTAAAGGTAGGAGTTGATCAATCGAATATAAATTACGAACATAACTTACGTGCTATAAAACAAAAGGCAGAAAAATATGTTACACGCTTTGAACACGTCTGGCAGTCTTCTTTTCGATATTCATGTGAAAATGAAACTTGATATGTTACATTCAATATGTTTCTTAACTTGACGTAACATATTTTAGACTTTATTGACATACGATGAAGCTTAATTGCACATTCTTTCTTGAATTGTTCATCGGAGAAGATGACAAATTTTAACACCATAATACTAGCAAATCAAAGCCGAACATCCAAAACAAGATAAAACAATGTGATTTGTAAACCGCAAGAAACTAAACTATAAGTCTATGGATGTTAAGTTCAAACCGATTCGATTACAAAAATATAATATGGGAAGGTGTTGTTATTCGAATGTTATCTTCTACCAAGTCTCTTTCATCATTGTGATTTAGTCACGACATCTAAACGATCTCACACCACGTTTAAAATCATACTAGTTCAATCAATGTGGGGTAGTCTACTTGGTAGAGACACTTGTCTCTTTAAAGGAATGTCTCAGGTTCAAACATGGGCATGGGGTGATGGGGAGTATTTGAAGATTATTGATGTAAAGTAGGGTAAGAATAACATTTTCCGCTAAAAAAAATCGTACTAGTTCAAGTAAGTATGTCGACAAAGAATGTAACAACTCTGTTTTTCGTTGTTATCTTTTTCATTGTTATCTTTTTCATTTGTTTCCGTCTTATGTATTTCCAAGATTCGAGTATAATAAAGTTTATGTTAATTAATTATGGTGTATTATATTATTATCGCATTTAATCGCTTATTAAATCGCATCGTCTATCTCATCGCATCGCAATCGCAGTTAATTACGTGGTTTTATGTTATGTGTGTTTGTGGTGATATTTACAATCGCTATCGCATCGCTCTCGCACTCTCGAATCGCTAAATCGCACTATTATATCAACTATAACGCTTAACGCTTTAATTTAACGCTTAATATAACTAATAAATGCGAATCGAATCGCCAAACGAACCCTTAACGCGAAATCAGCAAACGGAACTTGGTCACTAGGCCAAGTTCGGCCGAACTTGACTACCACAAGTTCGCCCAAACTTGCCTGGCAACCAGGAACCCCTTTGTTTTATCAAGTCCGCGTGAACTTGCATGAGTATATGCAAGTTCGGCCGAACTTACTCATAATTCTTCCCAAAATCCATCAAGTTCGCACGAACTTGCATGAATTTCATGCAAGTTCGGCCGAACATGCCTCCACCAGCTCTCCTCCTATAAATACCAAGCACATTTCTCTCATTTGAACTGCTGTAAGTTCGCCCAGAGCTCTCTCAACCCGAAACCTTCGTGTTCTAAGTAAGAATCGACCCGATTTTCACTGCAACAACGTTTATCAACGATCTACAAAGGTTTACAATGATTTTGGCACAAGGCATAGCCTTCGTTTCATAAAAAACCCATACTTTTACGAAAATCTTCATCTTTTTCTTCAAAACTTCTATTTTTAACTTAGATCTACACAATACGAGTTCGTTTGGTGCTAGCAGAGGCTTCCCAAACACGAGATCTGCAAGATCTCGGCTTGTAAGTTCTAGATCTGAGAAAACTTTTGATAAATATCGATTTTGACACAAAATACGGACTTTTGAGGATGTTTTGTTCATTTTCTGATATGAAACGAAGCATCTGTCATTTAAGATCCCAGATCTGGAAGCACACGGACGTTTGTGACGGTTTACACAAGCCGGACTAACCCGAACGAACCCCGAGTTCGTCCGGATTAGCCCACGCTTTTGTAAAACGGCTAAAACTGCTCTGAAAAGACCTCTCTGACCTAAGTTCGCTCAGTAGCACAGGGTCAGAGGGATGAACACTCGATTTACTCAGCAAACGACGTGAAAACGCAAGATTTTGGACTCGGAAACACCAAGTTCGCTCAAGATTTCAGCAGCTTCTGGTCATGTTCGACCGAACTTGTACCCAAACGGGTCAAGTTCGACCGAACTTAGGCTAAATTTCATCGAATTCCTACCAAGTTCGACCGAACTTGCTTAGTTTCTTAAGAAACTACACAAGTTCGCCCGAACTTGTCACCTCAGTAAGGTTTTCATACAAGTTCGCCCGAACTTGGCTATAAACTCACTAAATTCATACAAGTTCGCCCGAACTTGGTTACTGCTCAACTTGAAGTTCACCGTTTCGGCTTTTCGGAAGACGGATGCATTTCTGTTTGTTTACAGGCTGATCCGGCGCACTCCACAACCTCTCCGCAGAATCTCCTACCTAACTAAAACGCACCCACAGTGAGTATACTTGACCCATTTTCGCTTTAACACACTTTTTGGGTGTTACATACGTTCCTATATTAAAAATCACATCACAAATCAAACTGTTTATCACACGTGAATAATCTGGTTGTATATGCTCAATACGTGATACTAGAAACATGTGACTAGGACTTATTTTCGTTAACTTGCCTCCTTAGCTAGTATGGTACTATAGTGTGTCTTACACCCGACGGGGTCTAGTTAGGATGGACGTGCAAGCCTTCTCACGGTAGTTAGCATGAGAAATGAGCCTATGTTATGTTAAGTGTTTTGGTGTATCATGATATGTAATTAGATTGTTTCACAAGCGCTTTCTCGACTATGCTAGTATTATTCAAACTCGTATGCTCACCTTTACTTAATTGTTTGACTTGTATTTTAACGTTTGTAACAGGTTGAGGATTTAGCTATGGATGCTTGGATGAATGCATGCTTAGCTTAGTTTATTTTCTTTTGTTTTGTTTAGTTGGAATGTAATAAATCTAGGGGAAATCGAACCGTTTTGTTTTTATGAGAAAACTTTGGATTTTGTAATGATTATTTAGAATATTATGTTTAATAGTATGGGATGTTAAACGTTTAGTAATGTTGTGAATAATTGTTATGAAATTTCTCGTGAGAACAATCTGGTCGCCTAGTGCCACTAACCCCGGTGATTCTGCCATCGGTCGGGGTGTGACAAAGAAGATGAGCTTTTGTCTTTAATCCTAGTGAGCATAAAGTTTTTATCAAAAACAAGATTAGTTTAGATGACCAGATTAGTCCTCACATAGTTTTTACTAAGTTATCTCACATAGTTTTTACTTATAAGTTATCACACTAAAATCTTCAACTCAAAACATTGTAAACAAAAAAAACCCACCATTCTGTATCATGAATAAAAATACTTAATAAACTAATTATACAACATAAATATCACCGAAAATGTAATCAACATATCAATTTTAAGAATCTAAACGAATAGAGTTAATTACTGTTTTCGTCCATGTGCTTTGTCAAAAATCACTATTTCAGTCCATTAGTTTAAAAATTGCGATTTCAGTCCCTGTGGTTTCACTTTCGTAACCATTTCAGTCCCTATATTCTGTAAGTACAGGGACTGTAATGGTTGCGAGGTGGACTGAAATGGTTATGAAAATGAAACCACAGGGACTGAAATCGCAATTTTTAAACTAATGGACTGAAATAGTGATTTTTTACAAACCACAGGGACGAAAACAGTAATTAACTCAAACGAATAAATATGTTAATTTAATTTTATAGCATTTTTTCACATAACTGATGCGGCATATGCTAACCCATGTCATGGAAGTCAACCTTAACCCGAAAACATATAAAATCAAACACAAACCTAATCGTGTACCTCATTCATCAAAACAAAATAAGGGCTAACATATATGTTGCAAATACATTAATATGTTGTAAATGTTGTAGGAATCCGTTTGCATAAAATAAAATAAAACTATTATTGATTTGAATTACAATAAAAAAAAAAGCTTTAAAATACAATGCAGAATACAACTGAAATAATTAAAACAAGAACGGAAATCTAAAGCAAAAAAAGGTGTTCTTGACTGAGGATCATGTTAGACACAGGTCCCTTAAAACAAATTTCGAGTCTCCCAGGAGAACTTGTTTGTTTCCAGGATACAACAGCCTGAGCAGTTGTACTGCCGGAGATGACCAAAACCCGAAGGTATACCTTGAAACCAGAAAGAAGATCAAGAAAAATCTGCTAGAGAAAAGTTGCATATGTTGGTGATTTTAGGTGTGTCTTCTGCAGCAGGTCTGCCTCCTATTTATACTGGAGGTTTGAGTGAAACCGGAAAAAGGAATTAAATAGAGGAATTAATTTGCATTAAACGTCTTTAATGCGTTTTAATTCGTCATTCAATTCTCAGTCAACGTCCGTTTCAAATGCTGAAGAATAACTGCTCTGTCATTATGTCTGGAAACTTCAGTTCGCGCGCGCGCATGATAGATGCTCTGAGCGCGTGCGCCATTCTGGCTCAATTCCATGCGCAACACAACTCTGTTGCGCTCGCGCCATTTTGGCTCACTTTCATGCGCGAGCCTGCGGACGCGCTACCCGTGCGCACGCACGCCAAGTCACCAGTGAACCTGTACGGTCACGCCACACGGTTGCGCCGTACCGGCTCACTTCGGTGCGCCACGTGCGCACACGTCAGGAATCCGCGCACGCCAACCTGGACACTGCCTGGTCACGCGCCACTATTGTGTACCTGTGCGCCACCCGTGCCACGTCATCTGTCTGCCACCTGGTCCTTGCAGCCTCTATGCTGAGCCACGCCTGCTGGTCAAAAGAAGTGCAAAGTGCGCCATCAAAGTGCCACATTGCGCCCATGGTCCACGCCACGCGCGCGTATGCAAGTGCGAGTTAGGGCGCACCCTTCGCGAGTACCCTTAGTGTGTGCTTCCATGAAATAATAAGGAAGAAGTGTTCCCACTTAAATACCCCTTTAAGTTTCATTTTTCCTCTTATGTGGGACAAGGTGCAACTTTCCCATTATTTCTGCATTTAATGTTTCAACCACCATACTTTGAGCATCGATATCTTATTCATCTTAGCTTCGTTTTAGATGCGGTTTGGTTTGTTGTGAAGCTCTTCCAACATAGATTACAAACCCACAAAGATATATAATATATATATATATATATATATATATATATATATTAACCTTAGTTTATAATATTTATTTGTAGTAAAAAATTAGGAAATATGCATTTCCTATATTTGTGAAAAATTTTATTTTCACAAATTTCCAACAAATGTATGGGTGATCCCTATGAAATTAGGGTTAGGTGATCTCTCTCATACTAGAAAGAAGTTGTAAAGGTTGTCACACCCCAACCGATGGCGGAAACATCGGGGTAGTGGCACTAGGCGAATCAGATTGATCAAGAGATCCCATAACAATTATTTAAAAACATTAATCAACATTCAATATCCCATACTATCAAACTCATAAAATCTCCAAACAATCATTACATAAATCGAAATAATCTCTTAAACATCACATCTGATCCGATCTTCCCTAGATTTATTACAAGATATTCTAAGGCAAAATCTAACACTAAGCATCCAAGCTAAAATCCTCAACCTGCCACATATGTTAAAATAAAACGTCAATACAATTAAGTAAGGTGAGCATACGAGTTTTGCATACAATATAGATATAAAAGCGTTTAGCATACACCGCATGACATACGTAATAGTTGTGAATGATGTAACTACTTAGATTCATGCAAACCAACAAACCGTGATTGATCGAGGCATGCGAACAAGCATTCACATCCTAAAAGAGAAAAATAAATGCGAAATAAAAATGCGAGCCTTAACAACCCCGGGCCTCCGGGTGGCGGGTCAATCTCTAGTATACTATCATGTTAAGGGTGGCGTACAAGCAATCAAGCAATACATACAATTCAGCAGATTTCACGTATAATCATGTAACAGCGGGTTGCGATTAAACATTTGAGATTTGTGTGATGTGATTTGATATAGGAACATATGTGACACCCAAAAGTGCGTTTAAGCGTAAAAAAGTTCAAGTATACTTACAGTTGGTGCGTTTCGGGAGAGATGAGGGATCTGAGAAGAGTCGAGGAGAGTGCCGGATCAGCCTGTAAGCGAACATAAGTGCATCAGTCTTCCGAATTGCTGAAACGGTTAAGTTTGGATTGGGCAGAGGACAAGTTCGGGCGAACTTGTGAAAAACTTGTTGAGTGTGAGGCAAGTTCGGGCAAACTTGTAAGGTTGCTAACTGAGGGAGACAAGTTCGGGCGAACTTGTGAAGTTTCTTAAGAAACTTGACAAGTTCGAGCGAACTTGTGGAGTTTTTGTTGAAATTCAGTACAAGTTCGGTCGAACTTGACCAGAAATGGTACAAGTTCGGTCGAACTTGACCTATGAGCTGCAGAAAAACAGTTAAATCTCGAGCGAACTTGGTGTTTTCGGGTCCAAAATCTTGCGTTTTCGCGTCGTTTGCTGAGGAAATCGAGTGCCCATCCCTCCAACCTTAAGCCACTGAGTAAAACTTAGGCTGGAGAGGTCTTTTGGAGCGAGTTTAGCCAGTTTACAGAAACTCGGGCTAATCCGGGCGAACTTGACGGTTCGTATGGGTTAGTCCAGCTTGTGTAAAATGACGAATTCGTCCTTGTGCTTCCGGATCTGAGATCTTGCTTGACAACGCCTCGTTCCACTCAAAAGTGAACGAAACATACGTCATTAGTCCGAATATTGTGTAAAAATCAATGATTTAAAGGTTTTACTTAGATCTAAGCGTAGATCTGAGTGAAAAACAGAAGTTTTGCATAAAAAGATGAAAATTTTCGTAAACAGAAGAGATTTGATGAAAATGAAGGCAGAGCCTTGTGCAAAATCGTTGTAAAACGTTGTAGATCATCATTGTAGTCGAAAACGGGTTGAATCTTACTTAGAAAACAAAGGGTTTCGGGTATGGAGAGCTCTGGGCGAACTTGCAGCAAGTTCAAATGAGAGAATGGAGCTGAGTATTTATAGGAGGAGGCAAAAATGGGAGCTGATGGAATTAAGTTCGGTCGAACTTGTATGGATTCATACAAGTCCGGGCGAACTTGTTAGTTTTTCAGTGAATGCAAGTCAAGTTCGGCCGAACTTGCTGATTCCGTGAAGAATCAAGGCAAGTTCGAGCGAACTTGGGGGAAAATGGAGGTTTTGTGTTGGCCAGTCAAGTACGGCCGAACTTGGGGTCACCCAAGTTCGAGCGAACTTGTCCAAAAACTCAGAATTTCTTCGATTTTCATTCGTTTATCGATTGTTCAGCGATGTAATCGAGTTATTAAGTGACATTAAGCGATTAAGCGATGTATTAAGCGTCGTAATAGCGAGTCAACACGTGAGAGCGAGTTGCGTGAGTTTGCGAGTGATTTAATCATAATAAATAAACACACATAACACATAAATAACATAAAACCACGTAATTAACTGCGCTTTGCGATGCGATGAGATAAGTGATGTGATGGCACAAGTGGTTATTGTTCAACAACACACTCGGCTATTAATTGTGATTGCGATTAGATTAGCGATGTGTTTTAATAAGTGATTAAATGTGATACAGATGTAATTCAACATAATTTAATTAACATAACTTTCTTATAAACGAATCTCGGGATTACAATTGATAGATACAACAGAAAATAAAAGAAAAGGATAAAAACAGAAAATTGAAGTTGTTACAAAAGTGGTACCGTGTCATGGTAGTCAACCTTAACCCGGAAACATATAAAATCAAAGTCAAACCTAGTCGAGTAGCTGATTCATCAAAACAAAAAAAGGGCTAACATATATGTTATGTTGCAAATATGTTAATATGTTGTAAATGTATGGGTGATCTCTATGAGATTACGGTTAGGTTAGGTGATCTCTATCATACTAGAAAGAAGTTGTAAAGGTGGTACCGTGTCATGGAAGTCAACCTTAACCCAGAAACAAATAAAATCAAAGTCAAATCTAGTCATGTAGCTCGTTTAGCAAAACAAAAAAGGGCTAACATATATGTTGCAAATGCATTAACGTGTATAATTCCTCATAAAATTTGAAGATGGGAAAGTTGATGTAGGGGTGAACATACAAGAATTTTATGATTTTTTATCAAATTTTATAAAACATAAGTATTATTTATTTAAATAGTTATCTTTTATTTTTAATTACAAATTTTTTTAAACTGTTGCGAAATGTAATTCCTCATAATTTAACAAAATTTCTGAATTCCCAAGATTTATAATAATCCATCATTATCTAGCTTATATTTTGCACTTTTTTATGTTTTTTTATTAATAAGTTTTTTATATACTTTGTTATTGCATGTTTTCTACACGGTATCCCAAAACGTTACTAGGTGAGGTAGGGTAACGGCCCCGTCCACCTAAACTTAGTGGCACCAAATAAAATAAATTAAACTAAATCCAAACAACACAAAATCTAAAATTTATGCCAAAATTAGAATGCTGGAAATGATCGAAACCCAGACACTTCATCTTCCCCAACCCACTTCTTTCGCCACCCCCACCCGTTGGTAAGAATTGTTTGAGACCAGATCTTTTGTATTGCAGATACGTTTAACTTGTTCTCTCCATTGGAATCATGTTTCCTGTTGTCCAGATCTGTCCAGAATAGGTGAGAATCGGAAGATGAAAAAGGATTTATGGGGTGAACTTAAAGATGTCACACTGACGAGAGTTAGGTTGTTGGAGAAGAAGGTGAAGAAAGGTCGTCGGAAAAACTTGTCGGCAGGTGGGTTTAGTGCATTTGGTGGTGGTGTTCAGGGTTTTTCACAACCGAATAGTGAGTGTGTAGAGGGGGTGTAAATGACATTTTGTACCATATGTATTATTATGTTATACATGAACTATAATGACTAATATGCCCTTTAAGTTAATAAAAAACTTGAATGTCGTTAATAAAGTGGATAAAACACTTTAGTACTCACTACGAGACTATAAGCCCTTTAGTCTCCCAAATAATGTTATACCACGTATCCCGTAAAGGCCTAAAAGCTTTTAAAAGGAAACTCACATTTGATTCCATAGTCGATATCCATTCTAAATGTATCGAATTTCTGGTAGAATTCTTTTATCATTCCTAGTAATAGTTGCTGAAAAATCAATTCCTAAAACTTATTATAATAACAAAAATGTCACTTTAAAGCTTTTAACCACCAAGTGCATGGTCAAAAAGTAATATTGAAAATGAAAACACAACTTTAGATGCATGGTTAAAATTAATATTGAAAAGCACCACGTTTGACACCGTGACAACGTTAACTTTTTAATTATTTTTTACTTTATTATTTCATGATAAAAAAAAATCATCAAGATTTGTATCAAAAAAGCAAATTAACGTTTCACTCGCTTAAATTTGGTCACCTTTATTGTAACTTCTAAATGCATGGTTAAAAGTTAATGTTGAATAGCCTTATACGTGACAATGTTGACTTTTTAACTATTTTTTATTTTATTATTCATAATAATAATAAAAAGAATCATCAAGATTTGCATCGAAACGCATATTATTTATGAGTTTTTTCCTAAGTGGGTGTATTAAAAAATATTTATCAAAATGGGTATTTTCTTGTATTTGTTTATTTTTAACCTATCTATTGTTATCATTGTTATTTTTTCTTTTATTTTTTTAATCAAGCAATTTATCATTGTTTTTTAATTTTATTGTTTAATGAACTCATTACAGTTTTTCTTTTTCATTTTTTAACTAACTTATTATTATAATTTTCTAATTTCTTTTTGTTTTTTTTAATTAAAAAGCATGTTGTATTATAACTAACTCATTATCGTTTTTTTGTTTTTAATTAAGAGTTTATATTGTAAATAATGTGGCAACAACAGTAAGTTACACAAATAAAGTATACGTTTGATTCGTTTTATTCACATAAGTCTTTAAGCTTTAAAACTAGCGATGGATATGGCATCACCACATATTGTCATTTACAAGATAAAAAAATGTATTTGGTTCTTATTACATAAACTTTTAACAATCAGTATTAATATATAAATGTTCGGCGTTCGTATTAAAACATAAACTTAAAACAATCAGTATTAATATATAAATGCTCGGAGTTCGTATTAAAATCATTTTTTTTAAATTAAAACAAAATCATGTGATTCAATTCTTTTTCGCTCAGGCAATTTTGAGTCACCTTCTTTGTAAATCGTAAAATGCACATTTAGGAATCTCAAATCTCTAATGGCGTAGCTTTATTAGAGATACTTTTATTTATTTTTCAACTTTGAAATTGGCTTTCTCGTTTGATAGATTCTTGTATTACAACATTTTTGCTATTATTTTATCTTTTAAAATATTTAATAATGATTCAAAAGAACAATTAATCAACGTATCATTGTACACTATAGTTGCTTTCAATAATGTTGTTCTAACATAAGTTATACTTATACTAAAACTTGTTTAGTCATGAATTTGTCAGCTCTAACAGCACATATACAAACATCTAACAATCAGTTAATAAAGAAAAAATATAAAATGAGTTGATTGAAGAAAAAAAAAAGTAAATGATACTAGGTTAACTGAATAAAATAATATAATATATTAGTTAAAAGTAAAGAAATACAAGAAAATACTAATTTTAATAAATATTTTTTAAATCACCCATTTTGGTAAAAAAAATTCCACCTACACCCTTTTAGGAAAAAAAAACTCTATTATTTATTTACGCTGCTATATGGGCAGTTTTATTGTAACATCTAAAATACATAAGTGAATATGTATTAAACCTGACTTTATTAATATATAAAAATAATTTTGTATGGACTATCCATTCTATTATTCTCATGTTCCTTTTCTACTAAATCGGTATATATGTTACATTATTTATTTAAAAGCAAATAAAAATATTACGGTCAGTATCATTATAAAAATAAACACAATTGCAGAGCTAAATTTTTTTACAAGGTTGGTAAGTTTCAGTGTTTACATATATATTATCAACTTGGTTTAAAAACTTTATATCTCATGTCTATAATATAATTTTAGGTTTTACTAATAAGAAGAGATAATGGATCATAGAATCCTAATTTTATTTATTTATAAAAAAAGTAAAAAATCACGTAGTATACTTTTTAGTAAATAAGCTTACTCGTGTCTCATATAGGTATCTATTGCGAGCTCTAGATCAGACTCAAACCTATAAAATGTAATTTTTGGAATATCACAAATTCTAAAGAATAACAGCTAAATATTATTTAAGTTCAAGAATTATAAAAACCAATGGATTCAACTATTTAAGTAGTACAATGACTAACAAAATCCACATCAATTTGGTGTAAAAAGTGAACCAAATGAGGCAAGAGCCAAATTCGAATGTGAACCACAGTATTCTGTGTACATTGTGAATGAATCATAAACACTACTTTAGCTACAAGAATAATATGCGAGTAAAGTCAAACTAGAACAAAACCGAATAAAAAAGTGTGTTTTTCTAGAAGTGTGGGCGAAGTTATTTTATCCGTTTATTCTACATTTTTAATGATTAAGATTGAAGCCATAACATATCTAATCTAATTTAACTTATAATAAAAGACTATAAAAAAATACTACATGAAATTCTCTCATTCAATCTTATAAAATTTATTAATATTTATTTAATATTAATATTAATATTAATAACTAATATAAATAAAGGCAATGGTGCGTGGCTAAACAAAAAATGAAATTCGGAAATGAAAATATACAAACTTATTTTTATCCTTATCTTTATCTAAGATTAATAAATAACTTCAATTTTGCAATTTAAACTCTTTGTTTTTTTACTTTTAACCCAAAGTTCTTTATCTTTTACAATTTAATCCCAACACTTTTTTATTTTCAGTTTTGGTCCACTATACTTTTCATCTTTCTCAAGTTTTTCGTTTCGTTTTAAATTTTGCGAGTTAACGCGCCGCAATGTGCGTGTGGGATTTAACATATTTTCGTATATTTTTTCCCGTTTGATTGGCTCGTCGCAACACATTTATTTTTCTCCGTTTGACAAGTTCGTCTAACGCGAGGTTCCTGGATTGACTTAGTTATTTTTTTCTATGTTTTACATTTCGGATTAATTTCTTTGCAACGAGCGTTCGTGATTCAAAGATTTTACGTATGCTTTTCGCTCAACGTTATTTTATTTATTTATTTAGTTTTTACGAGCTTTTCCGGTGTTGATGGTTGCTGACAGTGGTATAGCATTGATACTACTTGACACAATTTTATGACAACCGCTGCAACGCGTGGGCTTAATACTAGTAAATAATAAAAGGATTAGAACGCCTGAAAGAGTAAAACAGAAAGTCCTCCATTGTAAATTTATAGTTCCACCGATTTTTTTAAATCACGCAGAATGGATATTTTCTATCTTCATATTTGGTATGGTTTTGCTATACATATATAGTTTTCTTCCTTAAAAAGACGACTTTAAAAAAAGTTAGTAAGTGTTTATATATGTTGCTTAATTATGATGAATATTTAATTATGAGATAAGATTAAATAAAAAATTTATTTTGTCAATTATGATGAATATTTAATTATGAGATAAGATCAAATAAAAAGTTTATTTTGTCTAAATAGGATGAGAAGGAATCTTAACCATTCATTTTTCAAATCAATAGTTAAGATGAAAATGTAGAAAAAAAGAGGAAGGTAAGGGTATTTTGGTAAAATCCTATTTATTGACTTTCTCTCTTCCATATGCAAGGCATATGCATATTTCACCCTCATTTTTTAAACGTTCATATCTTTCTTATACGACATTATTTTTTCATAAAAATTTCACCATAAAATCGAGCGTGTTTTTATCTTTAATTTGAGCACCATATTGCTATATAAAATATGATGACTAAAAAACCCACAAAAATGTCTTGTATTTCTATGTTGTATATCATTTTTGTGCTGGATTTTTGTATTACATTTTTGTGCTATATGTTTTTGTGCAGAAATATTTTGTCTTAATTTTTTTTCGGGAGTTTTTTGTGTTGGATTTTTTTGTACTATATTTTTTTGTGCTATATTTTTTTTGTACTAGATTTTTTTTGCTATATTTTTTGTAATATATTTTTTTTTGCTAAGTTTTTTGTAATAGATTTTTTTGTTATATTCTTTAGAAAACAAAAGGGATGTCACATGTAATTTTCACACTCCTACTTATAAGACCAGAGGGTATGGGGGTCCGCATAGGGCCGGCCAGGAGCGGCGCCGCGCCCCCACACCGCCCCCTAGCCCGGCACGGTCACACCCGGCGCCCAAATGCCGCCCTTGCCGCTCCACCTTTTCACAATTTTCAAAATAATGCCGTTGGGCAACGGCTCTTTATTAAAAAAATGTATTTTTTACTTTAAATACCAAAAAACCTCCCATTTTTTATACCATGTTCACTCAAAATCCACCCACTCTTCTCATCAACTTTAAAAATATTTTCTCTTTTTTATAAAAAAAACATGAATCCTTTCAACCCGAACCCGTTCAACCCGAACCCGTTCAACCCGAATAACCCAAACAACCCGAATCCTAATCCTTTTTTCACGCCCGGTTACACACCGGCTATCGACCCCTCTTGGGCGACACCGCAATTCACCTTTTCGGGATTCCAACAATCACCGAACGCGTTCCATTCCATGTCTCACATCCAACAAATGCATCAATATCAAGCTATTCAACAAATGATACTCCGAAACCCGTTAGAATCCCAACCACCGTTCGAATCTCAACCTCCATCATCTCCGGTTCGACTAGGCGATGACGACGAAGTCGTCCCCGAATCCCCACCGCAAAGGAAAGGACGCAAAAAAAACAAGGGAAAGCGGCTCAAGACGATTCTAGCTCCAAACCAAAGCAAAGACCTTGGTCTAAAAAGGAGAGGAACCGCTAGCAATGGCGTATGTCAAGTCGTCTACTTGCCCGGTTTTCGGTATGAACCTAATACTCTATTTTTAATTTAAAATTTAAAAAGATAATATTGTTATTATACTAATGGTAATTAATTTTTTTAATTTAGGGAACAACCAAACGGGTAAAAGCTTTTGAAAGAAAATAACGGATGCTTTTAACAATATTATGGAGCACCCCGACCCATGCGATCACGAGTCCGTATCTTCCAAGTGGCGGAGAATGTGCATAAAAATCAACCGCATTAACGAAATTTACAACCGCCACTACACTAATCCGCCTAGCGGTGCAAACGAAGTCACCCTCCTCAACCTTGCTTTGGAACAATGGGATCCGAAGGGTAGAACCGCATTCCCACATCTTCAAGCTTGGGAAGTTTTGTGGAAAGAAAACAAATGGAAACCGATTCCGAACACAGTGGCGTCCGCCAAACGGAGTAAAACTTCCGAGTCCGGAAGTTATAGCGCGGGAGGCTCCACCACTCGTTGTCAAATAGACATTAATGACGAGGCGGTGGAGTTTGACGAGAGGAGTTGGAGGTGAAGAGTTAGAACGTCCTGATGGAAGGGACAAGGCGAAAAAAGCGGCGTTCGAGGCGAAAACAGCGGCGTCCGAAAAGAAAAAAGCGGCGTCTTCCGGGAGCGACTCGAAAATGAACGAGTTGATAAACGAGATGCGTTCATTCCGAGAGATCACGGAGAAAAAAAATAGAAAGATTTGTCGGCCGACTTCGCTCGAGCGAGCGATTTTAAAATTCTACTGTTGGATCTCGATACCGTACCGGAGGATGAACGGGAGGTTTACCGGAGGTTGAAGGAGGACGTTAAAAGAAAGTGGACCTCGTAGTTTTATTTTTAGGAATCGTAATTTTTATTTTTAAGAATCATATTTTTTATTTTTAGGAATCGTATTTTTTATTTTTAGGATTTGTAATTTTTTTGTATTTTATGTATTTTTTTAAAATTTATGTAGTGGATTTAATTATCTTGTTTCATGTTTTATTTTTATTTAATATATGTAGTGTTTTTATAAAACTAAATTAATAAAAACTAAAAATTAATTTAATATTAAAGTGGGGTAGGCTCATCCCTCCACCCTCCTCATTTTGCTAGGAGGGTCATCCTCCAAAGGATGAGGATGTGGCATCCTACGTGGCGGCCCATCCCCTTGGGGATAACCCTTCCCATACCTCTAGTCTAAGGACCAAAAATTTTTTGTACCAAAATACCCTTCATTCTTACTTATAAGGAGTGCCACATAACATTACCATAATCCTTCTTAGGCTACATAGTCAAAATTCACTTTTTAATGTTTCGTAATTATATACATATGTTACGTATTATTATATAATCTCATCTAAATTTTATGTGTTGTATTCCAGGTGACTTCGCACGTGAAGCATCAAACAATACCTCATCAATGAGTCACTTTTCAAACTTAATCCTACTTGCTTGCCTCATTTTTTGTTAATGAAAATAGCCCACCAACAATTGCAAGTGTCTATCGGGCCAACAAAAAGAATTTCATTAGTCATGGGCTTAGGCCCAGTTTCAACAAGAAAGAAAGAAAAAAACTACAACCCGTGCTTTTTGATTGATGTGGTCGAGTTTCGGTATTATATATTACATCTTAGATCAAATACAAAGTCTTTAAAAATAAGAAGTCGTACAAAGGGTATCAAACGGACTCCGATTGACCTAATTCAAGCGGCAATGAACCATCTTATCGAACTCTACGATGTGAGATTTAGGTTTTTGTTTTTACATGTTTAGCTTGTAGATTTTAAAATTTTTGTTTACATTTTGTCTTTTTATTTATTTTTGTGTATTTTCTATATTTGCGTCATTGTGTCTTTTTTCTTCGACATTGTGTTATATTTTTCGGCATTGTGTTATATTTTACTTGACATTGTGTTATATGTTACGATCTATTGTGTCATTTTTCACTTCTTATTTTTAGGAGCAATTGTAGAATAACTTTACACTGCATATACAGGGTGTGGGTCACTTGATTAGTAACACATAATTCACTCACCAACTCGTATAAATTAATCTCCCTTCACCTGGTTCACTTGTATAATGCTCAAATCAAGTTCGAGTTGAAAATAGCGCGTTAAACTCGTATAAAAAACTCGAATTGATTGGGATTGCTAAACTCGTTATTTATCATGACATGGATAATAACGAATGTTGGAAATATTAATGGTGGGAACATACAAGTTGGTATGTTTCCTCCATCCCACATTGGTGGGGGAAGTGAAAGTTGAGTGCCTTATAAGGGATCCCTCCTTATGTGTAACGCCCCGCGTTTTTATTTTTCCGTAAAATAATAATAATAATAATAACAATAACAATAATAATAATAATAATAATAATAATAATAGATTCTTATACATTTCACGACGTTCGGGTTCGAAAATGGGTTTCAGAACCATAACGGGCGGCGTAAAACACATGAACCGAGCCTTAGGCCCAAAACACTCAAAACCCTACACTATTTAAACACCTTAGCACCTCTCTCCCTCATACAAAACCCTAACACACTCACTGTCTCTCTCTCATTACAGGTCACCGGCGTCGCCACTCCGGTCGGCCGCCAGCGACAGACCTCCGGCGACACCCACACCTGCACCCCGTCACCTCCCTCTCTTCCCCTAGCTCCGACCACTCGGTTTTCTGGCGATACCCCTTCATACCACCGCCCTCACCTCTCGTTCTCTCCCTCCCTCCTGAACAACAGTGGCCGCACCACCAGGAGTGGTGGTGGCGGCACAACCTCAACGGCAGCGACGATAGCCGCGTTCGGCGGCGACACACGGCAACAAAGCCGTCATGACGGCGACGACAGTGGATTCCGACGGTAGCCGGACCTGTAGCAGCAGATTGGTGGCGATTGATGATGGTCCAACCTTGATGGCGTCGATTCAGGTGTCTCGGTTTCGTTTGGCTCGGCCTATGTTCGACCCCGGCCCAGGTTCAACTCGTTACAAAGCTCGGTTCTAGCCGGGTGCACCTTTCTCCGGCTCCGGCAGCGTTTGGCTCGAGTTAGTTGGTTCCGATTTAGCCACGGGGTCAGCTTTATCGATTTGGTCAACACCGGTCAGACTCAGGTCTCGGTTCCATCCTCTTCGCGCGGTTCGGGGTCTAGTTCGGTTGACTCGGTCAAGTCAACTCGGGTCAGTAGATGTCGACGCGGTCTCGGTAAACTCTTAACGACGCACTTTTAATTATAGTGTTTTATGTTTACTTATTGTATTTTAACGCAAAACGAAAAATTTATAAATTGTAACCATTCATAAAAATATATGTATTATGTTTTCGATGATTATTGAGTTTTGATAACTAAATCGACACTATGGTCATGTCGGGTTCGTCCTAAAATAGAGGAAACTCTGCCCGTTTTTCGACAAAATATATATATTATATGACACTTTCTCAACAAAATATATATATTTATTTAATTATATCTTTCGACAAATATATATATATATATATATCTATTTGTTTCGGTTTTTGACAAAATATATATATTATACGATACTTTATCAACAAAATATATATATTTATTTAATTATACCTTTCGACAAAATATATATTTATTTAGTTATCGACAAAATATATCTACTTATTATATACCTTTTGACAAATATACATAACTGTTAAACCTTTCCGTCAAAATATATATCTGTATCTTTTGCGCTTTTCGTCAAAATAAGTATATATCCACTATACCATTTGATAATATGTATTTATCTACCATACTTTCGTATCTATATGTATCTAATATGCTTCTCATCAAATACATATATAAACTTTATAGTCGAAAACTAAAGATGACGTATCAAAGTCGAGTAATTTTTATAACAATCAATATAAAGGTGTATATATATATATTCAATTATTACTTTAACCTTACTTCTATAACACTTCCGACGAAATTAAATTTAGAATCGTTAGATAAACCATGCTTTATATACATATACGTGCGTTCTACTCCAGTTCGAACCCTTTGTCATGATTTCCGATTACTCATACACCTTCGTTTACCATATAAGGTGACCTCGGTGCCTCATCCTCCAACTCTTGAACTCGCGGATTTCCAAAGAAGACTTAGCAATTTTGTGAGTACACTCGACCCACTTTTGTTTATATCACTTTTTTGGTGTAACATGTTTCCATATACAAAAATCACAAACACTTAAACTTTATGAAACGCACAACAATCCTATACACATGACTACTTGAATCGTATACTTGTTGCTTGTCTGGGACATTCGTTATGCTATGCTTTAGTCATTAACTATTTTTAGCATTCGTTTGACATGCTTAGCGCTATAGGAATTCACGCATCCACCTCCATCGTGTTATTCGTGAGGTTATGTTAAAACATCGTGATTGCGTTAAGGGTTTGATTATTAGTATTGCATGCCTTGATATTGCTCTTGTATAGATTTGGTTGCCATGAGGATTGTTAAAACTTTATTCGTATACGTATACTATGCTTAAACTTGTGTACTCGCCTTGCTTTTGCATTGACTTTATTTTAAAACATGTTATAGGTTGAAGGAGATGATGCTATGAAATCAAAATAGCAAGGACTTAGATACACACATTTTAGACGTTAGATTTATAAATGTTGTACCAAATTTTGTTAGGTTTTATGAACTTATGGTATTGCTTCATGTTGTATCTGACAATGTTGTGAAATGAAATTTGGATTTAATTAAATATTGTCATTTATTAGCATTGTGAGCAATGAGCAATCTCGTTTTCGTCTCATCCCGGTGTTTCCGCCATCGGTTGGGGTGTGACATTATGGGCCTTCAAAGTGTTAGATGGGTTGAGAAGTGGATCAAGCCTACACGCGCGCCGAGCCACGAGCTCGCGAATGGGCGCGTTTGAGGCGCACTTTGCACTGAGCTGGGGAGCTTTTATTTTTAGATGGGGTCCGGTTATAAAACTAGGATAGAGGGATAGAGATGAATTCGAAACCAGCAGGGGTTATCTCTAGGAAATTCGAATTCGTATGGGATATACCCAGGAATTCGAATCTGCTGGATAATGGTTATCCCATTCCCCGTTTTTCTCATTCTCTGTTGAGATCCCAACCTATAAATAAAAGTCTTCTGCTACCCATTCAAACACTCTAATTTTCGCAGCCTGTCATCCCTGTGTTCTTGTTTCTTCTCCAGCTTCTGCGTTTTCTGGTTTCCGTTGCTGTTGGAATACCAGATCAGTTCTGCATTAAATCCTGGGAGTTTACGTTGCAGCTCACAGCAATACGAGCGCGTAAAATCCTTTAAGGACAGGAATCATCCGTGCAGTTCAAGGGATCTCGTTTCATAATCACCAGGTTGGTTTTAATTTTGCGTGTTATTTAAATTCGTCCGATAACGGGACAGTCTCCTTCTACCTTTCTTCAATCAGTTTGTTCAAGTTGGAATAAACTGGTTTGGCCAATAACTCGGTAATTAATAATAAAATAATTAATTTTCTGTTTGATTAAATTGTTTTCAATAATCTTAAAGGATTTTATTTTTTGTGTTTAATCACCAGAACTAATGGACTCTGAACTACTAACAGCTAATCTAAGATTCATGAATCAAGAGTTTGTCAAGTTGGACAGATTCGATGGCCAGAATTATACTCGTTGGGCGGACAAGGTTAAGTTCATGCTAGTTGTGCTGAAACTCTACTATATCCTTGATCCAAACTTGCCTGAAATCCCTGAAGACCCTCCTCTTGAGGCTGGAGAGGTCCCGGATCAAAACTTGGCAAAGCAAAGACTTGTCCGTAAGGAAGCTGAAGATCTTTGCCTTGGCCATATCAAAAGTTCTCTTTCGGGTCGTCTCTATGACTTGTACGCGCCGGTAACAAGTGCTAGAGAATTATGGAAAGATTTGGAAGATAAATATAAGGCTCATGAAGAAGGTACTAACAAATACCTTATTTCCAAGTACTTAGACTTTCAAATGGTTGATGACAAGTCAATCTTGGAGCAAGTGCATGAACTCCAAGTTCTTGTTAACTAATTGACCGCGCTTTCTATTCCGCTGCTAGAAATCTTTCAAGTAGGGGTCATTATTGCAAAACTACCTCCTACTTGGAAAGATTTCTCAAAGAGAATGATGCACAAATCCAAGGACTACTCTTTGGATGAACTGTTGAAGCACCTTCGAATTGGGGAGGAAACGCGCAACAGGGACAAAAGAGGTAAAGTCGGATCGAGTGTGAATCATATTGTTGGAGGATCTGGGCAAAAGGGAAAAGGGGCATCAAAGAATAGAAAGTTTACAGCACCAAAGAAAAATGAATTCAAAAAGTCACATCAAACGACCAACCATCAACCAAAGAGATCGGGTAAATGTCATGTTTGTGAGAAACCGGGCATTATGCACGAGAGTGCTCTCAAAGGAAATCTGGATCTACGGTTGGTTCTACAAGTGCTGGTGATATTGAGAAAGTCACCAATCTAGTGGCTAATGTGGGTCTTGGAGATGTTAACATGCTTTCTCAATATACACGCGTTGTGGCATGTAGAGGATGGTTTTTGGATTCTGGAGCCACTGTTCATGTTTGTAGGAATCGTGGCTCGTTTCTTACTTATGGTCCTGTTCCTCAAGGAACAGTGGTGGTATGTGCTGATGGACATCGAGTGGAAGTTCGTGGTAAAGGCATACTGCGACTAAACTTTAAAGATGGTCAAACGGTTACCCTTCAGGACGTGTTGCATGTTCCTGGTATCACCAAGGGTCTTGTTTCTGCTGATAAGTTTGATCGAAATGGGTACAAGATGGTTCTCAAGAATCTTCGTGTGAAGTTTTCTCTAAATGACATCTATGTGGGTCAAGCAAAGAACACGGGTGGAATGTATCGCCTTGACCTAGCTGAAGATGGAATTGATGAAGAAGAAGACTCGGATGAAGGTGGCTTTTCAGTGATTGATGGGTTTGGGAATGAAAGTGATAGTGATAGTGGTAGTGATAGTTTTTATCAATGTAATGCAATTGGTTTTGATTTGAATGAAATTATGTCTTCTGATTATATCGCTTGTTCAATTTCTTTATGGCATAAACGTTTAGCTCATACAAATATTAAAAACATTGAGAAAATGCAAACTAAAGGTTTATTGAATTAAAAGACAAAGACTTTGAAAAATGCGAAACTTGTGTGAAATCAAAATTCACAAAGACACCTTTTCCAAGTGTCCATAAACGTAATACATCACTACTAGAATTAATTCATTCAGATATTTGTGAACTGAATGCAGTCCTTACTCGTGGGGGTAAGAGATATTTTATCACTTTCTGCGATGACTTCGGCCGATACTTGTATGTTTATTTATTGCATTCAAAAGACGAAGCTTTTGAGGCATTTAAAATATATAAGGCTGAGGTTGAAAAACAAAAGGAGAAACGCATTAAAATTCTTCGCTCGGACAGAGGCGGAGAATACTATAACCGAAGATTTGATGCATTATGCGAAGAAGAAGGCATCATACATGAGAGCCCCTGCACCATATACTCCCCAACAAAATGGTTTGGCTGAGAGAAAGAACCGAACCTTGGTAGAGATGGCTAACTGTATGTTAAATCAATCGGGTCTATCTCGTAATATGTGGGGGGAAGCTGTGTTAACCGCTTGTTATGTTCACAATAGGATCACTAGTCGTGTGATACCTACGAGCCCATATGAGTTGTGGAAAGGAAGAAAATCAAACCTAGAGAATTTGAGGGTTTGGGGGTGTCTTGCCTATTATCGCGTACCTGATCCAAAGACACTCAAACTGGGAGAACGAGCTTACAAGAGTGTATTCATTGGATATGCTCCGCAAAGTAAGTCTTACCGGTTGTTGGATGACGAATCAGGTATAGTTGTAGAATCCAGAGATGTGGAATTCTTTGAGAACAAGTTTTCTAAAGATGATGAAAACTCAAATTACACCCCATCTTCTAGTACTTCTGAAAAACGAGTTCAACCTTCACCAATAGTTGAAGAACCGAGGAAAAGTACTAGAGTTAGAAAAGAGAAAAGTTATGGAGATGATTTCTTTTCTTACCTGGTTGAGGGAACTCAAAAGAAAGTGACGAGAGAGGTCATTTTCGCTGTTAATTTGGATGATGATCCTAAAACTTTCAGCGAAGCAATGTCATCAAGAGATGCTCCTTTGTGGAAGGAAGCAGTCAATGATGAAATGGATTCCATTATGGGAAATGGAACTTGGGAGTTAGCTGATCTACCCAAGGGAAAGAAACCCATTGGATTCAAATGGATTTTCAAAAGGAAGTATCATCTAGATGGATCCATCTCTGCCTATAAAGCGAGATTAGTTGCTAAAGGGTATAGGCAGAGAGAAGGGATCGACTATTTTGATACCTATGCACCTGTGGCTAGAATTATCTCTATTAGAACTCTAATAGCGGTGTCTGCTTTGAAAGGGTTGTACATCCATCAAATGGATGTAAAGACTGCGTTTCTAAATGGGTATCTAAATGAGGAGATTTATTTGGAGCAACCAAAAGGGTTTGTGATGCCTGGACAAGAGAACAAAGTGTGTAGACTTATTAAATCTCTTTATGGTTTGAAGCAAGCTCCTAAACAGTGGCATGAGAGGTTTGACACCACTGTGACTGCTTTCGGGTTTCGACACAATAGTGCTGATAGGTGTATCTATACTAAATGCGAATCCGGTTATACAGTCGTGATTTGTCTCTATGTTGATGATATGTTGATCATTAGCACTCACCTTGAAGGTATTTCTGAAACTAAGAAATATCTGTCCTCGAACTTTAAGATGAAAGATCTAGGAGAAGTTGATACCATTCTTGGGATCAAGGTGAAAAGAACTGAAAGTCAGATTTCTCTAAGTCAATCTCATTACATAGAGAAAATTCTGACTAAGTTTCAACACTTGAACATTAAAGAGTTTAATACCCCATTTGATCCAAGTGTGAAACTTAATGTGAACTCAGGGAGAGCAGTGGCTCAACTGGAGTATGCGAGTGCTATTGGAAGTATGATGTATGCAACACATTGCACTCATCCTAATATTGCTTTTGCTGTAAGCAAACTGAGTCAGTATACTGTCAATCCAGGGACAGAACACTGGAAAGCAGTGGGTAGAGTACTTGGATACTTGAAAAGGACCAGTAACTTAGAACTGATATACACGTCTAATTCCAGAATACTCGAAGGTTATTCTGATGCGAGCTGGATTGATCACACCAGTGATTCAAAATCTACAAGTGGGTGGATTTACACTCTAGCAGGAGGAGCAATTTCTTGGGCGAGCAAGAAACAGACGTGTATTGCCCACTCAACTATGGAAGCTGAGTTCATAGCACTAGCTGCGGCTGGTAAGGAAGCAGAGTGGATTAGAGATCTACTTACGGACATCCTTTTGTGGGATGTTCCAATGCCGTATATTCCCATGTATTGTGATAGTGAGGCCACACTATCTAAAGTATACAACGCATTGTATAATGGGAGGTCAAGACACATAGGTCTACGACACAATTATGTGAGACAACTTCTTGAAAGTGGTACCATCAAGGTTGTCTATGTCAAGACGAGTAAGAACTTGGCTGATCCGTTTACTAAACCTCTGACGAGAGATTTTGTAGTGAATACCGCGAGAGACATGGGTCTAAAACCACAATAGAATCGTTAGTGATGGAAACCCAACTTGAACTTAGTGCTCCTATTTCTGAAGTTTAATGGGTAAAAACGAAGTCACTTAACGATAGAAGGTACTATCAATTTCTGATAGATCCATGTGAGGTATGATAGTACGTCGTTGCCGAGAACAAGGGTGAGCTAATGCTCTTAACAAAGTTTTGGAGGCATCCAAGCAACGTGGATGATGTAAAACTTTACCTATATGATCTAGGGGTGGTGTCGCCTCGAGTGAAGATAAGTGGTTTGTCTTCTAAAGGATCATGAAAAGGGTTTATAGTGCACGACCATATTCGCGCTCAGTGAGAACGCAAAGTCGGCCGGTGATGTGTGGGGGTAAACCAAAGGGGGCTATCAGGTTAATGGTTTAATTCCATAGGACACCATCGAATCTGTCTCTTCTTGTTTATCAACATAAACTGAGTTTAATCTTCGTGACACCTAGTGACATAATCTGTCTAAGTGAAAGGAAACATTCCAACTTGGTGGGGGATTGTTGGAAATATTAATGGTGGGAACATACAAGTTGGTATGTTTCCTCCATCCCACATTGGTGGGGGAGGTGAAAGTTGAGTGCCTTATAAGTGATTCCTCCTTATGGCCCTTCAAATCTGTTGGATAATGGTTATCCCATTCCCTATTTTTCTCATTCTCTGTTGAGATCCCAACCTATAAATAAAAGCCTCCTGCTACCCATTCAAACACTCTAATTTTCGCAGCCTGTCATCTCTGTGTTCCTGTTTCTTCTCCAACTTCTGCGTTTTCTGGTTTCCATTGCTGCTGGAATACCAGATCAGTTCTGCATTAAATCCTGGGAGTTCACGCTGCAGCTCACAGCAATACGTGCGCGTAAAATCCTTTAAGGACAGGAATCATCCGTGCAGTTCAAGGGATCTCGTTTCATAATCACCAGGTTGGTTTTAATTTTGCGTGTTATTTAAATTCGTCCGATAACGGGACAGTCTCCTTCTACCTTTCTTCAATCAGTTTGTTCAAGTTGGAATAAACTGGTTTGGCCAATAACTCGATAATTAATAATAAAATAATTAATTTTCTGTTTGATTAAATTGTTTTCAACAACGAATACATAATATGAAGAACCTTCTTCAAAATTAGTGTTTATGTTTTATCATATATTTAAAGACCGAGCAATATGCTTTTTTTTTATTATCGTCTCTTGTGCATAATGTTTGCGCAATTGTGTTGGTTACCAGTTATGCTCATTGTATGTTATTATTCCTTTTTCAGCAATGTTTTTCACAAACCAGTGAACAGTTTATGAATGATGATGATGACGACATGTTTCCAGACGTATAGGTGAGCAAAACCTGCAGAAAGTGTCTACTGTTTATACTTTCTACTAAAAAACACAAACGCGCACAGTGTGCACACACATTTAGCGAGATTGTACATAGTTTTGAAACCTAAACTAGTGTTAAATTTATAAAGTAGAATGCTATTTTAACAGGTTCATAACTAGATCGGGTCGGTACCAAATGTGATGATGTCTGTGTTTTTATGTGCGTAGATCAAATAAAAATACGTTATATCGTAAACACATTCAACGCGAATCCGAAAAGACATAATATCTACAATCTGAATTCCTAATGTTTTAGAAAGTAAACTTCACCTAAGAAAACATAATGTTTCACTAATCTATATCATCCTAATATGAAGGATATATACATATTATATAAACACAAACGACACTTGTCGGTTGTGAAAGTCAAACATAGTGTTATGTGGTCAACGCACATGGGAGGTTGGATAGAGAACCAAGAACTTTACCTCCTACATCTGGGAAATATTCATGGTCAGGCAAAGCGCTTACTTTTCCGTCTTCATCGACTTTGATCGGGTATTTAAGAAGATGGCCTTGTAAGAGAGTGAACTCATCTGAGGTGAAATTTCTCCAGTTAGTTTCTGCCAAGTTGTTTATGTTTTGCACACATGTTAAACTTTCTGGCTCCTTGAAGTAATCTTCTATTGTTCCTGTGTGTTCGGCCCATAGCGACATCCTGTACCCGTATACCTGAAAATTCACATATTTGAATGTCACATTTTCAACCCATTTACTAACGAAATGGGTTATGTTTTTCTCTTTAATTGGTGATAAAAAAAACACTAGCTATAAAGGTAACGGGTCAAAAGTTGCCCAAAGTGCATTGTATTGTTAATTTATACAGCCTAGTGTTCTATTCATTACATCATATTAAAATTGAAATGATATAATTTTGAGGCAAGTTCATATACACCCTTGAAAACCTTGCATCATATCATATTTACCCAACCAAAAAAAATATGAATCATACATAGTTAAAATACTTATTAATTCATTTTGCCCATAAATTTCTGTTTCTCCTTACACTCCAAACTCTAATATTTTAATGAAAACATTAAGAGAGGGGTATAATGCCATAAATTTTGAAAATGTTTGTAGTCGATATTAGGCTTGTAAACGAACCGAACGTGCAGTGAACTTTTGTTCGCGCGAGTAGTTAGTTTATGTTCGTTCATTTAATAAGCGAGCGCACATGAACACAGACTTTTGTTCATATAATGACACGAACGAACACGAACAAGACCTCTTTGTGTTCGTTCAGTTCGTTTACAAGCCTACTCATTATTATGTTTTTTTGTTGGGTTGATATTATATTATACCATTCTTACAGGGGTATATGAAAGCATCTATATAATTTATGTAATCATATTTGATACAGGTTACACTTCCAAACACAACCCACTATTTTATTCAATAAAATACTCTCCCTCCTATTAAAATTGCAAAATTTGAATCGATTGGACAAAACATAACCCATTCTAATTGACCCGTTCGAAACATAACATAAGCCACATCTACACATTCACATATAGATGAGTTGAAATTGCCACTTGTACTAGAGATGATATGGAACCATTAGGATAAGAATACTAACTTGACCACGGGGTTGATGTTTCTTCTGAGCCCAAGTGTGATAAGGCTGATAAGCTCCCATAGCTATTTCTGTATCTCTTGAACCAGCCATTGATCTTTGGTTGATGTTAGCGGATCCCAGAATGACATATTCGTCATCTACAATCATTCCTTTAGCATGAACGTATATCATGAACCTTCCATGTTTGTAAGAAGATGAAACCTGAAAGATAATGAAATAAAAATTCCTTTATTGCCTCTTTTAGTAAAAACCCATGTCCCCAATAAGAATTGAACCCACAATCTCAACTTAAAGTTGTTCTATATTGAACGCACCCCTACATATATATATGAATTATAATATAATATAAAAGTTGCATAATTACCGAACCACCTCTTGAAGAGCGGGAACCTGAAGTTGATTCTTCTTCATTGCATGGTTCACGATTACCAAGGCAATAGAAATTTAAGTAATCTTGTGGGTGTGAGTGCGTAAGTTCTGAAGCCTTTAACTCTTTAGCAATAATATCATACATCATTTGCATAGTTTGGCCCTGGAAGAACAACAACACTGATTAAACAAAATTCAAGCATCCTACGTCAACATTCTAGTGAATGAGTTATACCTGCCAAAACAAAATTTCTTGAACAGGAGCAGAGTTGGGATAACCTTCAGGCCACAATGGAATGATAATATAAACCGAAAACCTTTCATTTTCCCTTATCTTACTAGCAATCTTCAATGCAATCTCCATCGGGATTAAATGATCAGCGCCTAACAACAGAGAAGGTAAGGATTTGGGTCAATACTAATAGAGTGGATGTCTTGTCCATAAGAATATATGGTTATATAACTACAAGAAAAAATGCTGCAAAATATTGGGGGTGGGAGCATTTGCATCGTGAAACTGATCACTGAAACTTGATGTCGCAATAATCAGTTTTTAATATTTGGATAAAGTGGTAAACACATTTTGATTCTGATTTTCTGACTATTTAGGGGTCAAATAATCAATTTTGAATAGTTAGTTTCATCGTTTTGTATGTTAATTCTTTTAATAATCAGAGTTTTCCAACACACGAGAGACAACAAAAGCACATCCGAACACATGTTTAGTAAAAAGTTATCTTCCAACATGCCAAGTAATATATTTAAGTAATTACAGTTGCAGAATTATCATCCAAACAATTGTAATAGTTTGTTTACTTTCACTTTTTACAAAAAAATTACAAAAAAGCAATAAATAAACATATAATGGTATTGTCTATATGCCATGAAATCAAGAAGATAATTGAAAATTCAGATGGAACATCATGTGCGCTAACCTGTATTTTTATAGGAAGGCCATGCATATGATGAGCCAAGAAAATACTGATTTTCAATATAAATGAAGTTCTCGGCAGATCTTATGGCTTGAATATATGCTTTCTGAATGCTCCTATCAACCACAAGATATTTTGCACAGACAAGATTCTGCAACAACAAAAAAAAAAACAATAAATCCAACACTCTCTGAACAAATTCAACAAATAAAATTTCTTTATATAACTAAAATAAACCTGACTTTCAACTTCTCGAACATTTTTTGGGAATCCTCTCAAAGAACCAGAATCAATTGAGCGGAAAATCTGTGATGCAAAAAACAGCAACAAATCGATACCCTCAAGTTAACCATTTTACTTTTTTTCGTAGAATTTTGTGAATAATGAACCTGAACATGCCAGTTTTCAGGATCGTCCTCGTTTGTAACCCATCGTGCCCGATCATCATCTGGAACATGAGATAAAGGATTAAGCATCAACGAAATGCGTTCTATCTTGAGCAATGCGTCTTCATGCCAATGATACATTCTTTTAAACCGCCGTCCAAGTTCTGACCATCTTGTAGCTTTTCTCCATCTTTGCTCAAAGTTTGTTAGAACATCGTATGCAGCTGGACCATCAATTTTGCAGTGTAAATCATGCCATGGTTGTCTTGGAGCACTTGTACCTGACTATTGATGAACAATCAGGTGGAGATTGCCACCTTTAACAAACAGGTAAAAAAACTAGTTCGAATAAGTCGAGTACTTACTGAAAATGTGGGATTGTGAAAATCAGATTCAAATACAGTGGCGAGATCACGAAATAAACGGTGTTCTGGTGTGTCATAGCGTCCATCACAGAGATCCAAACCTCCAATAAAAGCAGATATCTTCCTGTATTTTCCCTGGGATTCTGTATCCACTATAACACATTTCTGATGATGCGTGTATAGGGTCCCAACAACCTGTTTCATGTAAAATTATCAAACAATTGATAATTAGAGAAAGTAGTACAAATAAGTAAACAAAGATCGAATGATGGTCATAAATCATGCCTGTTGCTTTATAATGCTAAGCTTTGTGCTTGCATACCGGGGACACAGCACACAGTGTACAGACGAGTGCTTGAAAAACCTCCGAGTGTCCTCATCATGAGTTTGCATCACTCCATCCTGCACAATAAAACATTTGAAGAATTATTGTTCATACTATCATGAGTGCTCTTAACTCATCTAGTGTATAACACATGTAAACACGTGTCATACGGCCCTATGACAAGAAGAAAATGGTCATATAGGTCGTATGAAGAGCAAATCATACGACCCGTTTGACTGACACATAAATGACTGATGTGACCACCGACAAAGTCATATGGCCGGTATGACCAATCTTCACCTTATCATATGGCCCGTATGACTTCATATGACTCGTATGATGTGACAGCAGGCCTGGTGTACACTTTTCGGGTGGTGTTTTATTAGCATCACAAACGTGAAAATGATTAGTTATAACCAATTAATATCTGGAACAAAGATTGTATCAATACCGTTTTGATGAAGAACTTATGATGTGAAGTCTTATCATCCCAAACAAGCAACAAAACCCGAACCCCTTCTTCTGACTTATACTTCAACAATTCACCAAGAGTCAAATCTCCCCCTTTTGGCAATGGCCTGTTAGGCTCTCTAACCAGCTTTATCTTATCATAAACTGACCATCCAGTAACATACACCAAATGATTTGCTTCCAATATAGCATGACACATATCTTCCCAGCACCCCCTTTGCTTATAAAAACTACACTCTCCATTCCCTTCATCTCCACCATCCAATTCAATCTCCGGCAACTCCCCATCCACCACATGTGCATCTTGATACAGAGTCACATTCCCCCCACTCCTCACCGGAAAATAACTATCTCTCAAACAAAACGACTCCTCGTTTTCAATAAATTTCTCGTTCATATCATCACAAGATGTAAACTGAATCTGTAGCCTAATTGCACAATTAGGTTTAGGAGGTTTGCCAAACGGACCGATAATCGAGAACCAATCATCAATAACCTCTCCAGAAAGTATCCTCGTGGCGGAGATTGACGCAACACCAACCAATTCTGCACCGAATACGTCATTATCCTTCACCTAAAACACAAAATAAGATCTAGTTATTTATACGTAAACTTTCACACCCCAGTCTTTCGACACCTGTGGTGCGCCACCATCAGTTAGTACCCAGTTTTGATAAATACACAGCGGAAAAACATTTATCGTTATTTATAGTTATACAACTCAGAACTATACATCATTATCTTTAACCTGAAACACAAAAGACGGTCTACTTATTTATACTTAAACTGTCACACCCCGGTTTTTCGACACCCTGGGCACGTGACCAACAGTTGGTACGTGTTTTGATAAATACGCAGACGAAAAACATTTATCTTTATTTATCACTATACAACTTGTAATTATATCTTCACCTGAAACAAAAAGGATAGATCTACTTATTTATACTAATAAACTGTCACACCCCGGACATGCGACCATCAGTTGGTACCTGTTTTGGTAAATACGCAGCGGAAAGACATTTATCTTTATGTATAGTTAGTTATACAACTCGTAATTATATATCATTATCCTAAACATGAAACACAAAAGACAATCTACTCATTTATAAGTAAATAGAAGAACATTATCTTTATTTATTTATAATTATACATCATTATATCCTTCACCTGAATCTCCACCTGCGAGACCGGATGTGCAACCGGAGCAACAAAATGCTCGTCCCAAACCGGATCCTGTGAGTTAGGAATCACGCGAGTTCGTGCAACGGTAGCTCCGGCGAGACAGACGGTTGCGTACGGATTACACGTAACGAATTTACGCCGCCGTGGTTTGGCTTTTCGCATTATCCGTTCCGGCGGTTTGCTAGGGTCGAATGCGTTTAAGCAACGGCGAACGCGTTGCGTTAACATGTCCATGTTGGGTAGACATTGAGCTTCGGCGATCGTAACTTCTAGATCTCCGTGGAGGAATACGATCGGATCGGTGTATGTATCGTTGGTGGTCATTATCATTGTTTTGTGGAGTTAGGGTTAATAGAAGTGCATTGGCGGAGGTTCTGACGGAGGTATGGTGTTGGTGAGGTCGTTGGAGTTCCGGCGGTGGTTTCCGACGTCGGAGGATTGTATTATGGTGAGGCTGCGGTGGTTGGGGGTAACGAACAGGAGAGGAGGAGAACGATAGGGGGACCAAATCATAACTGACTCACACGTGGCAATTTTTATAGCAAAGTTTAATTTCCAATTTTAAACAACATAATATTAATCAAGAAACTAGTGTATCCACGGGGTAGTGGTAGCTGATTGTTTATTTTCTAATGACGTTCTTAATGTTCAGATTTCTTACTGGTTTCACATTTAATGGTTCAAATTGTTTGTTTAGCGAATAGATGTTTGAATGGTTCAGACATTTGCCTTTGAATGATTAAACGCTACACAGAGTTTGAATGGTTAAGAACTTAAGACCTTTAATCTGAATTGGTGAGACATTTTCCTCTGAATGGTTAACCATTATACTGGCTCTTAATGGTTCAGACATCTTACTGGCTCAACACTTAATGGTTCAGACCTCTTACTGATTCAACATTTAACCACTCAGAAGTTGCTAAACAGCCCCTAAGTCTGTTACACATCAAACGTGGAATATATTCTTGTTTTAATTAAGAGTAAATTTCCATTTTAGTCCTCGAGGTTTGTCCCAAATTGCAATTTTAGTCCAAATAGTTTTTTTCCTCTGGGTCCCTGAGTTTTCCATTTTCTTGCCATTTTGATCATATTGACTAACTCCGTTAAAAAACCTCAGTTTTAACCAGGGGTATTCTTGACATTTTCGTAATACTTATAATACTAATAATATTTATAACATAAAACACAAAAAAAACTAACTTTATTTTTTGTTTATGTAAAATCTTATTAACACCCCTACCTTCACCCACTCGCTCTCGTTCTTCATCCCTTTACTTTCTTTCTCTCCACAACCACCGGTGCCAGTGCTACCGCCACCGATCCACAGTCATCACCCACTCCCGGCACTCACCTCCGCCAACCACCGTCACTGACCTCGGCCACCAAAACATCCACCACAACGTCAGTTAACCTAGGGGCACCTTCACCACCGTCACCGACCTCCACCCCATCACAACGTTAGTTTTTTTTTGTGTTTTATATTATAAATATTATTAGTATTATAATTATTACAAAAATGCCAAGAATACCCCTTGTTAAAACTGAGGTTTTTTAACGGAGTTAGGCAATGTGATCAAACTGACAAGAAAATGGAGAACTCAGGGACCCAGATGAGAAAAAAAATATTTGGACTAAAATAGCAATTTAAGTCAAACCTCAAGGACTAAAATAACAATTTACTCTTTAATTAAAAACAATTAAAATTATTATTACTTTTTATTTTAAGAAACAGACTAGAGCATATCGATCAATTTCGTCAAAAATTTGTTTGTAGTTTCCCACTACACATCCTTCTTCATTCTCTGGCAGTTGATCAACTTTTTGAAAAAAAAAAACACTTATTTTTATTCCAGATTTTCTCTACATTGATTCTCCACTAATTTGGCACTTATAGTCCATCCACGTTTCGACTAAA
The DNA here is from genome assembly GCA_947069175.1 of Scalesia atractyloides. Classification (NCBI taxonomy): domain Eukaryota; kingdom Viridiplantae; phylum Streptophyta; class Magnoliopsida; order Asterales; family Asteraceae; genus Scalesia; species Scalesia atractyloides. The sequence continues at coordinate 3,422,310 of CAMTDV010000010.1, forward strand.
ATACCCAAAATCGATTCGATCCAAAATCAAATCTTGAATACTAGTGTTGACTTATGTTGACTTACACATTTTATCGCCAAATTCAAGTGACAACAAAAACCCTCACAATTGATATAATACCTTTGAAAGACATTTCGTTGTTTGTAATCAGTCCAAGACGAACTAGGAATTTATTAAAGTCCTTAAATTCCGAATATGGTAAAGTAGCTCCTAGGTGCGGAATGACCCCTTTGATGGGCGTCACAATGACTCTATTTGCGGTATTTCTATCTATTATTTAAAAATTTATAATTCTTTCGTTTTATTGGATGGAATATCACTGAATTAGATCTATAAGAACCCCAAAGTCCTAGCTTTTCAAGCTTATTCTGTTTGGTAGTTCGACCGTGGAATTTCTTGGTTTCTGTATTTATGGAATATGAGTGTGTGATTTGTTATAATTGATCCTATTAATAGTACAGAGAATGGGTTTGTCATCTTGATAGAGATGTTTTTCCTTCGTTGGATTTTTTTCTGTATCTGGAACACGAATTATATGAAATAGATTAAGAAATATTTGAACTATGAACCATACTTAATATTCAAACCTCACGGCCAGACTTCAGTTTTTTTTCCAAGGATTATAATTTAGAAATGTAATTCGAAATTGTTTCTTATTTCAAATGCATGTTTATACTTATTTTGACTCAAAGACAAATCTTTCTTCGGATTTTTTTGGTGATTATCTATTCGTGGAATAGGTGATGATTTGATAGTACTTACTCAGGGAATCTTTGGGCTTAACTTGGTATTTTTATTGAATCATTGTGATTTTAGTATGAATATGGGGTTTGAATCGATTCATAAGATCTTAACAAAAGAGTTTTTATCAATAATAAATAAAACAAATATAATCTTTCTATACTAATAAATGAAAATATTTTTTGGACACGTGTCACTTTCTCACCATCTTTTCCTATTTATCTCGCATATTAAATTAAATAATAATAATAATAATTTTAAACAAAATATTAGATAAGAATACATAATAAATAATTTTAAAAAAAGTTTTTTAATTATTTTATCAACCATCGTCTTTAACTTTTTATTAAACATTCTATTAAAGTCTTAATTCTTTCACATATATTTCTTAACTCTCATACAAATATTATTATGTTAAACGTTTTTTGTGTTTTATTTTTTAATGTTTCACTTATCTTTCATTAGGGGTGCGACATGCCGTGTTTATGAGTTAGCGGGTCCAACCTGGAACGAATCCTAACCCGAACCGAACCCGAATCCAAACATGAACTGGACCTGAAAATTGTGTCAGACAGACGAATCCAAACACAATACGCATATTATATGTTGATACGAACACAACCCTTTTTAAACCAAGTTTATTTTTTCGCATATTAAATATGAAACTTTACATTTTTACAACAAAAAAAGTCCAGATTTATATATAAAAAAATACATTTTAATAATAAAAATTATATTTCAATTAAAATATTATACCACGTTTCTATTTATTAGCAAGTAAATAATTAGAGTAAACTTCCGTTTTGCTCCCTATGGTTTGGTCACTTTAATGGTTTTGCCCCAATCATTTAAAAATAGTCATTTTCCTCTAATAGTTTGCTATGTTTTCTCCATTTTGCTCCGCGCCTCTAACTCCATCCAAGTTGTCTGTTATCTGAAAGAGTATTTTGGTAACTTTAGGTTATATAACTAAGGGTATTTTAGTAATTTTAAAGATAAAGATTTAATTATTTATTAGATTTATATACATCACCAAAACCATACAAACACAATACTCTCTCTCATCTCACCCAAACCAGCACCACCGGGCATCACCACCTGTAACTACCACAATCAGTCGACCATCTAAAACCCACCCCTACATGTCAGTAAACAAAAACAACACCCAAAATCCCAAATTGGTACCCAACCCCAAATCGGAACCCACCATCTTCATCTTCAACCCTAACAAAAACCACAAACACCGGCCACCCATCATCATTTTCATCTGTAACCCTATACCTTAAAACCCCCAAATCCCCCATCTGCCATTTTTAATGCTTATCCAACCGTCACCACCAACCGGATCTTCCCAATGCTTATCCACAATCACCGGTAACACCACCGGCGGCCTCACCCCTTTCATTCTACTTTTCCCCTAACACCAACCCCAATTACTTCAATCCGGTAACTGATTGATCAGGGAACAAAGAACTGTCGAGTGACGGCGACTAGGGTTCTGGTCAGATTTTGAAGCCCTAAAAGCGTGGTACGACGGCGACGGTAGGACTTCCAGGCGGAGCAGGTTAGTAGTGGTGAGTAATGATATCGCTGGATTCGATTTGATATGGGTTTAAACCCTAATCACTCGCCGGATTTGGTTGTGCTCTTGTGTGTGAGAGATAGAGAGGGGGAGAGAGAGAACACTGGCAAGTGGTGACAGTGGCGGTGGTGTGGCTGATGATGGTGATGTCGGTGGTGGCTGTTGAGGGTGGTGGTATCGTGGTTGCTGGTGTAGGGGTGCCTGATGTTGATGGGCAACTAATTGTTTTTAGAGGGATAAAGAGATGAGAGGCGCTATATATATAGAAAGGATTTTTGGAGTTAATAATAAATAAAAATTAAATACTCATATCTAAAATTACCGAAATACCCTCACCTATAATTAAAATTATTAACTGAGTTAGAGGCGGGGAGCAAAATGAAAAAAACATAGCAAACTATTGGAGGAAAATGGCTATTTTTAAATGATTGGGGCAAAACCATTAAAGTGATCAAACCATATGGAGCAAAACGGAAGTTTACTCAAATAATTATTTTACACCAACCTAAAATAAAAGAATGAATATACACAAGAAAAAAAAAACATATTTGTAATCATGTGAAACTTAACTACATAAAAGATAGTAAATTGTTTTAAACTTATCAATATATCTGTATATGAGAAAAAAAAAGTTTATAATGTTACCAATTAAGAAATTTATTAAAACAATATATCTGTGTACTTAAAGTTTATTATTTTCTTAACTCTTGATGAATTAAATAATATACTTTAAAAAGTTTATTATTTTCTTTAACTCTTGATAAATTAAATAATATACTTTTAAAAGGAAATTATTTCTATCCAATAAAAATAGGAGTGAGAAAAAGTAAGGGAGTATTTGACAACTTCTGAATAATTAAGTGTTGAATTAGTAAGAGGTCTGAACTAGTAAGTGTTGAACTAGTAAGAGTTCTGAACCATTAAGAGTCAGTATAATCCTTAACCGTTCAGAGGCAAATGTCTGACCTGTTCAGATTAAAGGTCTTAACTATTCAGACTCGGTATAATGCTTAATCATTCAGAGGCAAACGTCTAAATCATTCAGACATCTGTTCGCGAAACAAACAGTCTGAATCATTAAGTGCTGAACCAGTAAGATGTCTTTATTAAAAGCTAAACAAACATCCCCTAAGTTTTTATAAAATGCCCATTTTGGTAAATATTTTGCAAGGTACCCATTTTGATAAATAAGTTTTCTAACAATACCTAGTTAGGAAAAAAACTCCTCAAAACAAGATAGTATTTAGAGGAAACATTAATGAAAGTTTACTTTCCGATTTTATAAGTTCATCTTTGTCGAATTGTTTCATGTTAAAACCTATTTGTTACACACACTCACATTACACGACTCCAAATGTAAGAATAATACGTCCAGAAATATTTCGCTTGCTAGTAAAATTTATTTCAAGCTACATGGCATCTTTGCGGTTATACATATGACCGCACACATACAATAGCATAAGCAGGGGTTTGTTGTTCTTCGGTCTGTGGAATTCGTTGGAATTTTCTTTATATAAAATGTTAGTATTTTAGAAAAAATATGCGTTGGACTCCTAGTTGTGTTTAGTAGAAAATAAATAATTTCGTGATAACATTTCGAATAATAAATTCCGATTCTCCCAAAGTTTCTTATATATATATATATATTTTCTGTTCCATCTTAATATGATAAGATTTTGTATGATCGATATTGGATTCATTAATTAGTTATACAATCCATTTTGTCACGGAGTTACTTCTGACTCTCGTGCGGCACTTAGATTGATTCTAAGTTAAGCCTTTCGATTGAGTTTGTTTAAGTATGGCAGCGAAAGTCTTATGTTTATGATATCACAAGAGCGATTTGTAGTGCAATACTACAAGAAAGATGGTGTTTTGATTACTTGAACAAAGTTACAAGTACAAAGTGTTTACAAGAAGTTAGGTTATGAATGAGTTATGAGGGGTGATCTCGAAATGAGACCTAACACTTATTTATACTAGTTTACTACCAATTCTAGAGAATTCTCAATCTAGAGAGTTCCTTACAAAATATCCAAGATATTTATGAGCTGAATGCTAGAGCATTCTTGCCAAAATATCATTTCTGAGTGATTTCATGATGATTCTCGAGAGTTCTTGGCAACAACTTTGGGCAGAATTATGCAGCCCTTTCTAGACTCTTCTGAGGCCCTTCAAGGCTGATCTAGGACCTTCTAAGGATGCCAAAACGTTCTAGTATTGCGTAGGTTGTTCCGGAGACTTCCGAGCAGCCTTAGACGCTTCCTTAGTGTTCCATAAACTTCCGGAATGCTGAAATTTTGAGCTGAATTTTAGCGGGGCGTGACAATTTGCTCCTATGTAAAGCTTTCAATGTCTTTAGTTTATTCACGAACACTTTCTTTTATGGCAATTACATATATTACACTTTTTACAAGAACTTTTTTTCCTAGTGCCGATTTTAAGTTGTGGTTTGTGCATATGAGTGAATGTATCATCATATTGTCCATTTGGTATCGCAATTATCAAATTATGTTGCATGATCGATATTGGATTCATTGTGTTTTGTGCAATCAACACTAAGGAGGTATATTATATCGAACCCGTTTGATTGAAGCTGTACGGACCCGTGAACCGGAATATGACTCATGCATGTGTATCCAACCATGCACAATCTCTATATATATATATAGCTGTACGGACCCGTGAACCGGAATATGACTCATTATGGTTGGATACACATGCATGAGTCATATTCCGGTTCACGGGTCCGTACAGCTATATATATATATATAGAGATTGTGCATGGTTGGATACACATGCATGAGTCATATTCCGGTTCACGGGTCCGTACAGCTTCAATCAAACGGGTTCGATATAATATACCTCCTTAGTGTTGATTGCACAAAACACAATGAATCCAATATCGATCATGCAACATAATTTGATAATTGCGATACCAAATGGACAATATGATGATACATTCACTCATATGCACAAACCACAACTTAAAATCGGCACTAGGAAAAAAAGTTCTTGTAAAAAGTGTAATATATGTAATTGCCATAAAAGAAAGTGTTCGTGAATAAACTAAAGACATTGAAAGCTTTACATAGGAGCAAATTGTCACGCCCCGCTAAAATTCAGCTCAAAATTTCAGCATTCCGGAAGTTTATGGACACTAAGAAAGCGTCTAAGGCTGCTCGGAAGTCTCCGGAACAACCTACGCAATACTAGAACGTTTTGGCATCCTTAGAAGGTCCTAGATCAGCCTTGAAGGGCCTCAGAAGAGTCTAGAAAGGGCTGCATAATTCTGCCCAAAGTTGTTGCCAAGAACTCTCGAGAATCATCATGAAATCACTCAGAAATGATATTTTGGCAAGAATGCTCTAGCATTCAGCTCATAAATATCTTGGATATTTTGTAAGGAACTCTCTAGATTGAGAATTCTCTAGAATTGGTAGTAAACTAGTATAAATAAGTGTTAGGTCTCATTTCGAGATCACCCCTCATAACTCATTCATAACCTAACTTCTTGTAAACACTTTGTACTTGTAACTTTGTTCAAGTAATCAAAACACCATCTTTCTTGTAGTATTGCACTACAAATCGCTCTTGTGATATCATAAACATAAGACTTTCGCTGCCATACTTAAACAAACTCAATCGAAAGGCTTAACTTAGAATCAATCTAAGTGCCGCACGAGAGTCAGAAGTAACTCCGTGACAAAATGGATTGTATAACTAATTAATGAATCCAATATCGATCATACAAAATCTTATCATATTAAGATGGAACAGAAAATATATATATATATATAAGAAACTTTGGGAGAATCGGAATTTATTATTCGAAATGTTATCACGAAATTATTTATTTTCTACTAAACACAACTAGGAGTCCAACGCATATTTTTTCTAAAATACTAACATTTTATATAAAGAAAATTCCAACGAATTCCACAGACCGAAGAACAACAAACCCCTGCTTATGCTATTGTATGTGTGCGGTCATATGTATAACCGCAAAGATGCCATGTAGCTTGAAATAAATTTTACTAGCAAGCGAAATATTTCTGGACGTATTATTCTTACATTTGGAGTCGTGTAATGTGAGTGTGTGTAACAAAATATTTTATCTTGTATAAACAAACTTATTGAAAACATCGTTTAAATAATCTAGTATCCGTACAATAAGAAAAGTTTCTAACCTATCATTTGTAGTTTGTAAAAGAAACGTTTAAACAAATCCAAGAACTAATAACTATCGAAAATACTTTAAACAACGCTTAGTATTATTTTAAAAAAACAAGATACTTGGCAAAAGTATCTTCTTATATGGAGCATTTGAATTTTATCAAAATAAAATAGTTTATCACATTTCATAGCAAATCAACATCAGATAAAAAGAACTAATTTTCTTACTTTAAAAAGTTATAATTTAAAAATATAATAAATTTAAATAATATGGATTTCAAATGAAATACTTGTAAAAGTTACGTATACCGACATTGAAAGCCGATACAGAAACAAAACCAAATACGTAAGCCTAAACATTTTAAATATCATTAAAAATCTTATAATCTTTAAAAGAAAGGATTGTTGAAACGATTATCCTTAAATAAAGTTTAGATTCAAATTCATATCTATTAATTAATCAATATTTATAAGTTATTCTTTAGTCAAAATAACAACTTGACATGTTGATGTCAAGTTCGGCCGAACTTGCATATGCAAGTTCGCCCGAACTCATCTTCACTACCAGCGAACTTGTCTCTCTATATATAGGTGTGTTGTGCATTTGTCATTTAAGTTTTTGGCATCCCTACGGGGAGGTGCTGCCGGATTCTCTCCAGGAACTCCGGCAGCTAGACTTATAAAGATGTATACTCTTTCGGTATGAATGAAGACTTCCGCTGCATTCTGCTTCTACTCCTTTCTATAATAACATTCTACCGAATCGGTTTACGTTTATCCACTAACTTCCGTCTAGAACCTCCTGATCACGGACCTTCAGATTTACATAAATTTATATAGAAATTGATCTTGATATTCATGTTTTCGTGTTTGTGATTGATTTTGATTGATGAATTCAGCGGTTTAGGCACGTAGAAATACAACCTAGACTTAGGATTTAATTCGAATCGGTTAATCTTAGGGTTTTCGGTTTGAATCTTGTTTTTAGAAATAAATCCAGCTTAATCAGTTTTTAAAATCAGTAAACTAAAACTTGCATCCTCATCTTTTGAATCGATAGATGATTTAGGTGTGCTAGGTTATTAGCTAATCGTTGTTGGGTAGATTGGGTGACCGACAACTCGGGCTCATTTATTTCATCGCGTTTAGGGTTTCCTAGGATTTCAATTCTCAAAGTTTGGTTTGCTTTGCGAATAGAGGGTCTTGGGTACGATAGTTTCCATAAACTTGATATTAGTGGGATTTGGTATCGATAGGTCGAGCCGGTTCGTTCTAGCACTTCACATTTCGTCTGTATCTTTCGGTTAATCATCTCTAGCGGGAGGTTATTCGGGTAGATTAGGATATTTTGCCACTGCCGTAGTCAGGATAGCGTTGCATGATTTTGGGGATTCGACACCTAGGTAGTCTTTTCTCATCATATTTGATCTACACTTTGCTCTGAGTTCGTTTGCGTGTTGCTTTCGTTAGCCTTATCACCATTTTCATAATTAATTAGGTTATTAGATAAACATCAAAATCAAACTCAAACTCAAACTTGATTTTGTATTCGATAATAGTTCGGTATCTAGGGTTTGCTCATAGTGTCCACGGATTGATATCCGGTCTTGCCATCTACGCTACATTGCGACCGGTGCACTTGCCAATTGTGTGTGATTTAGTTTGCGATTCCATTTTAAAAACTTGTTCGAATTTAATATATACATTTTCACACATCACGTGCCCACCGGAATTTAGATATAAATTCGGGGTGTGACACCCGCTATCCAATACCATGTGTCACACCCCAACCGATGGCGGAAACATCGAGGCGGGACAAAATAGATTGCTCATTGCTCACAAAACTGATTGCGATAATAATTAATTAACTCCAATTTCATTTCATAAATAAGATTGTCATACAATACAAGAGAAAATCAAATTACAACAATAATCATGGCAAAATTTGATACAACATTAATAAACCTAACGTCTATGTGTGTATCTAGTCATCAACGCTACTCCAATTTCATAGCATTATCTTCATCAACCAGTAACATGTTTTAAAATAGAGTTCAATGCAAAAGCAAAGGCGAGTACACAAGTTTTGGTGATACATAGCATAAGTATGAAAATGTATAACTCAAATCCACATGGTAATCGTTATGTAAGGTAAATGCTAATCATGCAATACTAGATCAAACCCCGAGTTTCCACAAAAGTTTACGAGATCGAGCTTCCCTCGTCACAAAAGCGACGAGACTAAAGTGAGTATAATAATCTTAACATAACCCCGACAGGTGGTGTGCTACTCCTATAGCGCTATATATGATAAGTTGGGCTAGCTAAGTTAATGATCAAGCATGTATAATTCTAGCATGTATCTAAGCATAACAAGTATTCATGTATTAAGGATAGAGTATGTAAAAGCATGAATTTGTGATAAGTGTATTTTTATAAGTAAACATGTTACAACCCAAAAGTGAGAAAGCGGTAAAGGGGTCGGGTGTACTCACGGTTTTGCTAAAGTGTCCCACTTAGAGAAATCCCGCGAGCTTGTTGTGATTAGGGTTTGGCACCTTGTCCTTCTACAAGAAGAACATAGTTATGAGTATAACGGAATATTCAGATTATTCGAGCAAGATTTAAAGGGAATGAGAGTAAAGTATTATAGTATGAAAATAATCACTAAGGTATAACACTTGTTCTTGACACTATGAGAACCCAAATGGGTTTGATGTGATTTCATAGGTTCGAGACCTATTAGAATCGTGACAAGGAACTACACACTTTAGTGATAAAACGTATTAACTTGATAGGTGATTAATTAGTCATTTATCAAGGGTTCGGTTTTGTTTCATTATAGAGTCCATAGATTTACATATAGATATATAGTCATGTGGGAGGTGGGAGGATGAACCATCCACTTGGGAACCTCTTGGTGTCATGTAAGTCAAGTGGGAAGTGGGAGGTTTAACCATCCACTTTGGAACCTTGATTGGATTCACCACTACACAAGTGTCATAGACACAAGGAGGGTCAAGAACAATATGAATAACAAGAATGTAAGTATGTTCACTATACCAAGTAGCCAGGTGAGCTACAACCCGAGGAGCTGACGTCGACACAAGTCGAATGCTAGGCGGGGTTGTGTCACTTTACAACTAGCAAACTAACTTGGGATAATGGTGAAAATCATCAAGTGATATGTGGTCTCAAAGTTAGGATAGCCCAAGCTAACCAAGATGGACACACATGAACAAGTTCATAAACTTGCATCACTTGTGAGCTTAAAGCTCTAAGAAAACAGAATATTTGTGAGGATAAATCATCTAGTTTGAATGTCTCAAACTTGTTTTTAAGCCTAACCAACCACAAGTAGTGTTATAAGCATTAGGACATAGGTTTGAGATGAGTTAGACTCAAGTTTGATAAGATTAAACAAGTTTTGAAAGAGTTTAAAACACAACAGAAAGTTTTGGAAACTTTAGGTGCATTTCCAGGTCTGGATTCTCCATGGAGAACCCTAGGATTCAAACCTAAAGTTTATCCAAGTATTTAGAAAGAAGAATCAAGTAAAAGGAACAAGATTTGAGCAAGTTATGCTCACTTTTGTGTGAAGGTATGAATCTACTCAAAAATTTTTGATGTTGCAAAGATTTGGAGCGATTTAGGAAGGATTAGAAGGTTGTGAAAGTGTAAAATGGCTTAGAGGAGTGTTGTATTTATATGGGAGAAGGTTGTGTTAGTTGGGAGGTGTTTAAAGAGGGTTTAAGGTGATTAGGGAAGATGGATTAAGTGGATTCGTGCATAATCCGCGGTTTTGAAACAAGTTGTCCCGCCCAGGACCCCTTGCGGACCAGGTCCGGGTGAGAATGTTGTTTTTGTTTGTTTTGTTCAAAGCTGACGGGTTTATTAGTTATATTAATGTAGTTTATGAATGAATAAGGCATTATAAGTATAATTGTTGTGTCACAATGTATATGTATGAATAAAATGTTCGAGATGGAGCATAAACATCACATATAATGTATGCATAAAGTATAAGTGTCGCGTATTCACAAGTATGTCACGTTTTTTAGTACGAGTATTAAGTATAAGCATGTATGGTTAAGTATAACAAGTATAGAGATAAAATGTATAGTCCATTATGATTCAAGTCTCGATTACAAGGGTTACAACGAAAATGCGGATACGAGACACAAAGGTTTCCAATAATAGAAATATAAGGCTAGCTTTCTAAATATGGAAAGTATGAAAAAGCGAGGCGTTACACCATTGGGCATTGAAGGAGGTCCTAGTAAGCTTGAACCAAGTTTTCGCAGGATCTATAGACTGAACGAGACAATAACTTTACCAAACCACCATTCTAACCCCCTTCCAAGTAGTTAACGCGCTTTATATTAGACCGTAAAGACACGAATGAGCAAATCAATGACATCATGAAGAAATGGTTAGGAAAATTCACTTTCAACATAAAAAGGTTAGGAAAATTCACTTTCAATATAAGAAACTAGTTATTAAAGTCATTAATACAAACCCAATTAAAAAGTAGCCAAAAGATTAAAAATCAAAAGTAATACATAAAAGATTTGTCTTCACCAAGTGATATAAGGGATTAGCCAAACATGCCCTTTGATTGAAAAGAACTCTTACGATCAATCTTGGATCCCGAGACTATTACACACTCTATAGATGAAGGATGGATGATGGTGGTGGGTGTTGGTGGAGTGGTGGCAAAGTGAGAGAGAAGTGGTTTTCCAAGGGATGCTTTTGAAGGGAACCAAGCACCCCTGTTTATAGGCAGAACAGAGCCCCGGCCACGGTTCCGTGCCTGCTGGGCACGGCCCGTGGCCCCTTCCTTTCTCTTCCTTCATTAAATGCAGTTATCAGCAGATGGCCCCACACAACCCCGTGTCTCCTGGACAAGGCCCTGTGGTCAGAGTACTACTGTATTATAAAGATTTTGCGAATCTAAGCATTGACCACGCCCGTGCCTGCCGGACACGGCCTTGTGTTGGCTTGAATTCTGCTTTTTGTCTTTTCTGCAGGATCTATAGTTGACCACGACCCATGTCTGGTTGGACACGACCCCGTGGTGAGCTTCTATTTTTCTTGTTTTTGTTCTTGGGATGCTGCCGAGGGGCCGGGCATGTCACGCTATTCTTTCTTCTTGTATTTTGTGTTGGTTTTAGCCGCTAATTTGCTTCTTTTGTTCTTTTAAGCTCTTTTGGTCCTGTAAATTAAAAAGGAACAAATAAACGTGCTTTTTCCAACATTAGTACTGAAAAGAGTCGGCTTTACGTCTCGTTTAATGTAATTTATATGTTGCATTTTGTACACACATACTCTCTGAACTCTTACAAAAACTTCAGCAATCAATTACCTTATCTGCCTTTCACTGTTTGACATCACTTTTGCCAACCAAATTATTTCAATATTCAAAAACTCTCTAAAATTTTAAAAAAAATACATTTATATGTATACGGGCGTATAACCTTATACGTCCCGTATACATATTTTAATTCCCAAAAACCTATTCAAACCTCACAAAATATATCCACCTGGTCGTATAACGTTATATTGCTCGTATACTGTTGTATACGGGTCGTATAAAGATTATACGGCCCGTATACATGAAAACAAAACAAACATTCCACTGCAAACATCACTGTGCAACAACATTCTGTACGGATTGTATAATCTCTATACGGGTTGTATAATCTTATGTGACCCGTATATAATAGGGGATGTGAAAATAAGAAATTAGGGGTGAGTGAATAGTCGATGCATTGTTTTATCCACAACTAAATATTCCAGTGGGCTAGTTTTGAACTGAACGTGGATTTCAGAAAGTTGATTTTGACTTTCTAATTCTTTCTTTTCTTTGTTCAAAATACACCGGTAAATCTGTTCCAGGTTTAACGTTTAATTATATAAAATAGACTAATAAAGTAATGCGACTATCAACATTTACAAAAGGTAAATGATTCCGATCTTGATATAATTACTCTTATTGGCCTTTTTTAGAAGAAAAAATTTAGTTATATATAATTACTGAAAAAAAGTTTCATCACAAACAGCAGAGATAATTTCATATTATTTTAATCAAACATTATATTAGCGTTTACGATTCGTGCACTTACAACTAATGATGTGAGTGTAGTTTACTTAAAACTAGTGGTGTAACTGAAAACTAGCTAAATGATCCTAAGCTGTTTAAGATCGGCTCATTAAAAGCTCAAATTAAGTCAAATTTAAATGAATTTGAGTTTGATGAATATCATTAAATAAACAAGCTCGGGCTTCTATACTGAACTTAATTATGCTTGCTAGCCTATTATTTGGATACAAGTTAATTTTGAAAATATAATAATTATCCCTATATTAATTCATAAAAATTTTTCTACTCACGTAAACGCTATTCCTTTTCTTTTAATCCTTATACTTTTTTTCATTTACCCTTTTAACCCTTTTCATTTTTTACATAACCCTATCGTTTTTTTCGTTTACACTTTTAACCATATATTACTCATTTTTACATATGTGTCACAAACATTTTCTATTTAACCTACACATTTTTCCACTTTCAACTTTGGTCTTATGTACTTTACATCTTTTAAAAATTTTCGTTTTACAATCGTTCTAGATTTTGCAAGTTAAAACGCTACAACACGCGTGTGTGGTTCAAGGTTTTTACGTCAATATTTTTACGGTTTAACTGTTAACAGCTCCCTTGAAACTCACAGTTTCTAAGCCGACTTAATTATTCTTTTGCAAGTTTAAGTTTTTCGGTCTAATTTTTGCGAGTTAACACACCGTAACGTCTGTGCATGATTCATCACTTTTATGTTTACTTTTTGTTCGGCTTAAAGGTCCCGGTGCAAAGTGTGGGTCATAAAACTAGTTATTACTATATTTAAAAAGTAATTGAGTGAATTAGGCTATAGGGTGTGGGCGCATGGTTGGATCATCAAACGCCACGTACGACCATTAGTGGATTGCTACACCATCCCCTTGCCTCATCCACCATGATTCCCATGGATTAAACCATGAGAGCCATAAGACTCCTTTCCATGTTTAATATTTCCTTTCCTTTTCACAAAATAAATTGAAATAAGAGAATAGTGGTTTGGGTCTTGACCACACCATTAGGGTAGTGGTTTTGAATGATAGATTAGAAGTAGGTTATATGACGCTGATGTTAAGGGTCATGGCCTCATAGCCACACCCTATAGCCTTATAAACAAGTCAAACTGAAAGTCAAACTTAAACTTGCATAACTCATCCGACTTACTAGTTAAATACATATAAAAAAATAAAGACATATATAAAAAAGTAAACAAATGAGTACAAACTCTTAAAACTTGTTTTATTAAAGAAAAAACTTTTATGTCAATGTAAGTTTCAAACAAATATATTTGTGTTTGTATATCATATTAATGTTTTTTTTCATGAAACTAGAATATAAAAAGGTTTGCATAGATAGCTATCACAACCTGACTCATTACGTCCAGCATTAAAAAAAATTATGAACCTGTTGAAAGTATTAATTTCAATGTATCACAAAAAATGTTGCAAATGTTACTAAACAAGTTGTTAGATTTATAGACAAAAAATTAAATACAAAGTATCTTAGATTTATAGACAAAAAATCAAATACAAAGTATCTTATCGTACGAATGGAGTAGAAAAGTAAAATAAAACACGGTGACATTTTTGTAATTATTTTACTTGTAGGGTAATTATCAAAATTACTCTACAAGTGATCTTGTAGGGTAATTTTGATCTTGTAGGGTAATTATGATGTTGTGGGGTAATATTAATCTTATAGGATAATTTTGTAGAGTATCAAAATAAACATTCCACAAATGATCTTGTAGGGTTTTGATCTTGTGGGTAATTACGATTAAAATAATTACAAAAATGACACCGCGTTTTTTACTTTTCCATGTCATTCGTACGTTTTGTATGATAAGATAATTTGTATGATATCTTTACTCTAGATTTATACGATGCATTTGGATAGTAAATTGAGAGGAAGTATTGATATATATATCACTTTTATATCCAAATTGAATGTTTAGTTTATTATTTGTTTAATCCTTTGTTTTATATTTCTCTGTGAGGAATATGTATGTATCTTGAGCCTAAGTTGTTGCTGCTGATGGGCCAGCTTGGTTTGCACGCGGGTCACATGCGGGTCGTTTTGGATATGGAGCAGGTTGTATAGAAAGAGAGGAGAGAGATCAGTTTTGTGGCTCATTCTCTCGATTCTTCTGATTTCGGTTCTTTGCATCGTTTACCATTTGTTTCTAAGGTTTCATCATATTGCGAATATGTAATTGTTCATCTTGTAGTCGAGAGTTTTAGCCGTTGTCTTGTGTCATCAGATCACCGTGTTGATGATTCGGTCTGCATTTCATGTCTGAAACATTTGTATTTTTCGCGTCTGAAATTCATTATGACCCGTTATCAAAGTCTAGTATTAAACAATGTAACTGTTACATGTTTTTGGGCTTCTAGCATCTTGCTAGTCCCTTGTTGTACATCGCATTGTTCGAAAAGAAAAAAAAAATAATGGAACTAACAATATCAAAACATTAGGAATTCGCCAAATATCATGAGCCAGGCTCAGAACATAAATTATTTTTAGTTTCCTTTTCAGGTGCAGGTCAAAACAAGCTCAAGTTCACCAGCTTCTCTCACTCTAAATTCCACTTTTAAAAATATACCCATAATACACTTTCATTTACATAAAACTACAAATTAAAATTAAAAAAAAAACTATTACCCAGCAACAGGTCCCAGCAGTGATCACTAAAGCCATATCGATCATTCGAAGAAGTAAGGGTCCTACACGTGTAGCATACCATACGAAGATGCTGTTCCTAAAGAAGCATGTAGACCTTTACATCGTTTTCCTGAAAATAAGATGTAAAAGTTAGCCGAAAATGTTGAATTTCAGCAAAGAAAGAAACAATTAGTCCATCTCCAAATGCATATAAGTAGAGGTGACAAAATAAACAAGTAGGTAACGGGTCAAAATGGATTCTAGTTAGATGGGGGCCAAAATGGCTAAGGTCATAACGGTATCCAGTTAAATACACATTTACACATTATAGACTGATCATGATGCAAATCAACCCAACCGTTAGTAAAATGTATCAAAATGATTCAAAATCCATTTGACCGTCTATTATTTGGGAATAAAACATGCCAAAATGGTACAGAAATTGAGAACACTCAATGTTTATAGCTATAGGTGGCTAAAAGGTACTTATACACGGGTCAATAAAGGTTACGCTTTATCTCTAACATCTCAAAAAGTTAAACTCAAACAAAGTAGATACAGAATAAACGGGTCGAATTCATCCAAAATATATTTTTAATGTATATAACCTCTTTAACAGTTTTATTCAGACTGTTGGATAGTTCCTGAACTAATTTTTGTTATCATATTTAACAGGCTAACTTTTTATGATCATCCACACTGCCCGTTACCCAACCACCCATTTTGCCACTTCTATACAAAACTGGTATAATTTGGTGCAAGTCGGTTCGATCCGGTTGACTGCCCAGTTTTTTGTCTATTTTTTTGAATTTCGTAGCATAAATATTAAAAAAATCATAATAATAACGATAACTTTTATTAGAAAAAATAGGAGGCTGTAAACATTAGATGAGAGTATACATCTGAAAATTTTTGAAGTATTTTCACCTTATGCTAGGGGTGACACTACCACGAAAAAATAAACATGTTTTGGGTTGTCATATCTAACCCGTTTAATAAACATGTGTTCAGATTGACCTGTTTAACCCGTTTACGACCCATTTATTACAACCTGCCAACCCGTCTTAACACGTTTACAACACAATTACAATGTGTCAACCCGTTTGGCTCGTTTAGCTAAATGGGTCATGTTAGGGTTACGCAAATTTAAGCGTGTCTGGGTTAGGTTTGATGTCTGACACAGATAAATACAAGGTTGTGGCGGCAAACAATAAGTCAATGCACCAATCCGTCAAGCCGACATGACTGGCAACCCTACTTTTAGCTAAGATTTCAAATTTGACATGTTAACGATAAAATGCAACCTAAAGTGACCACTTTTCACAAAATAAAAAAGAGCAAACATCCAGAAATCAAACTTACAAGAATTCAAATCGTTACATGTATCATCGACGATCACGGTCTGCTTTTTCCTTAGCAATCTGCTGCTTCTGCTTTTCAACTAACTTATCAAGAGCAGCTTGAACAGCATCATGCCCACCAATAAGCAACCGCGTAATAACTTCTGGATCTTTCTCAAACCGGGCCTCTTCAAACTCCTTTCGGGCATTTGCTCTGAGAACATCCCGCCACAAAATACCATGTGAATCAGGCCACATGAAATAACGGGTCGCACGAATTATGTCTCGATAGAGGCCCATTACTTCACGACGGGTGCTTGTAAGTTTTTGTCTTGTCAAAATCTCATCTTCACTATCGTCAATACTTTTCTTTTTCTTGACTACATGTCGATCCAGAAGCTCTTCCACAGTGTCCGGCCCATTATTCAAGAAATTCCGACAGTGCAAGTGGTTAAAATATGGTTTGGGCTGAAGAGAAATTGCGAGGGCCCGATGTTTCCAAATAGCAGCTGCCATTGTTCTGTGCCATGAGCCATGAGGTTTAATGCAAGAATACAAAAACTTATTATTCTGTAGGACAATCAAATGGTCAAAAATTCATAACTTATGTGAAGCAGATAACAATTTATCATAAAAAAATGAGACACTAGTTATGCCAAACGGTTACGCCATTTTCTAAACACCGAATCATTCAGATTTAGTTATGGTTCTGTTAAGACACTTTCTAAACATCGAATTTCTAGGTTCGTGTCATAACCGAATAACTAAACCATAACCGATTGCTCGGTTATGGTCTTATTATATAAACGTTTAATTTTAACATTTCGTTGTATTCAAAATTTCTACCTACTTCTGGGCTTTATTCTAAACAGAGCGTTTCAACATCCTTATGAATCATCCTGATGAAATCTTTCACAGAAATTGATCAAACTTTGAAACAATTAATAGGTAAATTGACAATGCAATAAAACGTATATTGATCAAATAAGATACGACGTGAATTTTTTATTGCTGAAAACGATATTTGAATTACCTACTCTGCCTTCTCAAATGGGCGTTGAATTTGGTTCCGGTGAGCTCTAAATCAAGTTTAGTGAATGATCTGCTCGTGGCTAGCAATGGAATAGATGAAGAATTGCGAGAAACGCCTTCGTTGTTGTTGTGACTTGGGGATTAGGGTTTCTGAAAATCGATCGATCATCTAACAACGTGATACCCTCTAAATAAGATCTAAATAAGAGTAAATTGTACAAAACTTTCTTTATGTTTTCTTAAACTTTCAGGTTCCAGCCTTAATGTTTAAAAGTTGCTAAAAACAGCCTTTAAGTTTATTTTTGTTGCGGGTTCAAGCCTTTACAGCTAACCACGTTATTTTCTTCAGTTAAGTTCCCTCACATGCATAACATGTGAGGGTATATTCGTCAATTTAGTTGATCATGTGAGGGAACTTAACTGAAGAAAATAACGTGGTTAGCTGTAAAGGATTGAACCCGCAACAAAAATAAACTTAAAGGTTGTTTTTAGCAACTTTTAAACATTAAAGCTGGAACCTGCAAGTTTAAGGAAACATAAAGAATGTTTTGTGCAATTTACTCTCTAAATAATGGCTGATGTAACAAACCTTTTGAAATGTATTTCTTTTTTTGAGTTAAACGCGATTACCTTTTAAAAGGTTTTTTTTTGTTTTGAGTTAAATGTGATTTTAATCTCAGTGATTTGGGTCAATCTGTCAGTTTAGTCTAAATGTTTTATTTTTTCCTTGTGGGTTCAAAAAAGTTTCACCGTTATCATTTTAGTCAACTGGGTTAACTTCATCTATTTTTTCTGTTAACGAGAAGGGCAATTCGGTCATTTTCTATGGCCGCATTACCCTTCTAGTTAATAGAATTACATACTCGTTAACATAAAAAATTGATGAAATTAACCCAATCGACTAAAATGACAATGATGAAACCTTTTTGGACCTACATGTGAAAAATGAAACATTTGGCCTAAACTGACAAAATGACCAAAACCACAGGGACACTAAAATGACATTTAACTCTATTTTTTTTTCTATCCTAGAAGACCCTCGTTCGTGACGGGAACACAAACATTCCATAGTTGAAAACCAAGTCATCAGTTAGTCAATTTTATCAACATATCAATTATTGTTGAAACTAAAGTCGTCAATTAGTCTATCTTATTAATTAATCTGTTTTTAGTTACCATTTCGGTTTATATGGTTATATTGATGGTTTTTGGTTCGATTCGTTTAATTTCGGTTAATAGCCAAAATCGAACTTAGACTAAATTTTTTGCTTAGAAATACATGAGATGGATGTATATATATACATAAAATAGAGGTACCTAAATTTTTTGCTTAGAAATACAAGAGATGAATGTGTGTGTATATATATATACATAAAACAGAGGTACAAAATTTGAAATACATGAAGTGAATGTATAAAAGTTTGAAATATATGAAAATATTGATGTTTCGGTTAATTTTGGTTAAACGAGAAACAAAAAATCAATAACCGGTTTTTGGTTAATTCGGTTTTCATTATATAGATTTTGGTTAAGTTCGGTTCGGGTTCTTGTGTTCACCAAAGGTCGTATCGGAAGAGAATTGGGACTCGACCTTCGTCATTAATTTTGTATTCAACATAGCCATCGAAAAAAAGGAACAAGGTTAGTTGTTATTATTGAATGGCAAGCTTGAAAACTCAACAGGAGGTGATTTATTTTTTTTGTTGAGCAACAATTGAATAGCCACAAAATGTCAAAGGGAGTTTTGTGCTGCTGCGATTAATGAAAAAACACAAAGAATAGGTTTTGTTTTTTTGAGCTTTGTTTCAAAAATAACAAAGTAAACAGGAGACTATTGAAGACTTTTTTTTATTTTTGGGTTTATAAAATTGCTTCAAGTCTAAGCACCCCTCTTACTTACAGCAGACGAAACCGAAGGATGGGTGATAACGTGAATCGGGTTCCTCCTGCAAAGGAACATCTGCCTAGTCTTCCATGTCCAATGGGAATTACGCTGTTTGGGGTATGAAGATGAAGGCTATCTTCAAAGTTTATAAGGTTATTGATCAAGGAACGACAGTAGATGAGAACAAGGACTCAATTGCAACTGCCTTACTATTCCAAGCGTTACCCGAAGAGCTAACTTTGCAAATCGGTAACAGTGATTCAACAAAAGAGATGTGGGAAACCGTAAAGTCCCGCAATCAAGGCGCTGATCGAGTAAAAGAAGCGAGACTTCAAACCTTGATGTCTGAGTTTGAAGCCTTAAAGATGAAGGAACCTAGCACTGTTGCTGACTTCGCAGGAAAGATTTCAACGATGGCTTCTGGATCTACTTCTCTTAAATTGGTGATTGAAGAAGTGAAACTGGTTAAAAGGTTTCTACATGGCTTGCCGAAAAGGTTTATTCATATGGTTGCTTCTCTTGAGCAATCTCTTAACCTTAAGACAGTTGGATTCAATGATGTCGTGGCCTACGAGGAACGGGTTAAACTTAAAGAACAAGATCAACCAACTAAAGGTGATCAGTTACTTCTTTCTTATGAAGAGTGGGAGGCAAAGAAGAAAAAGGAAAAGGGTTATGAGCGGGGTAAAACGGGAGCTGAGACTAGTCAAGGTGGTCGAGGTCGGGGACGTGGTAAATCTGGAGGGCGGAGAAAGGGCAAGGAACCGGAACAAAAACAACAAAAAGACCGTTCTAAACTGAAGTGTTTTCGTTGTGACGGTTTAGGTAGATTGTCCCACACGTAAGAAAATCGAAGAAAGCAACCTTGTTCAACAAGCTGGTCCCGTACTCTAAATGGCAAGTCACGAGAAGGAAGTCGTGTTATTGAATGAAGAACGGGTCGATCCGAGAAAGTTTGCATCAATTCCACATGAATATGATACATGGTTCTTGGATAATGGGGTTAGTAATCATATGTCGGGTAACCTCGAGTGGTTTACTAACGTCGACCGTCACACGGTTGGCAAAGTAAAGTTTGGGGATGGATCGTGTGTTGAAATCAAAGGCCGAGGAATGATCATCTTGGAAGGAAAATATGGGGAACAAAGGACGTTGCACGATGTTTATTATATTCCATCACTAAATAAATAACATAATAAGCATCGGTAAACTTGACGAGATTGGGTACAAAATCACGATTCAACATGGCTTACTTTGGATGTTCGAAGAAGATGGAACATTGTTGATGAAGGTACCTCATTCACCGAATCGTATTTATAAAATTAACTTAAAAGTTGCGTCCCCAGTGTGTTTACAGGTTAAGCTAGATGACGAGGCTTGGATTTAGCATGCTCGTCTTGGGCACCTTAACTTTGAAGCACTCAAATCTTTATCCAAGCATGCAATCGGGTTGCCTACAATATCACATCCCATGCAAATATGTGATTCTTGCATAATGGGGAAGCAAACATGAGCCGCGTTCCAAAAGAAGAGTATTTACCGTGTGACCGACTCGTTGCAACTATTATACGCGGAAGTTTGTGGTCCAATCACACCGAAGAAGAATGCAGGAAATCAATACATACTCCTTGTAGTCGATGATTTTAGTCGCTACATGTGGGTAACATTGATAAAAACAAAGGATCAAGTGCCGGGTGTTCTAATCGAGTTGATTACAAGAATTGAGAACGATATTAGCAAGAAAGTTAAAGCATTACGAACCGACAACGGGGGTGAGTTTACGTCACATGTCTTGGGTGATTTTTGCAAACATAAAGGATTACGCGTCAGTTTACCGCTCCTTACACCTGCAACAAAACGGGGTGGTTGAAAGGAGAAACCGGACAATTTTGGGCACCACACGAAGTATGTTGAAGGCGAAGGGGCTGCCACAGATTTTTTGGGGTGAGGCGGTACATCACTCTATTTATCTTTTGAACCGATCACCGATAAAGGGTTTAGAAAACTCGATTACTCCGTATGAAAAGTTGAAGGGTAGAAAACCAAACCTTTCTTACTTAAAGGCATTTGGTTGCTTGGGTTTCGTAAAAGACTTAACTACCGGGCTGAAAAAGTTGGATAATAGAAGTGTGTTAATGGTGCATTTGGGTTCTCAACCAGGGAAGATGTACCGTATGTTCGACCCGATTAAAGGACGGGTACATGTAGCTCGAAGTGGAGATATAAAGTTTGATGAAACGAAGAGTTACAAGTGGGAAAAGTATTTAAAGGGCGTTGATACAAGTGAACCGGGATGGAAAGAATTTATTATTCATGCTGAAAACAGCGACCAAACAAATCAGGCAACAACAGAATTTAGCGACCAGTCTGATCAGTTAACGACACAATCTGACCAGTCAGCGACAGATCAATATTTTAGCGACCAGTTTGCGACAAACCAGTCTTTTAGCGACCAGTCTGTGACAAACCAATTTTCCAGCACATCGACAGGTTCTAAAGGCTCGTATCAGGTCCTGAACAGCCCATAATAGTTTGCGAACGCAGCAGATGATTCAAATGAGTTGCGAAGGTTGATGAGATAGACCGTAGTGCCTAAAAGGTTCAATGATTTTATCGTAGAAGGGTTACCAGGTTCTTCAAGTCAAAGTTCAAGTTTGGAAGAAGGAAATTTGTTACTTTCAATTGATGACGAACCAATGAACTTTCAGGAGGCAATAAATGAAGATCATTGGAAAAAAGGCGATGGATAGCGAGATAGCTTCAATTGAAAAAATAAAACTTGGAAGTTGGTTAACCCTCCACTAAACGTAAAACCCATTGGGGGTGAAGTGGGTGTACAAAGTCACAAAGGATTCAAAAGGGGCGATAATAAAATATAAGGCACGACTTGTAGCTAAGAGATATGTCCAAAGGTTTGGGATTGATTATGAGGAGGTTTTTGCACCGGTCTCACGTATTGAAACCGTAAGGCTTATGCTTGCTTTAGCGGCTAACTGGGGTTGGGAAGTACACCACTTGGATGTTAAATCGGCCTTCCTTCACCGTGAGCTAAAGGAGGATGTTTATGTTTATCAACCAGAGGGCTATGTGAAACGGGGTCAAGAACGCCAAGTTTATAAGTTGATAAAGGCTTTGTATGGGCTTCGTCTAGCACTGAGAGCATGGAATAAACGACTTGACTTGGCGTTAAAGGAACTCGGTTTTACTAGGTGCAAACACGAGCAGGCAGTTTATAGACGGGAAAGGAACCAACGTTTGTTGTTGGTTGGTACCTATGTTGATGACTTAATTGTGATCAGTGCAACAAATCAAGACATAATTGATTTCAAGAAACAAATGGAAGCTCGCTTTGAAATGAGTGATCTTGGTTTACTCCATTATCATCTCAGGATCGAAGTTAATCAAGGTGTTCGGGAAATTAGCATCAAGCAATCCGGGTATGCAACTAAAGTTCTAAAACAATTTGGTTTATGGGAAAGTAACTTGACCCAGTTCCCACTTGATCCTGGATTAAAGTTGACGAAAAAGGATGAAGCCAAGAAGACTGATCCAACCGAGTATCGGAAGGTTGTTGGATGCCTACGCTACTTAACCCACACATGACCGGACTTGTGTTATTCGGCTGGTTATGTTAGTCGTTTTATGCAAGAGCCAACACAGACTCATGCTCAAGTCTTGAAGCAAATCTTGAGGTACTTGAAGGGGAGTATTGACCTCGGTATTTTCTATCTAAAAGGTGGAACCAAGACGTTACATGGGTTTAGTGATAGTAGTCACTCGGTGGATGCCGACGATGGGCGAAGCACAACGGGGAATAGTATTTTATTATGGTGATGCACCTATAACGTCGAGTTCTAAAAAACAAAGCACTGTTGCATTATCATCTTGAGAGGCGGAGTTCATGGTAGCTACCTCACCCGCGTGTCAAGCGTTGTGGCTTCGAGGATTGCTATCAGAGATAACCGGTGAAACGGAGAAGTATTGCTTTGATGAAAAATCCGGTATTTACGGAAGGAGTAAGCATATACATACGCGTTACCACTTTATACGGGAATGCGTTGAACGGGAGCAAATTAAAGTGGAACACGTGAGCAGGGATTTACAACGGGCCGACATCTCGAGATGAGAGAACTCATTGGTGTCACAAGATTAGGGGGTGATTGTCAGTCTAATCTTTTGTAAGTTCGGGTAAAAAATGACCGACTTACAAAGCTTGGGTAAAAAGTGACTAGGGCTGTTCAAAAAGCTCGCGGCTCGGAGCTCGCTCAGATTTAGCTCGGAAAAAGCTCGCTCGATATGGCTCGGTTTAAAAGTGTGCCGAGCCGGCTCGGCTCGGTTAGAAAGTGAGCCTAGCTCGGCTCGGCTCGTAATGAGCCAAGCTGGCTCGGTTTGGCTCGCTTTATAGCTCGCTTGGTTTAGCTCAGATTATTTTACTTATAATAAATTTTAATTTTATATACATTATAATATATTACCAAAAACTGATTACTATTTACATGTATATAGGTTTGTAATTTAATATCTATGACATATTTGAAGGTTGATTACCATACCAATGAACTAATATTGTATTTCATTGAAATTAAAACTTATTTTGCTTTGTTGAACTTGATTTTGGTTTGTAATGTATTAGGTTAAACTTATTTTGAATCTATTCTTTTAAAGTATTGAATAATATTTTAGGCTACTGAATTTTAAGAGGTATATATTAATTTTTATTTATAAAATCGAGCCAAACCAAGCCGAGCCGAGCCAGCTCGGTTTAAAACCAAGCCGAGCCCGAGCTTAGATTTTCAGCTCGGTTTCAAATCCGAGCCGAGCCGAGCCAGCTCAGTTAATAATCGAGCCGAGCCCGAGCTTGGCCTGACTCGGCTCGGCTCGGCTCGGCTCATGAACAGCCCTAAAAGTGACCGAGTCACAAACTTAGGGGTTTTTTTTGAGATAGTTTTTTAATAGTCAAAATAGGTTTCTTGTTTAGGTTATATATAATGGAATTTAGGTAACCCGATGTCATCGATCATTAATAAAAGAACGAGACGCGTTTTTTATTCAATACCTTAGTACGCATCTGAACCAATTTCCAACAGTTTAAAGATCATGAAGGTTGTTAGGTTTTTTCATAAGGTGTTTAAAGATCATGAAGGTTGTTAGGTTTTTTCATAAGGTGATAAAGTGTAACTATTAATTAATTAACTAAAATTTGGTTGTATATGTGGGATTAAATTATAATTAAGATAAGGGAATTAAATGGTAATTAACTACCAATAGAGTGGTGGTCTATCGGTAAATGCAAAATCTTTAAACACTTGAGTTTAGAAGGGGAAGATCTTAGGTTTAAGTTTCACTATAACAGAAATTAAAGAAATTTATGTTAAAAAATGATTATTAACTTTTGAAAATCTTATCTATCTCAAATATTTTGTTTTTTAAAAGTGTACTGTAAAAGGTTTATTAGTATTATTAGTTGTATACACCACTTTATTATGTTATTTGTTTTTCCATACTTTATATTGAGTTTGCTTATAAAATCTTGGAGACAAATTTAAGGAAACCCAAACTTTACACTCTTCACAACCCTTTCATTTGTGTTTGTTGTTTCTTTATATTATGAGTTTCTTCTATTTAGAAAAAGTATAAACTTTCAGTCATACTAAAAATCTCTTATTTCATCATCATGTTTAATATGTTATATAACTACTTAATTTAGTGTAGTTAAATTATTACACATTATAATAACTTTCAAGAAAATGAATCAGTATATCTTAAAAACGTACAAGTACTTTTATTAATTGAACATACAAAGAAAGAAAATGTACTTATTCAGTCACTAATTTATTCACTAAATAAGATAAACTAGATTTAACCCCGCCGCGGCTTGGAGGCTTACAAATTAAGAACAACAGGTTTAATTCCGTCGCGTTGCGGTAGGGTCTTCTAGCGAACATGATTCAAACCAAAATGAATTTTATTTCTTCAAAATACGTCTTATAGAAAATAAGAATTATGTGGGTATCGCACAAACATAAACCGAATACAAAAAGCCCCAAACTCTCAAACATAAACAAACCACCGGCCGATGCTTAACCGACCGACTTCATCAAAACCAAAGCACAACCACAAGAAAACGACGGGTTTGTGATAAACCAAGGTACAAACTGCCGATGCACCAAAAAGTGAGAACATCACATTGAGTTCATCACAACCGGACCAAACCACAACAACGATAAGACGTCGGTTTTGTGATAAAGCACCGTACAAACTTCTGATGAACCGAAAAGCGACAACATCACACCGAGTTCATCACAACCGGTGTGGTGTTAAACCACCGCAACCGACACGAAAACGCCGTTAAAACCGATATCGGCAGCGAATCAACCTGGTGTAAAGATGGCTTGTTATTTTAACTCCGGCAAACATAGTGAATCTGGAAGAACATATGAGACTTCATAGAGAGAAGGGGAAATCCAGAAAGAGAAAAGGGAGAAGAGAGGGAAGAATATCTGGGAAGAGAGAGGGAAAGTGTTTTTGTTTTATACTGAAACCACAAATCTAGAAATCCAGCAAAGGGTTTCTATTAAAACCACTGCTAGCCACCGAATAACCAGGCCACATGTCTTACAATAAGAACATGTACAAATAAACAAAGAAATGATACAACTAAGAATAGCATAAAACACAATTAAAGCCACACTTACACCACCACATTGCATTAGCTTGTTACTAATTCATAATATTTAATTAATTGCATACATCATCAAAACACAACTTTTTAATGCATAACACTTGATAACACTTAATACATGATTTAAAGAAGAGTAAACTTCAATTTACGTCCTTGTGGCTTAGAGACGGTGTCATGCTGAGTCTCCCGATTACCTTTGAAAGCCTGAGTCCGTGTGGTTTACGCGTGGTGTCACCCTGCGTCCCTAGTGCCAACTTTGTTAGTTAAAGTTACTGAAATGATCATATTACTCTTTTACTTTGTCACACCCTAACCGATGGCTGAAACATCGGGGCGTGGCACTAGGCGAACCAGATTGCTCAAGAGACATCATAACAACTATTAAGCGATAATATTTAAGTGTTCATCATCCCATACTATTAAACAATAAAATCCCAAATAATTATTTCAATTTCAACAATCTCTTAAGCATATCAAGTTCGATCTTCCTTAGATTTATTACATTATTTTTCTAAAGGCAATCCTAAATCAAGCATCCATAGCAAATATCCTCAACTGTTGGTGCGTTTTGAGAGAGTGACGGGATCTGATGTAAGTTGAGGAGAGCGCCGGATCAGCCTGTAATCGAACAGAAGTGCCTCAGTCTTCCGAAATGCTGAAACAGTTAACGATTGAGGGAACAGTAGACAAGTTCGGGCGAACTTGACTGCTTGGACTTACTGGAGGTACAAGTTCGGGCGAACTTGTCTGGTTTTCCTGAGAAGCTGGACAAGTTCGGGCGAACTTGCCCTGTTTGTTGAAGAGTGATACAAGTTCGGGCGAACTTGTCCTGATTCCTTGGAATCAGTACAAGTTCGGGCGAACTTGTATGATTTCTTTCAAAATTGGATCAAGTTCGGGCGAACATGGTCACCAATCTGGTGATAACTGCGAGCGAACTTGATGTTTTCCGAGCGAACTTGACTGTTTTGGCATCCAATTTGTGCATTTTTGCATCGTTTGCTGAGTAAATCGAGTTTCCATCCCTCTAACCTTAGGCTACTGAGCAAAACCTAGGCTGAAGAGGTCTTTTGGAGCGAGTTTTAGCCATTTTACAGAAACTCGGACTAATCCGGGCGAACTTGAAGGTTCGAACGGGTTAGTCTAGTTTGTGCAAAGTGACGATTTCGCCCTTGTGCTTCCAGATCTGAGATCTTGCTTGACAACGCCTCGTTCCACTTCAAAGTGAACGAAACATACGTCATTTAGTCCAAATATTGTGTAAAAATCGATGTTTAAAAAGGTTTTACTTAGATCTAAGTATAGATCTAAGTGAAAAACAGAAGTTTTATAGAAAAAGATAAAGATTTTCGTAAACATAAGAGTTTTGATGAAATCGAAAGTAAAACCTTGTGAAAAATCGTTGTAAAACGTTGTTGTTGCATGAAAACGAGTTGATTCTTACCTGGAAATCAAAGGTTTTCGGTTTCGGGAGGTTTCGGGCGAACTTGCAGCAAGTTCAAATGAGGAGAGGAGCTGAGTATTTATAGGTGAGGTGAAATTTGGGCTGGATACATCAAGTTCGGGCGAACTTGCTTGTTTCCTGCATTAAGGCAAGTCCGGGCGGACTTGATGTGCTTTGAAGAGTTCTGGTGGCCTGAACAAGTTCGGGCGAACTTGCGATGCACAAGTTCGGCCGAACTTGGCCTATTGGCGAAGTTTAGTTTGTTATTTTCGCGTTAGGCGTTCGTTTGGCGATTCGGTTCGTATTAGATAGTTATATTAAGCGTTTTAGCGAAGCGTTAAGCGTTATATTACCATTGAATTGAGAGAGAGCGAGTTACGTGAGCGTGCGAGCGTTTTAGCGATATCAAACCCTAACATAAACAAGTATAACGCACATAGAACATAATTCCACATAATTAACTGCGTTTTGCGATGAGATGAGATAAGCGATGCGATGGCACAAGTGGTATTGTACAACAACACACTCGGCTATTAAAGTAACACAGTTACTGGTACTTGCGTTGAATTAGTGTTTAATAAGCGATTAGATGCGATATAGCTGTAATAAAATATAATTAGGAAACATAACCCATTCTATTAATCAAATCTCAGATTTACAAATGGAAGGTACAAACGGGATAACGAAAAAAGATAACAACGAATTTACGAGTTGTTAAAGTCTCCCCTACTTTAAGAAATTTCGTCCAGAAATTAAGTAGTGGCCGTAACAAAGAGATGTGGATATTTAGCCTTCATGTCACTTTCCAATTCCCAAGTGAACTCGGCACCGCGTTTGCCTTCCCATCGAACTTTCATAATAGGAATGTGAGAGCGTCGTAGTTTCTTGGTCTCTCTGTCCATGATTTCAAGTGGCTTTTCCACGAAATGAAGAGTCTCGTTTATTTGCAAGTCCTCGAGGGGAACATGGAGATCTTCTTCAGCTAGGCATTTCTTGAGGTTTGACACGTGGAAAGTCGGGTGTACGTTGCCGAGTTCCTCCGGTAATTGGAGTCGGTAGGCCACTTTGCCAATTCTTTCCAGAATCTTAAAGGGACCCACGTATCATGGCGCTAGCTTTCCTTTCTTTCCGAAGCGGATCACTCCTTTCCAAGGTGCATTCTTTAAGAGAACGTGATCTCCCACTTCGAACTGTAGGGGCTTGCGGCGTTTATCGGCATAACTCTTTTGGCGACTCCGAGCTTTCAAGAGATTGTCTCTGAATTTGGAGGATCTTGTCTGTCGTTTCTTGAATTAGCTCGAGACCGGTGATTTGTGCTTCTCCGATTTCGTGCCACGCAATAGGCGATCGACATTTTCTTTCATATAGTGCCTCAAAATGAGCCATTTGAATGCTGGTATGATAAATATTATTGTACGAGAATTCAATTAAAGGTAAATGCGTATCCCAATTACCACCAAAATCTATAATGCACGCACGAAGCATGTCTTCGAGGGTGCGGATCGTGCGCTCAGTCTGACCGTTGGTTTGAGGGTGAAAAGCGGTACTGAGATTAAGAGTAGTACCGAGGGCGGATTGAAAAGTCTCCCAGAGACGTGAGGTAAAGCGACCGTCGCGGTCAGAGATGATGTCACGAGGCATCCCGTGTCGACAAATGACTTCGTCGGTATAGATTCGTGCTAACCGTTCTACCTTAAAGTCTTCTTGTATGGAAATAAAGTGCGCGGATTTAGTAAGACGATCAACGATAACCCAAATGCTATCGTGACCAGAGGAGGTGCGAGGGAGCTTCGTAACGAAGTCCATAGCTATGCTCTCCCATTTCCACATCGGGATTTCGGGTTGTTCGAGGCCTTTGATGTTCGACTTTAACTTTCGAGCAAGTTAAGCACTTTGAGACGTATACGGCGATATCCTTTTTCATGCCCGGCCACCAATACTTAGGACGAAGGTCCTGGTACATTTTGTCGGCTCCGGGATGAATGGAGTATCAAGACTTATGAGCTTTGGTTAGCAGTTCTCGAAAATTATCACGGCTAGGAATCCAAATACGATCGAGGTAGTAATAAATGCCATTGGGTTTGACTACGAGCTGAGTTTCGGCACCACAATTCATTTCTTCTTGCAGGGTATTCTCATTAAAACAAGCAAACTGGGTGGAGCGAATCTTAATTTCGAGATCATTCAAAGCTTGAGAGTCACGAACACTATACACATAGCTTCGTCGACTTATAGCATCGGCTACGACGTTTGCTTTGCCACGATGGTAGCGTATCTCACAATCGTAGTCGTTGAGAAGTTCAACCCATCTGCGTTGGCGAATGTTCAGTTCCTTTTGATTAAAGATATGCTGTAAGCTCTTATGGTCGGTGAAGACCGTACACTTAGTACCGTAAAGGTAGTGTCGCCATATCTTCAATGCAAAACCAACTGCACCGAGTTCGAGATCGTGGGTCGTGTAGTTCTTCTCGTGGATCTTGAGTTGTCGAGATGCATACGCAATAACTTTGTCTCGTTGCATGAGAACATAACCAAGACCTAAGTTAGAGGCATCGCAATAAACAACAAAGTCGTCGTTTCCGTGGGAAGAGCTAGTACGGGAGCGTTGCATAGCATACAACTTCCTCCTGTTTGGAATCCCAAACAAAAGGTTTGTCCTTATGAGATAAGGCGGTAAGAGGAACGACAATTTTTGAAAAGTCGGCTATGAATCGACGGTAGTAACCCGCCAATCCAAGAAATGAACGGATTTCGGATGCATTCTTCGGCGTAATCCAACTCTTGGATGGCTTTGATCTTTGCGGGGTCGACGTGAATTCCTTGACTATTAACGATGTGGCCGAGAAATTGGACTTCTTCAAGCCAGAATTCACATTTTGAGAATTTAGCACAAAGACGGTTACCTTGGAGAAGTTCGAGGACTAAACGGAGATGGCGCACGTGCTCGTCTCTTGACTTCGAGTAGATAAGGAAGTCATCGATAAACACAATGACGAAATGATCTAGGAAAGCTTTACACACACGGTTCATCAAATCCATGAAGACCGCGGGTGCATTGGTAAAGGCATGACCACGAATTCGAAATGCCCATAACAGGTACGAAAGGCGGTTTTTGGAATATCTTCTTCCAACACGCGTAATTGATGATAGCCGGAACGTAAATCGATCTTAGAAAAACAAGTGGCACCTTGAAGCTGATCAAATAAGTCGTCAATTCGAGGAAGAGGATAGCGGTTCTTTATCGTGAGTTTGTTAAGCTCACGTTAATCGATGCACATTCGGAATGTCCCATCTTTCTTTTTCACAAAAAGAACGAGTGCGCCCCATGGCGAAGTGCTCGGGCATATAAAGCCTTTATCAAGAAGCTCTTGAAGTTGGCTTGATAGCTCGCACATTTCAGATGGTGCGAGATGATAAGGAGCTTTAGCAACGGGAGAAGCACCGGGAATTCAATCGATACAGAATTCAACATCACGAGTAGGGGTAAACTAGGTAAATCGTCAGGAAAAACTTTAGGAAATTCACAGACAACATGTACGTCTTTCCAGGTTTTCTTTTCTTTCTCCGGGTTCATGATATGAGCTAGGAAGGCAACGCATTGCTTTTTCAAATGCTTGCTCGCTTGAGTACATGACATAAGCATCAACTTCTTTGAGGGAGTCTCGCCATAGACATGTAGCAGATCACCATTAGGGAGAGGAAAACGAATCATTTTATCGAAGCAACTTCAACATGATTTTCACGAAGAAAATCCATGCCTACTATGATATCGAAGCTACCTAATTGCAAAGATATGAGATTGATCGAGAAGATGTGGTTGTTGAGATCGAGAGTACAACCACGTAGGACAGAGGTAACAGTAACGGTTCTTCCGGTGGCGACTCCCACATCGAAAGTCTTTGGGAGTTTAGCGCGTTTACATTTTAAAACCTTTTCGAATTCTAATGATACAAAACAATTATTGACACCAGTATCAAATAAACATGAAGCATAAACACCATTAACAAGGAACATATTATTGACAACATTGTTGTCGTTCTGAGCCTGGCGATGATTGAGACTAAAGGCTCTTCCACATGCAGCATGTTGTTGTTGCTGCTGAGGTTGTGATGGCTGCTGCTGAGGCTCTTGTTTCACGGCCCTGTTTGGGTAGACATTACTGAAGTGGTTTGGATCACCACAAGTGTAGCAAGCACGACCTTGGGGGACTGGTGCTTGCTGCTGAAACTACTGTTGGTTGGCATGAGGAGTACGAGGTGGAGCTGGTAGAGCTGGTGCTGCGGGTGCTTGAGGAGCTGGCTGACGGGGGCCTGAACGGCAGCTGACAGTGAAATGGTCGTAAATGTTGCAGTTGGTACAGAAACGACAATTGCCTCCAACCGCATGGTGATAAGTGCATTTCGAACACAATGGATGAGGACCAGTATACGCACGCTTTACTGGAGGTGCGTTGGGTGCGGCAGACTGAACCGGCTGAGGGTTCGGTGGTGCAATAGCTGCACACTTCTTGCTCGGGTTTTCTCTCTTGCGACCTCGACGACCGGACTTTGATTCACGAGACTGATCGGTAGGAGCACTCGGCTCAGTGATAGCTTGATTCGCGACTTTGCTATGGTTCTTGAAGTAACCAGCCTGAACCCTTTGTCGTTGATCTATGCGGCGAGCTGATAAGTTTCCTCAATGGTAGTGGGGCGTGCTGCTTGAACAAAATCAGCGACACAATCTGGTAGAGCACGGAGTATTTCTTGATTGCTTTCTCAGTAGTGTCCACCTGACCGGGACAGATAATACTCAAATGCTTGAATCGGGATGTGAGGCCAGTGTTGTCGGGTCCGTCTTGTTTGATATCCCAGAACTCATTCTCCAGCTTTTGAACTTCATGTGGAGGACATAACTCTTTCACCATGATTTCCTTGAGTTCCTCCCAAGTGAGCCCGTAAGCTTCATCGTTCCCGCGCTTGTTGCGCTTTGCTGCCCACCAATCAAGAGCCCTCGATTGGAACACGCCAGTAGTGTTGATGGTGCGCAGGGCTTCGGGACATCCGCTTTGGAGGAAGGTAACCTCGATAGAATCGAACCAGTGGAACATAGCACTCGGTCCTTCAGTGCCGGCGAAAGTGAGAGGTCCCCATGCCTTGAATTGCTTAAAGCTGAAAGAGGACTTGGGTGCGTCGGCCTTTGAGTCCACTGACGTGTTGCTGCTGGCAGCCTGAATTTCGCTGACGATCTGAGGAATGACTTTAGCCATTTGCTTGGCTACCAGCGAGGCGATGCGTTTGTCAGCGTTGTTGCGTTGGATGTTCCTCCGTGTGTGAGATCCCATGGAAGACATCTACACAAAGGATTTGATTGGATGAGATTTGATTATAATAGGTTTATGTTCAAAAGTTTACTTATTATTATTATTATTCAATTAAGGCATGAAACACATAGACACGTATCCACATAAGCACGTAAGCACATAAGCACATAGACACATAATCACATATTTTGCACGTATTCATCTTCAAACTAAATCATATGTAGCGCGTATGAGATGCGATATAATAGCGTAAGTAGCGAGTAAAGCTGCGTATGAGGCACGAATGCGCTCATGAGCGTAAGCGAGTTGAGCGATTAGTTTGGTTGGTTTTTTATTTATCCAATGGATTTCGAGAGTTGTGCGAGTTGTGCATATATTGATGGAGCGTAAAAGCGATAAATCAAGAAATCGATAAAGCGAGAAATCGAATAAGCGTAAGATCCATAAATTCAAACACGTAAATAATAAATAAACTCGATGATGCGTAAAATCGACGATTATAGGCTTAAATCAATTTTGGAGCGTCCTGGGTTTTGAGACAGCGACTACCCAAAGTGGTTCGAAAATTCGCTGAGTTCAGACACACGATTTGGCCTAATAGACAAATGCTCTCGCCGTACAATGGTTAACGACATTTATCCCTCCAGTTACGTCATGTTCTGAGTCATCGAAATAATCGAGACTTTGGTGAGATTGAAAATCGAGGAGTGGAACTAGTTATTAAGATGCGGGTTTCACCCCTAACTTAACAACTTCATTCCTAGTTGTGGTTATGCTCACCGAACAAATCGGGAGTTCCACTAGATAGAAACGAAGACTTTCGTCGAGGTTTGGATATCACTCCTAACTCAACGAAGATATCTCGTGCGAGAGAATGCGTGGAGTGAATGATCTTATAGAGAGTTCTTGGTTTTCACACCTAATCTTGACTTGATCACTCGTTTTGTGTGATACGAGTGTTTTTCACGTGTATTGTGGTAGCTTTAGGAAAAGCATACGTAGTTTAAAAGTCCGTTTCGATGATGTTTGATCAAGTTCGGGCGAAGTTGTACTACTCTGGGCGAACTTGTCATAGGTTTGAGAGGGGACAGA
The DNA here is from genome assembly GCA_947069175.1 of Scalesia atractyloides. Lineage (NCBI taxonomy): Eukaryota > Viridiplantae > Streptophyta > Magnoliopsida > Asterales > Asteraceae > Scalesia > Scalesia atractyloides. The sequence goes on from CAMTDV010000010.1 coordinate 3,456,359, forward strand.
CAACTTCGGGCGAACTTGGTCAAGTTCGGGCGAACTTGATCAATTTCAAGCGAACTTGCCCCCAAGTTCGGGCGAACTTGTCTGTTCGTATCAGTTTTGGCGTTTAATCGATGCGTATCGGTCTGATTTGGTGTCCTACTTATAGACTAGGTCAAACATGACAGTTCTACCTAATTTTCCTATAGTTATGGCTCTGATACCAATCTGTCAGACCCCAACCGATGGCGGAAACATCGGGGCGTGGCACTAGGCAAACCAGATTGCTTAAGAGACATCATAACAACTATTAAGCGATAATATTTAAGTGTTCAACATCCCATACTATTAAACAATAAAATCCAAAATAATTAGTACAATTTCAACAATCTCTTAAGCATATCAAGTTCGATCTTCCCTAGATTTATTACATGGTTTTTCTAAAGGCAATCCTAAATCAAGCATCCATAGCAAATATCCTCAACTGTTGGTGCGTTTTGAGAGAGTGACGGGATCTGATGTAAGTTGAGGAGAGCGCCAGATCAGCCTGTAATCGAATAGAAGTGCACCAGTCTTCCGAAGTGCTGAAAGGTTAACGGTTAAGGGAACAGTAGACAAGTTCGGGCGAACTTGTACCTTGGGGTACAAATTCGGGCGAACTTGACTGCTTGGACTTACTGGAAGTACAAGTTCGGGCGAATTTTCCCTGTTTGTTGAAGAGTGATACTAGTTCGGGCGAACTTGTCCTGATTCCTTGGAATTAGTACAAGTTCGGGCAAACTTGTGTGATTTCTGTCAAAATTAGATCAAGTTCGGGCGAACATGGTCACCAATCTGGTGACAAGTTCGAGCGAACTTGATGTTTTCCGAGCGAACTTGATTGTTATGGCATCCAATTTATGCGTTTTCACATTGTTTGCTGAGGAAATCGAGTGTCCATCCCTCAACCTTAGGCTACTAAGCAAAACCTAGGTTGAAGAGGTCTTTTGGAGCGAGTTTTAGCCATTTTACAGAAACTCGAACTAATCCGGGCGAACTTCAAGGTTCGAACGGGTTAGTCTAGTTTGTGCAAAGTGACGATTTCGTCCTTGTGCTTCCGGATCTGAGATCTTGCTTGACAACGCCTCGTTCCACTTCAAAGTGAACGAAACATACGTTATTTAGTCCGAATAATGTGTAAAAATCGATGTTTAAAAAGGTTTTACTTAGATCTAAGTATAGATCTAAGTGAAAAACAGAAGTTTTATAGAAAACGATGAAGATTTTTCGAAAACAGAAGAGTTTTGATGAAATCGAAGGTAAAACCTTGTGCAAAATTGTTGTAAAACGTTGTTGTTGCATGAAAACGGGTTGATTCTTACTTGAAAATCAAAGGTTTTCGGTTTCGAAGGTTTCGGGCAAACTTGCAGCAAGTTCAAATGAGGAGAGGAGCTGAATATTTATAGGTGAGGTGAAAGTTGGGCTGGATACATCAAGTTCGGGCGAACTTGTACCAAGTTCGGGCGAACTTGTTACAAGCTCGAGCGAACTTGATTGTTTCCTGAGCATTAAGGCAAGTCCGGGCGGACTTGATGTGCTTTGAAGAGTTCTGGTGGCCTGGACAAGTTTGGGCGAACTTGTGATGCACAAGTTCGGCCGAACTTGGCCTATTGGCGAAGTTTAGTTTGTTATTTTTGCGTTAGGCGTTCGTTTGGCGATTCGGTTCGTATTAGATAGTTATATTAAGCGTTTTAGCGAAGCGTTAAGCGTTATATTACCATTGAATTGAGAGAGAGCGAGTTACGTGAGCGTGCGAGCGTTTTAGCGATATCAAACCATAACATAAACAAGTATAACACACATATAACATATTCCACATAATTAACAGCGTTTTGCGATGCGATGAGTTAAGCGATGCGATAGCACAAGTGGTTATTGTACAACAACACACTCAGCTATTAAAGTAACCTAGTTATTAGTAATTGCGTTGAATTAGCGTTTAATAAGCGATTAGATGCGATACAGCTGTAATAAAATATAATTAGCAAACATAACCCAATCTATTAATCAAATCTCAGATTTACAAACAGAAGGTACAAACGGAATAACGAAAAAGATAACAACGAATTTACGAGTTGTTACATACCTTATCTGGCAGAGTCTTTGTCGATTATAACCTTTTATTCTTTAAGTCCCTGAGCTTAACACTTTTTACCCGTCAAATTCAAATACAATACTTTCAATCTGCATCCTATGATATTTAATACGTATCAAAATTGTTCCCAATGGTTTTATAATTATATTTTATTTAAATACTTCAAAATTCCGACAAATTAAATATTTAATAAGTTTCAGTGTATTATATATTGTGTTCATAAATGCTTGCTTGTTTTCGTTTGTTTCCATTTGTGTTCATGAACATTAGTTTGCGCTCATTATGTTTATCAACGTTCGTTGCCTAAAATTAACAAACAAACCTAAACGAACACGAACATAAAGTGTAACTAGGTGCTCCCCTATAGGTAAGTGGTAAACTCCCACCAAAGCCAATCACAACATAAGATGTCAACTCTCCTCTCCACTCATCTTTTTACACTCAATCACAAGAAGTGCTTCCGTCTAGGGGAGTCCATTTCTTCTTTTTTTTTTTAATTTATTTTAAATTATGTATTAATAATTAAAACATGTTTTAAATAAAATAAAATGACATTAAATTAAAAGATATATTATATTAAATTAAACTAAATAAAATTATAAAAAATAAGGAAAATACTTTTTTTTAAAACTAGGAAAATAAAACTACACTAAATTAAAATTACTATTCGTCGTTGGAATCCACCAATAGATGTGGTAAGTCTAGTCCTCCAAGATGCCCCACGAGATCATATTTTAGGAGGCCACCGCTTCGAGCATGATTGTCAAATCCATAAATCTTGGGAGGCCTCCGCTTCGAGCATAATTTTCGGGTACATGTGATCTCCTCTCATATATTGGCCCACAACTCTGTTGGACACATTTTTCAAACTAAATGTGTACAGTCAAGGCTACCCAACATCCCAGGGAGGTGATGCTTCTCCTCATGAGCTCGGTACAAAAGCGCAACATCGTGGCTTGCTGGTCTACGTAGGAACTCGGGAGAGTAAATTCTACGCATTGTTTCACAGAAATATTGTAGACATTCACGCGAAGTCCTTCCGGACATATTTCGGCTCCTCGACAAAAATAATCTGCCATAAGGGTTTAGTGGCCTTTCTCCTGATCACGACGGATAAATCTTTTTTTATTAGATGTGCCTGTGTCTTCTGGCTCGGCTTGTTCGATAATATTTAAAAAAAAATATTAAACTGCTATTGCTTGAGGAGCCATCGTCGCCAGTAATGTCGGGTGGAAGAAACAATTATATTTCACCCGCCATATTCAAAAATAGGATTTTGTAGTTTGAGAGTGAGAAGTGTTTTGGAGTTGTGAGAAAAATGAAATGTGAAGTATTGTTTATATAAAAAACAAATTATTATTTTTTTCTAATTTGAACGGCATATAGCCGTTATGCTTCTCCAACGTTAGAAAAACAACCCCAACGTTCCTTTTTTGCATCGGTGACTACTCACCGGATTTTTGGGTTTCACCGAAGGTAAGGGGGTCGGGAGCGGTGTTCCCGCTTGGCAACTCAACTCCCTGCACCCTCTCCCCGCGTATTGCAATTTGTTTTCTTTCTTTCAAAATGTTGTCAATTGTTTAACGAGTCCTTGCTTGATGTTTAACAAGCGATTTACAGTAGTGAAACAAATCAAGCAAGGACTAGTTTAAACAACTGACTACATTTTAAGAAAAAAAATTGCAAAACTAGAAATGTTTGGTTTAGAATCTGAAAGTAAACTATCTCTAAAGGTATTATTATTTCAACTATGTAACCACATGTATGTATCTTGTGTCTTTAGTTTGTCCTATGTGCTAACTGTTTCATGCAATCAAATTGCAGCTTCTGGTCCAAAACAGAAGACATGATACTGGTCGTTTAGGAAACAAAAGAAAGGGAAAAACAAACAAAGACATAAGAATTCTAAAATTTGAGCTGAATCAACAAGACAAGAACCAAACCATATGTGAATTCGTATCTCTATCAAGGCATAGTTAGGAGAGAATGGATTGTGTGAATGGTAAAATTATAGAGAATGTAGGACGTGATAGATTAAGCAACTTGCGAGACGATCTTATCCATAAAATTCTATCTTATATTGGCATTAAATATGTTGTCCAAACAAGTGCTTTGTCATCTAGATGGAGGTATATAATATATGGACTTCAGTGCCTTATCTCAATTTCTCAACTAAGGATTTCCGCAAGTTGCCCAGGTTCTCCAAATTTGTTACACGTCTGTTATCCGGTCGAAATAATCAAAGCGAAGTGTTTTTCGTCAATCTCATTTTTTCGTGGAAAGGTTAGCCAGGAGTTTGTCCAAAGAATTTTGGAGTATGCATTCTCCCACAATGTCCAATGGCAACAACTGGATATACTTGCTTGCCTGGCCACCAGTACTGTTTGGCCGAATTCCCCCTTCTCTTTTTAGTTCTCAGTCTCTCAAACATTTCACTTTTAGTGCGCGTATTCAGACATATCCTGTTACGACCACACCTACTTGGGTGTTGCCAACTTTAACAACATTGAATCTCACATTCTACGATGACAAGTGTGCTGCTCTTTTCTCTAAGAGTGCAAACTTGAAGAATCTCACTTTGAATAGTTGCGAAATGTTGAATAGTTTCAGTATACATCATCCTGGACTTTCTAGTCTAACACTTTGTAATGGTAGTAGGCGTGTCAATGTGGTTACACCTCAACTCAAGAATCTCACTATAAAACATTGGCGAAGGGTACATCTGATTTCCACACCCAACCTTTCCTCCTTGCATTATACATATTATTGTTATTCTTATTATAAAGATGATGATGATGATGATGATGGCCCTTTGCATCTTCCTACCGACCTTCATCAATGGAGAAGGTTCATATATGTGTTAATTATGGTCATGACAATAAGGCAACCTGCAACATTGTTTGTCAGCTTCAACAGCTCCATTGTGTCAAAGTTCTTACACTTAAGTTGGAACTTGTCAAGGTATACTGGTATTGATCCCTAAATGTTTGTAATGCGCTTATGATAAAGATTTTCAATATAAACAACAGAAATTTTCTTGTGATTGCAAAAAACAATAAAAGAGGTATGTAAGAAGCATGCTATTTGTATTTTAGGAGTTATATACTATGTGTTATCTATAGTTTTTATACTGTATTGGGGGGGGGGGGGGGGGGGGTTGAGATATCACTAATTTGTTCCCCCTTTTTATACATGATATCTTTGGTATTTTTTGGCAGTCTTTTTCTTCATCGGTGGAACTAGTATCGCATCAAACTTCTCCATTTGTCAACTTAAAGAGTTTAAAAATTTATCCCGCTAATGATACCCCATGAGAGCAAACACAACAAAAAGTAATTATGTCTACTGATGTTAAAGACTATTTGCTTGGTGGTTCTCCAGGTGCCACCTTCACAATGATTTCACATAAGGTATTTACACTATATTTTTATCTTCCACAAATTCTACTTTTTGCTATGACTACACAAAGTTCTTATTTAAGAAGAGCCTATGCAGTAAATCTGAAAGTGTCCTGGTGTGTCTACTAACCATCCAATAATATAGGAGCTTATGATGATAAAGAAGAGAATTAGGGGTGTAAACGAGCTTGAGTTCAACTAGGCTCGAGCTCGACTCGTTTAACTTACGAGAGCTTGATCTTGTCTTGGTTCAATCTCTATTTCTAGAGGTTGAGTTTGGCTCATTTATTATTAAAAAATTTATATATATTTGTAATTAATTTTCATATATATTTTAATTATAGTTTTTATATAAATCATAATGTAAATTATTTAGTTGTTCTTATTATAATTTTTTTATATATAGTAATAACGATTTATATATATATATATATATAACATAATAAAAATTACATAAATAGTCAGTTCGTTTAGGCTCGCGATCCAGCTCGAGAATTGTCTCGTTTATTAAACAAGCTTATTTTTAGGAGCTCGAGCTCATTTAAGCTCGGCTTTATTCGAGTTTTAAAGAGCAGATCTCGAGTAGCTCACAAATGGCTTGGCTTGTTTAACCCCTATAATTTAAAAATACGTTTCATGTTTATTATATTATAGCGATCCATGGAAACCCTGCAGGAGATTATAGATGTGAAGAATGTTACATCAGCCCGAAACCTTATGAATGAATTGCAAGACAAGTTGAAAGGAAGTATTGAAACAAACATGAGTCTTACAGAGCAAGACAAGGCACCAGTGGAGAGCCATGTGGCAACCGTGAGTAAGCAAGTGAAAAGCTGGAACACATGGTTTCATTGTTGCCGAGGATTAAGGTATCATTGACAAATGTTTCTACATCCCATCGGGAAAGGATAAGCTGCAAGCAAGGTTTCATGGTTTGGGTGCAAAGGTCATAACTATCTTGAAACATGTCAAGGACCGGCTTACCGAATGTGATAAGAACTTCATGAACCGGCTACATCGTCTTCATGACAAATAGTAAGTTCTTGATTTACCAACCCTGACCCACCCTATCCGTGCGGACCGATGTCTCCATCAAAACACCCCGCACACATAGCTGCTTAATGGGCGACCGTGACCTCCACCTGGCGTCTGTCGGGTGGTCTCAATATCCCAATCGATTTTTTGTTTTGTTTTCAGGTTCCTAACTGGGCTAGAGTTATCTCCCTTTTGCAGCAACTTGGGATGGTGAAGTTCTATATTTTTTGTGCTTATGGAAGACTTTTCTTGCTGGTAATGAAATTATGTTTGGTTGTGATATTTCTAGTTATTATACTTACCTATCACCTATCACCTATCACACAATGAAAGGCTTTAAAAGTTTTTATGTAATTAAGTCTACATTTCCATGCTAACTTTTGAGTTTATGCTTCAGTTTTGGACCCCCTGAGTGGAATAACTATATGGTCTATGGCGATTCAGAGTCAAATAAAATAATAATTCATCAAAAGTCAAAACCATTTGGACTAGGGGTGAGGAAGAAAACAGAAATAACCGAACCGTAACTGAATAACCAAACCGAAAAAAAGTGAACCGAAGCAAAACCGACGGTTCGGTTTTCGGATTTTTAATAACCGAAAATTTCGGTTCGGTTTTCGGATACATATTTTCAATAACCGAAAAACCGAACCAATAAGTTACAATCCATATATTTTTATGTTTAAATTTAAATTGTTTAAGTGTTTAACCATATATTTTTATGTTTAAGTGTTTAACCCAATGCTAGTAGAAAATGTTAATTTTATTTTTGAATGTTAAGTGTTATAATAAAAATTTTATTTATAGTTGAAATAATTTATTTATTACCTATAAGATATAACAAAATCTAATATAAAAATTAAATGATCTTCAAATTACTATAAAAGAAAATGTCTAAAACTTTGAAGAAACATAAAAATAGATTAGAACGTTAGGTTTATGTAAACAATATTAATTAAAGAGGTTAACTATAATACTTAAATGTAAACATATAAAAAGATTGTTATAATATAAATTATACTTTTTATTTTTTGAATCTTACATAATTTTGTTCCAAAAACCGAAAAATCGAACCGAACCGACGTAAAAACCGAAAAACCGAAACCAAACGGTTTTTAAAACCTGAGAACCGATATTTCGGTTTCGGTTTTGATTTTGCCCAAAAACCGAACCGAACCGAACCGTGCACACCCCTAGTCCATATGTTATTGAGCGGTGAAGGATGTGAAATCCCCTATATTTTTCAAACTACTTTGATTGTATAAACATCAAGGCGCTTCCTAAGGCCGTTAATTTGGGTGAAGAGTGTTTTACTTCAGATATTAACAACATTCTTATATTGAGATCTCATTATCAATTAAAAAGGAATTAGCTTTACATGAAAACTTTGAATACATATGGAGGCAAAGTTGGGATACTTATGAAACGGAACTAAAAATTTGTGGTGAAGAAGGGAAAGAGGATACTTAAGAGTTTCAAAGTGTTATTTATGTACTTTTGTTTATTGTAAATTAAATTTTCCTAGCCCGAGAAGTTCTCAGGTGATAGCCTAGTCTATTAATAAAAAAGTCTCCTTAATGCCACATGTCACATGTCAGTCTAATTTAACTTTTCATAAACATCAAATCTTATTTAACTTTTAATATAAGAAGTAAAATGCCCATATAGTCCATGTGGTTTTGTAAAGTAATACCTATAGTCCCCAACTTTTGGAAATTACACCGTGTTCCCTGTGGTTTACTTTTTTTAACTCGGATGGTCCCTGGAGTGGATGGGGGTTAGTTTTCTCCGTTAATTCCTTATGAAATTACTTATTTACCCCTATTTAAAAGTGTGGGGCCACAAACTCCTTTCTCTTTTACAATACAACCAACCACCATCACCATAGCCACCCACCTCCACCTCCACCCACACCCACCGCCGCACCGAAACCTAACCCCTCCAACCCTTAACCCGTCACAGAACACCACCACGGTCACCACTACCACAACAACAGCCACCAACATCCACCATCTGAACCACCACGATCACCACACCCACCATCTGATCCATCACCAACTGAACCACCACCATCATCATCTTTCTCTGCCGTCAACACAACTATCGTTGTCACCACCGTCATTAACACCACCGTCATCAACAACCATCACCAAAACCCTACCAATAAAACCCTAAATCGGTTCTAAATCTACAAATTCAACTCAAAACTGTAAGACCCTTATTATAGTAATTGAAAAGTTGTGAAATTTTCGCATATAAAAGATTATATATGCGATTACATGTTCATACTATATTACGAGTTTTTTTAAACTTCTTAAAAATTTAAAACGTTTCAACATATTATTGATGTTTAGTTTCGAAACGACTAAACATATTACGGAAGCTTTAACTTTGATCGTGTTTGGTTCTTTATTGAGCTTGATCCTCCTTCGGTACTTCAAACCAATGACCTGTATTTCATAAAACATGAAATACGTTAGTTATATCAAGTATTGAACATGTCTAATTAGACCCGAATGCCAAAAATGACCAAACATAAAGCAAATAACATTTTTTTATCGATTCCCGTCGTAAGCTACGGCTCCAGACCGTAGCTTACGGTCTGTGGGTTCTGTTGCGACCAGCAGACACCTACCGTATGGTATGGTAAGTCACCGTAGCTTACGGTGGGCTGCTGCAGCAACTTTCAAGTTTGCCGCTTTTGTTACAAAATCTTCCGTAACTTGCTCAATTTTCATATGTTTCACTTAAAACTTATTTCTAGATGTTCGTAAAATGTTTGCCTACATATTTAACCCGAAATCCGGAAATGAAAACTTTATTTTTGATGCATCATGGAGTATTGGAAGCATACACACAAATTGGAAGTTCAAAACGCGAAAAACGGGAAGGTTTGTATCATTCAGCGCATCACAACAGACAATTACATTTTGGCGCACTGTGCTCTGATTTTGGCGCACTGGGTGCTGAACCCAGACCTGACTCACGAATTTTATGTTTTTCCACCAAACAAGTGTTTAGATTACTCCAAATCAAGTTTTAATGTTTAAAAATCATTCCTTATCATATGTAAATCCGTAAACCATTACTCGGATCCATAATTTATATATTTTGCGCAACCATTGCCCGGTTTATGCGCATATTTATTTTGACCCGATATGGGATTTAAGCACTTAAGCTTAATTCTCGCTCTTCCTTTTTCATACATCTCATTTCCACATTAAGATATCTACTTATCTTGCACCACAACTATATTTGTGGTGGATTTAATATAGTAAACTATTTATTCCGAATTCTACCCCTTGGTTTGTCATTTTACGGAAAAGACCCATTATGAGGCATTTGACCCAAAAGACGCATACCTTTAACTTTTACACTTATCAAAAGACTTATTCGATCATAAAACTTACTTTCAAACTACCCTTAAGGTTCGTTTGCCCGGTTTATCGTTCAAGGGCGGTTTCATCGACTTTAGTTCCTTCTTTTACGACGAGGGACTTTCAACAACATATTTGACCGAAATCGCACATTTGAGCTATAATCTTATATACACATACCTGGCTCGGGTCAAAGTATCGACCCGTTTTAATACCTTGCTTTAATAGCCGCTAATTAATAGCAACGCAAATTTCCATTCGCTATTCACTCCTGTGAGCATAAGACTCGACAAGCGATCATTAGTTATTATTGTCAAATGGTGATAACATTACCGTTTGACCCGTTTGGTCTAAATGACCATTTATCATTATGAGATAGTATTTAGTTGCCATATCACCCCTTTAACTTATTTTGGTTTACACCGTGAGTTCATATTACTTAAAAGACGTTTCTTAATTTGTTTGACCCATCATGACTTACGCCATGTGGTGTCTCTTTTTTTATTTCTTTATTTATCCGTCCACTCGTGTCCGGATTACTATTTTACCTCTTTTACCCATTACGGCTTACACCGTAACGTAATGCTTCCAAATTCCTTATTTATTCATCATCATGACTAATTTACCATTTTTACCATAATTTATGGTTTCTTACCATTTTCACTTTTTTCCGACGTTTATCATTCCGCGTCGGAACATTATATTTCAAGTACTCAATTTACTTTGTTCATTATCAATACAACAAATAAGTATTCTACTAGAAGGGTGTAAGCTTTACTTACTTTAAGTCCGTTCATGCCTTCGCGCGCCTTTGACCCGTTTGACCCATTCTTCTCCAAGCTTCTACCTAGCTTGTCAAGAGTCAAACTATAATACAATATCCATAAGATGGTTAGATTAGTCATCAATATCATGACCATCACCCTTATGGACTTTTCTACCATATTTCGTATTCGATTCAATTGTAGGTTGGTTTGAATTTTAAAAGTCAAACGACCGTTTTACATGTATATGCACTAACAAGCTCAATAAAACCCATTGGGCATTTTATCTAACACTTGGTGGGCATCATTTTTAGGCCACCTATTTGGCTAACTTCCTTAACGAAATTTACTTTATTTCTTTCAATTCGTCAAATTTACACATTTATTCACATCAAGTTAGCAAGACTTTCAATCATCATAGCTAATCCCTCAAATTATCATACTAAAATTTGGGGATTTTATTAGTATCTTAAAAACCCATTTCACCACATACATGGACTTTAATCCAAACTTCAATTTAGCCAATATCTCATATTTTCTTGTAAATATGAAGACTATGTGCATGTTTTGACATCACTATAACATCAATTTCATTCTACCATCAAAACCACTTTATGTCATGTATGAACACTTGACCTAGTCTCTAGATTGTTCAAGTATTTCATCTATACTAGCAAGTATAGTGATCACCAACACAAATACATCATCATTTTCATCAAACTAACAATAGTTTTGAACTCAAGGTTATCACCTTCAAGTTCTTCTTCACCCAAAATTGATGAAATCAAGTTTTACAACATACCTTATGATCCCCTCGTTTAGGTGATCGTTTATATGCGTTCATGCACTGATTTCAACCTAGAATTGACCTTCAATTTGGTGATTTGGATGAACTAGGGTTTGCCCCCTTTTTCTCCTCTTGATGATCGTTCTACACACCACACTCTATGTATGTGTTATGTTTTAATTTCTGTTTATAAATCACTAGTTTCCATTTTAACAACTTTAGTCCCCCCAAGTTTAGTTTTTGATTAGATAGGCTTACTACTCATTGTTTTATTGACTAGACAAGTTAGTAACTAGGTTAATTTGTTCCTAGTTGTTTTGTACGGGTTTACTTTTACCACTAAAGGTATTTTACCCGCTGTTTAATATTAATGTGGTTTAATTACCAAACCCGTTTTAGGGTGTTACAAAAACTCAAAACCCTAAGAGGCGATATGTACCTTAATCGACTGATGTTGATGGAGGAGGGAGTTGTAGTGGCGAAGTTACAGTGGTGGTGAGTGAGTTATAGCGACAGAGATTGAGGTGTTACAGTGGCGAAGTCAGGTGTCGTCGGATCTTGATACCGGTGTCCAAATCTGAACTCTGCTCCGATGTTGGTGTCAGACACGATGGGTTTTGCAGTTGGGGTGCAGCAATGTTACACCCCAACCGATGGCGGAAACATCGGGGTAGTGGCACTAGGCGAACCAGATTGTCTCATGAGAAATTCCATAACACTATTTAAGCGACAATATTTAACGTTAATATCCCACACTACTAACGGATTACAGAATTTAAGCATTCTCATAATACAAATCAAGTTCGATATCCCCTAGATTTCTATTACAATGTGTTTCTAGATGACCAAATCCTAATCCGTTTGCAAGTAGACAAAATCCTCAACCTGCCACATATGTTAAAATAAAACGTCAATACAATTAAGTAAAGCTGAGCATATAGGTTTGCGTACATAATAGATATAAAAGCGTTTAGCATACACCACATGACATACGCAAGAGTTGTGAACTATGTAACTACTTAGATTCAAGTAAACCAACAAACCGCAATTGATCGCGGCATGTGAACAAGTGTCCACATCCTAAAGAGAAAATAAATGAGAAATAAAAATGCGAGCCTTAAAAACCCCGAGCCTTCGGGTGGCGGGTCAACCTCTAGTATACTATCATGTTAAGGGTGGCGTACAAACAATCAATCAATACATACAATTCAGCAGATTTCACGTATAGTCATGTAATTCAGCGGGTTGCGTATAAGCGTTTGAGAGTTGTGTGATGTGTTTTGATATACGAACATATGTGACACCAAAAAGTGCGTTTAAACGTAAAAGGGGTTCAAGTATACTCACTGTGGGTGCGTTTTTTTGGAGAGAGATGGGATCGGAAATGAGTTGAGGAGAGCGTCGGATCAGCCTGTAAGCGAACAGAAGTGCACCAGTCTTCCAAAATGCTGAAATGGTTAACAGTTAAAGGAGCAGCAGACAAGTTTGGGTGAACTTGTACTTGAAAGTAAAGTTCGGGCGAACTTATATTCTATACTTACTATGAGTACAAGTTCGGGAGAACTTGTCAAGTTTGCTGAGAAACTAGACAAGTTCGGGCGAACTTGTCCATCTTGAGGAAGGGTGATACAAGTTCGGGCTAACTTGTTTGATTTCCTTGGAAATTAGTACAAGTTCGGGCAAACTTGTGCTTTCTTGTGAAGAGTTGATCAAGTTCGGTCGAACTTGGTCACCAATCTGGTGACAAGTTCGGGCGAACTTGATGCTTTCCGAGAGAACTTGACTGTTTTGGCATCCAAATTGTGCATTTTCACGTTTTTTGCTGAGGAAATCGAGTGTCCATCCATCCAACCTTAAGCCACTGAGTAAAACTTAGGATGGAAAGGTCTTCTGGAGTGAGTTTATTTTTTACAGAAACTCAGGCAAATCCGGGCGACTTTGATGGTTCGTACGGGTTAGTCTAGCTTGTGTAAAGTGACGATTTCATCCTTGTGCTTCCGGATCTGAGATCTTGCTTGACAACGCCTCGTTCCACTTCAAAGTGAACGAAACATACGTCATTTAAAAACCGATGTTTGAAAGGTTTTACTCAGATTTAAACATAGATCTGAGTGAAAAACAGAAGTTTTGCATAAAAAGATGAAGATTTTCATAAACAGAGGAGATTTGATGAAAACGAAGGCAAAGCCTTGTGCAAAATCGTTGTAAAACGTTGTAGAACGTTGTTGTAGTTGAAAAAGGGTTGAATCTTACTTAGAAAAACAAAGGGTTTTGGTTTTGGGGAGCTCCAGGCGAACTTGCAGCAAGTGCAAGTGAAGAATGGAGCTGAGTGTTTATAGGTGGTGGTGAGAAAGTGGGCTGAAACATCAAGTTCGGGCGAACTTGCTACAAGTTCGAGCGAACTTGCTTGTTTCTCTTGGTTTTGAGACAAGTCCGAGCGGACTTGTGGTTTGTGATGAGTTTAGATGGCTTAGACAAGTTCGGGCGTACTTGTGATGCACAAGTTCGGCCGAACTTGACCTAGTTGCCAAGTTTTGTTCGTTAATTTCGCGTTAAGAGTTCATTCGGCGATTCGGTTCGTATTAGATAGTTACATTAAGCGTTATAACTGATTTAACAGTGCGATTTAGCGATTCGTGCGTGCGAGAGCGTTGCGATAGCGATTGTAATTATAACATAAACAAATATAACACACATAAAAGTAATTCCACATAATTAACTGCGTTTTACGATGCGATGAGATAAGCGATGCGATGGCACAAGTGGTTATTGTACAACAACACACTCGGCTATTAAAGTAACATAGTTACTTGTGATTGCGTTTACAATTAGCGATGCGTTTAATAAGCGATTAGATGCGATATAAGTGTAAACAAACATAATTAATTAACATAACTTTCTTATAAATTGAATCTCGGGATTACAAGGAGAGGTACAATGGAAATAACAAGAAAAAGATAACAACGAATTTACGAGTTGTTACAGTCTCCCCTACTTTAGGAAATTTCATCCCGAAATTTTAGTAGTGGCCTTAACAAAGAGATGCGGGTATTTAGCCTTCATATCACTTTCCAATTCCTTAGTGAACTCGGCACCGCGTTTGCCTTCCCATCGGACCTTCACGATAGGGATGCGAGAGCGTCAGAGTTTCTTGGTCTCTCGGTCCATGGTTTCTACTGGCTTTTCCACGAAATGGAGAGTCTTGTTGATTTGCAAATCTTCGAGGGGAACATGGAGATTTTCTTCGGCTAGCCATTTCTTGAGGTTCGAGACGTGGAAAGTCAGGTGTACGTTGCTGAGTTCTTCCAGTAATTCGAGTAGGTAGGCCACTTTACCAATTCTTTCCAGAATCTTAAAGGGACCCACATATCGTGGCACTAGTTTCCCTTTCTTTCGGAAGCGGATCACTCTTTTCCAAGGTGCAACCTTTAAGAGAACGTGATCTCCCACTTCGAACTGTAGGGGCTTGCGCCGTTTATCGGCATAACTCTTTTGGCGACTCCAAGCTTTCAAGAGATTGTCTCTGATTTGGAGAATTTTTTCTGTCGTTTCTTGAATTAGCTCGGGAACGGTGATTTATGCTTCTCCGATCTCGTGCCATGCAATAGGCGATCGACAGTTTCTTCCATACAGTGCCTCAAAAGGAGCCATTTTGCTGGTATGATAACTATTATTGTACGAGAATTCGATTAAAGGTAAATTATGTCACACCCCTAATTCCACGTGTAACCCGGTGGGCCCGGATGGGAGTATCGTGACGCAAGTTGATATCATCATTACCAAACAATACAATAAACACAGCGGAAGTCTGGATAATTACTATTACAAACGTTCGAATGTTCAAAGTTCAAAAAATAATATACAACGCTTGTATCTAGATCCACTAGCGGATCGAAAAGTAATTACAAAAGGAAGCTTGACAGACTAAGGCCTTCTAAGCAAGGGTTGCAATTCCTCTTAAGCTTCTCCTGAGCACTTCCAGCCTATTTACGAATACTTGTCACCTGCGCTTAGTCTTTTGAAAATACGTCAGTTTTTACTTGTAAATACGTTTAACCGACTCATTTTGAAAACATCTGAAAACATCTGAAAACATTAGTGTACACAATGGTACTTTGTTTTATAAATAACTTGGGATAAATAATTTTCATGTTACCAGTTTTACATGCCAATAATACATTTAGAGCCCGAAAACTATGCCGGGATCATGATTAATCGACACGCCACTTTAACACCTTTAATAGGTGCACCCCTAATGGGTTATAGTTTAATTTAGCATCTGACGGGTGTATGCCTACACCCCGTGCTTAGGTCGTGGTCATTTGCAATTAAATGAGCCGTGGATATCCAGGACACGGTCGTTTTAACCCCCAAATGTTTAATACTAAGCAATACGAATTAAAATGGATTATTTGAATTCCTGACTCATTGGTCTTTGATCCCATATCCAACCATGCGGTATTAGTATACCATATCCCAAGCCCGTATAAGGGAAAATAAGTTAAATATTTACCTGGCTTGCAAAATCTTTAAATAATAAGAAAATAAGCAAAGCACAGCCGTAATCAATTAAACTATCTTGGAGACAATCTACCGGAAGTCTCTAGTCTAGAATGGATGGTATTATTAACCGATTAGTTAGCTAGCGGGTCTTTATTTTGTCATTTGACTTAGACCGGCTAACTTAAAATAAAGATAACGGTACGAAACGCTAGATTAACCGATAACCGGAAAAGAATGTATTTTGGACCCGGATAGTACTAGGACTTGTATATTATGGGTTACCATTTTACATTTTGGAATTTGAGAATATTTTGATATGGTTAAACCCGTTTCAGTTAAATTACGTAAACTAGTTACGTGGGCCGAACCGTACGCATGTAAGCGAAACCGGGTAACCGGATGAGTCCTACACAAGTTCCATATGCCATTATGTTTAAAATATGTTAACATATCAGTAAGTTTTCAATATGTTGACCCGTTACGGTTTTAAAATCAAACTATGCCTTAAAAGGGCAGTTTGGTCATTTTACAAGTAATAAATGAGTGTATATGTAAACTGATGTTATTGGCATAAACTTTCTGTAAAAATACTTACTCTATGATGTTATATTAGTAAGGTATCAATTATATGTGTGGTTTATAGTTTAAGACCAAACTATGTCCCGAGAAGGGCATTTTTGTCATTTCACAAATAATTGATAACTTATTTGGGAACCAAAGTTTGGGACATGTACTTACTGTTAATAAGTTGAAAATATGTTTTGAAATCAGTAGGTATCAATCCTTAATGCTCTAATATGGTTTTAAAACATATTATGCGCCGAAACGATGATTAAGTCGCTAAATGACGATTTAAACGGTTATTTAAGTAAAACTATTGTTGTGATCAGGTTTGTATGACCAAAATATGTTAATATATATATGACATCAGTAAGTATAAGGTTTTGGTTCATAAAAATGTTTAAAATTCATTTAAAGTGCCGAAAGGGCAATATCGTCATTTAAGGACATAATGTGTAAACTAGAGATTAAACTCAGTTTGCAAACTGAATAAATATCCCAAATAATCCTAATAATGATATTACATCAGTAGGTAATGAGTTTTGATGTCAAGTTTATGTTTAAATTGTTTTATGCGCCAAAAGGGCGATTTGGTCCTTTAAAAGCATGATTTTGCGTTAATTAAACAAAACTCAGGTTATGATCAGATTATTGACATCAAAATAAGTTAGTCATGTTTATAAATCAGTACAAAATTCATTTGCATGCTCATTTATATTAAAACAACGCTTTTGAGTATGAAGGTCATTTTAGCAAAGTTTAGGCATATTTATCGGATACTTGCATAACGACTCGGATTACTACTTGACCATGTCCTATAACTCCCGAGGGTTATAGTATACTAAAACATGGTCATAATGCAACTTAGGACAGTAACTAATGTTTCTAAATCGGGACAGAACTAAAAGTCAAAGCAAAAGTCAACTTTCGCGACTTTCGGTTGCGAACTGACCTTAGACCTGGAATTGACGAGCCGAACATGTTCCCACATATTCTTATTATTATTACCAAGTTGTTAGTGTATCAAAACAGGTTTTATAACACAGACATAGCTAGTTATGATTTTATTTCAAAACTGACCCGTTTGACTTTTATTAACATAACTTTCACCCGTCAATTGACCAAGCAAACGTAGTAATCAGGAGGTGCCCTCTTGAAGGATTAACACCTTCCTTATTACGATCATGTAGCCATGTTCGTTACGAACATTGGCTGGACCATAATGGTCTTAGCTCAAAGTCAAGGCGTTTTTACGACAACGCTTTGACTTTGGCTTAAAAGCCTACAAAACTAAAAGAACTGAGTTGGAACACTTACTAGTGATCCAAAGAAGACTAAGGAACTCAGAGGAAGTCCCCAATGAGCTCAAGAACCTCCAAGTGAGCAATAGAGAAAAGAAGAGAAGGATGAGCAAGTTTGGAGCTCACCCAAGGTTGCCATTTATAGTAATGGGCGATGCATAGGATCAAGACAGGTGTTGAGGGATGATCCCAGATGAGACATGTGTTTTTGGTCGTGGCACAAGTAGCTCAAAGGGTGGTAATTGCGGGAAAGGTGGCAAGGCAGCAGGCTGCCAAGAATCTGCCACTGGTAGTCCCTTACGGACCGTAAGGGGTAAGCCTTGCGGTCCGCAAGGACATCTGGCGCCCACAGAAACTTAAATGGTTACGGACCGTAAGGAGATAGCCTTGCGGTCCGTAACCGCCTTCCAGAAACCCAAAAATTTGGTGTCTTACACTTTGGTCCTCCGACTTTTCTCGATGCTTGTTCAGAGGTTATTACAATAACATGACGACGTCTTTAGTCCTTCTCGGCTACACGTGGCAACCAAAGATTTTCGGGACACGTGTCGGGATTTTATTGGGCGAAAAATTTGAGATGTCACATCTTCACCCCTTTAATAAAAATCTCGACCTCGAGGTTTATTTAAATAGATAAGGGTACTTCTGTCGCATATTGGACTCGACCTCCCAAGTATATTCGGGACCTCGACGGGCATCCCATATGACCTTCACAATAGGTACATGCTTCCTACGAAGCTTCTTAACTTACCGATCTTCGATCGCAATTGGTTTCTCTATGAAACGCAAGTTTTCATCAATCTGTATATCTGCATGAGGCATTGTAACGATTCGTCCACGAGGCATTTCTTTAAATTGCTGACGTGGAAGACATCATGGATTCCACTGAGCTTCTCAGGTAGCTTAAGCCTATAAGCTACAGGTCCGACACATTTGGTTATCTCGAATGGTCCGATGTACCTTGGGCTTAACTTGCCCTTTTTCCCAAAGCGCATTACACCTTTCCAAGGTGATACCTTTAACATGACCTTGTCCCCGACTTGAAACTGTAATGGTTTACGCCTTTTGTCGGCATAGCTCTTTTGTCGATCACGAGATGCCTGAAGTCGGTCACGGATTTGCAAAATCTTTTCTGTGTTTTCGAGAACGATTTCAGGTCCAGATAGTTGGGCTTCTCCAACTTCAGCCCAACATACGGGCGTCCTACATTTTCTTCCGTATAAGGCTTCAAAAGGAGTGGCTTTAATGCTCGTGTTGTAACTATTATTATAAGAGAACTCGATTAGGGGTAAGTGATCATCCCAACTTCCACCTAAATCGATCACACACGCTCGAAGCATGTCCTCCAAGGTTTGAATGGTACGCTCACTCTGTCCGTCCGTCTGCGGATGGTAAGCCGTACTGAAGTTTAATCTCGTGCCTAGAGATTGTTGAAAGCTTTTCCAAAAGTGAGATGTATATCTTGTATCTCTATCTGACACAATGGATATTGGTACGCCGTGTAAGGACACAATCTCATCGACGTAAAGCTTAGCAAACTTATCAGAGTCGTATGTTTCCTTGATAGGCAAGAAATGAGCGGATTTGGTTAATATATCCATGATAACCCAAATCGTGTCATTGCCACGCTTGGTCTTAGGTAATTTAGTGATGAAGTCTATAGTTACCATTTCCCATTTCCAAACTGGGATTTCGAGCTGTTGTAGAAGTCCTGACAGATTATTGTGTTTTGTCTTAATTTGAGAACACGTCAAGCACTTTGCTACATGATTAGCTATATCTTTCTTCATACCCATCCACCAATAACTGGGCTTAAGATCTTGATACATCTTGTCGCTTCCTGGGTGAACCAAATATTTAGAGTTATGTGCTTCTTGGAGGATTACATCTCTAAGTCCTCCAAGGATTGGAACCCAGATCCGATTATTAAGCTTAAATATTCCGTCTTTTCCAGATGCTAACTGATCAATGGTTGCACCTAGTCCTTCCTTGGCAAGGTTGTCCTTTGTCATGGCTTGTTTTTGTGCATTTAGCAGCTTCTCATTCAAGCTATTCTTCAGTTCAATGCTTTTGGCATTGATCCTTAGAGGTTTGACTCTTACCTTGCGACTAAGCGCATCAGTGACTACATTCGCCTTTCCTGGATGATATCGAATCTCACAATCGTAGTTGTTGAGCGTCTCCATCCAACGACGTTGCCTCATGTTTAAATCCTTTTGATTGAACAAGTTTTGAAGACCTTTATAGTCAGTGTAGATGATACACTTTGTTCCATATAAATCGTATCTCCAAAGTTTAAGTGCAAATCCTACCGCACCCAGTTCCATCATGCGTAGTGTAGTTTCTCTCGTGCACCTTTAATTGGCGAGACGCATATGCAATTACTTTGCCTCTTTGCATAAGCACACATCCCATACCGGTGTGTGATGCGTCGCAGTAAACCACGAACTCCTCAACACCTTCTGGCAGGGTTAACACCAGGGCATTGCTTAACTTATGCTTCAAAGTCTCAAAGGATTCTTGTTGCTTTGGACCCCAGTTGAATTTATCATTCTTACGAGTTAAGATTGTCAAAGGAGCGGCTATTCGTGAGAAGTTCTCAATGAACCTTCGATAATAACCAGCCAGTCCTAAGAAATTACGTATCTCGGAAGGTGTCTTTGGCGCTTCCCAATTCATTAGTGCTTCTATTTTTTCTGGATCTACTTGGATACCATGTTTAGTTACAATGTGACCAAGGAACTGAACCTCACGTAGCCAGAATTCACATTTAGAAAATTTTGCGTACAGCTTTTCCTGACGTAGTATCTCAAGTATGCACCTTAAATGTTTCTCATGATCAGATTGATTACGGGAGTAGATAAGTATGTCGTATATAAAGACGATGACAAACTTATCCAAGTATGGCTTGCAGACTCTATTCATGAGGTCCATGAATGATGCGGGTGCATTTGTGAGCCCAAAAGGCATCACTAGGAACTCGTAATGTCCATACCTCGTTCTGAAAGCAGTTTTCGGAACGTCTTCGTTCTTAACCTTAAGTTGGTGATATCCTGACCTTAAATCAATCTTCGAGAAGTAACTTGCACTTTGCAATTGGTCAAACAAATCATCGATCATGGGCAAAGGATAACGGTTCTTGATCGTTATCTTATTGAGTTCACGGTAATCAATGCACATCCGCATTGATCCGTCTTTCTTTTTGACGAAAAGGATAGGAGCTCCCCAAGGCGAAGAGCTAGGTTGAATAAAACCTTTCTAAAAGTTTGTCTAATTGGGTTCTTAATTCTTTCATCTCGGTTGGTGCTAAATGGTACGGAGCTTTAGCTATGGGAGCTGCTCCAGGTATGATATCAATTCGAAACTCTACTTGCCTATCAGGAGGTAGGCCAGGTAATTCTTCTGGAAATACATCTGGGTATTCGGAAATGATAGGTATATCTTCAATCTTTGGTTTCGGTTCATCAACGGTGACTTGTGCCATGTAGATGACACATCCCTTTGTCATACATCTAGACGCCTTAAGCAAAACTGCTTTATCAGGCAATCCAAAGTGTTTGTCTCCATGAATGGTGAGGATTTTACCAGACGGGGATTTGATTTCAATGAGTTTCTTATCGCGGGCAATGCGAGCTTGGTTATGCGATAACCAATCCATGCTTAAGACTACATCGAATCCCGCTAGTTTCATAGGTAAAAGAGACACAGGGATAGAATGATTCTTGATGGATATGAAGCATCCCTCAAGAATGGAAGAAGCGGTTTCTATAGTGCCATCAGCGACCTCTACTTCATAGATTATGTCTAAAGTTCTTACGGGCAAGTTTAATAGTTCACTAAACTTATGATCTACAAACGACTTATTGGTGCCCGAATCGAAAAGAACTCTAGCAAAAGTGTCGTTGATAAGGAACGTACCCGTTATGACATTGTTATCCTTCACTGCTTCCTTAGCATTCATTTGAAAGGCCCTAGAAGTGGCTTTCTTTGCCTCTGTGGTTTTGGCTTTTCCTTCAGCATTTGCCTTTGGGCAACTCATTTTGATATGGCCCTTCTCACCACATCCGAAACAGGTAGCATCTTTTATATTTTGGAACTCATGTGACCGATGCCCTGTTTTCTTGCAGATGTTGCGTTGCTTCGGTTTTTGGTCTAAGCGACACTGTCCATAGTGTTGCTTTCCACATGTCTTGCACGTGGGTTTGTCGCTTGATTTTTTTATTATCCTTGCCAAACCCATGCTTACCCTTTTTATTAAATTTCTGGGAGTTTCCGTCCTCCCGCTTCCTCTTTCCTTCATTGTCAGTCTTGACTGACAATTGCCTCACATAGTCCTGTGTGAGGGAGAGAGATAACTCAACTGCGGACTTGTAGGTGCTTGGCTGCACCGCCTTAACCATACTCCTGATTTCAGGAGCTAACCCATTGATGAAACGTGCGATACGTTTGGGCTCCAGGGTAACTAGATACGGCACTAGTCTTGAAAGAGAGTTGTAGTCGGTGACAAACTTCCGACAATCCATATTCTTCATGGTCAGATTTAAGAAATCTGACTCAATTTTCTCCACCTCATGAGGTGGGCAGTAGGTATCTTTCACCAAGTCCACAAACTTGGACCAACTCAGATTGTAAAGATGAACCTTGCCTGTAGATTGAACCAAGGCTTTCCACCAGATAAGGGCATCGCCCTTGAATGACCGAGACACATATTTAACAACATTCTTATCAGCGCAGCCGCTGATATCCACTACTGTTTCCATCTCATTGAGCCATCTTAAACATTCTACATCTCCTTTTTCCCTGTTAAAGTTACGAGGTCTACAAGATACAAAATACTTGTAGGAGCATCCATCTCCATCAACATTCGATTTCTTAGGATGCGCATCACTCTTCACATTTGAAGAGTATGCCTCACTCCCTTTTGGCTCAGAGTGGTTAGGTTGAGATTTTGGTTTAGAAACGGGTTTGGAGCGAGAAACACTTGACTCGGGTCGATGTTCAGATTTGTCCTTTAAAGCCTTGCCGATCTCTGGGGAAATAAGGTCTCTCAAGTCATTCTTACTTATGATGATATTCTCATTGGCGTCGTCGTCATTGCGCTTACTATTTACTTTGTTGGAATCCGCCATGTTTGCGATTTAAATTTCTAAATTTTGAGATAAATTTTGGTTAGTTGCTATGGTGTACCCTTATTCACTACATGGTTCTATGACCATACAGAATTTAGATATCATTTGTGATATATTTATATAACCTAGGTCTTAAAGACCATCATAGGCATTTTTAGATTGGACATTGTCCAGAATTTATCAGATAGTACGTTAAGCGTCACTACTGTATCATTGCTCACTGGCTTTACACTACTATTGAGTGTTTATATATTTTTAGCCAGGATCTAACTTAATCACTTAGGCGATAGGGTGTGAACATTATCATTTACCCAAACTGATTTGTGTGATAATGATTGTCACAGGAAATTAAGGGTAACTCCACCTTGAGAGTTAATATAGAGAAATGATAAATTTGGAAGTGGAACATTGTTCACCTTTGCTAGACAGAAGGTTACTTCCGAAATTTTCATTTGCCAATTTCTGATCGATCATAGTCATTGGCTAAAAGATTTTGGGACAATATAGTGGATCGATAAAATTTGAATAAATTATAATGATTGATTGAATAAAATACATAATAAGGAAAATTTTACTAGGAAGAACATTACATAATTGCCTAATATATAGGAATTTGAAATAAAAAAAGTAGTTCACGCAGGAACTTAACAGAAATAACAATGTCCACGTAGGGACTTTTGGAATTTAAATTATATATATGAAAATACAAAACTAGTCATCCTTTCTCCCTTTCACAACTTTATAAAGTTTCTTGATAAATTTCGTTGTTTTCTTCTCCGATTTCTTGACTTGTTGCCGCATTTCCCTTACTTGATCTAAGGCCACATTAATGCCCTCAAGTAGTACTTGTGGTTGGGGTTGAGGCTGAGGTGGAGGTGGTTGCGGTTGATGCATACCCGGGTGTGTATACACATAGGGTGGATACCCGGTAGCCGCATAGGAAGGGTAAGAATGTGGATAATTAGGAAAAGGAGAATGATATAGGGCATTGTGCATGGTTGCTTTAAGATATGGATTGTATGAGGGAGCTGTGAAATCAGCACCATATCCAGATAGGTCTGGGTAAGTGGGAATCGGGTTACCAAAACCCGATTAAGATGGCTGAACTGCCGATTCGGGCATCTGATCAGCAGCAGGTTGAGGGGTTGGAATTGCCACAGGTGAAGTGTTTTGAGGGCCCACCCATTTGTGGGTCCACGGGGATAATGGAGTAAGAGGGTGGCAAAGGTGGCAGCGAACCCGACCTTTGACCAGCACGCACCAACATGCGTGCCCCATGCCTCCGGCATGGTTGTGATGATGATTCAGGTGGTGGCTGAGGTTGATCCACCTGTTGCATAACTACATCCTCTTGGTGAGGATGTGGTGGTGGGGCTTGATGTTGGGGAGTGCTATGGTAGGACAGAGTGTTAACGAACACATATTATGCCCATCTTTGCTCATAATCATCAGGACCTTGAAATGGGGATCCTGCCAAGGAGTTCGAGCCACTAGACAGCTCGATGGGATGTCCGTACGATCCAGTTTGCGGGAATTCCTCCAGATCGGAATCCTCCTCCTTATGTGTCGGTGAGTCAACTGGAGGGGTTTCAGGTGATGGTTGGTTTACGGGGTTATCAAAGTTAAAGTTGAAGTATTCTTGGTGGGAATGGGAAGGTGAATGGTGTGATTGGTGGGAATGGTGGGAATGGTAAGAATGTTAGGAATGTGATTGGGGCGGGGAGTATTCATGTGAAATCAAATGTCTATAAGGTTCAAAGGGGGACGAAGAATCTCTGGATCCTTCGTAAGGATTGTGGTCAGACAGATCGGCTGCTCCGGCTAGGGATTGTCTATAAGGTGGTCTGAGGATGGTCCGGTCATAGAGGGTCCACCCCTCATGGGTCCTTTTCCTTTTCCTCCGCGTCTGAACTTAGGCGGCATTTTTCCTGTTTCAAAAACAAGTTAAACAAAATACAAAGCTAGAGTAATAAGATGGAAATGATTACACCTAGGTCAAAGTCTAGACTCGAAAGTCTAATAGATATGTGTTAATATGTATTCGAGATTAAACACAAAAGGCTAGTGTTTAATTCACTCGAGAATTGGCTCTGATACCAACTTGTCACACCCCTAATTCCACGTGTAACCCGGTAGGTCCGGTGGGGAGTATCGTGACGCAAGTTGATATCATCATTACCAAACAATACAATAAACATAGTGGACGTCTGGATAATTACTATTACAAACGTTCGAATGTTCAAAGTTCAAAATTACAACGCTTGTAACTAGATCCACAGGCAGATCAAAAAGTAATTACAAAAGGAAACTTGACAGACTAAGGCCTTCTAAGCAAGGGTTGCAATTCCTCTTAAGCTTCCCTGAGCACTTCCAGCCTATTTACGAATACTTGTCACATTCGCTTAGTCTTTTGAAAATACGTCAATTTCACTAGTAAATATGTTTAACCGACTCATTTTGAAAACATTTGAAAACATTTAGTGTACACAATGGTACTTTGTTTTATAAATAACTTGGGATAAATAATTTTCATGTTACCAGTTTTACATGCCAATAACACATTTAGAGCCCGAAAACTATGCCGGGATCATGATTAATCGGCACGCCACTTTAACACCTTTAATAGGTGCACCCCTAATGGGTTATAGTTTAATTTAGCATTTGACAGGTGTATGCCTACACCTCGTGCTTAGGTCGTGGCCGTTTGCAATTAAATGAGCCGTGGATATCCAGGACACGGTCGTTTTAACCCCCAAATGTTTAATATTAAGCAATACAAATTAAAATGGATTATTTGAATTCCCGACTCATTGGTCTTTGATCCCATATCCAACCATGCGGTATTAGTATACCGTATCCCAAGCCCGTATAAGGGAAAATAAGTTAAAGTATTTACCTGGCTTGCAAAATCTTTAAATAATAAGAAAATAAGCAAAGCACAGCCGTAATCAATTAAACTAGCTTGGCGACAATCTACCAGAAGTGTCTAGTCTGGAATGGATGGTATTATTAACCGGTTAGTTAGCTAGCGGGTCTTTATTTAGTCATTTGACTTAGACCGGCGAACTTAAAATAAAGATAACGGTACGAAACGCTAGATTAAGCGATAACCGGAAAAGAATGTATTTTGGACCCGACAACTACTAGGACTTGTATAATATGGGTTACCATTTTACATTCTGGAATATGAGAATATTTTGATATGGTTAAACCTGTTTCGGTTAAATTACGTAAACTAGTTACGTGGGCTGAACCGTACGCATATAAGCGAAACCGGGTAACCGGGAGTCCTATACAAGTTCCATATGCCATTATGTTTAAAATATGTTAAAATATCAGTAAGTTTTCAATACGTTGGCCTGTTACGATTTTAAAATCAAACTATGCCTTAAAAGGGCAATTTGGTCATTTTACAAAGTAATAAATGAGTGTATACGTAAACTGATGTTATTGGCATAAACTTTCTGTAAAAATACTTACTCTATGATGTTATATCAGTAAGGTATCAATTATATGTGTGGTTTATAGTTTAAGACCAAACTATGTCCCGAGAAGGGCATTTTGGTCATTTCACGTATAAATGATAACTTATTTGGGAATCTGAGTATGGGACATATACTTACTGTTAATAAGTTGAAAATATGTTTTGAATCAGTAGGTATCAATCCTTAATGCTCTAATTTGGTTTTAAACCATATTATGCGCCGAAACGGCGATTAAGTCGCTAAATGACGATTTAAATGGTTATTTAAGTAAACCTATTGTTGTGATCAGGTTTGTATGACCAAAATATGTTAATATATATATTACATCAGTAAGTATAAGGTTTTGGTTCATAAAAATGTTTAAAATTCATTTAAAGTGCCGAAAGGGCAATATCGTCATTTAAGGACATAATGGGTAAACTAGAGATTAAACTCAGTTGCAACCTCAATAAATATCCCAAATAATCCTAATAATGATATTACATCAGTAGGTAATGAGTTTTGATGTCAATTTTATGTTTAAATTGTTTTATGCGCCAAAAGGGCGATTTGGTCCTTTAAAAGCATGATTTTGCGATAATTAAACAAAACTCAGGTTATGACCAAATTATTGACATCAAAATAAGTTAGTCATGTTTATAAATCAGTATATAGTTCATTTGCATGCTCATTTATATTAAAACAACGCTTTTGAGTATGGCATTTTAGCAAAGTTTAGGCATATTTATCGGATACTTGCATAACAACTCGGATTACTACTTGACCATGTCCTATAACTCCAGAGGGTTATAGTATACTAAAACATGGTCATAATGCAACTTACAGACAGTAGCTAATGTTGCTAAATCGGGACAGAACTGAAAGTCAAAGCAAAAGTCAACTTTCGCGACTTTCGGTTGCGAACCGACCAAAGACCTGGAATTGACGAGCGGAACATGTTCCCACATGTTCTTATGATTATTACCAAGTTGTTAGTGTGTCAAAACAGGTTTTATAACACCAACATTGCTAGTTATGATTTTATTTCAAAACTGACCCGTTTGGCTTTTTATTAAAATAACTTTGACTCGTCAATTGACTAAGCAAACGTGGTAATCAGGAGGTGCCATCTTGGGGGATTAACACCTACCTTATTACGATCACGTAGCCATGTTCGTTACGAAAATTGGCTGGACCATAATGGTCTTAGCTCAAAGTCAAGGCGTTTTTATGTCAACGCTTTGACTTTGGCTTAAAAGCCTACAAAATTAAAAGAGCTGAGTTGGAACACTTACTAGTGATCCAAAGAAGACTAAGGAGCTTAGAGGAAGTCCCAATGATCTCAGGAACCTCCAAGTGAGCAATCATGAGAAGAAGAGAAGGATGAGCAAGTTTAGAGCTCACCCAAGGTTGCTATTTATAGCAATGGGGGATGAATAGGATCAAGACAGGTGTTGAGGGATGATCCCAGATGATCACATGTGTTTTTGGTCGTGGGACAAGTAGCTCAAAGGGTGGCAATTGCGGGAAAGGTGGCAAGGCAGCAGGCTGCCAAGAATCTGCCACTGGCAGTCCCTTACGAACCGTAAGGGGTAAGCCTTGCGGTCCGTAAGGACCTATGGCGCCCACAGAAACTTAAATGGTTATGGACCGTAAGGAGATAGCCTTGCGGTCCATAACCGCCTTCCAGAAACTCAAAAAATTGGTATTTTACACTTTGGTCCTCTGACTTTTCTTGATGCTCGTTCAGAGGTTATTACAATAACATTTCGGCGTCTTTAGTCCTTCTCGGCTACACGTGGCAACCAAAGATTTTCGGGACACCTGTCGGGATTTTATTGGGCGAAATTTTCAAGGTGTCACAAATGCGTATCCCAATTACCACCAAAATCTATGATGCATGCATGAAGCATGTCTTCGAGGGTGCGGATCGTGCGCTCAGTCTGACCGTCGGTTTGAGGGTGAAAAGCGGTACTGAGATTAAGCATAGTACCGAGAGCGGATTGAAAAGTCTCCCAGAGACATGAGGTAAAGCGATCGTCGTGGTCAGAGATGATGTCACGAGGCATCCCGTGTCGACATATGACTTCGTCGGTATAGATTCGTGCTAATCATTCTACCTTAAAGTATTCTCGTATGGCAATAAAGTGCGCGGATTAAGTAAGATGATCGACGATAATCCAAATGCTATCGTGACCAGAAGAAGTGCGAGGGAGTTTCGTAACGAAGTCCATAGCTATACTCTCCCACTTCCACATTGGGATTTCGGGTTGTTCGAGTCAACCAGAGGGCCTTTGATGTTCGGCTTTAACTTTCGAACAAGTTAAGCACTTTGAGACGTATAAGGCGATATCCTTTTTCATGCCCGACCACCAATACTTAGGACAAAGGTCCTGGTACATTTTGTCGGCTCCGGGATGAATGGAGTATCGAGATTTATGAGCTTCGGTCATCAGCAGTTCACGAAGATTATCACGGCTAGGAGTCCAGATGCGATCGAGATAGTAATAAATACCAATAGGTTTAACAACAAGCTGAGTTTCGGCACCACATTTCATTTCCTCTTGTAGGGTATTCTCTTAAAACAAGCAAACCGGGCGGAACAAATAAGGATTTCTAAATCATTCAAAGCTTGAGAGTCACGAACACTATACACATAGCTTCGTCGACTTAGAGCATCGGCTAAAACGTTTGCTTTGCCAGGGTGGTAGCGTATCTCACAATCGTAATCGTTAAGATGTTCAACCCATCTCCGTTGGCGTATATTCAGTTCTTTCTGGGTAAAGATATGTTGTAAGCTCTTATGGTCGGTGAAGACCGTACACTTTGGTACCATAAAGGTAGTGTCGCCATATCCTTAATTCAAAAACAACTGCACCGAGTTCGAGATCGTGGGTTGTGTAGTTCTTCTCGTGGATCTTGAGTTGTCGACACGCAAACGCGATAACCTTGTCTCGTTGCATAAGGACACAAACAAGACCAAGATTAGATGCATCGCAATAAACAACGAAATTGTCGTTTCCGTCGGGTAGAGCGAGTACAGGAGCGTTGAATAGTATACGCTTGAGAGTTTGAAAGGCTTCCTCTTGTTTGGAATCCCAAATGAAAGGCTTGTCCTTATGAGTTAAAGCGCTAAGAGGAACGACGATTTTAGAAAAGTCGGCGATGAATCGACGGTAATAACCCGCCAATCCTAGAAAGGAACGAATTTCAGATGCATTCTTCGGCGTAATCCAACTTTTTACAGCTTCGATCTTTGCAGGGTCGACGTGAATTCCTTGACTGTTAACGATATGGCTGAGAAATTGGACTTCTTTGAGCCAGAATTCACACTTAGAGAACTTGGCATAAAGGCGGTTACCTTGGAGGAGCTTGAGAACTAAATGGAGATGACGCGCATGTTCGGCTCTCGACTTAGAGTAGATAAGGATATCATCGATAAACACAATGACGAAACGATCTAAGAAGGCTTTACACACACGGTTCATCAAATCCATGAAGACCGCGGGTACATTGGTAAGACCAAAAGGCATGACACGAATTCGAAATGGCCATAACGAGTACGAAAGGCGGTTTTCTGAATGCCTTCTTCCAACACTCGTAACGGATGATAACCGGAACGTAGATCGATCTTAGAAAAACAAGTAGTACCTTGAAGCTGATCAAATAAATCGTCAATTCGAGGAAGAGGGTAACGGTTCTTTATCGTGAGATTGTTAAGTTCACGATAATCGATGCACATTCGGAACATCCCATCTTTCTTTTTCACAAAAAGAACGGGTGCGCCCCATGGTGAAGTGCTCGGGCGTATAAAGCCTTTATCAAGAAGCTTTTGAAGTTGGCTAGATAGCTCGCGCATTTTGGTTGGTGCGAGACGATAGGGAGCTTTAGCAACGGGAGTAGCACCGGGAACTAAATCGATACGAAATTCAACATCACGAGTAGGGGGTAAACTGGGTAAATCGTCGGGGAAAACTTTAGGAAATTCACAAACAACAGGAACGTCTTTATAGGTTTTCTTTTCTTTCTCCGGGTTCACGATGTGGGCTAGAAAGGCAATGCATTGCTTTCGCAAACGCTTGCTCGCTTGGGTACACGACATAAGCATCAACTTCTTTGAGGGAGTTTCACTGTAAACATGGAGTTGATCACCGTTAGGAAGAGGGATACGGATCATTTTATCAAAGCAAACAACTTCAGCATGATTCTCATGAAGAAAATCCATGTCGAAGCTACCTAACTGCATAGGTATGAAATTGATCGAGAAGATGTGGTTGTTGAGATCGAGAGTACAACCACGTAGGACGGAGTTAACGGTAACAGTTCTTCCGGTGGCGACTTCCACATCGAAAGTCTTTAGGAGTTTAGCGCGTTTACATTTTAAAACCTTTTCGAATTCTAGCGATACAAAACAATTATCGACACCAATATCAAATAAACATGAAGCATAAATACCATTAACAAGGAACGTACCATTGACAACATTGTTATCATTCTGGGCCTGGCGATGATTGATATTGAAGGCTCTTCCACACTCAGCCAGTGGTTGTTGCTGCTGAGGCTGTGGTGGCTGTGGCTGCTGTTCTTGCTTCACAAGTTTGTTTGGGCAGACATTACTGAAATGATTCGGGTCTCCACACGTGTAACAAGAACGTGCCCTCGGAGCTTGCGCTTGCTGCTGATTGGCCAAGGAGGAGCTGGTAAAGCTGGTGCTGATGGGGCCTGAGGAGCTGGCTGACGGGGGCCTGAACGGCAACTAACAGTAAAGTGGCCGTAATTATTGCAGTTGGTGCAGAAACGGCAATTGCCTCCAACCGCATGGTGGTAGGTGCATCTTGAGCACAAAGGGTGAGGACCAGTATACGCACGCTTTGCCGGTGGTACGTTCGGAGTAGCAGACTGGAGCGGCTAAGGGTTCGGTGGAGCAGTAAGCGCACAATTCTTGCTCGGGTTTTCTCGCTTGCGACCACGGTGACTAGACTTTGACTCTCGAGACTGATCGGAGGGAGCTGCTGATTCGGTGATGGTCTGGTTTGCAACTTTGTTGTTCTTAAAGTAACCAGACTGAACTCGTTTGTCGTTGATCTCTACGGCTAGCTGGTAGGTCTCTTCGATAGTAGCAAGGCGTGCTGCTTGAACAAAATCAGCGACACAGTCATGCAGAGCGTTGAGGTATATCTTGATTGCCTTTTCGGTAGTGTCCACCTGACCGGGACAAATAATGCTCAACTGCTTGAATCGAGCTGTTAGACTGGCATTGTCGGGTCCGTCTTGCTTAATTCCCCAAAACTCGTTCTCCAACTTCTGGACTTCATAGGGAGGATAGAATTCCTTGATCATGATTGCCTTAAGTTCCTCCCAGGTGAGTCCGTAGGCTTCATCGTTTCCCCGTTTGTTACGCTCTGCGGTCCACTAGTCGAGAGCCCTGGACTGGAACACGCCGGTAGCATTGATGGTGCGAAAGGGTTCTGAATATCCACTCTGGCGGAACGTGACCTTGATAGCATCAAACCAGTGGAACATGGCACTTGGTCCTTCAGTACCTGAGAAAGTAAGAGGTCCACATGCTTTGAATTGCTTAAAGTTGAAGGAGGACTTAGGCGCGTCAGATTTCAAATCAACAGAGGAGTTGTTGCTGGCAGCGTGGATCTCGCTGACGATTTGAGGAATGACTTTAGCCATTTGCTTGGCTACCAATGAAGAGATGCGCTTATCAGCGTTGTTGCGCTGGATGTTCCTCCGCGTGTGAGATCCCATAGAAGACATCTACACGAAGGTTTAGATTAAATGAGATTCGATTATAATAGGTTTATGTTTAAAATATTTATTATCATTATTCATACAAGGCTCAAAACCACGTAAGCACGTATCCACATAAGCATATAACACGTAAGCACATAAGCACATAGGCACATAATCACGTAAGCAGATAATCACATAAGCACGTAAGCACATATTTTGCACGTATTCACCTTAAATTAAAATCATGCGTAGCGTGTATGAGATGCGAGTAGTATAAGCGTAATAGGTGATATATATATAAGCGAGATAAGCGAGTAATACCGCGTATGAGACCATACGCATAAGAGAGATGAGCGTTTTAGTTTGGTTGGTGATTATTTAGCGTTTTAGATTTCGAGAGTTGTGCGAGTAGTGCATTCTTTATAAAGTGAAGAGCGATAAAGCGAGAATTCGATAATACGAGAAATCAGTAAAGCGAGAAATCGAATAAGCGAAAATTCCCAAAATTTCAAACACATAAATGGTAATAAACTCGATGATGCGTAAAATTGACGATAATAGGCTTAAATCAATTGGGAGTGTCCTGGGTTTTGAGACAACGACTACCCAAAGTGGTTCGAGAATTCTCTGAGTTCGGACACATGATTTGGCCTAATATACAAATGCTCTCGCCGTACTACGGTTAACGACATTTATCCTTCCAGTCACGTCGTGTCCGAGTTATCGAAGTAATCGAGACTTTGATGAGATTGAAAATCGAGGAGTGGAACTAGTTATTAAGATGCGGGTATCACCCCTAACTTAACAACTTCATTCCTAGTTGTGGATACATTCACCGATCGAGTCGGGAGTTCCACTAGATAGAAATCGAGATTTCCGTCGAGGTTTGGATATCACTCCTAACTCAACGGAGATATCTCGTGCGATAGAGGATGCGCGGTGTGAATAATCTTATCGAGAGTTCTCGGTTTTCACACCTAATCTCGACTTGGTCACTAGTTTTGTGTGATACGAGCGTTTCCAAGCGTGTGTATATTGTGTTAGCCTTAGGAAAGGCATGTAAGCATTTATGGCAAGTAGTTTAAGCATTTAAGTCAAAGATTGGTCAAATCGGGTACTTAAACAAATGACTAGTTCAAACATGGCTATTCTACCTAATTATGCTATAGTTATGACTCTAATACCAATCTGTCACACCCCAACCGATGGCGGAAACATCAGGGTAGTGGCACTAGGCGAACCAGATTGTCTCATGAGAAAATTCCATAACATTATTTAAGCGACAATATTTAACGTTAATATCCCATACGACTAACATATAATCCTTACACAATTTACAGAATTTAAGCATTCTCATAATACAAATCAAGTTTTTTATCCCTAGATTTCTATTACAATGCGTTTCTAGATGACCATATCCTAATCCGTTTGCAAGTAGACAAAATCCTCAACCTGCCACATATGTTACATCATTCACATCTATTACGTATGTCATGCGGTGTATGCTAAACGCTTTTATATTTATTATGTACACAAACCTGTATGCTCACCTTTACTTAATTGTGTTAACGTTTTATTTTAACATATGTGCCAGGTTGAGGATTATGCTTTGGATACTTAGTTAAGAGTTTTTACTTTAGAAAATCATGTAATAAATCTTGGGAAGATCGAATCGGATATTATGTTTAAGGGATTTGTTTGATATGTAATGGTTGTTTAAATATTTTATGAGTTTGATAGTATGGGATGTTGAATGTTGACTATTGTCTTTTAAACGATCTTTGTGGAATCTCTTGATCAATCTGATTCGCCTAGTACCACTAACCCCAATGTTTCCGCCATCGGTTGGGGTGTGATAGATTGGTATCAGAGCCATAACCTTAGGATAATTAGGTAGAATTGCCATGTTCGACCTAGTAGCATGTTTTAGTACCTGATTTAACCAATCTTTGACTTAAATGCTTAAACTACTTGCCATAAATGCTTAAATATGCCTTTCCTAAGGATAACACCCTATACATGCTTGGAAACGCTCGTATCACACAAAACGAGTGATCGAGTCTAGAATAGGTGTGAAAACCGAGAACTCTCGAAGAGATCATTCACTCCATGCAATCTCTATCGCACAGATACATTCGTCGAGTTAGGAGTGATATCCAAACCTCGACGAAAATCTCCATTTCTCTCTAGTGGAACTCCCGACTCGATCGGTGAGTGTACCCACAACTAGGAATGAAATTGTTATGTTAGGGGTGAAACCCGCATCTTAATAAGTAGTTCCGCTCTTCGATTTTCAATCTCACCAAAGTCTCGATTAATTCGATGACTCGGAACACGACGTGACTGGAAGGATAGATGTCGTTAATCGTAGTACGGCGAGATCATTGGTCTATTAGGCCAAATCGTGTGTCCGAACTCGGAGAATTCTCGAACCACTTTGGGTAGTTGCTGTCTCAAAACCCAGGACGCTCCCAATTGATTTAAGCCTATTATCGTCGATTTTAGGCATCATCAAGTTTATTATTACTTATGTGTTAAAATTTTGAGAATTTTCACTTATTCGATTTCTCGCTTTAATGATTTCTCGTATTATCGATTTCTCGATTTATCGCTTTACGCTCCATAAACGCATGCACAACTCGCACAGCTCTCGAAATCTAAAACGCTAATTAATACACCAACCAAAGTAAAACGCTCATATCTCTTACGCGTATGTTCTCATACGCGGTGTTACTCGCTTATCTCGCTTATGTATATATATCGCTTATATCTCGCATCTCATACGCGCTACGCATGATTTTAATCAGAGGTGAATACGTGCAAAATATGTGCTTACGTGCTTATGTGATTATGTGCTTACGTGCTTATGTGCTTACATGCTTATGTGCTTACGTGTTATATGCTTGCATGGATAGGTGCTTACGTGGTTTTGTGCTTGTATGAATAATAATAATAATAAATATTTTAAACATAAACCTATTATAAGCGAATCTCATCTAATCTAAATCCTTTGTGTAGATGTCTTCAATTGGATCACACACGAGGAGAAACATCCAGCGCAACAACGCTGATAAGCGCATCGCTTCATTGGTTGCCAAGCAAATGGCTAAAGTCATCCCTCAAATCGTCAGCGAGATCCACGCCGTCAGCAGCAACTCATCTGTGGATTCTAAAAATGATGCGCCCAATTCTTCCTTCAGCTTTAAGCAGTTCAAAGCATGTGGACCACTCACTTTCTCTGGCACCGAAGGACCGAGTGCTATGTTCCATTGGTTCGACTCCATCGAGGTTACCTTCCGCAAGAGTGGATGTCCCGAGGCTCTGTGTGACATTTGAGCTTTGCGATCTTTGTACTTTATCCGACAATGTTATATTTAATGAAATTTTGTGTTACTTTTATGAGTTTTGTATATTTACTTATGACGTGTGTGTATTATTAATCTTTGTTCAAATCCGATCTTCTAAACATATTCTAGAAGTGAAATCGCAAACTGTTATGTAAACTTAATCAGTTTAACACAACGTACGTTCCGGAACATTGACATAAGCTAAATATACCCTAAATACCCTTTACATAACTTAGAAATAAGTTTTAAGGGCTTCGATATGGCAAAAAACATGCTTTTGCAACTTCAGGGGCTATTTTGCAAATTCTGCGAAACTATGCCTTTTCACGTATTTCGCTATCCGGAACATGTACGGACACCCAAAAGTTTTTTAATCATTAAAATATTATATTTTGATGATTGGAATGCAAAAATATCATTCGTTACACAATTACGGTCATTTACGCATTCGTTACGATTTTCGTCGTAATTAACCGAAAACCGCAACCGTACGACCGAACGAACTGAAACCCGGAATATTTTTGGACATATTTTAAGTTCCTATACATTAGCGTCCTTATGGAGCCTAAATATTGGGTTAACGAGTTTTAGAAATGCCAAAACGTGTCGAAAACATGTGAAGGGTCCTGTTTGCAATTTTTCAAAACTTCAGTCAGGGGGGCCGTGGCGCTACGCGACGCCCTGGGGGGGGGGGGGTACCGTAGCGTACGGTGTAACATTTGTCAAAAACGTCTGCGACGAAGTCGCATTCCAATTGTTAGGGTACGTTGGGAGTCGAAACGGGGACCTGAGTTTACTTGGGAACGTGAAGACTCAATGCGCGAGAAATACCCGCATCTTTTTCCTACTACTTCAACTACTTAAATTTCGGGACGAAATTCCTAAAAGTAGGGGATACTGTAACATTTGTCAAAAACGGGTTTTCAAAACCCGCTCCGTTTTGTAATCGAAAATCAAGTTATAAAAGTCATGTTGAATATTTATGATTATTTTGATTTAAAATGATACATAATTAATAAATAAACTAAACTATAAAAATTATATTTGATAAAAAGTTAAAACAAAATAAATAAAAAAAAAAGTTGCTGCCGGGACTCGAACCCGGGTCAGCCAGAACAACTCCAACGACTTAACACACACTCACATCACCACTCCGCCACTTTGTGTTTTCTGTTATCTCTAGGAAACAAATGAGATTTATACACAAACCCGGTTAAACCGGTTGCGCCAACTGAAAAACGGAAATCGGCAAATCAATCGTCAATTCGCCTGTTTACTCGCACATTCAGTTTATAACCGATGCACCGACGATTTTTAATCAAGTCGGAATTGATTAAACATAAAGTCTCATCATTATCGGTTTTTATAACTGAAAAATCATCAAGTCCAGATTACTTCAACTTCAGACCACTCTCGCGACTCAGAAATATCATACCAACATTCCATTTCACTTTCGTCACATTTTCAGACCATCAGAACGCTTAAATCAGCTCGCCGGAATTTTCTGCAAATTTCGTCGGAAAACCGTATTCATCCTCAAACGGTAAATCTTTCAATAAACATTGTAGTTCAACAATTGTTAGGCTATTTCTAACTTAAACCTTTCAATTGAAATCGAATTCAGGCGCTGTATTCAGCTAATTCCAGTTCGCCGGAAATTTCCTGAAAGTCTTTATTTCCGTCTGTGAAACGGTAAGGACCTTCAATCCCGCTGTTAACGTTTGTTTATCACTTCAATTCCACGATTGACTAATCAAAATGGTTAATTGTTTTGGTTCAGTTGAGGGGCACAAAAACAGAGCCGACGCATCTGCCGGAAATTCTGTGATATATCATTCCTACTGTATGTTGCTTCCAACACCGTTTCTGTCATTTCATTTTAACCTTAAGAATGTTTGATAATCGTAAAAACAAGAAACGGATCAGTGATTCAGTCGACGGAAATTTGAATGAAGAAGACGAAGTTAATTAAGTTATAAGTTTATTTAAAACCAGTAAAATGAACGGGTAAGACACACAGTCCAGCGGTGGACTGTGTGCAAAACATATACGCATGTCCCGAGTTCGATCCCTGATACACGCACTCCTTATATAATAAAATGCCTTTTTGTTTAAAAACTAAACCGGGTTAACTTCCTTAGTTGTTAAGTATAATAAAAACCGAGATATTAACCAGGTTAGACACACAGTCCAGTGGTGGACTGTGTGCAACACTAAGTCATACGTCGCGCGTTCGAAACCCGTCACTGGCACCGGTTGTTGAATTAAAATGTTTTTGCAATTAAAAGAATTTCGGTTAAACTGAATAAGTATATAAATATAATTAAAAACAAGATTATTTCGGGTTAGACACGTAGCTCAGTTGGTAGAGCTGCGTGCACGCGTACGGGAGGTCTCGGGTTCGAGCCTCACCCGGCGCAAACAATTTCACATACGAACCGGTCAACAGGTCAATGGTCAACGGTCAACGCGAAATAAACAATTTTTTTTTATATTTTTATTTATTTAATTTAATTTAAAAATCAATTAAAAATACTTAAAAATAACATTTTTAAAGATAGAAAATAGCCTTAAATTCACAAAAATATATCTAAAAATTTCATTAAAATCCTTAATAAAATCCACGCATTTAATATATTTTTCCGTTATTATTTAGGTTAGCATTTCTCGTTGTTCCGCTCATCTAATTCGTGCGTATCTCACCATCTCCAATCCAACGCACCCAATGTGAGTGAATCTTTACAAATTCCCCGTTTTAATCACGTTTTGGGGTGTATCATGTGTCTTGATATATATTATACTTAAACCATTGTGATACATCATATCATGAACTTGTGTATTCAGTTTGTTTCTGTTATGTAGTTATTGTTGGATGCAATTTATTATTTTCAGTACATGCAATTTCATAGGCCGCCGCTCCCCATTACATTATGAGCGCTGAGCATGTTCCCCATTTCATTATGAGGTTGAACCTGGCGTGCCCACATACGATCGGCTCCGTTTGATTGAGCCTTGATCGCACAGACATTTTCATTTTCAGTACATGCAATACGATCGGCTCCGTTTGATTGAGCCTTGATCGCACAGTTTCATTTATGTTATTTATCATATGATGTTGGTATGTTCATGTATACTGTCATCTGTTATTGTATGTTATAGTTGTGATTGCTATTTGTCACTGCTTGATTATTTACATTTGCTCATTTATGATTGTGCACAATTTTTCATTGATAAACTAACAAGTAATTCATTAATAAAGGTTTATCTAATAAGGTTCACTCGCCAACTTATGTTGACCCAAAAACCCCCATTTTTACACATGATACAGGTGAACCAGCAGCAGCTAGGAACACATAGGATTGGACTAGAAGAATAAAATGTTTTAGAGTTAGGATCGTTATGTTTGGTTTATTTCCTTTGTATTGTATGAACATGTTTGGATATTTGGAAATGTAACTTTGATTTTATTAAATATGAAACATATTAGTAAATGTCATGAGCTTTGGTGATAACCCAATTATGCCCCGACTCTTATTCCGCTGCGGGTCGGGGTGTGACATACGGCAAGGCCCCTGTTTTGACAGAAAGTTAGCTGGCAGCTTCCCAACTCATTTCCTTGCCACCAATTCGCAATTTTTGACACCTAGCTCGAAATTTGCCACACTTAACCTCCTTCTAACACCTCAATAACACTTGTTAACATCCTAGAACATTGTCTTAACACTTGGCATGATCTTGATCACCTCTTGATCATTATAAATACCATGATCATCCCCACATTTAAAATTTTCATTCCCTTCTTGTTCTCATCTGCTACAAATCTGAAGTTTGCAACCATCTTGAAGACTCCTCTGTGATTCCTTGATCATCCTTGGTATTTGTAAGTGTTACATTCAAGTATCGTTCAATTCTTGTAGTTTAAATGGACTAAAAGTCACAAAATTTGACTTTTGTTTGACTTCCAGATTTGATCATGAATTGATCAACATAAAGTCCAATTGAACCTTGCAATATGATGGTAATCAAGGTGGTTATGATCCTTAATGATCATGCCTATTGATTTCCACCTTTTCTCGTCATTTTGACAAGTCAAAGTTTCGGTCAAAATGCGATTTTTTGCGCATTTTGCAATGGATTTATTTTCGGGTGTCAATACAGGTTGTGTTGATGCCAAAATACTTTTATAAACTTATTAAGACATGTCAAGTTATGTCAAATTTGTCACCTTTGTTAAAAGTGCTCATTTGGGTTCAAAAGTCAAGCGGTTTGACCAACGCTTTGACTTTCGAATCTGACCCGTTTGGTCAACTTTTAGACACGACCAAATACATATTTATGACCATAAATATATAAGTAATAACCCTCTGAGGTTATACCTCATGGTCATGTCGTTCGGATAGTGATGATAATCAATGGTAATATCCCTTAAAAATGACCAAAATGCCCTTTTCGTAAGAAAACCAATTAAACACATATGTAACATAAATTTTGATAGATAATCTGATCAAATAACATTTTAAAAATGTTTAAGCATTTAAAACTTAGCATGACACGTATCTAACCCTTCGAATGCGTAGTTACGCTAATGACGCGCTAAAGTAGCTTAAACTACCTTAACGGGTCATAACAGGTCAAAAGCACTTAAAAATATTTCCAACTCAGGATGTCAACTTATTAAACCATATCATATGAGTTCCAACACTCATTTGGTTTATAAGGTCTCATTCTATCCAAATCCTCTGATTTCAAGTTCCAATATTTACATAGTTATCCGTTTTCAGGTCACGCTTGAAATCTCGGACTCTTGAGCTTTTATTATTTTCTTGAACAAGGACTTTATTGCAATTCCATGTGAGTACATAGTCCCCTATTTTACGTTTTCAAATGTTTTGGAGTGAAACATATTATGCCTATGATTTACTTTCGTGTTTTTATGACATTATACATGCTTGATTTACGATGTATATATATAGTACATGATTTTCATTGCATTTCGCTTCATATGTTGACCTAGCATATTTAGTACCTTGGTTTTAAAAGACATTTTTGCTATGTATGTTGGCCGAGCATACTAGTACATGGTTTTCAAAACATTTACATGACATTTTCAAGATTTTTAAGACATGCTTTCATTGTTATTGACATTTTGGTACGTTGAACTCGACAATG
Organism: Scalesia atractyloides; assembly: GCA_947069175.1. Taxonomy (NCBI): domain Eukaryota; kingdom Viridiplantae; phylum Streptophyta; class Magnoliopsida; order Asterales; family Asteraceae; genus Scalesia; species Scalesia atractyloides. The sequence goes on from CAMTDV010000010.1 coordinate 3,497,046, forward strand.
ATACATTCATTAACATTGATCACGCCGACCGGTAGTATGTAATGGTACCAAAGGATTGACAATCCCGTTCTCACTTCCTAGGTATGTTTGGAAGCGACCTTAGGGAATGACAGAATTCGATGAACATTGATAAACCTTTGACTGGATAGGGGTTTATCCGATAGTCAACAAGGTTTGAATGTATTCGCCAACAATCCATAATATATGTTTTAACAATAAAGGCAAATGGTTTATAAAACTCGACATTGGTTTACATGACATTGTTTACTCGACATTGTTTACTCGACATTGTTTACTCGACATTAATTTACTCGACACATTTGTTTACTCGACATTGTTTACATGACACTTATTTACATGACATAGTTTACTCGACATTGTTTACATGACACTTATTTACATGACATGGTTTACTCGACATTGTTTACATGACATTTATTTACATGACATTGTTTACTCGACCTTGTTTACATGACATATATTTACTCGACATTTGATTATTGGTTTATGGTGAGTGATTTAAATAACATGACGTATGTAATATGATAAAAGCATGGTGGATACGCCGATGGTACTTCCTATATATTAGTGATTTTATTATCTTACATATCGTGGCGTTATCTAAATTATTTTTAAACAAAATACAAGACAACACAATTTACACAAGACAAAACTTACTTTTGGTTATCTATTTAACCATACATTATTTCTTTTATATCATATTGATTTCTTATATGGTTTTTATAAAAGAAACTTTTTATGGTTCATGGTGACTTTTGTATTACTTCAAAATTTTCTTAAAATATTCAAAGCCATGAAGCATCAACACAAAACCTATGTACTCGCCAGCATTATTTTGCTGACTTTATTTTCACATATGTTTCAGGTGCAAATGTTTGATGTCAAGCTAGCTACACTTAGGGTGGACTGGGACTTAGTGCCTATAAACTCAGAATAATAGCTTAACTTTTGTTGTATTTCCGTTTTATCCAAGACGATGTAAACAATATTCACTAATGAAACTTAACTTATGTGCCATGGTTATTGAAACAATAATTCTGTTACAACACTCCCCGACATTTCCACCACGGTTTGTTGTTTTACGTGGTCGGGGTGTGATAGAAAGATTGGTATCAGAGCCAATGGTTATAGGGAGTTAGATTATTAGTAAAGCTTTGACCTAGACTATAACCTTCCTAGGACCCTAACGCGAGTTTTCTTGCGTTTAGAATTAAAACACGATGCAATCACCTATCCTTAGGTGATTACCAAAACATAAACATAATTTTCAAAACGATTTTGAAATCAATCATTTATCTTTAGATGATTTGTTTTTGGCTTAATGTCTGCTATGTTTTCAAAATCTCGTCAAAGTTTGGGTCTTATTGATGTGAACACGTGCAATCTGGAAGGGTGGGTGCCTATACCCTGGGTTTTCTTTCTAAGGCTAGAGTGTTCGTACAAATCCACTTAATCGGACCAGTCACTCTTACCTGGGAACTCTCGGGGTGAGTGTCCACTTATAGGCTAAAGCATGTATTCGCGATACATTATGAAGACCCATTTACTTTGATTAGTCATTGTGTGTCATTCGTTTGTTTTGAGTAACGAATGAATGACCACCATCCTTACATTTGTCGATATTTATTCATCTTATTTTGATTATCCAACATTCATCTCACTCGTTTCCTTTCATGTTTTTCTCTTATAGAATGCCTCCTCGACGAAACGTAAACATGGACGTCGACATGGCGGCTCTAATTGCTCAGCAATTCGCTGCAGTGCTTCCAAATCTCATAACTCAGATAAACCAAGCTAACAATAACAACAATGCACCTGCTGCATGCAACTTTAAACAGTTTAATTCAGCTAAATCGCTCAAGTTTAGTGGTTCTGAGGGATCAGCTAGGCTCCTACAGTGGTTTGAGAGTCTTGAGAATACATTTCGCCATGTTCAATGTCCAAATGAGCGGAAAGTTGAGTTTGCTTCTAGTGTGTTTGAAAAGAGAGCGCTTGTAACACCCCGACCCGCAGCGGAAATAAGAGTCGGGGCATAATTGGGTTATCACCAAAGCACATGACATTTACTATTATGTTTCATAATTAAATGAAGTCAAAGTTACATTTCTCAAACATCCAAACATGTCCACTCATTACAAGGGAAAATAACCAAAAATAATCCAAATACTAAATCGTTTTATTCCTTCTAATCCAGGTCCTACGTGTTCCTAGCTGCTGCTGGTTCACCTGTATCATGTGTAAAATAGGAGGTTTTTGGGTCAACATAAGTTGGCGAGTGAACCTTATAGATAAACATTTGATAATAATTGTCTGGTTAGTTTATCAATAAAATATTGTGCATAATCATAAAAGAACACATGTATGGAATCAAACATTGGCAAGCATCAATTAACAATCGATAACATACATGAACATACCAACAGCATATAACAATTAACATAATTGAACTGTGCGATCAAGGCTCAATCAAACGGAGCCGATCGTATTGCATGAACTGGAAATGTAAATTGGACTGTGCGCTCAAGGCTCAATCAAACGGAGCCGAACGTATTGCATGAACTGGAAATGTAAATTGAACTGTGCACTCAAGGCTCAATCAAACGGAGCCGAGCGTATTGCATGTATTGAAATGTAAAATGAAATGACCGATCAAGGCTCAATCAAACGGAGCCGATCGTGCGGGCACGCCCTGATCAACCGCATAATAAAATGGGGATCAAACTCAACCTCGATGGATGGGGAGCTACGGCCTCGGCAATTGCATGTACTGAAATAATAATTTGCAAACAATAATAACTACTTAACAGCAACAAACTAATACACATGTCATGATATGATATATGCACGATAACTTGGTTATAATATGTAAATGAACAAGACACATGATACACCCCAAAAATGTGATTAAAACGGGGAATTTGAAAGGTTCACTCACATTGGGTGCGTTGGATTGGATATAGCGAGATGCGCACGATTTAGACGAGCGAGTCGACGAGGAATACTAACCTAAATAACAATGGAAAATATATTAAAATGGATGGATTTTATTAAGGATTCTAATGGGATTTTTAGATATATTTTTGTGAGTTTATGGCTATTTTCTATCTTTAAAAATGTTATTTTTTAAGTATTTTAAATTGATTTTTAAATTAAAATAAACAAATAAATATTTAAAAAAAATATTATTTTTTTTACTGTTTGACCGTTGACCGGTTCGGTCAGCGGTAATTATTTGCGCCAAGCGAGATTCGAACCGGTGACCTTCCGTTCACGCGCACGTAGCTCTACCAGCTGAGCTACGTGACTAACCTGTTAGAAACCCAGTTTTAATTATATTTATATACTTATTCGGACTTACCGAAAATTCCTTTATTTTGCAAAACGTTTTAATCTCACGGACCGGTGCTTGTGACGGGACTCGATCGCGCGACGTGAAGTTTGTTTTGCACACAGTCCACCGCTGGACTGTGTGTCTAACCCGGTTATATTTTTGATTTATATTATACTTAACAACTACCCGTTCTAACCCGGTTAATTCATGAATAAAAAGAGTGTTATTACGTGAAGCGTGTGCGCAGTAAGGATCGAACTCGGGACGTGTATGTTAACTTTGCACACAGTCCACCGCTGGACTGTGTGTCTAACCCGTTTATTATCCGAATTTTATTTAATCTTATCCCGGTTTTCAGTTCATCTTCTTCACTACAATTACCGACTTCACTCAAACGACTGGTTCTAGATTTAACTATTTAAATAACATGACTACTAGCTTGAATGAACAAAACCGAACAGTTTGGGGAAAGGAAATACCGGACAGGTCGTCTTCTTCAGGAAGTCCGGCGAGAACAGGCAACTCTGTTTTTGAACCTTCGGCTGAGAGGGTCTAACAACAGAATTAAAGAATTAGAATTGAAATTGAACCAGAGTACATGGATTATTAGCACGATTGAATGTGTTTACCGTTAACTAGCGAGTTTCCGGCGATATCCAGAATTTCTCCGGCGAACCCAGAAAATCCAGCAAAGTCTTCTGTGACTGATTTTGAGTGACGGATTAATGTTAGTAGAGTCCTAACAATAGATTGAAACCGCAAAAGAGGAAAATCTTACCGGTTTGTGTTGAACACGGTTTTCCGGCGAGATTTGCAGAGAATTCCGGCGAACAGTTTTTTTGTGCTCAAAAGACTTGAAAACGCGACGAAAAGGAATTGGAGTGTATTTGAGACGGTTCTGAATCGCATAAATGATTGGAACCTGAATTATTTGGAGTTTGAATGCCTTTCGGTTTCAAAACCCGAAACCTGAAGTTCATTCAATTTGAACTTAATTAGAAACCGATATTCATCGGTTATAAGTTAGCCAAACGAACTAAAACTGATTTGGCGATTCGGTTTACCGATTTCCGTTATTCAGATATCATAACCGTTAATTCGTGTTTGCGTATAAAACTCAATTGTTTTCCTAAGGTTAACAGAAAACAATTGGTGGCGGAGTGGTTAAAGGATCGGTTGATAAGTTGTTGGAGGCAGTTGACCCGGGTTCGAGTCCGGTCAGCTACAAATGTTTTTTATTTATTTTATTTTAACTTTTTATCAAATATAATTTTTATAGTTTAGTTTATATATTAATTATGTAACGTTTAAACTCAAAATACTCATAAATACTTAATGAAATTTCATAACTTGGTATTTGATTACAAAACGGAGCGGGTTTTTGGAGACCCGATTTATACAAATGTTACAGTATCCCCTACTTTTAGGAATTTCGTCCCGAAATTTAAACAGTTGAAGTAGTAGGAAAAAGATGAGGGTATTTTTCACGCATTGAGTCTTCACGTTCCCAAGTAAACTCAGGTCCCCGTTTCGACTCCCAGCGTACTCTAACAATAGGAATGCGACTTCGACGTAGACGCTTTTCTCCATAGTCCATAATCTCCACTGGTCTTTCAATAAAATGCATGGATTCATCGATCTGAATATCTTCTAGTGGAATATGAAGATTCTCATCAGCGAGGCACTTCTTCAAGTTCGACACGTGGAATGTGGGATGAATCCTATCGAGTTCTTCCGGTAGGTCAAGCTTGTATGCTACAGGACCTACTCTTTCGAGTATTTTGAAAGGTCCTACGTAACGTGGTGCTAGCTTTCCCTTTTGATCAAAACGAACTACTCCCTTCCACGGTGATACTTTTAAAAGCACATGATCACCAACGCTAAACTCCAAGGGCTTCCGTCGTTTATCTGCGTAACTCTTTTGACGACTTTGAGCCGCTAGAAGATTGTTTCGGATTTGATGAATCTTATCTGTGGTTTCTTGGATCAATTCTGGACCAGTAATTTGTGCTTCCCCAATTTCGTGCCAACAAACAGGAGATCGACACTTTCGACCATATAAAGCTTCAAAAGGTGCCATGCCGATGCTAGAATGATAACTGTTGTTGTACGAAAATTCGACTAACGGTAGATGGGCGTCCCAATTTCCCTTGAAGTCTATGACACATGCTCTAAGCATGTCCTCAAGGGTTTGAATGGTGCGCTCAGACTGTCCATCAGTTTGAGGATGATAGGCGGTACTGAGATCTAGTCGAGTGCCCATAGCGGATTGCACTGCTTGCCATGTTCGTGAGGTGAAACGGCCATCACGATCAGAAATAATACTTAATGGAACTCCATGTCGGCTAACGATTTCGTTGATATAAATACGAGCAAGCTTTTCGTTCTTGAAATCTTCTCGAATAGGAATAAAGTGAGCTGATTTTGTAAGTCGGTCTATAATCACCCATATAGTGTCATACCCACTAGAAGTGCGAGGTAACCCGGTAATGAAATCCATGGTTATATTTTCCCACTTCCAAACAGGTATTTCTGGTTGGACTAGAAGTCCTGAGGGTCTTTGGTGTTCAGCCTTTACTTTAGAACAAGTGAGACACTTGGAAACAAAAACGGCAATATCTTTCTTCATTCAGGCCACCAATAGGTGTACCGTAGGTCTTGATACATCTTATCGGCTCCTGGGTGTATAGAATATCGCGACTTATGGGCTTCATGCATGAGTGTTTCACGAAGATTGATGTGGTTAGGAATCCATATACGATCTAGGTAATACAAAATACCATCAGATTTAGTTTCAAGTTTTAGCTCGGCTCCGCAGGACATCTCTTTTTGTACATCTTCCTCTGTTATTGAAACGTGTTGAGCTTCTCGAATTTGATCCTTAATATTGGTTATAATTTGCGAACATAGAAGATGAATGGAGTTCGCATAACCCTTTCGACTAAGTGCATCAGCCACCACATTTGCTTTACCAGGGTGGTATCTGATTTCACAGTCGTAATCATTTAGGAGTTCGACCCATCTTCGTTGCCTCATATTTAACTCTTTCTGATTAAAGATATGTTGAAGACTCTTGTGGTCAGTGTAGATTTCACACTTCGTACCATAGAGATAATGTCTCCATATCTTAAGAGCAAATACAACAGCTCCAAGTTCAAGGTCATGAGTGGTGTAATTCTTCTCGTGTGTCTTGAGTTGCCTTGAGGCATAAGCTATGACTTTTCCTCTTTGCATGAGAACGCATCCTAATCCTTGCCCTGACGCGTCGCAATAGACTACAAAATCATCACAACCTTCAAGAAGAGTGAGGATTGGTGCATCACAAAGTTTTTGCTTGAGGATTTGAAAGGCTTCTTCTTGCTTGGGTCCCCATACAAATGGTCTCCCTTTATGGGTTAAAGCCGTGAGTGGCACAGCAATGCGAGAGAAGTTTGAAATGAACCGACGATAATAGCCAGCTAGTCCAAGAAAAGACCTTACTTCAGTTGGTGTTCGTGGGGCTTGCCATTCTTGAACTGCTTTGATCTTTGATGGGTCCACATGTATTCCTTTGTCATTGACTACATGCCCGAGAAATTGCACCTCTTTTAACCAGAATTCACATTTAGAGAACTTGGCATAAAGCTTTTCCTTTTCTAGAAGTGCAAGAACAAGTCGAAGATGACGCTCATGATCAGCTTTAGATTTTGAATAGATAAGAATATCGTCGATGAATACAATAACAAATCGATCAAGGTAAGGTTTGCAGACTCTATTCATTAGGTCCATGAAAACAGCTGGTGCGTTGGTTAATCCAAATGGCATAACCATGAATTCATAGTGACCATATCGAGTTCGAAAAGCAGTTTTAGGGACGTCTTCTTCCTGCACTCTAAGCTGATGATAGCCAGATCGAAGGTCGATTTTTGAAAAGCAACAGGCACCTTGTAGTTGGTCAAGAAGATCATCTATGCGAGGTAAAGGATATCGATTTTTGATAGTTAACTTGTTGAGCTCTCTGTAGTCGATGCACATGCGAAAAGATCCATCCTTCTTCTTTACAAAGAGTACAGGTGCACCCCAAGGCGATGAGCTGGGGCGTATAAATCCCTTGTCAGTCAACTCTTGCAATTGACTGGCTAGCTCTTGCATTTCAGAGGGGGCTAACCTATATGGAGATTTTGCCACTGGTGTAGCACCAGGTATAAGATCGATACGAAATTCGACATCTCTGATTGGAGGAAGTCCTGAAATATCGTCAGGAAAAACTTGTGGAAAATCTTTTACAACAGGGATATCTTCAAGTTTCTTTTCTGAGGTCCCCTTCTTGATGATATGGGCTAAAAACGCGACATAATTCTTGCGAAAGTATTTTTGTGCTTGAAGACAAGACATTAAGTTGAGCCCTTTCGCCGAGGTTTCTCCAATAATTCGAAGAGTCTGACCGTTTGAAAGAGGAATACGAATAAATTTCTCACGACATACGACTTCCGCATGATGATGACTGAGCCAATCCATTCCGATTATGATGTCGAAACTTCCCAGCTTCATAGGAATAAGATCGACTGAGAAATCGTGGTCGTTTAGGGTGAGCGTACAGTTGCGCAAAATAGAGTCTAACGAAACTGGTTTTCCATCTGCAACTTCCACCGTTATGGATTCCGCGAGCTTATCTCGATTTTTACTTAAGATAGGTTCAAACTCTAATGACACAAAACTTCTATCCGCACCAGTATCAAATAACATAGTGGCATATCTACCATTTATAAGAAACGTACCGTTGACCACATTGCCGTCAGCTCTGGCCTGGTTTGCGTTAATATTGAAAGCTCTTCCTCTAGCAGGTGGAGGAGCCTGGTTTGCTTGATTCACAGGGTTGGCTTGGGCCTGAGCATGAATGATATTGACCAATCTTGGACATGTGTTTCTGAAATGACTTGGGTCGCCGCAATTGAAACATGCCCGCATAGGTTGGCCCATAGGGTAGTTGGGTTGATAGTATGTTTGGGCTAAATGTTGAGTGGGTGGAAATGGTTGTTGTTGTTGGGCTTGACCCATTAATTATTGGTGGGTTTGGGTTATAGGTTGGTGGCGGTTTGTTCGTTGAAGCGTGCGGCAGTTTTGAACAGTGTGCCCAGCGCGACCGCAGCCGGTACAGTATTGGCAAGGATAGTCAGGGGAGTGGTGATACTGACAACGGTTACATTTTGGTAGTGGTCCTGTGTATGGTCTTTTGTATGGCGCGGGTGGAGGAGTGGCTTGAGTGATGGGTGCAACAGGAACAGGGGTGTTGGTTTGGGTGACTGCAAAGTTCCTGGTGTTACGCTTCCTCTTGTTAGCAAATTTAGAGGAAGGAGTGTGGTGGTTTGAGGTTTGTCCCTCAGCAGGGGTTTTCTTCTTTTCCTCCTTGAACTTCCCATTGCGAATACGGTTTTCGGTCAGTTCTGTCGCCAACTCCATGGCAGCTTCTAGTGTTACCGGTGAGACGCTGAGGACCGAATCTTGGATTTTCGAGGGAAGTCCTCGAATGTAATGTTCTATCAGACGGTAGGTTGGGGTGAATAAGTTTGGAACCATTTGGTTCAACTCCAAGAACTTTTTGTTGTAAGTAGAGTGATCACCATCTTTTTGTTTCAAGGCATGAAATTCATCTTCCAATTTCTTAATTTCACTTCTAGGACAGAATCGCCTAGTCATGATTTCCCTTAACTCCTCCCAAGTTAAGGCCATCGCATCTTCCGTTCCCCTCTTTCCTTTCTCAGTATTCCACCAAGTGAGAGCTACCCCAAGTAGTCTCCCGGTGGCATAACGAACTTTGCGATCCTCAGGACAATCGCAGTTTAAGAAAACGTTTTCCATCTCCTCGAACCAATGTAGGAGAGCAGTGACTCCCTCAGTCCCTTCGAATTTTGGGGGATCGCAGGACTTAAAATGTTTGTAGGAGCATTTGATGGTAGGAGGGTTGTTGATGATCTGGTCCTGTTGTTGAGGAGGGTTAGTAGGATTTGCAGCAAGAGCTTGTTGTACTTGTACTACGATGTCAGGTAATATCGTGGCCATTTGATTCGCGATATGAGTGGCCAAACGTTCCTGAGACTTTTCCGATTTCCTACTTCTTCGATGCGGTCTAGACGACATCTACAGGATCATAAAATGAGAAGATTGTGAGTTTATGGTATCTTTTAAGGTGTCATGTGTCTCTAAGAAAATAAAAATAACATAAATATCAATAATGCAACTACATCCGAAGGATGTCTTGGGTTCGCTCATGTTGGGCCTCAAATGTCCCCCATACCTTCACCTATATAGTCATGTGGGCCCCCATGGCTATTGGCTTGGTAGGATTCACATTAGTATTGGCATTTTAACACTCGCGTCCCCCGAATGCTAACCACAAAATATGTTCATGAGATGTTTTGGTCGGAACGTGTCCAGGTGTAGACACAATGACAACTCAAAGTGGGATTAGCTCTCACGACGTCTGGTATAGCATGCTTTGGCCTAATAAGTATTTCGTACTCTCATCGTTAGTCCCCAGGTAGGCAAACTGGTCCTTTATTTTGGATTTATACGAATGCCAGCCTAGACAGGACGTTCCGACTACCGGTACTAGTACCCTTCCAGTTACTACATGCCCGTCATGAGAACTCACTTTGATGAGATTTGAAAACACGAAAATCATTGTAAAATCAATCATGATGTGGTGTGTGCTTGCATGGATGTGATATGTTATGATCATACGATTTCATGATAGGCATTATTTGATAATACATACTTATGAACATGCTTGAACAATATCAAATGTAACATTTAACATAAACATATAAACATCATGAAATTTGGCATATAACACAAAAAAATTCTTATAAGTTTCTAATCGACTATAGTATAGGCTCTAAGGGTCTAATAACCTATCCTATATCCCTATAGTCATGGCTCTGATACCAATCTTTAACACCCCGACCCGCAGCGGAAATAAGAGTCGGGGCATAATTGGGTTATCACCAAAGCACATGACATTTACTATTATGTTTCATAATTAAATGAAGTCAAAGTTACATTTCTCAAACATCCAAACATGTCCATTCATTACAAGGGAAAATAACCAAAAATAATCCAAATACTAAATCGTTTTATTCCTTCTAATCCAGGTCCTACGTGTTCCTAGCTGCTGCTGGTTCACCTGTATCATGTGTAAAATAGGAGGTTTTTGGGTCAACATAAGTTGGCGAGTGAACCTTATAGATAAACATTTGATAATAATTGTCTGGTTAGTTTATCAATAAAATATTGTGCATAATCATAAAAGAACACATGTATGGAATCAAACATTGGCAAGCATCAATTAACAATCGATAACATACATGAACATACCAACAGCATATAACAATTAACATAATTGAACTGTGCGATCAAGGCTCAATCAAACGGAGCCGATCGTATTGCATGAACTGGAAATGTAAATTGGACTGTGCGCTCAAGGCTCAATCAAACGGAGCCGAGCGTATTGCATGTATTGAAATGTAAAATGAAATGACCGATCAAGGCTCAATCAAACGGAGCCGATCGTGCGGGCACGCCCTGATCAACCGCATAATAAAATGGGGATCAAACTCAACCTCGATGGATGGGGAGCTACGGCCTCGGCAATTGCATGTACTGAAATAATAATTTGCAAACAATAATAACTACTTAACAGCAACAAACTAATACACATGTCATGATATGATATAGCACGATAACTTGGTTATAATATGTAAATGAACAAGACACATGATACACCCTAAAAATGTGATTAAAACGGGGAATTTGAAAGGTTCACTCACATTGGGTGCGTTGGATTGGATATAGCGAGATGCGCACGATTTAGACGAGCGAGTCGACGAGGAATACTAACCTAAATAACAATGGAAAAATATATTAAAATGGATGGATTTTATTAAGGATTCTAATGGGATTTTTAGATATATTTTTGTGAGTTTATGGCTATTTTCTATCTTTAAAAATGTTATTTTTTAAGTATTTTAAATTGATTTTTAAATTAAAATAAACAAATAAATATTTAAAAAAAAATATTATTTTTTTTACTGTTTGACCGTTGACCGGTTCGGTCAGCGGTAATTATTTGCGCCAAGCGAGATTCGAACCGGTGACCTTCCGTTCACGCGCACGTAGCTCTACCAGCTGAGCTACGTGACTAACATGTTAGAAACCCAGTTTTAATTATATTTATATACTTATTCGGACTTACCGAAAATTCCTTTATTTTGCAAAACGTTTTAATCTCACGGACCGGTGCTTGTGACGGGACTCGATCGCGCGACGTGAAGTTTGTTTTGCACACAGTCCACCGCTGGACTGTGTGTCTAACCCGGTTATATTTTTGATTTATATTATACTTAACAACTACCCGTTCTAACCCGGTTAATTCATGAATAAAAAGAGTGTTATTACGTGAAGCGTGTGCGCAGTAAGGATCGAACTCGGGACGTGTATGTTAACTTTGCACACAGTCCACCGCTGGACTGTGTGTCCAACCCGTTTATTATCCGAATTTTATTTAATCTTATCCCGGTTTTCAGTTCATCTTCTTCACTACAATTACCGACTTCACTCAAACGACTGGTTCTTGATTTAACTATTTAAATAACATGACTACTAGCTTGAATGAACAAAACCGAACAGTTTGGGGAAAGGAAATACCGGACAGGTCGTCTTCTTCAGGAAGTCCGGCGAGAACAGGCAACTCTGTTTTTGAACCTTCGGCTGAGAGGGTCTAACAACAGAATTAAAGAATTAGAAATGAAATTGAACCAGAGTACATGGATTATTAGCACGATTGAATGTGTTTACCGTTAACTAGCGAGTTTCCGGCGATATCCAGAATTTCTCCGGCGAACCCAGAAAATCCAGCAAAGTCTTCTGTGACTGATTTTGAGTGACGGATTAATGTTAGTAGAGTCCTAACAATAGATTGAAACCGCAAAAGAGGAAAATCTTACCGGTTTGTGTTGAACACGGTTTTCCGGCGAGATTTGCAGAGAATTCCGGCGAACAGTTTTTTTGTGCTCAAAAGACTTGAAAACGCGACGAAAAGGAATTGGAGTGTATTTGAGACGGTTCTGAATCGCATAAATGATTGGAACCTGAATTATTTGGAGTTTGAATGCCTTTCGGTTTCAAAACCCGAAACCTGAAGTGCATTCAATTTGAACTTAATTAGAAACCGATATTCATCGGTTATAAGTTAGCCAAACGAACTAAAACTGATTTGGCGATTCGGTTTACCGATTTCCGTTATTCAGATATCATAACCGTTAATTCGTGTTTGCGTATAAAACTCAATTGTTTTCCTAAGGTTAACAGAAAACAATTGGTGGCGGAGTGGTTAAAGGATCGGTTGATAAGTTGTTGGAGGCAGTTGACCCGGGTTCGAGTCCGGTCAGCTACAAATGTTTTTTATTTATTTTATTTTAACTTTTTATCAAATATAATTTTTATAGTTTAGTTTATATATTAATTATGTAACGTTTAAACTCAAAATACTCATAAATACTTAATGAAATTTCATAACTTGGTATTTGATTACAAAACGGAGCGGGTTTTTGGAGACCCGATTTATACAAATGTTACAGCGCTCACGTGGTGGAACGGAGTGATGAGAGATAGGGGTGCTGATGTTGCTATGGGTCAGACTTGGAAGGAACTCAGAGTTCTTATGATGAAAGAGTTTTGCCCTCGTCATGAAAAGCGGGCGCTTAAAATGAGTTTCATGATCTGAAGCAAGACAGTGGTGAGCACCGTGCGTATACTGACAGGTATGAGGAGTTGAGTTTGTTATGTCCTGAGATGGTGACGCCTTTGGATAAGGCAATCGAGAAATACATAGATGGTCTTCCTGACCCGGTTTAGGATATTGTCACCGGCAGCAACCCCACTACTGGCAGGCAAGCTATTGAGCTATCTGCGACACTGACTGAATCGCAGATCAAAAAGGGTAAGCTCCACCGGAAAGGTGACAAGCGATCGTCTGATGATTATGAGAAGCCAAAGGATAAGAAAGCTGAGTCTTTGAAGAAGTCGAGGAAGCGCAAGGCTTCTTAGAATTTCGTTGTCACCACACAACCCAATCAAGCCGCTCCTAACCAGCCTGCTCAGCCTCCTGCCAAGAAACAGTATACCAGCACTGCACCTTTGTGCAACAGGTGCAATAGTCATCACCAGCCTCATCTTCCATGTCGTATTTGCACAAACTGTGGGCGATCTGGCCATCTAGCCAATGTTTGTTGTTCGCCTCCTAACCCGAACAATGTGGCTCAAAACCATGTTCAGCAGCCAGCCAATCCTTCACAACCACATTACCCACCATGATCTTGCTACAACTGTGGGGATCTCACCCACTACCGTAACAAATGCCCGAGATTGGCGAATGCGAACCAGGCTCGTGGACGAGCTTTTAATATCAATGCAAACGAGGCACGGGCAGATAACGAGGTGGTGAACGGTACGTTCTTTGTTAACAACCATCCTGCTTCTATACTATTTGATTCGGGTGCTAATAGAAGTTTTGTGTCTTTAACATTCGAGCCCTTACTTGCGAAACCAAGAACCAAACTAGGAAAGCCCTTGACAGTCGAAATAGCCAATGGTGAACCTCTTAAACTCGATTCTGTCATTCCTGGTTGCCTATTGAACCTTAATAACCATCTTTTTCCTATTAACCTCACGCCTATGCAACTTGGGAGTTTTGACATCATAGTGGGAATGGATTGGTTAACCAAACATCATGCCGTTCGATAAGATTGTTCGTGTACCTCTTCCGTCTGGTGAAATTCTGAAAGTTCGTGGAGAAAGACCCTTTAGTAACCTTAAACTTATGACTTGTACCCGAGCTCAGAAATACTTGCGGAAGAATTATGTGGCTTTCTTGGTGCATATTGTAGAGGAGAAAGGCAAGGGCAAAATTATTCAAGATATCCCTATGGTTTGGGATTATCCTGAGGTGTTTCCAGATGAGCTACCTGGTTTACCTCCTGCTCATCAAGTTGAGTTTCGTATAGACCTTGTACCTGGTGCCAACCCAGTAGCCAAATCTCCTTACCGTCTTGCACCGTCTGAAATGCAAGAGTTGTCAAAGCAGCTTCAGGAACTTTCTGACAAAGGATTCATTCGTCCAAGCTTTTCACCGTGTGGTGCTCCAGTTTTATTTGTGAAAAAGAAAGACGGATCTTTTCGTATGTGTATCGATTACCGTGAGCTCAATAAACTCACGATCAAGATTCGATATCCCCTACCTCGCATTGATGATCTTTTTGACCAACTACAGGGTGCTACTTGTTTTTCGAAGATTGATCTACGATCTGGGTATCATCAGCTTCGTGTACTCGAGGAAGATATTCCCAAGACAGCTTTCCGCACTGGTTATGGCCATTATGAGTTCACTGTCATGCCCTTCGGCTTAACCAATGCTCCTGCCGTCTTCATGGACTTTATGAATAGGGTTTGTAATCCTTATTTAGACAAGTTCATTAATGTTTTTATCGATGACATCTTGATTTATTCCAAGACACGAGCCGATCATGAACAACATCTTCGTCTAACAATGGAACTCCTAAAGAAAGAACAACTTTACGCCAAATTCTCCAAATGTGAATTTTGGCTTAAGGATTATTGTCAACGAATAAGGTATTCATGTCGATCCCGCAAAGATCAGTGCAATCAGGGATTGGAATAGACCTTCTACTCCTACTGAAGTTCGTTCATTCTTGGTTCTAGCGGGTTACTACCACCGTTTCATTGCTAATTTCTCCAAGATTGCAGTTCCCCTTACTGCTTTAACTCAAAAGAATAAACCTTTTGAGTGGGGACCCAAACAGGAAGAAGCTTTTCAGACTCTGAAGCAAAAGCTTTGTGATGCTCCTATTCTATCTTTACACGAGGGTAACGACGATTTCGTTGGATATTGTGATGCGTCTAACTTAGGTCTCGGTTGTGTCCTCATGCAAAAAGAAAAAGTTATAGCCTATGCATCAAGACAGTTGAAAGTTCACGAAAAGAACTACACCACTCATGATCTTGAGTTGGGTGCTGTTGTTTTCGCTCTCAAAATTTGGAGACATTATTTGTACGGTACAAAATGTGTGGTTTTCACGTACCACAAAAGTCTCCAACACATCTTCAATCAGAAAGAATTAAGCATGAGACAACGACGTTGGGTCGAACTTCTGAACGACTATGACTGCGAAATTCGCTACCATCCTGGTAAGGCGAATGTCGTAGCCGATGCTCTTAGTCGTAAAGAACGTGTCAAGTTGCATTGTGTACAAGTTCGATCTGATATCCAGACACGTATTCTTGAAGCTCAACGTACTTGTGTTGCACAAGACAAAATGAGTAATTGTTGGGATTGAACCCTATGAAAGGAACAGATGATATAAAGCCAAACAACACTATCCGAGCTTTGGTTCAACTATCAGAGGTTACATCCACTGATGTACTTACACTGCTTCCCATATAGACTGCTCATCCTATCATCTGCCTTCACAAAGCTTCAAGGTCTGCTAGAGTTAACAAGGACAGAGGATAGGAATCAGAGTTAACAAGGACAGAGGATAGTTTGTAAATGAGCCATCTTTGACAAATCTTTGACCATTGCTTGTAGTAAAAGTTTTCCATCTTATTTCATTGCAAATCTCTTTTAATTTAATCATTTTCCAATTTTGAAACATTACTACAAGTAATTTAAACTCAGATCCTAACAATTGGTATCAGAGCTTGATTCATCAAATTCGATCTAACAATCGATTTGGTTCAAACAGATCAGCTCTCTTGCTAATAAGTTTGGTTGTTTTTAGCTTGATATTCAGAGTTTTATTACGTTCAAAGTTTTTAAAACAAAATATGTGAAAAAATCAACTTAAAATGTCTCAAAACACACAGGATGCCAATTCTGGTTCCTTGTTCAAACCGTCGATGCTCAAAAGAAATGAATATTTCATTTGGCAACGACGGATGGGTCACATCCTTGCTCAGCAAAACACCGGTTGCTGGAGATCTGTTGCTTATGGACCTCACGTTCCAATGGTTCCAAGCACATAGGATCCAACCAAGCAAGTGCCAAAAAATCCTGAAAACTTTTCGGAGCAGGATTTCCAGAAAATTGAATTGGATGCTAAGGCATTTAGCATAGTTGCTTCGGCCTTACCCAATGAAATTTATGTTGGTCTACTCCATTGCAATAGTGCAAAGGAGTTATGGGATGCACTTAAGGAGCAATTTGGTGGACTGAGGAAGTGATAGAAAGTAATAGAGAAGATCTAAATCAGCAGTATGAAACGTTTTGTCACTTGAAAGGAGAGTCTCTAACACAACAATTTGAACATTACAGCTGACTCATCAGTGAACTTAGACTGGTTAACGTGGTTTTTCCTAATTCGACTGTCAATAGTCGTTCCCTTAGATCGTTACCAGATAAGTAGGAGACAGTAGCTTATGTAACGCGAAAATCTGTTGGGTTTAAAGATATGTCGTTGACACAACTTCATGGGATACTCCTCACTTATGAGAGAGAGTTAAACCAGAAAAAGAAGTTGCAAGATTCTGGCAAAATGACTGATGATTACTCATTGGGTAATACAGCTCTTTTTGGCCAAGAAGAGGGTTCTGGCAGCAGTAAGGACCAAAGTTATGATCACTATATAGATATTACATCTGGTGGGAACTTTAGATCTGAAACATATGCACCCAAATATGCTTTTACTGCTAGTGGGGAAAGCCAAACCTCTGACAATCTATCCTTTGAGCTGAATGATTTACAACACAATGAACCTTCTGACCTTGAGGAAATGGATATTTTGCACCAACTGATCCTTTTGAGTGTTAGGGCTAGTAAATTTTATAAGAGAACTGGTAGAAAATTCCCAGGTTTGCATGGGGGGTTGAAGGTTGGGCTGGATAAATCAAAAGTCAAGTGTAATAGGCTAGGACACTTTGCCAGATAATGCAGGTCTCAAAGTTCTGGACCAATAGTGACTCATCCTGGCCCTAGACCTCAGCACACACAAAACACTGCTCATTATTCACAATATGCCCCTGCTCAACATGTTCAAAACACTGCCCACTTTACACATCCTGCACCACTGTTCCAGTGCATTATGTTCAATCCACTGCTCCACAAATTCAATATGTTCAGGCACCATCTCATCCTCAAGTGCTTGTTCAAAAAGCACCCATTGTTACACAACCTTCTCAAACCACTGCTAGTCAAGCAGAGGTTGGTCAACAAAGCTTTTTCACACAAAGTTATGTTAACTGGAGCAGTTTGCCTGAGGATTTGACTGATGAAAACTTTGCTTTAATGGCCAAAAATGATGTTGAACAAGAATTTTGTTTAATGGCCTTAGAGACAATTGCTGAAGGTGTTGAATCTGTGGAGTGTCAAAATCTGATGAAGTTCAAGTTTGTGATGAAACAGTGGTTTCAAGTGAAGAAAGAGAAAATGTTGCTGATAAGGAAAAGAACTCTCCTACTGACCCATGGAACTTTGATGTCTGTGAAGATGAGTGTGATTGTGCTCTTATGGCTGCTACAAAGGTATCACCTCAGATCCTTAAAGATCTATGTTCTGACAAATGCATCTTGCTTTTGCAAACATCAAAAAGGTGAATGAAAACCTGAGAAACAAAATTTTAGAAGATGAACTTAATTTTGAAAAACTGATTAAAGAGTTAAAATCAAAGTTAAGTGAAAAAGATTCTGAAATGAGTAGCCTAAGACATGAATCAAGCATAACCAAGGACCAACTCCAAACTATGGTAGAAAAATACCAAGTTTGTAAAAAGGAGTTAGAAGAAACCCAAATCACTTGCGAAAAATGGATTGAGTCCTGCAAAGGTTATGAAATTATGCTTGATGCTCAGATCAAGAGCAACATCAAGTTTGGTGTTTAGAGCCTATGACCAAAATGAGAAAAATGTTATTGAAATTGATTCTGAGTTGGTTGAAGTTGTCCCTAAAAATTTGGCTGGTGAAGAGATAAAATCACAGATAAAGCTGGAAACAAAATTGTTTTGGAAAAACCAGAGGTTTCAACAAAAGATAAAGATATTGAAAAATATCAGTTTAAACCAACCTGGTCAGATGAATGTGATATCTTAGAGAACTTTAAGCCAATGGACTTCACAACCACTGATGGTATTAAAGCCCCAAAAGCACTGATGATCCCTATCAAAGATGTGCCAACAGAGGTTACAACCACTGCTGAGAAAAAGTTTAATAGGAAAAGAAGATTAAAGATTAAAAACTTGTTTTGTGAATTTTGTGAAAAAAGAAATCATGTGGCTGCAGATTGTTTTCTTTTAAAATCCTATGACATTAACAAAACTTGTGTTATCAAAAACTCTTCAAAATGCACCATCTGCAGCAAAACAAATCACTCAACTCAACAGTGTGCCTATCTCAAAAACTATGAACAAAAGGTAAAAGAGATCAAGGCAAAAGCACTTGAAAGAGAAAGTTCAAGTTCTGTTGGAAATAAATCCAAGCAGAGTTTTGAACCAATTGAAACATCTGTTACAAAAGCCTTAACCAAAACCTCTGTTCAAAGAGAGGTGCAAGTGACAGATGCCCCACCTTCAAACTCATTTCCAAGAGGGTATGGCCAACCTACTTATAAAAAGGTTCTTCATGCTTATGAAGGCTACAAAAAGCCTTCAAAGCAAAGAGAAAACATGCACCCTTATGGATACAATCATCTGATAGGTAATGGTCAAGAGTAGATGTTACAAGAAAATTCAAAATCACTGACCAGTGTCCTAGACTTGAGGCTGGACCATCTATGACCCCATCCAAAGCCATTTTGGCTTTGGAGACCAATCTTAACTGATCTATTTACTTAAATGTGCAGGGACCCTCTACTTGCCTTGATAGCTTATGGTATGTAGATAGTGGAGGTTCCAGTCACATGATAGGATGTAGAGCCCTTCTCAAGGACTTCATGGCTCATGGGGGGTGATATATCTTTTGATAATAACTCAAAGGGAAAGGTTTTAGGGTCTGGATCGGTTCTGGCTGGTAAACTCAAGTTTCAAAATGTGAATTTGATTGACAATCTGAAATTTTACCTGCTGAGTGTCTCACAAATGAGTGACAGAGGATATGGATCCTTCTTCACTAAGAAAACTTGTCAAATTGTGGGACCAGAGGTTGTTAAAAGGATTGATCAAATCATTGCTGAGAGCAAAGCACAACTCACTGCACACAGGAGTGGGAATGTGTATGTGGTAGATATGCTAAAAGATAATCCTATGTCTGGGACATGTCTATTCTCAGTTGCTTCTAGCAAAGAGACTGAGTTATGGCATAGAAGACTTGGACACACAAATCTTAAAACTATCACCACACTCTCAAAACAAAATCTTGTAAGAGGCTTGCCTCACAAGCAATTTTCCTGTGATGAACATTGTGTTTCCTGTTTAAAAGGCAAACAACATAAAAGTTCTTTCAAATCAATTGAAGAGTCCAAAACAAGCTAGTGTTTACAACTGTTGCACGTGGACTTGTTTGGCCCAATGCAAATCATGAGCTTAAAACATAAAAGGTATTGCCTAGTGATAGTTGGTGATTTCTCTAGGTTTACATGGACCTTCTTTCTTCATTCTAAGGATGAAACTGCAAGCATTTTGCAAAACTTTTTTCAAACAAGTAGAAAAGCAATTTGATCTTCCAGTAAAAATCTTTACAAGTGACAATGGAACAGAGTTTAAAAATGGGGAGTTGGATGCTTTTTGTGAGTTAAAAGGAATTGTTAGACAATATAGCATTCCAAGAACTCCAGAACAAAATGGGGTGGTTGAAAGGAAAAATAGAACCTTAACTGAATCAACAAAAACTATGCTAGTAGATTCTGGTTTACCCCTGTCCTTTTGGGCAGAGGCTGTAAACACTGCTTGCTATGTTCAAAACAGAGTTTTAATTAACCCCAGGCATCAAAAGACTGCCTATGAGATTTTGTATAAAATCAAACCTCTGATTTCATATTTTAAAATTTTTGGTTGTCCATGTTTCATTTTGAGCTTAAAAGATTGTATATCTAAGTTTGCAGCCAAAATTGATTGTGGTTATTTTCTGGGATACTCAACCACTGCCAAAGCCTACAGAGTTTTTCACTCTAGGACAAAGTGTGTTGAAGAAACTTTGAATGTGAAGTTCAATGAACTATCATCACTGAAAATCCCAGCAAATCCTGCAGAGCTTTTTGATTTAGATAAATTCACATTTGCTGATGTTTCTATCAAGCTAGACAATGCAGGTAC
Source organism: Scalesia atractyloides (assembly GCA_947069175.1). Lineage (NCBI taxonomy): Eukaryota > Viridiplantae > Streptophyta > Magnoliopsida > Asterales > Asteraceae > Scalesia > Scalesia atractyloides. The sequence goes on from CAMTDV010000010.1 coordinate 3,517,689, forward strand.
ACCACAATCATCTGAAGAAGATCAAGATCAAGGATATGACTGTGTGCTTCCACAAACAAAAGTCTATTCTTCAAACAGAGGATCAAGTGCTACAAGCTCTTGTGTAAACTCTGCCACTTCTGGGTCAACATTGGTTGATCCTCAAACCTCTACGAGTTCACAAAATCAAACATCTGTTGATAAAAGTCCTACATCTGGGCACCAAAATCATTAGAATGTTACCTCTATACCCCCAATACCACCACCACCATTCTCATCAGTGGCTGATACTTCAATTTCACCAGCAGAGGTTAGCTCATATGATACACATTTGCATCCATCACCTCAAAATGCTATTGTTTCATACCAAGGTGATTTGATTTATCTCAAAAGCCATCCAGCAGATCAAGTTATTGGCAACATGAAATCTGGGGTGCTCACACGAAGCCAATCCCAAAATATTTGTCTTTTTGCTGGTTTTCTATCACTCATACAGCCAGCCAAGTACCAAGAGGCACTGAAAGACAACAGCTGGGTAGAGGCCATGCAAGAAGAACTCCTTCAGTTCAAAAGACAACAAGTTTGGGAGCTTGTGCCACTGCCAAACGATGTAAGTCCAATTGGCATAAAGTGGGTCTTTAAGAACAAAACTGATGAAAGGGGTATTATTGTCAAAAACAAAGCAAGGCTCGTGGTTCAAGGCTACATACAGGAAGAAGGTATAGACTATGATGAGACTTTTGCTCCTGTAGCAAGGTTGGAAGCTATTCGCCTGTTCTAAGCTTTTGCTGCTAACCACAACATAAAGGTGTTTTAAATGGATATAAAGAGTGCATTTTTGTATGGAAAAATCAAAGAAGAGGTGTATGTCTGTCAACCTCCAGGTTTTCAAGATGCATTCCATCCTGATCATGTCTACAAGCTCAACAAAGCATTGTATGGCTTGAAACAAGCACCAAGAGCCTGGTATGAAACTCTATCCACTTTTCTCTTATCAATAGGGTTTAATAGAGGCAAAATAGATAAAACCCTGTTTTTAAAATGGAAAGGAAAAGATTTGATGCTTGTCCAAATTTATGTGGATGACATCATTTTTGGATCCACAAGCACTGCTATGTGTGAAGAGTTCCGAAAACTCATGCCAGCAGAGTTTGAGATGAGTGCAATGGGTGAGCTCCAATGTTTTCTTGGTCTTCAAGTTAAACAATTGCACAATGGTACATTTATCTATCAAAACAAGTATGTGAAAGAACTGCTTAAAGAGTTTGATATGGATGATTGTAAACCATGTAGCACACCGATGGCAACCTCCAAGCTAGTCACCATTGATGGTAAAGATGACCCTGTTGATCAAACTCTTTATAGAAGCATGATTGGGTCTTTATTGTACCTAATTGCATCAAGGCCAGACATCATGTTTGCAACATGTGTTTGTGCCAGATCACAGGGATTACCTAGAAAGTCTGACCTTATTGCTGTACAAAGGATATTCAGATACATAAAATGTGCTCCCACACTTGGTATCTGGTATCCTGCTAATGGGAATATTGAGCTTTCAGGTTTTTCAGATAGTGATTTTGCTGGGTGTAAAACTATAAGGAAGTCCTCATCAGGAGGATGTCAATTCCTAGGTGATTGTCTAGTATGTTGGCAAAGAAAAAAGCAGGTTGCAGTTTCAACATCCACTGCTGAGGCAGAGTATATTGCTGCTGCTAGCTGCACTGCTCAACTCTTGTGGCTTCAAAACCAGTTGTTGGATTTTGGTATCATTGCACTAAAGACTCCACTCAAATTTGACAGTCAAGCTGCTGAAAATATCATCAAAAATCCAGTTTCTCATTCAACTACAAAGCACATTGACATCAGACATCACTTTGTGAGAGATTGCTATGAAAAGGTTTGATTTTTTTGCATCATGTCCATACTTCAGATCAATGGGCATATGTTTTAACCAAGGCATTGGATACATCTACCTTTGAAAAATTGATCTCAAGGCTTGGTATGCTAAACATGGATTAAAAAAAAGTTTTCTTGTAAATCCATGTTTACATAGCATCAAAAATAGTTTACAATTGAAATTTTTCAATAAATCTTTAAAAGTCTGATCACAACATCTGTTTGCTCAAAACCTCTGATAGGCTTTAAAATCTTATCCACTGATACAGTGTATCCTCTGACTTCTATTTTTCACCTCTTCAAAACCACTGATGGCTATCCTCTGACAGTGTTAACAAAATCAGTATTGTCCAAACCACTGTCCTAAAACAGTGTTTTGCCACATCAACGGTTACTTTCTCATCAGAGGTTACACGTGGCAAGATGTTAGCCATCCGATCTTGCAACAGATGCCACGTCATGTTCACCTTTTCAAAACCCTTAAAAACCCCTGTTTTATCTCACCAGTGGTTACCCTAAACTGTGTCGATTTCAAAATCTCAAAACAGTTTTTCTTTCAAACACCATGGCTCCCAAATCAAAATCTTCAAAATCCAAAGCTAAATCACAAGAAGAACCTCCACCTTTCACTCTCATAATCAAAACCCCACACAACTACACTGCCATACTTGAAGAAAACGACGCAAATACTCGCTATCATCCGATGATTTAAATTTTGCAAAAGTCTAAATTCTTGCACATGTTAACCATCAAAGCCCCCATTTACATTGATGCTCTTCGTGATTTCTGGAAAAATGCAAAGGTTCAATCATCTGCTGATGGTGTTCCTTATACAATAATTTCAAGAGTAGAGGAAGTTTTGATACAAATTAGCCCCCAATCGATCTCTCAAGTTTTCAAGTTAAATGACATACAACATCCTGTGTCATTTCCAATTAATGAGATCCAAGCAGAGTTTCTGGAAAGAGGTTATATCGGCCAGATGAAAGGTATGACCATTTTTAAACCTAACTTTCCTGCTGAGATGAGATTTTTCTTTCACACCATTCTTACTTGTCTCTCAGCAAAATCCACTACTTTCAATGAAATCCCATTGAACATGCAATATCTGGGATATGCAATTTTAACTGACACCGATTTGAACTACTCCCAGATACTGTTCAATGATCTTGTGAATAACTTTAAAAATATTGAAAAAAGAAAAGTTTTTTTGATGCATCCACATTTCTTGAGTGTTTAGTTACAGGATCAAATTAAAGGTCCTGCAAGTAAAATTGGCGCTATGGTTAATCCAGGCAACCTTAATCATGAAACTTTCACCAGAATAACAAACCAAGATAAAGTTGAGAAAACACAAGTAGAGGAGGATGAGCAAGTTTTACCAGCAAAAAATGTTCAATCTCAACCTCTTGCTACTGAGCCCACTGCTCATGGTAATCAGGGCAACACAACCGCTGCCCTGAAACCCACACCAAAAATTTCCAAAAAGAAAACCAAAACAATCTCCAAAAAGCCCACCAAACCCAAAAAGGGTCCTCTGGAAGATGAGATCCCAGAGGTTAACGCAGTGACAGCACCAAAGTCACAAACCACTGCTGCTACTTCTTCACAGCAGATGGTTCAAAGATCTCCCACCGGCTTTGAAACTCCTCCTTCTTCCTCACAAAAGGAAAAGGTTGTAGATACAGGGACACCACTTTATGAAGCTCTAGATCCACTTGGGTCTATTTTCCACAGCCCCTCTCCTAGGGTAATGTCGCTTTCAACTCAACCACCTTCACTAATACCTTCTCTTCCACCCACAATTGTACCATTGCTGAATGCAATTGAAATAGTTCAGACACAAACTAGCACTTCTCAACAACCTATTACTGAGAATATACTTCATCCAATGGCTGGGTCTGATTCTTTATTCATTGCTAGCCCATCAGCAAATGAAGAGGCTACATCCCTTGGGATACATGTAACCCTTGGTGATATTTCAACACAAGCAGCCACTACAATTGTTGAACTTCCTAGTCCTCGGTTGGACAGTGGTTTCATTAATAAGACTTGGTTGAAGGCAACCACTGCTGAGGCAACAACTGTTACCTCTATTGTGGGAAGTCCCCAGTACCAAGACAAAGGGGCATCTATGTTTGAAGCTGGTCCTAAAACCACTGCTCATGATAACATAGATATAACTACCACCAGTGGTAGGAGTTTCAGATGATCCTATTAAATTAGGTGGTGATCTAAAATACCAGGAATTGACGGAGAGAGTGACCAGGATAGAAAACTCTGTTGGTGAAATCAAAGATTTACTAAAGCAGATGATAGCTACAAAAAGTCAACCCTCTGTTCTATCCACTGCTGATCTCAAAGAAGCTCTTAACCCTCTGTTTCAACATCAACAACATTATTTGGATTTACAACACAAGCATCATGTGAATAATGTTTGAAACATGTTTGAATCAAGGTATCAAGACACTGCAACAGACATTAAAGCCATCAAAGCACATCTACTCACAACCACTGGCCATGCACCTCCAACTGTTATATTTGTTACAACATATGAAGCCAAAAAGGGGGAGAAACCTTTGGGTCCAAAGAAGTTAACAATAGATGATGATAAGGCCAGACCAACAGTAAATATCCCAAGGCCTGATGGTTCAAAGAAGATTGATTTGACTAATGAAATTGTGGCCAAGGCAAGGGCTAGTCACAAGAAGAATGTGATTGAGGAGAGCAGAGTGTTGGTTGTGAAAAAGATTGATCATCAAAAAGAAAAAGGAGAGGTTGGTACTTCTTCAAAAAGAGCTCCTGCTAGAAAAGCCAGGCAACCAACATCCAGACCACCTAAAACTAAGCCTGAAACCAGTCCAACCATTAAAACCTCTGCCTCTCAAAAACCTATCACATCTTCAAAACCATAACCCACATCCACACAAGCAGATGTTACAGCAACTGTTGTGTCAACATCTGTTGATACAGCAGAGGTTGCAACAGATGCATCTCTATCTACTGCCATAATCACATTTCCCACATCAACTCAATCATTATCTACACCACCAAAAATCCCACAACCACCATCACCCACCTTAAGGTTTAAAAGGAGAAAAATCACAAAAGTGATAAATGATGATGAGATCCCTGCACCTTTTCCACTATCATCAACACCAATGATCCCCACATCAGAGCTTACAACTTCTTCAACTCTTAAAGTCATTCCTGCAGCAAAGTTGTTCCCTCTTGATTTACCTGCAGTCAGGAAAGAGATCCTAAGTTTCTTTTTAGAAGATGACCCTGACAAAAGAACAATTCTATCCCTTAATGGCTATCCAAGACCAGCAAATGTTGATGCCTATCTAGAATTGAAAAAGAAGCAAGCAGAGGATATTGCCAAAAGAGAATCAGCTGGTAAAATGATAGAGAGATACAGATTATCATGTCCTTTCAACTGAGTAAAGTCACCATTCTACAAAATTTTGTCAAGGATCTGAGCAACTAGTTGTTAGTAAGGGAAGATAAGTTGCTCAAGAGTGAACTAATTGAGTATGTCATGGAAAAGAAGATGTATAAGGCAACAAGGCCACAGTTCATGGATTGGAGCATAGATGAACTGAGGGAGGAAATCAACAGAATGCAAGAAATGTTGAAAGACCCTCTTAAAAAGCCAACTCCTCCCAACTGGGATTTGTACAAGAAAGATATCACTAAAAATGCTTTGAAGTTGAAGAGAATGAAGCAAGAATTGATTCAAAATCATTATGGTTCCAGAAACTAAGTGATGAGATGGGGTGAGGTGAGGGTGTAAGACACTTACAAAAGTTTGAAAGAAAGAAGGAAAAAGGATCTATCCATGCCTCCCAAGCCTAACTACTCAACGGAAGATGCTATCCTCAGAGCTCAACTCTCTAAAAGGTCCAGCTCAACATCTGTCCACTCCACACTTGCCCTGCAACACAGGAAAAAGCAAGGGGAGATGAATGAAAAGACTAACAAAGAGTTTGAGGATACATTTATCAAAGAAGGGATTCAGAATATGATTGATTATCACACAGATGATAAGAGTGCCAAGCTGGCCAAAGATTTGTCAAAGATGGCTCATTTACAAACCTCTGCAATAAAGGCTCCTTCAAGAAAACCAACAGGCCCAAAAAATCTAAAATGGAAGGTCGACAAAGACACCCATGAATTGACATTGCTCAGGTCTGGTGGTGCAGCCACTAAACTATCCATGGAAGATGCTTATGAGCTTACAGTAGAAGACTTCCAAGAACTACTATGTTTAGAGCTGGTGAAGGATGCTGATGACATGGAATCTCTTAACTTTGAACTTCAATTCAAAGGTCAAATAAGAGAATTCCTTCTGAGGAATAAAAACCAAGAATAAAGTGTTTTTGGCATCATCTGTTCCAGGGGAGATTGTTGGAATTGAACCCTATGAAAGGAACAGATGATATAAAGCCAAACAACACTATCTGAGCTTTGGTTCAACTATTAGAGGTTACATCCTCTGATGTACTTACACTGCTTTCCATAAAGATTGCTCATCCTATCATCTGCCTTCACAAAGCTTCAAGGTCTGCCAGAGTTAACAAGGACAGATGATAGGAATCAGAGTTTAGTCATTAGCTTAGTTAATCAATGTAACAGTGCCAAGCACTGATAGTTAGTATAAGCAATGTTTAGAGTTAGTTACATATTATTTCCTGTCACTGTCAACCTTGACGTCATCAAAGATGTCATAGGTTAGATAGTTAGTATAAATAGGCAACTCTTGTAACCTTTAAACTTGTCTCTTAAAAGATCAACTTTCGCATATCATCATCTCTGCATTTTCTCATTACCAAACTGTAATTGCAAAGGCTGAGGGGGAGTTTGTGAATCACATGCAAGTTAATTAACTTGAAAGCATGATGATGATGAAAACAAACGACCATTGCTTGTAGTAAAATTTTTCCATCTTATTATGTTGCAAATCTCTTTTAGTTCAATCATTTTCTATTTTTGAAATAAAAACTATAAGTAATTCAAACTCAGATCCTAACAGTAATGAATTGCCACATCATCTCGAGCTTCAGCTTGAAACCAAAGACAATGGGTTGCTTTATTATTTGAACCGTTTGTGGGTTCCAAGTCAAGACAATCTCCGCACTTTGATTATAAACGAGGCTCATAAATCTCGTTATTCGATTCATCCAGGTGCAAACAAAATGTACAAGGATCTTCGTACCCAGTACTGGTGGCCGGGTATGAAGAAAGACATAGCTTTGTACCTTTCCAAATGCCTTGTCTCAAAGTTAAGGAGAAACATCAATGTCCTTCTGGTTTGCTTGAACAACTAGAGATTCCGGTTTGGAAATGGGAAAACATTGCCATGGATCTCATTACCAAATTACCGCGTACACTTAGAGGACATGATGCCATTTGGGTAGTCGTTGATCGACTAACAAAGTCAGCACATTTCATAGCCATTCATGAGGATTTCTCTGCTGACAAACTTGCTAAGATCGATGTGGATAAAATAGTATCTCGCCATGGTGTTCCTTTGGATATCATATCTGATCGAGACGCTCGATTCTCGTCTCATTTTTGGAGAACCATGCAATCTGCCATGGGAACCAAGCTTAATTTGAGCACTGCTTATCATCCTCAAACGGATGGACAATCTGAAAGGACAATCCCGACTTTGGAGGATATGCTTAGAGCCTGTGTGATTGACTTTGGTGGTAGTTGGGATTCGCATTTACCATTGATCGAGTTCTCCTACAACAATAGTTATCACTCTAGCATTGACATGGCACCTTTTGAAGCTCTTTATGGTCGAAAATGCCGTTCACCTGTCTGTTGGAATGAGATTGGTGAATCTCGATTTGGACCTGAACTTATTCATGACACAACAGACAAAGTCAAAAAGATTCGCGAAAACCTTCTGACAGCTAGAAGCCGTCAAAAGAGTTACGCGGATAAACGACGTAAGCCTTTGGAATTCCAAGTCGCTAATCACGTCCTACTCAAGGTATCCCCTTGTAAGGGAGTGATTAGATTCGGGAAGAAAGGAAAAGTTGCGCCACGATATGTTGGACCATTTAAGATCGTTGAGAGAATCGGAAAAGTGGCCTACAAACTTGAGCTACCTCCACAGCTTGGTAACGTTCATCCAACTTTCCACGTGTCCAATTTAAAGAAGTGTTTGGCTGATGAAAACCTCCACATACCCCTTGATGAAATTCGTGTTGATGACATGACGCATTTTGTTGAGAAACCTGTGGAAATATTGGACCGTGAAGTCAAGAAGCTAAAGCGCAGACGTATACCGATAGTTAAAGTTCGTTGCGAATCCAAACGTGGCCCAGAGTTTACTTGGGAACGTGAGGACCAAATGAAGGCGAAATATCCGCATCTTTTCTCACCAGTTTCCTCAAGTTAAATTTCGGGACAAAATTTCCTAAAGTAGGGGAGACTGTGACATTTATGCTTTCCGATCTTTGTACTTTGTCCGACAATGTTATATTTAATGAAATTTTGTGTTACATTTATTAGTTTTATATATTTACTTATGACGTGTGTGTATTTTTAATCTTTGTTCAAATCCGATCTTCTAAACATTTTCTAGAAGTGAAATCGCAAACTGTTATGTAAACTTAATCATTCAACGCAACGTATGTTCCGGAACATTGAGATAAGCTAAACATACCCTAAATACCCTTTACATAACATAGAAATAAGTTTTAAGGGCTTCCGTATGGCAAAAACATGCTTTTGCAACTTAAGGGCTATTTTGCAAATTCTGCGAAACTATACCTTTTCGCGTATTTCCTATCCGGAACATGTACGGACATCCAAAAATTTTTGTATTAGTTAAAATAATATATTTTGATGATTGGAATGCAAAAATATCATTCGTCACGCAATTACGGTCATTTACGCGTTCGTTACGATTTTCGTTGTAATTAACCGAAAACCGCAACCGTACGACCGAACGAACTAACACCCAGAATATTTTTGGACATATTTTAAGTTCTCTACACTTTAATGTCCTTATGGAGCCTAAATACTGGGTTAACGGGTGTCAGAAATGCTAAAACGCGTCGAAAACATGTGCAGGGACCTGTTTGCAAATTTTCAAAACTTCAGTCAGGGGAAACGTGGCGCTACGCGACGCCCTAAGGGGGGTACCGTAGCTTACGGCGAGGCCCCTGTTTTGACAGAAAGTTAGCTGGCAGCTTCCCAGCTCATTTCCTTGCCACCAATTCGCAATTTTTGACACCTAGCTCGAAATTTGCCACACTTAACCTGCTTCTAACACCTCAATAACACTTGTTAACATCCTAGAACATTGTCTTAACACTTGGCATGATCTTGATCACCTCTTGATCATTATAAATACCATGATCATCCCAACATTTAAATTTTTCATTCCCTTCTTGCTCTCATCTGCTACAAATTTGAAGTTTGCAACCATCTTGAAGACTCCTCTGTGATTCCTTGGTCATCCTTGGTATTTGTAAGTGTTACATTCAAGTATCGTTCAATTCTTGTAGTTTAAATGGACTAAAAGTCACAAAATTTGACTTTTGTTTGACTTCCATATTTGATCATGAATTGATCAACATAAAGTCCAATTGAACTTTGCAATATGATGGTAATCAAGGTGGTTATGATCCTTAATGATCATGCCTACTGATTTCCACCATTTCTAGTCATTTTGACAAGTCAAAGTTTCGGTCAAAATGCGATTTTTGTGCATTTTGCAACGGATCTGTTTTCGGGTGTCAAAACAGGTTGTTTTGATGCCAAAATACTTTTATAAACTTATTAAGACATGCCAAGTTATGTCAAATTCGTCACCTTTGTTAAAAGTGCTCATTTGGGTTCAAAAGTCTAGCGGTTTGCCCAACGCTTTAACTTTCGAATCTGACCCGTTTAATCAACTTTTAGACATGACCAAATACATATTTATGACCATAAATATATAAGGAATAACCCTCTGAGGTTATACCTCATAGTCATGTCGTTCGGATAGTGTTATGATAATCAATGGTAATATCCCTTAAAAATGACCAAAATGCCCTTTTCGCAAGAAAACCAATTAAACACGTATGTAACATAAATTTTGACACATAATCTGATCAAATAACATTTTAAAAATGTTTAAGCATTTAAAACTTAGCATGACACGTATCTAACCCTCCGAATGCGTAGTTACGCTAATGACGCGCTAAAGTAGCTTAAACTACCTTAACGGGGTCATAACGGGTCAAAAGCACTTAAAGATCTTTCCAACTCAGGATGTAAACTTATTAAACCATATCATATGAGTTCCAACACTTGTTTGGTTTATAAGGTCTCATTCTATCCAAATCCTCCGATTTCAAGTTCCGATATTTACATAGTTATCCGTGTTCAGGTCACGCTTGAAATCTCGGACTCTTGAGCTTTTATTATTTTCTTGAACAAGGACTTTATTGCAATTCCATGTGAGTACATAGTCCCATCTTTTACGTTTTCAAATGTTTTGGGGTGAAACATATTGTGCCTATGATTTACTTTCGTGTTTTCATGACATTATACATGCTTGATTTACGATGTATTTATATAGTACATGATTTTCATTGCTTTTCGCTTCATATGTTGACCTAGCATATTTAGCACATTGGTTTTCAAAGACATTTTTGCTATGTATGTTGACCGAGCATACTAGTACATGGTTTTTAAAACATTTACATGACATTTTCAAGACATTTTTAAGACATGCTTACATTGTTATTGACATTTTGGTGCGTTGAACTCGACAATGATACATTCATTAACATTGATCACGTCGACCGGTAGTATGTAATGGTACCATAGGATTGACAATCCCGTTCCCACTTCCTATGTATGTTTGGAAGCGACCTTAAGGAATGACAGAATCCGATGAACACTGATAAACCCTTGACCAGATAGGGGTTTATCCGACAGTCAACAAGGTTTGAATGTATTCGCCAACAATCCATAATATATGTTTTAACAATAAAGGCAAATGGTTTATAAAACTCGACATTGGTTTACTCGACATTGGTTTACATGACATTGTTTACTCGACATTGTTTACTCGACTTTAATTTACTAGACATTGTTTACTCGACATTAGTTTACTCGACGTTGTTTACATGACACTTATTTACATGACATAGTTTACTCGACATTGTTTACATGACACTTATTTACATGACATGGTTTACTCGACATTAGTTTACTCGACATTGTTTACATGACATTGTTTACTTGACATATATTTACTCGACATTTGATTATTGGTTTATGGTGAGTGATTTAAATAACGTGACGTATGTAATATATGAAAAAGCATGGTGGATACGCCGATGGTACTTCCTATATATAAGTGATTTTATTATCTTACATATCGTGGCGTTATCTAAATCATTTTTAAACAAAATACAAGACATGACAGTTTACACAAGACAAAACTTATTTTTGGTTATCTATTTAACCATATATTATTTCTTTTATATCATATTGATTTCTCATATGGTTTTTATAAAAGAAACTTTTTATGGTTCATGGTGACTTTTGTATTACTTTAAAATTTTCTTAAAATATTCAAAGCCATGAAGCATCAACACAAAACCTATGTACTCGTCGGCATTATTTTGCTGACTTTATTTTCACATATGTTTCAGGTGCAAATGTTTGATGTCAAGCTAGCTACACTTAGGGCGGACTGGGCCTTGGTGACTATAAAATCAGAATAATAGCTTAACTTTTGTTGTATTTCCATTTTTATCCAAGACGATGTAAACAATATTCACTAATGAAACTTAACTTATGTGCCATGGTTATTGAAATAATAATTCTGTTACAACACTCCCCGACATTTCCGCCATGGTTTGTTGTTTTACGTTGTTGGGGTGTGACACTCTGCGCACGATCAACACCACCGGCATATTCCAATCGAGGGCTCTCGATTGGTGGACGGCCGAGCACAACAAGCGCGGGAACGACGAAGCCTACGGACTCTCTTGGGAGGAACTCAAGGAAATCATGGTGAAAGAGTTTTGTCCTCCACACAAGATTCAAAAGCTGGAGAATGAGTTCTGGAATATCAAACAAGACGGTCCGGACATCGCTGGCCTAACAGCTCGTTTCAAGCAGTTGAGCATTATCGGTCCCGGTCAGGTGGACACAACTGAAAAGGCAATCAAGAAATACCTCAACGCTCTGCCTAACTGCGTCGCTGACTTTGTGCAAGCAGCACGCCCTGCTACTATCGAGGAAACTTATCAGCTAGCCGCCGAGATCAACGACAAACGGGTTCAGTGTGGTTATTTCAAGACCAGCAAGGTTGCAAACCAGGCCATCACCGAAACAGTAGCTCCTACCGATCAGTCTCGAGAGTGAAAGAACAGTCTCCGAGGTCGCAAGCGAGAAAACCCGAGCAAGAACTTTGCCCTTACTGCTCTAGCAAACCCTCGGCCACTTCAGTCAGCCGCACCAAACGCACCTCCAGCAAAGCGTGCGTATACTGGTCCTCACCCTTTGTGCTCAAAGTGCACATATTACCACGCAGTTGGAGGCAATTGCCGCTTCTGTACCAACTGCAACATCTACAGCCACTTTACTGCCAGCTTCCGTAGTGGTCCTCGTCAGTCAGCTCCTCCAGCTCCAGCACCACCAGCTTTACCAGTTCCTCCTCAGGCCAATCAGCAGCAAGCGCCAAGGGCACGTGCTTGTTACACGTGTGGAGACCCGAATTACTTCAGTAATGTCTGCCCAAACAAACCTGTGAAGCAGGAACAGCAGCAGCAGCCCCAGCCACCGCAGCAGCAACCACAAGCTGCACGTGGAAGAGCCTTCAATCTCAATCATCGCCAGGCTCAGAATGACAACAATTTTGTCAACGGTACGTTCCTTGTTAATGGTATTTATGCTTCATGTTTATTTGATACTGGTGTCGATAATTGTTTTGTATCGTTAGAATTCGAAAAGGTATTAAAATGTAAACGCGCTAAACTCCCAAAGACTTTCGATGTGGAAGTCGCCACCGGAAAAGCCGTTACCGTTAACTCCGTCCTGCGTGGTTGTACTCTCGATCTCAACAACCATGCCTTCTCGATCAATCTCATACCTATGCAGTTAGGTAGCTTCGATATCATAGTAGGTATGGATTTTCTTCATGAAAATCATGTTGAAGTTGTTTGCTTCGATAAATTGATTCGCTTTCCTCTTTCAAACGGTGATCAACTCCATGTTTACGGTGAAACTCCCTCAAAGAAGTTGATGCTTTTGTCTTGTACTCGAGCACACAAATGTTTGCGAAAGCAATGTGTTGCTTTCCTGGCTCACATCGTGAACCCGGAGAAAGAAAAGAAAACCTTCAAGACGTTCCCGTTGTTCGTGAATTTCCTAAGGTCTTTCCCGACGATTTACCCGGTTTACCCCCTACTCGTGATGTTGAATTCCATATCGATTTAGTTCCCGGTGCTACACCCGTTGCTAAAGCTCCCTATCGTCTCGCATCATCAGAAATGCACGAGCTATCAAGCCAACTTCAAGAGCTTCTTGATAAAGCTTTATAGCCCGAGCACTTCGCCATGGGGCGCGCCCGTTCTTTTTGTGAAAAAGAAAGATGGGACGTTCCGAATATGCATCAATTATCGTGAACCTAACAAACTCACGATAAAGAACCGCTACCTTCTTCCTCGTATCAACGACTTATTTGATCAGCTTCAAGGTGCTACTTGTTTTTCTAAGATCGATTTACGTTCCGGTGATCATCAGTTGCATGTACGCGAAGAAGATATTCCGAAAACCGCCTTTCGCACTCGTTATGGCCATTTCAAATTCGTGGTCATGCCCTTTAGTCTTACAAATGCACCCGCGGTCTTCATGGATTTGATGAACCGTGTGTGTAAAGATTTCTTAGATCGTTTCGTCATTGTGTTTATTGACGGCATCCTTATCTACTCGAAGTCGAGAGACGAACACGCGCACCATCTCCGTTTAGTCCTCGAACTTCTTCAAGGTAATCGCCTTTATGCTAAGTTCTCTAAATGTGAATTCTGGCTCAAAGAAGTCCAATTATCGGCCACATCGTTAATAGTCAAGGAATTCATGTCGACCCCGCAAAGACCAAAACTGTCAAGAGTTGGTTTACGCCGAAGAATGCATCCGAAATCCGTTCATTTCTTGGATTAACGGGTTACTACTGTCGATTCATCGCCGACTTTTCAAAAATCATCGTTCCACTTACCGCTTTAACTCATAAGGACAATCCTTTGGGATTCCAAACAAGAGAAAGCCTTTCAAACGCTCAAGTGTATGCTATGCAACGCTCCGTACTCGCCCTACCCGACGGAAACGACGATTTCGTTGTTTATTGCGATGCCTCTAACTTAGGTCTTGGTTGTGTTCTTATGCAACGAGACAAAGTTATCGCGTATGCATCTCGACAACTCAAGATCCACGAGAAGAACTATACAACCCATGATCTCGAACTCGTTGCAGTTGTTTTTGCATTAAAGATATGGCGACACTGCCTTTACGGTACCAAGTGTACGGTCTTCACCGACCATAAGAGCTTACAACATATCTTTAATAAAAAAGAACTGAATATGCACCAATGCAGGTGGGTTAAACTTCTCAACGACTACGATTGTGAGATACGTTACCATCCCGGAAAAGCCAATGTCGTAGCCGATGCTCTAAGTCGACGAAGCTATGTGTATAGTGTTCGTGACTCTCAAGCTTTGAACGACCTCGAAATTTTGGTTCGTTTCGCCCAGTTCACTTGTTTTAACGAGAATACCCTGCAAGAAAAACTGAAATGTCATGCCGAAACTCAGCTTATTGTTAAACCGAATGGTATTTATTACTATCTCGATCGTATTTGGATTCCTAGTCGTGACAATCTCCGATAATTGCTAATGACCGAAGCTCATAAATCTCGATACTCCATTCATCCCGGAGCCGACAAGATGTACCAGGACCTTCGTCCTAAGTATTGGTGGCCGGGCATGAAAAAGGATATCGCCATATACGTCTCAAAATGCTTAACTTGTTCGAAAGTTAAAGCCGAACATCAAAGGCCCTCTGGCTTGCTCGAACAACCCGAGATCCCGATGTGGAAATGGGAGAGTATAGCTATGGACTTTATTACGAAACTCCCTTGCACTTCCTCTGGTCACGATAGCATTTGGGTTATTGTTGATCGTCTTACTAAATCTGCGCACTTTATTGCTATACGAGAAGACTTTAAGGTAGAACGGTTAGCACGAATCTATACCGACGAAGTCATATGTCGACACGGGACGCCTCGTGACATCATCTCTGACCGTAACGGACGCTTCACCTCACGTCTCTGGGAGACTTTTCAATCCGCTCTCGGTACTACTGTCAATCTCAGTACCGCTTTTCACCCTCAAACCGACGGTCAGACTGAGCGCAAAGTTCCGCACCCTCAAAGACATGCTTCGTGCGTGCATCATAGATTTCGGTGGTAATTGGGATACGAGGCGTATTTAATAGAGTTTAGAGCCAAGTTTGCTTGAGATGGAACTTGAGAAGTCAAGTTCGTCCGAACTTGACAAGGTCAAGTTCGGGCGAACTTACATCCTCTCACCAGCGAACTTGTGCATCTATAAATAGATGCCTTGTGATTTCATTTGTAAGAGTTGGAGATTTTGGCATAAAGACGGCGAAGCTCTGTCGGATCCGGATCTTGAATGTTTTGAACTTTAGATCAATGAAAACAACAATTAAACGAGCAATTCTTGTTATTTGATTAACTTGTCATTAGTTTCTGCCTAATCGGACAATAGATAATTTAGGTTCCCGAGCTGTTCATGGACGCTCCTACAAGTTGTATCAGAGCCTGGATACATGAATTTGTTGAAATCAAGACAAGAATCTCTCTATTTCATCTCCATTCTTCTATTTTTCTTAACTTTTGAACAAAAACAAAGAATTCACGGTCAAATTTTGTCCAATTTTGAATATGACATGTAAAACACACTAATAACAAACCCCTGAGAGTTTGACATCAAATTCAATCATTTTGATATCAAAAAGTTCAAAAAACCATGTTTGTCAAAACCAATTCCATCGAACTTGAGACCAAGTTCGACCGAACTTGGCTAAAATTCATTGAATTTTAATCAAGTTCGCCCGAACTTGTTAGTTTTTCAAGGTTTAAATTCCAAGTTCGATCGAACTTCCTTAAAATTTGCTGAAATATTGCATAAGTTCAACCAAACTTGATAGTTTTTCAAGAGTTTTTGTTGTATGTTCGCTTGAACTTGAAGAAAATTCAATATCTTTGATCAAGTTCGACCGAACTTGATCAAATTTCATTGAAATCCATTCACAAGTTCGCCCGAACTTGATAAATTCTTTGAAATACTACCTAAGTTCGACCGAACTAGAAGTATTTGTACAAAATCAGAAAATTATACCAAAGTTCAACGGAACTTGTTAAAGGTCAAATCAAAATTTTGAGTTTCACACAAGGTGACCGAACTTACTTGTTACTAATCAATTTCCAAGTTGTTTTTTATCATATTCTTAGATAATCCATCAGATTGTCAAAATGGAAGATTTCCACAACGTATTTGTGTCACAAGTAGCTTCATCATCAAACGCTAATACTCTTGCGGCGAACCAGATGAATATCGACAACAAAATGGGTACTACTCAAAAACCGCCGAAGCTAATGAGTATAGATGAGTTTGAAGGATGGAAGGAAAAGTTTGTGAATTGGATACAAGCAAACCAATTCGACAGCTGGGTTGCAGTTGAAGATGGTTACAAATGGCCAAAGAATGAACGTGATCAAGATCTTCCGTTGAACAAGTTCTCACCAACCGACAAAGCAAATTATGTCGCAGAGAAGAAAATGATTAGCTTGATTCAACAATCAGTAATGGAAGATATTTTGATATTGTTGCCAGAGTTTACCACTTCACAAGAATTATGGCAATCTCTTTGTGACAAATTCAAAGGCAGTGATGAAATAATCAAGAGTAAGAAGGCGTTGATAAAGAAAGAGTTTGAGATCTTTACAATGATCAAAGGAGAGACGATGAAACAAATGATCGATAGATATTGTCACCTCATGGTCCAAATGCGAAGACATGATATTAAACGATCAAATGAAGAGCAGATTGAGAAATTGGCCGATGCACTTCTAGAAGGAGAATGGACAACATATCTGACGATTCTGAAGAATAGCCCATCTTCGAGACACTTCAAATTGTCATCTTTCATTTACAAGTTAGAAGGTCATGAAATGGAGCTGATGAAAATAGCGAAATCCAAAAAAGTTAATGTTGTCCAAGATGTAGGTGTCTATTACAAAGGAGGTATTCAAGATACTCTGATTCAAAGTCCGAAAATTCAAACGGCCTTTAGTGCAAATGCAAACTCTTCTCCGAATCAAAGTTCTCCTTATGCTGGTTATCCAAGTTCTAGTTCAAGCCCTTCATTTCAAGGTCAGACAAGCCAAACTGGATCTGACTCGAATATTTTCCAGTGCAACATTGCGGTAGATTTGAAGAACCTATTTCCTGAAAAAGTGGCGAAACAACACATCGCACTTCTTGCTACTGTTCTTGAATCTTATGAAGGACTTATTGCTGGAAAGATTGATAATCCGGAAATGACTGCCGAGGATTACGATCAAGTGGATGAAGAAGAGTTAGAACTCATGGATATCAAGTGGAGTCTTGCGTCTATCATTCGAAGAGTTACAAAATTCGCGGCGCTTACTGGAGGGATATTGGTAACTCAAGCAATAAGCTTGGATTTGACAAAACAAAAGTCACATGCTTCAGGTGTCGACAAAAGGGACACTTCAAACGCGAATGTAGCAATCAAGAAGCAAGTGGAAGCCAAAATACTTTCGGTAGCAGCAATGATTACTACAAGAGAGCTCTTCAATACAAACCATATCCAAAGAAGACACAAGTTGATATTGAAGAAAAATCTTTAAAGAAAACTGAACAAGCTCTTGTTGCTAATCAAGAAGAAGATTGATTTGACTGGAACAGATACATTGGCAAGAAAACTGGAGTTGCTATGATGGCTGAGGTTATGGAAGATTTCGAAGTGTCAGATGTTGATGCTGTTCTGGAAAATGCAGCTGAGGAAGAGGAGATTGCAAATCTCGAAAAGCAGAAAACAGAGGAAGCTGAGAAGGTAAAAGCTGAGGTAAGAATGTCTGAAAAGGAAGTTGTGAAAGTTGTGGAGGTTGAAAAACCTTGCACAAAGTGCACAAGTCCTTGTAAACCATGCCTTGATAAGGTCAAAGTCATAAGAGAATTAACTGAACATAATGAAACTTTTCGTTATGATTACAGAAACATGAAAGAAGCTTATGACAAGATACAAGGCGAATATAAAAATGTCTAAAAAGCTAATCTGAACTTGGTGCTAATGAAAAAATGTTAAAAGCCACAGTACTTGATGAACAAAAGGCAATTAACGTGTACATTAACACAATTCTGAAACAAAAAGAGAGCTTCATGCTATGAAAATTGAAACTGAACGGGTAAGCCAATTGCTAAAATCTTATACCACTAATGCTTATGTCATTGATCACATTTTACCTACGATTAAGTCGGAGGAAAATGGTGAAAAATCAAAATGTAAAGTGTACGGAAATGTTTCTCCACCACTTCTTGAAAATTACTATTGCAAGAAAGATGATGAAGTTGAAAAGGCATTTAACATTCTTCTTTTGTCATAAATGAGAGATGAATTGCCTGAGAACATTGACGTGGACTTTACAAAATCAAACGATGACATTAAAGCGGTTGTAAATAATGTGGTGAAAAATGTTTTAGGAAATGATTCTGATGAAAGTTCAAACAGTTCTTGTTCACAGTCCGAAAGTGACGATACATCTTCAGAAAGTGATCTATGTGATGATCCTAATGTTGTATTATACAAGATTAAGGAATCTGATAGATTGTCCTTTGAAGAAAGTTTTCCGATTCGGAATGTAAAAGAAGATCAAATTGATAAACTGTTTAAATTTGTGGAAGTTTCATCAGATGATCTTGAAAAGAATGAGAAAAGGTTTTACTCTAAATCCAAATGGAATTTTAACAATTACCGTAGAAATGGTGGTGATTTTCCAGAGAACAGGAGAGCTGGACTGGTTTAGAAGCTGAAGAAGAACCGATGAAGAACTCAAAGTCAACGTTCCAGGAGTACAAAGGGAAGGACATAAAGTTTGTGTATGAAACGAGCACGATTCAGGAGGAAAGCTTGATAGGTAAGAAGTCAAACGATGATTTCAAGAAAGAAAAAGAACTTCGGGACAAGGCTAAGACCAAGTCTACAAGTGGAGTAAAACCCACTAGTGGAAATGTTCATGATACTCGGACTTGCTTCAAATGCAATGAAGTTGGTCACATTGCTAGCAAGTGTTCGAAGTCTAAGCCTATGTATCCTCGAAGAAAAGAAGTTTCAAAAGAGGTAAATCAAAAGCAATCTGATAATGGTCAAATCAGAATCTTAAAAGAAATGAAATGTAATGTTGAATCCAATCTTGAAATAAAACCTAAAAATGAATCAAAATTTGAAAATTCATTTTTTCAAAAAGGAGAGACTTCAAATTCAAACAATGATTCTAGGTTTTATATCAAGAAAGCTAGAGTTAATTCTCAAGCATGGATTGCTAAAAAGAAATCACCTGAAAAAGTGAATGTTTGTGATAAAACTGAAAATGTCAAATCAATCAAAAAAGATAAAAGTAAAGTTGATTGTGAGTTTGAAGTTTGTGATGTTGAATATGCTTATCAAAGAGCATACGAAAGTGATTACGAAGATGTGTATGAGGAGGTATATCCAAAACCCAAGACCAAGAAGGCTTGGGTTGAACTTTTTAACTAAATCCTTTCATGTGCAGGAGTTCCAAGATCCAGCTTATCAAAGTTGATTCGGGATTGAGGAGCTTCATATTATTTTAATTTATCCAGAAATGTTATATCTTTGTCATTTTGAGGGGGAGTAGTTAAAAAGAAAAGTTTTTGATATTACAAGTGGTTGTTAAAAGGAAAATTTTTGAAAAGTCAAAATTATGAAAATCCACACCGTTGAACAGAAAAACTGATTTCAAAGTTCTTACAAGTTCAAACTGCTTTTACAAGTGGTAAATGAGTCTAATGATTGTTTGTTAAACAATTGCAGATACATGATTGAGAAAAAGGATCGGACGACGAGTTCACGGGATCCGCATTGGTTTGTTACATTTTTAGAAGAATTTCTTTAAATCTAAAATCCAAAAATATGTTTTTGATTTTAGGGGGACTAAGAAAATTTTAAAGATTGTTGAAAAATAAAAAACATATGAAAAGTTGAAAATTAAAAAATATCGAAAAATTCAAAAGGTACAAAAACATGAAAAAGACAAAAAGAATTTGTTGTCAAAAAGGAAATGATAGTACAGCAGTGGACTATCACAGTATGCTAAAGATTTATAAAGTTTAAAAGTGATAAACAAGTCTTACTGTGGATGTGTCGATAGACTTTACATGTTCAGTAGATTGTTTCCGGGATATAAACTAAATTTTACAACTGCTTAATCTTGTGGATTAACACATCTTGGATATATGGACTTAGTACTCCGAAATTTGGATTGAAGGGTTGCCTAATTCTGAGATACGAGGTCTTTATAGATAGTTGATATTTGGGGTATTATACAAGTTCTTCTGATTTTACGGAAGCAATAGCCTAGAACTTCTATAATACTTTTTGCTAAAAACCCCAAAATAGCATGCAAATCTTGAAAAAATCGAAAGATCTAATCATTTGCAATGCTGAAAAGATTCCTTAAGTGGAACACACCTGAAAGACGAGACTTCATCTCTTTGTCAGTACGGTAGTACTAACCTGAGCTCTCAAGGCCTCGCATAACCCAAATACAGATATCAATTATGCTATACTCACCTGTAAGATGAAATCTAGGGAATCTGGATTCGGGAGTATATTCAAGAAGTAGGAAACATAGTTAAGTCAAGTTTCTAAATCATATCTAACATATCTTGGAACAATTGAGAAACGTGATGAAGTTTAAGTGGACAAACATATCGACAATCTAAGGTAAACAAGTTTAAAACTTAAAGTCTCAAAAAGGTCAACGGTACTGGTGATATGTCTTAAACAAACTAATATGATCATTAGACGCAAATTCACAAAAATATGTCTGTAAATATGTTTGTACATAGTTTACCTTACTTGTTAAAAGTTCTGTAAATATTTTACTTGCTCTTTAAATCCAAAAAGATTTTCAACGAGCCAATGTTGGAGAACGGATCATCAAAGTCTGGTAAGAAAAAGTTCATTAATTTGAAACTTTAAAATTGACAAAAACATCTGTTGTTCACAACAGGTTTAGCCAAGGTCATTAACTTGGACTTGGTTGACATATTTGGTTAATCAAGGTCATTAACTTGGACTTGATCAACTAAGTGGATTTTTACAAATCAAATGATAAAAATGTGAAAGCTGAAGGTTTTAAATGTAAAATGTTTCAAGGTCTTTAATTTGAACTTGAAATAACTGAAAAATAAAGATAAAGATCAAAGTTAGGGGGAGCACAGCTCACAGCAAGGGGGAGCTTGGAAATTAAAGATTTATCAAGTTAAATTGAAGAAAAGAGATTTTGAAGATCATAAAAGTTTAACTAATTCAAAGATAAAGATAAAGACTCAGGAACTTATTTGAAGTCTGATGATTACAAGGTGTTCAAAGAAGACTATGACACTTGAAGACTGACGAGGATGATTATTGACAAAAGATGTCTATGAAAGTAGATGACTGCGGCAACATCCAAGGGGAGTCTGTTGGTGCATATGTATGTTGCCTTCGTCATTACACGAAAACAAGTCTGGAATAAACGAGAGTTTCTAAAGACCGAACAAGACAAAGTAGATATCCAAGAGGGAGTCTATTGATGCATAATGTCTATAGAATAGTCTTGTATCGAGTCTGTATAGTATAGGTGAAACGAGGCGTATTTAATAGAGTTTAGAGCCAAGTTTGCTTGAGATGGAACTTGAGAAGTCAAGTTCGGCCGAACTTGACAAGGTCAAGTTCGGGCGAACTTACATCCTCTCACAAGTGAACTTTTGCATCTATAAATAGATGCCTTGTGATTTCATTTGTAAGAGTTGGAGATTTTGGCACAGAGACGGCGAAGCTCTGTCGGATCCGGATCTTGAATGTTTTGAACTTTAGATCAATGAAAACAATAATTAAACGAGTAATTCTTGTTATTTGATTAACTTGTCATTAGTTTCCGCCTAATCGGACAATAGATAACAAATTTAGGTTCCCGAGCTGTTCGTGGACGTTTCCTACAAACCTCAAGAAATGTCTAGCCGAAGGGAATCTCCATGTACCTCTCGAAGATCTGCAAATCAACGAGACCCTCCATTTTGTGGAAAAGCCTGTCGAGATCATGGACCGAGAAGCCAAGAAACTACGGCGCTTCGCATCCCTATCGTGAAGGTCCGATGGGAAGGCAAACGCGGTGTTGAGTTCACTTGGGAATTGGAAAGTGACATGAAGGCCAAGTACCCGCATCTCTTTATTGCGGCCACTACTTAAATTCGGGACGAAATTTCCTAAAGTAGGGGAGACTGTAACAACTCCAAATTTTCGTTGTTGAATTTGTTCTCTTTATTTCCATTGTACTCCCGAGATCGAATTATAAGAAAGTTATGTTAATTAATTACGTTTTATTTCAACTATATCGCATCTAATCGCTTATTAAACGCATCGCTAATTCAATCGCAACCAAAAGTAGTTATGCTACTATACGAGCCGAGTGTGTTATTGTTAAATGAACACTTGTGTCATCGCATCGCTTACCTCATCGCATCGTAAATCGCAGTTAATTATGTGGAATTATGTTTTATGTGAGTTATGTTTGTTTATGTTATGGTTACAATCGCTATCGCAACGCTCTCACACTCTCGAATCGCTAAATCGCACTATTACATCAATTATAACGCTTAATATAACTATTTAATACAAACCAAATCGCCAAACGAACTCTTAACGCGAAATAATCAAACAAAACTTGGCCATTAGGTCAAGTTCGGCCGAACTTGTGCATCACAAGTTCGCCCGAACTTGTTAAGCTATGATAACCAAACCATTCAACAAGTCCGCCCGGACTTGTATCCAAAACTCAAGAAAACAAACAAGTTCGCCCGAACTTGATGTCTGCTCCTCCCATTATCACCTCCACCTATAAATACTCAGCTCCATTCTCTCATTTGAACTTGCTGCAAGTTCGCCCAGAGCTCTCCACACCTGAAACCCTTTGTTTTCTAAGTAAGATTCAACCCGTTTTCAACTACTACAACGTTCAACAACGTTTTACAACGATTTTGCACAAGGCTTTACCTTCGTTTTCATCAAATCTCTTCTGTTTAATGAAAGTCTTCATCTTTTTCTACAAAACTTCTGTTTTTCACTCAGATCTATGTTTAGATCTGGGTAAAACCTTTAAACATCAATTTTTAAACAATATTCAGACTAATGACGTATGTTTCGTTCACTTTGAAGTGGAACGAGGTGTTGTCAAGCGAGATCTCAGATCCGGAAGCACAAGGACGAAATCCTCACTTTACACAAGCTGGACTAACTCGTACGAACCTTCAAGTTCGCTCGGATTAGCCCGAGTTTCTGTAAAATGGCTAAACTCGCTCCAAAAGACCTCTCCAGTCTAAGTTTTACTCAGTGGCTTAAGGTTGGAGGGATGAACACTCGATTTCCTCAGCACGGCGCAATAATGCACGAATTGGATGCCAAAACAGCCAAGTTCGCTCGGATTACATCAAGTTCACTCGAACTTGTCACCAGAATGGTGACTAAGTTCGCCTGGACTTGACCAAAACTTCAAGAATGGCACAAGTTCGCCCGAACTCTGTCCAATTCTCAAGATAATTAGACAAGTTCGCCCGAACTTGTACCTTCCCTCAACAAAAGGGACAAGTTCGCTCGAACTTGTCTGTTTCCTAGGAAGCCAGACAAGTTCGCCCGAACTTGTTCACTCAGTAAGTCAGTTATACAAGTTCGCCTGAACTTGTCTACTGCTCTATCACCCATTAACCGTTTCAGCAATTCGGAAGACTGATGCACTTATGTTCGCTTACAGGCTGATCCGGCACTCTCCGCAACTCCTCTCAGATCCCGAAACTCTCCTAAAACGCACCAACTGTGAGTATACTTGAACCCTTTTACGCTTAAACGCACTTTTGGGTGTCACATATGTTCGTATATCAAAACACATCACACAACTCTCAAATGCTTATTCGCAACCCGCTGTTACATGATTATACGTGAAATCTGCTGAATTGTATGTATTGCTTGATTGCTTTTACGCCACCCTTAACATGATAGTATACTAGAGGTTGACCCGCCACCCGAAGGCTCGCATTTTTATTTCACATTTATTTTCTCTTTTAGGATGTAGACACTTGTTCGCATGCCTCGATCAATCGCGGTTTTTTGGTTTACTTGAATCTAAGTAGTTACATCATTCACATCTATTACGTATGTCATGCGGTAAATGCTAAACGCTTTTATATTTATTATGTACGCAAACCTATATGCTCACCTTTACTTAATTGTATTGACGTTTTATTTTAACATATGTGGCAGGTTGAGGATTATGCTTTGGATGCTTAGTTTAGGGTTTTTGCTTTAGAAAATCATGCAATAAATCTAGGGAAGATCGAATCGGATGTTATGTTTAAGGGATTTGTTTGATATGTAATGGTTGTTTAAAGATTTTATAAGTTTGATAGTATGGGATGTTGAATGTTGATTATTGTCTTTTAAACGATCTTTATGGAATCTCTTGATCAATCTGATTCGCCTAGTGCCACTAACCCCGATGTTTCCGCCATCGGTTGGGGTGTGACAATCTGCTGGGGGTTGGTTTATACAAGGGTAGTTTAGTCATTTCATGTGGACTTAACTGAACTAACTAACCCCCATCCACTCCAGGGACCATCCGAGTTAAAAAATAGTAAACCACAGGGAGCACCAGTGTAATTTCCAAAAGTTGGGGACTATAGGTGTTACTTTACAAAACCACAGGGACTATACAGGCATTTTATTCTAATATAAGACTCCAATTATTACCACGTGTCACTCTCTCTTTCAACCTTACAATTTAGACTTACATTTTATTTAAAAATATTTTTTTAATCCTTATCTTTACTAATATAATAAATTTAATTTAAATATGTCAATAACCATATTAGGAATAACTATTTAGTTAATTTTATAGATAAACACAATGCTTTTATTAAATATTATCATAAAATTAAAAAAAATACATCTTTTTTACTAAACCATCCTTATATTAATGCAAATCGAAAAAACGCAATAATTAGATTATACAATTATTACATTTTTTTTATCTATGTGATGAGGATTATATAGAAGTGCGATTTACAATTTTTTTTATTTTTATTTTACGTGTGTAATACGTGGGTTTGTAACACTTATACGTTAAAATATTAATCAATCTAAGTTTTTTTATATTTAATCCGTGTAATACACGGGTTTATCAACTAGTGCTTTAATAAAGCATATAAGAGGAGGGGTCAAAGTTCTCATGAAAGATGTAAGAACAATATTATACATCAATGTGTCTCTCGTAAAAGTATTTGTGCTTGTTGCTGGTTAATTTGTTAATTATATTTATGGATAAAGTTATCAACTATTATTTATCGATGAGTAATTGACTAATTACAAAGTTATAGCTAGCTTGTTGTCGCAAAGTATTTTTGATACATGTGAGGTATCAAAAACAACGGGACAGAGGTTTTGTTACATTTGTTATCCATGAAACGGTTAAGATAGGATTTTACTATTCTTGAACCCGCTAAGTCATTTGATCATATACTTTACGGTTAGCAACACTCGTCCTTTGGTTTCCTCTATTTCTTATTATAGAGTTTTAGTTATGCTAAGGATGTTTAATCATAATATGTTGTTAGAGTAACAAATTAGATGGTTGGCTGACCACAAGAGATTAATGAGAAGATTTTATAAAATGACATTCGGAAAGCGCCCCTCGTTTTTTTTAATCTACTGCGGGCCCTCAATATGGTTAAGGGGTGAAAAGTGTTTTCTCTAAATTTATTATAAACAATAAGATTTTTCTTTGTTATTCACATACGAGCACTTACAACCACTCTATATAATATAGAGAACTCACTCACATAAATATTGAGGGTAATGCTCTAAGTAAATAATTTACTTATAACTATTAACATTTTGTAAAAATAAATAAAAGTATGTAAGATATAAAAATATTTTAAAAATATTTGCTTTTATCAAATGTATTTTTTCTGTTACACATTTTAAAATATTATATTTCAAAATTCTGAGTATGTCATCGTTATGCTTATCTTTGTTTAAAGACCACTGCAAAAAGGTGGCGTATTTCAATCTCCGCTTCAATAAACACGTCATGAACTTCTGTAGTGCTATAACTAGTGTTAGTGTTGTGCTATAACTAGTGTTACTTCAACTTCAAGAGCTCTGAGTATGTCATCGTTATGATTATCTTTGTTTAAAGACCACTGCAAAAAGGTGGCATATTTCAATCTCCGCTTCAATAAACACGTCATCAGAACTTCTGTAGTGCTATAACTAGTGTTACTTCAACTTCAAGAGCTAGTTTGGTATACCTTAGTTACAAAACGAGATATATACTTGTTTAAGAGAATAACAGCCTATTCTAATGGAAACTATTCATTAAACAGGTGCCCTGCAGCAGCCTTCAGCAAGACCCGCAACTGTACACGTTAACCAAACCATCAGAAACACCCACGCACACACGCACACAAAGAAGGGTGTGTAACATTACCTGTTTTTTGAAAAATGTTCTGCCAGCTTCAACTTCATGTCCCCAAGCTGCAAAAAACTGATATTATTAAACCCGTAAGACTATGAATACAAATAAAAAATGTATTTTATAGTTTATCTGTTTCTTACGTTATCGAAAGGGCGAGCATCACATCTGCGTTGTGCATTGTGCTGCCCAACACCCTGCAATATCTAGTAGTTAGAATTCAGAAAATATAAACCGGATATAAATTCAACTTCAAAGATTTTTACGTCGATTGCCACAAGTTCCTCACTGGTAAGAAGACAACAAATAAAGAAGAATGATATTGGTTGCACATAAATGCACAAATAAGTAGGGAACCGCTCCCTTACCGTACCAAGCCGATACCAACCAAACAACATTGATATTGGTATTTGCTCGAAAGGTTGAACATAAGAGTTCTGGATCAAATGTGAGAGTTCCTTTTAAATAATTCAAATATCGTATTAGTTGGTGTTACCTGCCTTGTTTGATTTTTGAGAATGAATCAATGTTACCATGCTACCTTACTGTTAATATTATTATTTTTATTAGCTTTATCGACAACAAGAAGAGGCTACAACAATGCTAGCCCAAACGCAAAGGACATACAAACTTTTGGAGGCTGATGAGCATGGCAGCTCTGTCAAGTCTAAAAAGACTGATAAGAAAAGTGAAATGTTTCTAAAGAAGAGTGAAACTCAAGAAGGTGAAGTTTTAATGCTTGTACCCTTTGGAGTTAAATTATTAATCAAGAAATTATTGTTTTTAGAAGTTAATTATAAAAAGTCAAACCTGTTCATAAAAAAGTCAACTGCGCAGATTAAAACGTGATGAACAAGTTATGACGGTTATTTAAATGCTCATACTCACTGATGTTCATCCATTGTTCGTAAACGCATATCGACCCCCGATCCGACGGTTGTATTGGAATACCGATATCAAAGATCAATATGGTTTAGGATATTAGAATTAAAAAGGGTCGCTTTATTTCTTTGGAATACCGATATCAAAGATCACATTACCGACATGTTAAACCTATGTTTTTTTATACAACGTTGGGACGTTTTAAAAACTTTTAGGTAATGGCAATTTAAGTAGGTATTCGGCGATTTTGGTACCCAGCTCATTCCTTCAAATAAGTACAAAAAGATTTAGAAAAATACTAACCATGATACAGCATTGAAGTAATTGACATACCCTTCTCCAACGCCTTTCTACAATCTCAAACAATTAATATACAATTATCAGTAGATTATTTCGTTTAAATATATGTATGTTTGTGTGTGTGTGGGTTAGGTTAGGCATAGTGATGAAATGCGCTAGGCGCACTCAAGGCGCATAAGCTTCTCCTCTCGCCTAGGCGAGAAGCGCAAAAAAAGCGCAAGCAAATAAAAACATAGAAAAATAATATGATCTATTAAAAACACTTTTTTTTTTCAAATTGAGAAGCCATAACCTGTGAATATGAATCAAAATATAAATGATCAATACATATGAATTGTTGAATATACTGCAGAATCGTCATAAGGTAATACTGTAGTATTTTGCCGGCCAAAAAAAAAGAGCATAAAATTATCAACGTTTGTTCATCATTATTGAATAAAAAGATAAGATATCAACTTTTTTAAAAATTAAAATATATATAAGATTTGATTTGAGATATGATTTCCAAAAAAAAAATAGATAAACATCTGTAAAAAAATGGATAACTGCCAATAAGATAGGCTTTCAAAATCACTTGGCTTTTTTTACCTAGGAGGGAAAAGCGCAAGAAGGTCGACTCGCCCAAAATATGTCGCCTAGGCGGGAAAAGCGAGCGCTTTTCATAACTATGAGGTTAGGTTACGTTTTTTGAACAAGGACTAGATAGGAACCACACTCGAGTACTGAAATATTAAAATAAACTAAAACAAGAAGAGGTTCTGTGCTGGCTTCAGAAAACTCAGATTTTTTATTTTTATTTTTTTGAACAGCAAGCAAATCAATTTTATTAAAAGTTGTTGCATTAACATATGTCGTCTAGGCGGAAAAGCAAGCACTTTTCATAACTATGAGGTTAGGTTAGGTTTTTTGAACAAGGACTAGATAGGAACCACACTTGAGTACTAAAATATTAAAATAAACTAAAACAGAAGAGGTTCTGTGCTGGCTTCTGGAAAACACAGATTTTTTTATTTTTATGTTTTTTGAACAGAAAACAAATCAATTTTATTAAAAGTTGCTGCATTAACATAAGCATTAACCCAAACCAACAAACCAAGTTACAGCAAAAAAACTCAGATTTAATTAAGGTTTTCCTAACGTATGCGATGTGCTCTTTATAAAAAGAATAAAAAAAGATATTTATACATAACAACTTATAAAAACATACTTAAACTAGAACAACTAATGTAATAAGAAGATAAGGGTTGTGCTTTTTGGTTCAAATCAAGCAAACTAAGATATTAATAATTATTGAAAAAACTTAACCCATTTCATAAAATTTGGAAAAAACCATAACAAACAATGATGCGTGCATCGGAGCGCGTTATGCGAAATTAGCGCAATATCCTCGCATCATGTAATCGCAACGCATCAGCCGTTGCAATGCGCTCTAATCAGCGCATCATGCGCGCATTTTTAAACCAAGACTGATTGGTATCAGGAAAATCAGTGATATATTCGTCAAATATCGCCAATATTATCGGTACCGATATTCCAACCGATATTTTGCACCGTTATCTCGGTAGGGACTGATAACCGATATATCACTGA
Organism: Scalesia atractyloides; assembly: GCA_947069175.1. NCBI lineage: Eukaryota > Viridiplantae > Streptophyta > Magnoliopsida > Asterales > Asteraceae > Scalesia > Scalesia atractyloides. The sequence goes on from CAMTDV010000010.1 coordinate 3,547,210, forward strand.
TGTGTCGCAAAACCTCCCTGACATCCAAATTCAAATCATATACAACCTCAGGTCCGAGCACCTCTGCAGCTTGGTTTTAAAATGCGCACATCAAGAGCGCATAATGTGCGCATCACATGATGCAGTGATGAGATCGCATCACATGTTGCAATTCCAAGATGCATGCATCACATGATGTCGTCTATTGTGGCGCCTTATGCAGTTGATCAGTAATTGAACAAATTAAATCTTTAATTGAACAATTCTAACTATACATGATGAGAATATATTAGATTTTAGTGTTTAAAGATTCACAAGTTAAAATATTAGTTATACATATTTTTATAGTATTTTTAAATAAAGAACACCTCGCATACGTGATGCGTGCTTTGCGCATTGCGCATCATGCATCGGGTTTTTGGATCAAAACGCATCGGATCGCTACACGCAGTTTAAAACCAAGCTCTGCAGCACGATCCTACAGCACAATATTTAGATAATGTTACTTGGAGGTAATACAAGCGCAGTGCCAAGGATGCTCACCTTCATAACGGTGGTTTCCGTTAACTCTGTCTCACTGTAAGCAACGTAAAGGACCCACGCCGGAACTTTGGAGACGCCAAGGCGTCTAGAAAACTCGTTGCAGAAGTGATTGGAGTTTTTCAAAAGACCATGGTAAGAGTTTGCGGTTTGGAATCCCCTAAGGATACGGAGGATGTCCGGTTCCGACAGACTCGTCACACCAAGCACAATGGATCTTCGGTATACGTATAGCGGGTTCCCTTTGGCAGGGCAACACTGCTGACCCAAGAACCCGTATGACCATTCATCTTCTCCGTGAACCTGTCATAACAAACATGATAATCACTGAATAGAAAAGAACATAACCCTAATTATCAGCAAAACGCATTGTTCACTAAACTTGAGTTACAAAAATAACCAAAAACTAACAACATAACCCTAATTATCAGCAAAACGCATTGTTCACTAACTTTGAGCTACAAAAATAACCAAAAACTAACAACATAACCCTAATTATCAGCAAAACGCATTGTTCACTAAACTTTGAGCTACAAAATAACCAAAAACTAACAACATAACCCTAATTATCAGCAAAACGCATTGTTCACTAAACTTTGAGCTACAAGTATAACAAAAAACTAACAACATAACCTTAATTATCAGCAAAATGTATTGTTCACTAAGCTTTGAGCTACAAAACAGTACCGGGTGAGAGACGGCTCAAGGCCAAAAACCTAAAGGGGCCCGTAAAAGTTATAAAAATTTCAGTTATAGTTTCATTTTCTGGAGATTACTTATACTTATTACATTGCAACAATAAACATCTGACATTATAACTTGGTGGAAGAGCGCTAGTCATATAACAATGTGGTCTTTAGTTCGATTCTGCGTTTTGGCAAATTATTTTCAGTTTAAGAACATTTTTTAATAGGTAACAATCTCTAATGTATCAATTGCTCTGAAGAGGTGAAATCTTTACATTCCATTATTTCATTTACACGTGGGCCCTTTTTACCTTTCAATAACTTTTATAGCTTATTATTTTTTTAGAGAAATCTCTAAACTAATTTTCTTAATATATTTGATTAAGTCACAGTTTAGTAACATTTAAGAGGATCAAGGACATATCATAAAGGTTTGGTTATATATTTATTTACGCTTTAATATAAGTTTTGTTAAAATTAAATTACAGTTCAAAATTAAATTACGAGTGATAATGTACGAGTCATCTAAGCATAGACGAATAAGCCGTTAAAGTTTTTTAGTTTTTTATTTCCTATTTTACGTTGTTTGGTTACCATTTCAACTTAGTTACTTTTTACGATATATGACCGCAATAACCGATATATCACCAATATATCACTGAGATATATAAATTTTGCATTATATTAAAATTACCGAGATAACCTATATCTCAAAATCGGTCCTTGACCGATATCCAATATTTTACCGCATTAACTGCATAGGTTGCTAGGGTAGACGACGCCAACACTTACTAGTTAATGGGTATTTGATCGAAGTTAGGATACTTACCCTAAAGTGCCCCTTATGAAGGTAATCCAGTCCACTCGCAAGTTACACGTGAATTAAATTTCTTGCAACTTTCCTTTCCACACCTTTACACATGTATTTCAAACTACATTTACAACATCAAAATAAGATCATCTCATTACCAGAAAAGATAACACTTACAAAACACAAACTTTCATTGTATTTACAAATTTCAATCCGGTAGAAATGTCTAAAACCCAAATAAACTAATTATCCATTCATTATTCAACATAAATGATTAATTTGGTACATCTAAAACTCTATGAAATCAATTCAACTAGTGGCGGATCCTGGATTTTTTTCCTATGGGTTCACTTTTTTGGGGTGGTCAAATTTTAACAACTATACGTTAAGATTTTTGGGTCGGGTCGCGGAACATAAAAAAGACGTAACTTTTATATTAAATTTCCATTAGCGTTAACTCTAAAGAAATTCATATTCGCGGAACATAATAAAGACGTAAATTTTATATTAAATTTTCATTAGCGTTAACTCTAAAGAAATCCATATTCACAATTCCAATCTCACAAACATAATTATACATTATAAATCTAAACAAGCAAACTATATAAAAAGGGATTATTATATATTTCCCCCTATTAAAAACCTTAATTACATATTCACCCAACTTAAAATTTAAATTACACATTCCCTTTCTCTTAATAAAAAAAGGGATTATTACATATTTCGACCGCCGCCAGCCCCTTGGCTCTCCCAGATGCGCGGAAACCCGACCTCTACCCGCTCGAAGGCACGACAATGGAATAATCAGTAAAACCTCGTCTCCCATCCAAGACGAACCGGCGCCACCCGTATTCGCCTTTCACCTGGATGCCGCAAGAAATAACGAAGAGAGTGAGAGTCGAACATAGGTCACAAGGATCACCAAGTCTTGTCTCAACCACTCCACCACTACCTCATTGACAGCTTTTCTTTTATTTATGTCAAAAGAAGTGTACTTATGTTTATTTTAATGAACTTGCTTATGAAAATTTTCGTGTAGGCTGTAATAAGTAGTTGTACATTAGACTACCTTAGCCATAAGATTTAGAAATTTTTCGTGTATTGTATGTCAATAAAAAATAAGTGTACTTATGTTTACTTTGATGGACTTGCTTATGAAATAACCTCTGTTTATTGTTTAAAATTTATAACTTATCTTTTTAGCACATAATTTATTCATTATATAAATTTTTAATTTAGAGTTTCTATGAAAACAACCATATGCAATATCGGAGAAAGCTTCAAGTTTCAAAACATCAGAAAAGTCTAACTCACGGCTCGAGGTTCATTTGAACACAACCCAAAGTGATATTGAGAAACTAAATACATGGTGGATAAAACTTTGTTTATAATAGGTATAATTAAATTAAATTATTACTCAGAGAAAAAAAACAAAAAAAGGGCCCTTTATTGCTTGTACATTGTTCTATAAAAGTTGTATATAACTTCACTTATTAGCGCACTCACAGCTTCTCCACTTTGTCTCTTTCAATTTTCACACACCCCAACTCCTTAACAACTTCAAATCTATGGTACCTTAACAGCCAGGCTCTCAATAACAAAGCCCGTATATGTTTTCTTAGTTTCCTACACTAGTCAATACAGGTTCTATATTATTTTAGTAGGTTCGGGTTTTTCGGTGTTTTGCCGGGTTGGTGAACGACCCGAAATCGAGAATTCACAAATTCTGGAACCGAGAGCTGAACCTTATATTGGATTTCTCGGGTTTTGTTGTGTCGGTTCAGGTTGGTTTCTCGGGCCAAACCCGAAAGTTGCTCACCCCTACATCAATTGGCCAATAACACTTCCAACTTTCGATTTGTACACCAGCACTTTAAACTTACTGGCCGATAACACGCCCTAACTAATTGAACCATAACCCAGTTAGCTTATGTCGCCTGCCACATCATCAAAAAATGACACGTCATAAAAAATGTCGCATCAACAACCACGTCAGTAAAAGGGGCCACATCAGCAAAAACTAACTGGGTTAAGGTTTAGTTAGTTATGGAGTGTTATCGGCCAATAAGTTGAAACTTGAGAGTGCTGTTGTACAATCAAAAGTTAAGAGTGTTATTGGCCAATTGGTGAAAGTTGAAATTAATTAAATCTAATATCCCTTTTATATTTTGTTTTCTTAAATGGTATTTAAGTCAAACAAACTTTTGTATAGATGATGATGTTCTTAAGTAGAATTTGTATACACTATCTTCAAACTATGTAAATAATATTTGCTTTGAATTTCAAGTATATTCGGTATTTGATCATATTTCCACTAATCAGATTTGTGAATAATCTTGTTTTCTGATATTGTTCACAGTACGTGTACTCGTTCTACTATTTTCCACTGGGCTTAATCAGGTAAGGACAAAAAAATATGCTTCCTTCTCTAGATTTAAGAAAGTTTTTTTTTAACAAATCAGAATAAAATCATACAATCGAGAGTATTGATTTACTTCATTTATTTATTTGTATTTCGTTACATAGAGTATCGATTTACTTTATCTGTTTATTTATTCTGAATGTGTAACATCTTTTAGAACATCTGAATATTTGCTGAGAAATTGTGTGGAACATATTAAAAACATATAAATCGGAATTTATGCAAAGAATTTCGTGTGACATGCATTTTAGTATAGATCTGAATGTTCGCAATTAAATTTGTGTGGGATGTTCAAGAACAAATTCTACTGGTAGAGAAAGGCCGTAGGTCAATACAGTACTAATAATTTAATGCTATGTACTGCTTGCTTGAGAATCGCTTGTCTAGTCAAAGTTTTCTCTTTTTCTTATTTTCAATTATTTAAAAGTAGACTATCGGATATAACTAATTTAAAAATATTAGTATCTTTTTACCTATGTATTACTCATGTCTCTTATGCTTGGTTCACTTTAGTATCACATTAAATGGTAAGAGATTATATAACAAGTATGTTTCTATGCGAAGCGTAGGAGACAATATAAGTTCGATAAGTCCCTTTTTAGTTGGGTCACTTTAATATCACATCATACTCATGGTAATAGATTATGTAATGAATGAATTTCTATGGGAAGTGTAATAGACGATAGGGGCTTGACAAGTGTTTTTTTCTTTTTTAAATTTAAGAGAAAATGATATTATAGTCTTTTCTCAAAAAAAAAAACCTACTTTACTTCTAATTTTCAAACAAGTATAACTTTTTCATACGATATTATTGAAAAAAAAAACTATACAGTATTAACGATCATTTCATTCTTTTTAATTTGATCTGACTGTTGCTATAATTTCTTAATTTTATATATTTTTTATTTTAAAAGCTATAAAGTTACGTGACTATGTTTTAGTACGTAATTACGTGCAATCAGTAACAAATGCTCAATGTGACCCTACATCTATAGTCACGTACCATATGTAACAAGTGTAATATCACATGATAATGTATCAGTACGTACGAATTACTTTATTATACTTTTTTAATTGCATAATGTTTTTTTGTACTAAAGTTAATCTATTAAACCAGCATTTAGTACATGAATAGTTGATGCAAATATATAGAGGCTATATTAAATATTTTAGTTTTAGTATACATCTAAATTATTAAATAATAATGATTTTAAATTCTACCAGCAATCCACCACCAAGAAAAACAAGGTTCGCAACTTCGTATTCCTTTTACACATTTGCTTTTCTCATTCTAAAAGATTGTATTACTACATGTTTTTCCTTTTTCCTTGATCATAATGAAGATTATATGTTTATTATTTAAGATAATAAAGGCGTAACCATGATTCTCAAAGTAAATGATATTTTTTTATGATTTCACACTGAACAACAGTTGTAATCAGAATTCTAAGCTCTTATCTTAATGGAGTATTAAACATATATTTGTTATAAAAATAAAGTGACGTAAATGGCTATCTATTTTCTATTATGTGTATACAAAATTTTTATTAAAATAAAATAATTTTAGCATTCGTTTCACAACCCCTTTCACATCTATTATAAAAATAAGGATTTTTAGGGGGTGAAATTCATAAGTTTTAAACTCATATTTTTAGAAAGGAGGTATGAAAAGCAAAAATGAGGATGCATTTAGCCCACCTTTATTAGTGAACATTGTTAGGAGGCTAGTGGGTATGGTGAGGCTCATCCTTGGGAGGATGGGCCGTCACGTAGAATGCCATGTAAGCGGGTGTGAGAATGGGGCTAAAGAGGATGGACCTAGGGGGTGGGGGATGAACCCCTTTATATATATGTATGTATATATGTATAGATGTGTGAGAGAGGAAGAGGCACGGCTTGGGGGCAGGGATTTACCGGATTTGCCGCTGCCGGGCCTAGGGGGGCATCGCCTGGCCTGGCCTAAGCCGGCCCCCATACCCACCAGCCTTAGCATTCACAACTGAACATTTAATGATCTGAATGAAACGTCAGATTGGTTCAGTATTTTTTTAAGAAACAAGAGAAAACACAAGTAAACGTGAGACATGACAATTTTAAGTAAAAGGAGGAATCAAGGATGATCAACTATAGAAGTACCCTTATTAATATACATGTAGTGTCCAAATCACGTCCTGAAGTGTTTTCGAATTTCAATTAATGTGTTTTTTTATGTTATTATAAGACAACACAACATGGATGATAATTTTAGACCATTCGACAGGAAAGGAAAGGAAAGACGGTGTGGCTCTCGAGTACCCAAAGCAACACCATTCTAGGATGTTGTAGTACCGCTCGAATATGGGATGGGTGGGAAGGAAAAAAATAAAGAATTGAAATATGGTGATGTGACGCTGATATGAATGAGATAAAATTGTAAGATGATTGGGAAGGAAAACCTATACAACCCTTTTAGGATGGAAAAACAGAATTAGAATATGGTAATGTGACACAAACATGAATAAAATAAAATTGTGAGATGGGGGGAAGTAAAATAATATACTGTGTGGCGTAAAAGGATTGTTTGTTTAAAGGTATAAACCGTTGATAAACCCAAAATACGGATAATGGCCATTTTTATGTTTTATTTCATTAATTAAAAACCCACTAAGCCTAAACAAAAATATTTCCATTTCCAATCTATTAATTTGTAAAAGAGGTTTTTGAGGGGTTTTTGCTATTCAAACTTTTTATACAAATTTTGACCTCTTGTCTTTCATTTTTTACATATCATACATACCTTTTAAAAATTACAAGATGGACCCTTTTTTCACTTTCATTAATCTTTATTTTATTTTTTCCTTTTTAGTTCTTTTTTACGATGATATTTAATGTTTCGGTCTAAATTTTGCTAGTTAACACGCTATGCACATGTGCGGTTCAATGTTTTTATGTTTATTATTTTGCGGTTTAACAATCATGTCGCAACGTGCGAGTCCTACATCGAATTAATTATTCTTTTATATGTTTTACGTTTTGATCTATTTTTTGTGTAACGCCCATATTTCGAATTGTCAAAGTAAAAATTTTAAAATTATATAATTCTACATCCACCTTTCGACTTAGTCAAACTACTAAAGTAATCTTGATTTATACATACAAAAACTTATCCATAGGTAGTTAACTACAAGCATACTATGTTTATTAAAAGTTAGGAACACAAACCTTGGATTAAAAGTTTAACCACTACCTCTTTAAGCTACATAATAACAAAAGTATTGTTTGACCATTCAATAAATTTAGATCCGGAAGCGTGTGTGGGCGACATGGAGTGTGTTCGTCCAAGCATAGCAATCCATTTAAAAAGTAGCTTTACCTATATCACATCAACAAGAACCAATATTAATTAACAATAATCGCATCATACTAATTTCAACGACATGATCATTCTTTCGACTTAATCACATACAGTACTTCGTTAAACATTCTTTCTTTCTTTAATATACAACATTCTTCTAATTCTTTCAACCCATTCATAATGGGTCAAATCGTAAGATTATTCTACAAGTATAAACATTATTAATAGCAACACCTTTGAATTTGTACAAGTAACGTACCTCGGTGACAGTTTGTAATTCCCAATGATTTGCATTACATATGGTACAAGAATATATATAGACGAGTATTACAAAATTAGAGGAGAAGATTACTCCTATCTACAATATATAATATGGAAATAAATATATGGAGATAATGTGGTCAAGACCTAAATGTGGGTGTGATTGATTGACCCACTGATGTCGCCTATTACCCCGTCAATAGGAGACGGATAGGACTCGAGTCGAAGCATTGCTCGAAATTTTTCTAATAATGGTTTTGGTAGACTCTTTGTGAAGATGTCCGCGACTTGTGTGTCCGTGGAGATGAACCTTGTGTGTAGACGTCCCGCTGCAACTAGTTCTCCAACAAAATGATAACCGAGATCAATCCGTTTAGCTCTTTTGTGAGAGATGGGATTTTGACTTAAGAATAGTGCGCTTTTATTGTCACAAAACAGTGTTGGCGGTCCGGTGGTAAGGCATGAAGTTCGCGAAAAAGATGAGTTATCCAGATGATTTCCGACGTCGTGTTTGCCATAGCCTTGTATTCCGATTCGCAGCTTGAACGAGAGACGGTTGGTTGTTTCTTTGCGCTCCAAGAAACTAAGTTACCACCTAAGTAAATGCAGTAGCCATATGTGGATCTTCGAGTGTCAATGCAACGTACCCAATCTGCATTAGAAAAACCTAGTAAAGTGGTGTTAGGTGGTCTATCAAACGTTAGACCATGTGATAAAGTGCCTTTGAGGTAACGAAGAATTCTTTTGACAAGTTGAAAGTGAGAGGTGGTGGGATTTTGAAGGAATTGACTAGCCTTGTTAACAGCATAAGAGAGATCTGGACGGGTAATGGTAAGGTATTGGAGTGCACCCATAAGAGAATGATAGAGCGAATGGTCATGGAAAGGTTGACCGGTAGAGTGAAAGGTGTCTTTGGGAGTGAGTGGTGTGGCAACGGGTTTGAAGTCAAGGAGACCGGATCGAGAAAGAATTCGTAGGCATATTTTGATTGGTTAAGGAAGAGACCGGAGTTTGTGTGGGTGACTTCCAAGCCAAGAAAGAAGCTAAGAAGGCCAAGGTCTTTGATATTGAATTCGTTGTAAAGGCAGGATGTGAATGAGGAGATAAAAGTTTCATTGTTTCCCATGATGATGATGTCGTCCACATATACGAGGAGATATATTAATGTGGCATCACGGTGAAAACAAACAAAGAGGGATCGGCTCGACTACACTTGAAACCAAGAGTGAGAAGGAACGTACTTAGGCGTTGAAACCAAGCTCGTGGGACTTGTTTGAAGCCATAGATAGCTCGATTTAGCTTACACACATGAGTGGGATGTTTGGGATTTTAGAATCCCGGTGGTTGTTCCATGAAAATAGTTTCGGTGAGGTTTTCATTGAGGAAGGCATTGTTGACATCAAGTTGTCGCAATTTCCATCTTTGAATGGTGGCAAGGCTAAGTACTACCCGAATGGTGGACAATTTGACTACGGGGCTAAACGTGTGAGAAAAATCGATTCCCGGTACTTGATTGAAGCCTTGAGTGACTAACTGTGTTTTGTATCGATCAATGGATCCATCGGCTTTGTATTTTATCCGATAGATCCATTTAGAGCCGATGATGTTAGTGGAAGAAGGACGTGGAACAAGTTGCCAAGTATGATTTCGATGTAAAGCATTTAGTTCGTCATGCATGGCGTGAACCCATTTAGTGTCTTTTAAGGCGGTTTTGATGCCTTTAGGAACATGAGTGGAAAGGAGGGAATGATGAAGAGAATGGTTGGAGAAAGAAGTTAGGTTGGCAAAATGCTTCTGTTTGAATATATCGGCCTTGGATCTAGTGGTCATGGGGTGGTCGTTAGTAGTTTGAGAGTTGGTGTTGATGTCGGATGATGAGGGATGAGTAGAGTCGGTGTTGGCTGGAGTGGTGTTGGTTTCGGTGGAGAGGTGGGGAAGGTTGGAATGGTCCAATTGGTAGTGTTGGGTGGGCTGCGTTGAGTTAGGCTGGGAACTTTGAGGGTATGGGCCAAATGGAATAGGTGGCAGCATGTTGATAATGAAGCTACTTTACAGATTACCCATAATCCTGTACAGTACTCGAAAACAAAACACATCGAGATTAAGTATCATTTCATACGAGATTGTTATGAAAAGTAACTTATCGATGTTGTTAAGATTCACACTGATAACCAATGTGCCGACTTGTTTACAAAAGCTTTTGATAAATCTCGATTTGATTATTTGCTTTTGATAAATGGCATCAAGGTGAAACCCGAGTAAATCATCTTCGACTATTTTTTTTGTAAATATTTTCTTAAAAACGCTAAAAATACGAAAAGATTTTCAAATTTATTTACCTTTTTGCATTTTAGGGGGAGAAAATTTCAAGAAAATAAAAAAACTTGAGAAAAACTCAAAAATACAAAAATATGTTTTTCCGTTTATTTACTTTCTGCATTTAAGGGGAGAAATCCAGAAAAATACAAAAACAATAGAAAATTGAAAAAACAAAATGAGTTTCTTGGAAAGATAAGAGAAGATGATGATACACAGGTGGTTAGTCAAGTGCGGTCAAAATGCAAAATAAAATGATAAGTAGCTTTACTAACGATGTACCGGTAGACTCACAATCAGATTAAAACGTGCAGGTTGATATAAATATAACGAACTGAAAGTCAGGTGGGAACCATTCATTGGCATATGGTCTTGGTACCGAAATTTCGTTTGATAGTATGCCGAGGTTCTGAGATATGCGGTCTTTATGCTTGTTTATCATCTGGGTATCATGGTTGAATCTTTTACCGAAAAATAACGGGGACGCAAGTCAAGAACTTCCATGATACCATACATACGTGTAAATACTGCATACGACCATCAATAAGTGATAAACATATCACATCCACCATATGAATAAGTGATAATATATCACAGCTTTTTGCGGGAGTCAAGTTCGTCTCTTTGTCGGTACGATGGTACTAACCTGTTCACGGATTTGCTCCTGTGCCCTGCATGCATCTGAAAATCAAGTTCCTCATCAATAAGTGATTTTATCACATAGGGCTTGTTTTCAATCAAAATAAGTGAGTATCTCACATCTCATACGTCAAAACAGATAATAAGCGGTATACTCATCAATAAGACGAACTCTCGTGCATATCTTGATACGGGAATGTGTCGTGAAGTGGATGAACACCAGCTAGTAAGTATAAATCTACATTAAATCATATCTCTTAAACGTGATTACATCTGATAAGTTGAGTTTAGGTGGATAACAATATCGGTAATCGAGGTAAAATACTTATTCAAGTTAAGATGAATTTAGAAAATCGTGCTTGACCAAACAGAAAGCTGGTATGATTCTCTTACCTTAAAACTCACAAAAGATGATTAAAGTAGTGTATATTGTAGGTCGTAGTCCGTTAGCGTGGTTTGTTTATTTTAGTTGTTTTTAGTCTTACCGTTAGCTTTTGATTTGTCGATATTGAAGCTCGAATGGTTTCTACCGGTGAAGTCCTAAAATCAACCTTGCTTAAAACTACACAACTTCATAACGGTCACTGTGCATTTTGATGAATCCAAAGATGTTCAAAATCTGTTCTTTAAAACTTCATAAGTTGGTGCTTGTACTGGTGATGGTCTGCGAAAAAACAGATTCAACGAAGAACCAAGATTCCACGAAGAACCTCTCAACTAAGAACCATCGACGAAAGACTCAGTTCTTCGTTGAAATAATTTGGGCCCAAGTGTTAGGCCCAGTTCTGGTTGTTCGTTGGACCACTTAGGGTTTTTCGTAGAAACACTCGACGAAGAACCGTTCTTCGTCGAGCAGACCAGTTGTTCGTCGAGTTAAAGATTCTTCGTAGGGGATCAGTATATAAAAGAGTTGAGGCGGTGAAAACCTTATCACCTTTCAAAACCACTTTTCACCCTTCACGTTTTTCTCTCAAAACCCACAACTGTTCATCATCTTCTTCATCTTGAAGAAATCCACAACCGATATTAAAACCTCACTTGTTTGTGATATTTTGATAACCAATCTAAGGTAGATTGCATATTTATCACGTATTTCGATTTAATAACACAAATAAGATGATTGATAAAACCCAGACGGATCAAAATAAAAACCATATTCAACCCTTGTTCTTCATAGAGAAATGTTCTTGTTGGTGTGAATGTATATAACCTATTTGTGATTCACATAAACCAAAATCATGTTGTGTTTTTGCAAATCATGTAGGTGCATATGTATTCTAATAGTAAAACATAAGGTTTAGGTCAATGGGTTTGTACTTGATTCTTGGTGTTTTGTGTTTTTTTAACAAGAATGTTGGTAAAAGTAAATGAACTGGATATTTTGATCTTGTTTGTCAGGGATTTTTAACCATGTGGGTGTTTGTCTCTAACATGAATTAACTGTGATATTTAAGTCCGGCGAAGAACCCTCCGACAAAGAACTGAAGTCAGCGAAGAACCCTTTCTTCGTTGACTGTGGTTATTCGCTGTATACTGGGAAGACGAAGAACCCAAGTCAATGAAGAACTATTCTTCGTTGACCATGGTTGTTCGTAGGTCTCTGTATTACTGTAACTGGTAATCAGCGAAGAATCCAAGTCAATGAAGAACTATTCTTCGTTGACCGAAGTTGTTCGTTGCACAAAGCAAGTTCTTCGCCGATTAAACTGATTGTTCATAGGCTGTTCTTCGTGGGACAGGGAGTTCACAGTGAACTAAGGTTCTTCGTTGGGAATGCCTTATGTTCACAGAGGACTTACAGTTTTCACAGCATGTTTTGAGTTTGTTTTCAACTTTAATCTATCTTTCTTCAAATTGTGGGTATGTGTTTGTGTAGAATGGCACCTAAAGCTAGTAAACCCGTAACAAAGAAGGAAGATAAGAGTGAAGTGGAGATTATGTCGAAATCTCGACATAACATGATTGCCTTTCTGGATCCGGAAAACAAGGTAGCTGAGTATGATGGTATTATGAAGTGGTTGCGGGACTCTCGAATTAGCTATGCTATCACTCACAAGACGCCGATATACCGAGCCTTGATCAAGGAAATCTGGGATATGGCCGAAGCAGTTGATATTGATGGCAAAGAAGGCGTTCGTGGGAAGGTGAACAATGTGTACGTTGTTGTTACGGCCGAGATTCTAAGTAACGTATTACAGTTGAATGATGATCCTAACGCACCATTTTCGGTACCAATTAAATGTCAGCGAGGATGTTTGCTACATATGAAATTTCAAGGGGATATTCTTGGAAACCAAATCAACAAGTCTGGTCTACCACTTCGGTATAAGTTTCTCTTACATGTATTAATTCAGTGTTTAAGCAATCGTAAAAGTGGATACGATATGGCTAATCCTGATTTAGTTGGAATGATGGTTGCATTGGTGATAAACAAACCGTTTAGTATTTCAAAGTATATTTTGGCGAACATGAGGGAGAATTTGACTAGGACTGGGGGTACGACTGTGGGAAGCAAGTTTTGGATGTATCCACGCTTTTTACAGATGGTAATGGATGTTCAGCATCCAGATCTTCCAAAAGTTATAAATGATACTATGAAGATTGATGATATGCAACTACATTTGTTAAAAGGGTATGCTGCTAAGTCATATACATAAAGTACGCCTCCTAGAAAGTTGTTTGGATTATAGGAAGCGACACATACGTAGCACCGGAAAATGATAAATGGCGTCATGACAACAGTGACTCTGACAACGAGAAACCTACTTTGAGAAAAGTGATGGAAGATAGATTTGGGAGAAAATGGAAAGATAGGAATGGTGATGATGACAGTGATGATGATGGTGATGATGGTGGAGATGGCGGAGAAGGTGGTGATAGTAGTGCTGTTCCAACTGGTGGTGATGTTGGTAAACAACCGGAAGGTACAACGGGTGAGGAAGAAGAAGATAACCCTTCGGAGCCAGGATATGAATACTATCTTGACGAACGTGATGTTCATCGATTGAGAAAGATTCGCAATGAGGCTGATCCAGATTATGTTCCTTCAGATACTGAGTCTGAAAAGGCTCGAAAGAAACAAGCTGCGATTCGATGAAAGAAAAAGAGTCGGAAAACAGTTGGTTCATCATCAGCTCAGCCGGATGTTACTTCTCAACCTGATTCTACTACTGGGCTAACGACAGAAGAAGTCTTCACTGCGGAGGAGACTGAAGCCTTGGTAGTTTCTCCTGGTCGGTCAACGGGAACTGCAACTGCTACTGTTTCAATTAGCCCATGTCAAACTCCTCCTCAGTTTACAGCACCTACTACTACTCAAGTTGCTCATGAAGAACTCGTAAAAAAAGTTCATAATCACTTGAGGAAGATTTGAGCACATGAACGATAGTGAGAAAGTACACTTTTTGTTCTCACAACTTCAGGCAACAACAACTCAAGAAAACCATCATATGGATTTCATGTCTGTAACAAGAAACACTACTGTTAAACAACAAATGGAGATCAACACCTTGAATGCAACTATTCAGAAGCAACATGTAGAAATACTACAGTTGAGAGCTGAGAGTGCTCAGCTACGAGCTGCAGACAATGAGCGAGCTGCTCAGCTGCTACAGATGCATGTAGCTGATAATGCTCGTGGAATTGATATGAACAGAGTGAAGGAACGAAGCACTGAGTTACTACGTTCTAGTGAGAAGCTAGCTGGGAAGTACACCGAGATGACCAACTGGTACGACTCGAGAAACAAAACCATAGCTGAGAATGTAAAACAGATGACTAGCATTTTATGAGGTTACCAGAAAACGGGTTAACATTATGGGGTTAACATTATGTGGGCTAATGGATGCAAAGCACAGGAAATTCTTCAAAAATGAGATCACAATAGTGAGGATCCCAGAAATCCTGATTTTCTGCTTCGTCTGCTCAACCAGAAGGTTCTGCTTCTACACCAGCTGGTGCTTCAAGTTCTGTTCAAGTTGTTGCTGGTTCTGGGAGTGTTCAAGAGGAGTTGGAAAATATAGATCTGCAGATGGTTCTAGTGCAGAGTCTAGATGATGTGGTTGTTGGTGAAGGTTCAGGATCTGGTCAGGTTGCTACTACTTCTGAAGCCACTGATGTGCAACCGCTGCAGCTTTACATCATGTCACCGGTGAAGAATTAGAAGAAGGGGAGTTTGTCTCTGAACTTTATCAAGAACAGATTTTGAGGTTGAAAGAAATGAAGGAGGTAGATGAATCTACCATTGATGAAATACCGAGTGAACCTGATAACACAAACGTTGAAGATATCGAAGAGGTCGTGTTCGAAGGGAATACCGAGAAGGCAAAGTATGCATGTGAGGATGGAGTGGAGTTCAATCCTTTTGATGATGATTGGCTCAAGGAGAATGTAGACGAGATTGATGAAAAGTTGAAAAGTCGAGATACGTCTGATACTTCTATGGATACTTTTGAAGAATGGCGAAGAAATTTTTTAGCAAAGCATCCAAAGCCTACTCCTCCTCCGGTTTAAGTAGATTACATGAAGTTTATGAAAGATCGTTCACACAGTCGTATTCTTAGTTGGATGTTCGTTAAGGAGATACATTGCTTGGCGGTCAAACGAGAACGCGACATCCAATACTTCAGATCGCTCTTGAGCATGCTAATTTTACCTTTTTATGATGTTGCTACTTTGTCCAGGTTGAACGTGATTAATCGGTCGAAGTATGAAGGTGTTACCCTTTTTGCTCGAAAGCTTCAGGTTGAGCGTCGGAAGGGTTGGAAGGATGAACTCTACAAGCCACAGTTTCCAAGATACGAGCAAATCAAATACACTTTGGATCCGGAAACAAACACCGGAAAATACAGGCTCGTTTACCAGAAAGTCAAAGTGTTGGAGCAGATTCCGTTAATGCCGATGAAACAAGACTTTCTAGCAGACATGCATTTGTGGTGTTATGATTCCGATACTCATGAAGTTGTTATCGTGTTCAAGGACGATAAGGATAATTTCCGGATGCTAGACCCAATGTGGGTGGTGAACATGTCGAAGAACGATATCAAGAAGCTGCTTGAGCACGACATCTTTTATGAAGACAAAGATGCGTATCAAGCGTTGCTGTTTCAACGGGTTGTTTGTTTTTGCTACTATCGGGGTATTCACTCTGGTAGCTCATGGACCGAGGCGAACAGGGAATGAAGACCGAAGACCAAGCTATAGACAAGGGGGAGTTTGTTGGTACAGTTTTGTGTCTGTAGCTTGTTCTTAGCTTTGTCAGTTTGTACGGTCTTTGTTTTACGTTTATGTATGTTTTGGTCGAGTCGGCCAAGTCAAGATATCCTCCTATCTTGACTTAGCACGACATTTACGTTTGTTAGCATCGTAAACAGTTTGCATGTGTGCAGCTGTTGGTTTGTTTAGGCTCTTGGTAAACTGTTTGTTGTCTGTGGTATATGTCTGTATTGCAGGTTCCTACGAAGAACCCATGTTCTTCGTAGGGTTCATTATCTACAAACAACTGTTGTTCGTTGTTTCAGCATGCCACGAAGAACCATTCTTCGTGGGTGTAGATTGTTCGTGGATATGTCCAACGAAGAACCATTCTTCATTGGACTGCATGTTGTTCGTGGGTGTCTGATGGTTCTTCGTAGCCATGCAGATGTGTTGGCCTATAAATACAGACTTACCACTTCTTTGTTTACCAAGAGAGTCTTTAGAGAATTTGACACTGTGTGTATGTGTAACTGATTCTCTTCCACTTTAATCTAAAGATAGTGAATCTTTGGTTTTGTGCTTGCATTTACATTGCTTTGCTTCGGTTTGCATGCTAACAAGGATTCCGCACTTGGTAGTGTGTTAACAAACAAGGAAGTAGGTAACTTGATCCTCCAAGTGGACCTACAATACTATATACTTAGAACATTTAAGATAAAAAAAAATAAATTAGGCACTTTTGGGTGTTACATTTTGTGAGTTAACACACTTTTTTATGATAATGTTTTAAGTTTCGGTGCAAATACAAGTTAACATGCTACGTTCGTGTGTGGTTCAACGTTTTTACGTCTTTTTTTGTTTTATATCGATCCCGTTGCAAAGCGTAGATCCTAAGTCGACTTAGTTATTCTTCCCTTTTGTTTTACGGTTTGGTCTAATTTTGCGAGTAAAAACGTGCAATGTTGATGCGTGGTTCAGTGTTGTTACATCTACTTTTTGTTCGGTTGAAGAGTCCCGCCGCAAAGCGCGGGTCGTGAATACTAGTTATTATTATTTTCAAACTCATTTAAAGGATTGACATTCATTCTATATCCTTATCTATAAAATTTAGCTAAAAATCAAAATTCCATAAATTCATCTTTTTTAAGACCCTCCCACATCCCATTCCTTATCCATAAAAATATATGGTTTTTCTCTAATTTTCATTCAAACATTAGTTTCGTTACAAATGAAGGATAAGGTATATTCTCAATTTTCCTTGTTCACCGAATATAAGAAGTGGGATGCGAATCCTCTTAGACCCATTTAGGTTTCTGGTTTGTACAACGTGATGTGATGTATTTGATTGCTTATTATTAGAAAAAGATGAATTGACAATTGATGTGATGTATTTGATAGATTATTATTAGAAAAGATGAATTCACATTTCCTCCCATTCTTTTCCATAATTGGATGCTTGTGTTAAGTGATAGTGTTAAGGTCGGTATGGGTTCGGTTCATACGGTACCAACATTCGGTATAGTAAATGAAAGAAACATTGGTATAGTAAATGAAAGAAACATGTTTAAAACGATATTGAAACGTGTTTTATACCGACCGAAAACTATAAAAAAAATTGCACTAGACAGAATCGTTGTGTAGCATTTTCGAAAGTAAAAAAGAGTAGTCTTAAAAAATAGATACATTATTTAAGTTATAATGCTGACGTCAACACATAATAATCGATCGAGGGGGTTAGGCGAGATTCGAAGTCGCGCCTGCTGAGTAAGAAACCAACATCCGGACCAGGTGGGTTAGAGCCATGATTGTTTAAATATTTGATTTAATTGTAATAGGAAAATCAGTGGTTGTCACGTGGGTAAATATTAGTGCATATAATTTTAACTCATAACATATTAAATACTTAAAGAATAAGAGAACGATCATTTAGAAACTTCCCCTTATCCCGAAAACTCTTTGTTTGAACCACAATTTAATCCCATTTCTAATTTCACACTACTATCCAATATGAGACTGAATATTTAGTCCTAGATACTGCTAGGACAAAGATTCTTTGATTATAAAAATCTATCTAATTATTGATTTAAGTATAATTTTTAATGAGGTTTAGGGTTTTTAGTAGTTTGATTTTTTGTGTTTATGATCCAACTTTTAGGGTTCAGTTAGTTAGGTTTAAAGTATAATTTTTTTTAGAACAAAAACTCACACAGTTTTATTTTTACTTATAAATAACACTTTTTTTGTACATCAAAGAATAAAATCTTCACCACTTAAAAACCAAAGGACTAAGTGTTCAACACTTAAAAAACAGAACTCTTAAACGACAACTTGATACCGTTATTCCAAATTGTTAACATAACATTATGAGTAAAATGCTAAATGTTCCTGAGTTTAAGCCATTTTTGCCACTTCAGTTCAAAAATGAAACTTGTTGTATCCGGGTTCCTGAGGTTTCATTTTTGTTGCCATTTTCATCTAATTAGCAAACCGGAATAAAATTTTCTATTAACTTCTCTCATTCTTGTCGTTTTCCTTATTTAATTAAAATAAAATGTATTATGACATAAAATGACAATTATATCCTTAATCTAAATGAAGAATCTGATAAAAATAGAAGAAGTTAACGGAAAATTTTAACCCACTTGCATGAAAATGGTAATAAAAATAAAAATTTAAAGGACCCAGATACAAATTTATTTATTTTTTTGGACCGAAACGGCAAGAAAGACAACTGGTTACTCTTTCACATTATAGCGGCTTAATCAGGAGTCGCAGCATCACTCCCTCCAAGTCCACCAAATGTCCCGGTTACCTGCGCAGTGTACGCTCCTCTTCCTCCCCTAAATCAAATTTAGGGTTTGTAAGTTGTGTTCGATTCTAATTTTGACTTCAATTCGTATGTATAAACTGCTAATCTACGCTTTTACATTCGCACATTTTTCACCCTCACGCTCTATTTAGGGTTTTTTGGTTTGTAAATTCACTTATATTGAGCTTTCTGTGTGTTATACTTTGATAACTAACAATAAAAGTTTTATATTGCAATTATTTTCATCAAAATGTAGTAAATTGTTTTACTAGTTCTTGCTTAATATGTTTCACTACTGAAATAGCTTGTTTAAAAAGCTCGCGACTCACTTGAAAATAGCTTGTTTGAAATCAGTTAGTTTGTAAACGAGCCAAGCGAGCCCAAGCCAAGGTCGGCTCTTGGCTGGCTCGTTAAAATATTATTTTTAGTTCAAAATTTTAAAGTACTAGGATTTAGGACCCTGCTTTGCGGCGAGACCATTAAGCCAAATATAAAGTTGACGTAAAAATATTGAACCACACACATGTTGTAGCATGTAGCTCACAAAACGACAGAAACGTAAACCATAGAACTCGTGCATTACGACGGGTCCGTTATACCGTAAAAAAACATAAAAACGTTGAATCACACACGCGCGTTACAGTGTGTTAACTCGAAAATTTAGACCGAAACGAAATACATCAAATTTGTAAAAGATGAAAAGTATAAGGGGCCAAAGTTAGAAGTGTAAAAGTGTTGGGATTACAATGAAAAATAGTTTGTGACAAAATTGTAAAGAAGAAAAGTATAAGGATGAAAAGTATAGAAAAATTGAATAGTGAATTTGACTCACAAAGAAAAGCTGTAAAGTAATATATAGGTAATGTGTAAAAGTAAATAAAATGAAAATAAACAAGCCAGCTCGATGAGCGACGGGCTGGCTCAAGCTTTTGACGAGCCGAGCCGAGCCCAAGCTCAACATTCAGCTTGTTAAAATAAACGAGCTGGCTCGACTTGGTTTGTAAACAAATTGCAGCTTGTATCGTGAGTGTTTAGTTTGTCCTAACTGTTTCATGCAATCAAATTGCAGCTTCTGATGCTGGTGATTTAGCAAAGAAATGCCAGGGGAAAGAGGAGCAAAGACATAAGAGTCCTAAGATTCTAGTCAAATCAACAAGAAAAAAACCAAAACTAATGTGAACTCCTTTCTTGTCAAGGCAGAGTTAGAAGAGAATGGATTTGGGTGAAATAACAGAGAATGTAGAAGGTGATAGACTAAGCAACTTGCCAGATGATCTTATCCATAAAATCCTCTCCTTTATTGGCATTAAACATGTTGTCCAAACAAGTGCTTTGTCATCTAGATGGAGGTATATCTGGACCTCAATGCCTTATCTCAATTTCTCAACTAAGGATTTCCCTAGGTTGCCCAGGTTCTCCAAATTTGTTACACGCCTGCTCTCCAGTCGAAATAATCAAAGCGAAGTGTTTTCGTCAATCTCACTTTTCGTGGAAAGGGTAGCCCGGAGTTTGTCCAGAGAATTTTGGACTATGCATTCTCCCACAACGTCCAACAACTGAATATTACTTGCTTGCCTGGCCGCCTGTACTATGTGGGCGAATTCCCTCCTTCGCTTTTTAATTCTCGGTCTCTCAAACATCTCACTATGACTGGACGTATTCAGACATGTCCCATTCCGACCGCACCTACTTGGTTGCTGCCGAATTTAACAACATTGAATCTCTCATTCTATGATGACAAGTGTGCTGCTCTTTTCTCCAACTGTCCAAACTTGAAGAATCTCACTTTGAATAACTGCTCAATTTTGAACAGTTTTAGTATACATCATTCTGGGCTATCTAGTCTAACATTTGAAAACGGTAGGGAGTGTGTCAAAGTGGTTACGCCTCAACTCAAGAATCTCACTATAAAATATTGGCGAGGGATACATCTGATTTCTGCACCCAACCTTTCCTCCTTGCGTTACACAGATCATTATTGTTGTTACAAGGATAATGATGATGGTCCGTTACTGCTTCCCACCGATCTTTGTCATTTGGAGAAGGTGGATATATGTATTGATTCTAGCAATGATAATGAGGCATATACACGTAAAATTGTTTGTCTGCTTCAACAGCTCCATCGTGTCAAATTTCTTACACTTAACTTGGAACTTGTCAAGGTATGCTAGTATTGATCTCTAAATTCTTGTCATACGCACATAATAAAGATTTTTATTATAACATGCTTGGTATTTTTTTGCAGTTTATTTCATCATCAGTGAATCTAATCTCGCATCATACTTCTCCATTTGTCAACTTAAAGAGTTTAAAAATTCATCCAGCTACTTTTCTATCGGTAGGAGTAACTTTGTCTACTGAAATTCAAAGGTATCTACTTGGTGGTTCTCCATGTGCCACCTTCACAATGGTTTCACATGAGGTATTTACTCCATCAAGTATATTTATATCTTCCACAGATTCTACTTATTGCTCTGATTATGTCCAAAGTTCTTATTCTACGAGAGCCTATGCGCTAAATTTGAAAGTGTCCTGGTGTGTCGGCTGTGTTCCTAAAGTGAACCACCCATTAATATATGAGCTTATGATGATAAATGAAGATAATTTATTGGGGTGTAAACGAGCTAAGCGGAGTCTGAGCTCTACTAGGCTTGAGCTTGGCTTGTTTAACTTTCGTGAGCTCGAGCTCAGCCTGGTTCGAGGCTTTGAGCTCAGCCTGGTTCGAGCTCTATTTCTAAAGCTCAAGCTTGACTCATGAGTGCTAATTTATAATTTATTAATTCGTCTTTATACATTGGCTCATAAAGTACATGGATGGTCCCTGTGATTTACCAAATTTTGGATTTGGCCCTTAGCTTTCCAAATGTACATAGATGGTCCCTGTGGTTTGCACTTTGTAACGCATTTAGTCCTCAGCTTTTTCCAAAAGTACATGGGCAGGCCAGTTTATTAAACACGCGCTAGCTTGAGCTCGTTTATCAAACATGCTAATTTTGTTGAGCTCGAGAGTAGTTTGGCTCTATTTGAGCTTTTAGCGAGCCGGTCTTGTGTAGCTCATGAGCGGCTTGGCTCGTTACATCCATAGAATTAAAAGTATATTTCATGCCTATTATATGATCTATGTAAACCTGCAGGAGATCAGAGTTGTGAAGAATGTTACATCAGCATGAAACCTTATGAATGAGTTGCACGACAAGTTGAAAGGAAATATTGAAACAAACACTAGTGATATGGTAACAGAGCATGAGCAATTGAGACGCAAAGTTCATAAGGTGCAGATGATTAACGAAGTATTGACAAAGGTGCCTGCATCCCATCAGGATAAGGATAAGCTAGAAGCAAGGTTTTATGGTTTATTGGTAGAGGTCAAGACTATCTTGACGCGTGATGAACCGGCTACATCATCACAACCGTCTTCATGAAAAATGGTAAGTTCTTGATTTTCCAAATAATCGCATCTGAATTTGTCAGTTATCCTTTATAGCAATTTGCAAAAAAGAGAAGCATAAACATAGCAAAATGTTGAATTACCTGATTTTGCAGGTGGGGCAAGTTCAAATCTCACCTTCAACGCTTATTTTTCTTTTATCAAGTTGCCAAATTACATAGCAGCCGTTGAAGGTCTATAGAATTTGTTTTTTAAGTGGAGGGAAATTATTAAAAGAGTAAAATGACATTTTCGTCCCTATCGTCTTGGTCACTTTTGCGAGTTCCGTCCAAAGGCTTGTTTTTCCGCATCTGAGTCCCGGTGGTTTCAAAATCTTGCCCTTTTCGTCCATTCCTTGAACCCATCCATTTTTTGGTGTTAAAAGAGGGGCATATGTGTCTTTTTATAAATACACAAATAAAAATTAAAACTAGAACTAAAATAAAAATAGTATAAAACAACAACCGTAGTTAGTAAATCTCACACATAGCATAAAAAAATAATATAATGTATATAAAATTTAAAAACCTAACCCCTCCCTCCCGTGGCTTGATGAAAATAACTAGATTTTGAAACCTTGAGGACTCAAATGCGTAAAAACAAACCTTTGGACAAAAGTCGCAAAAGTGGCCAAAACTTAGGGATGAAAATGACATTTTACTCTTACTAAAACCTTGTAACGTTTTATCTGTATATTATATAAACAAATAAGGTTTGGGACACATGTATGTACTCTCGTAATGCAACCATTTTAGGTTTTTGGCGGGAAAATGTGAGAAAAAATTGTGTTTTTATATGGATCCCGTGTGTTGATCCATACCCGGTTTGTGACCCACGTATAAAAGCAATCTAATTAACCTAATTCTCTCATCCGCCTCATTTGCTACAATCAACCTACGAAATCCTAACCTGTCTTCTACCACAACAGATGCACCCTTCATCGATCTATTGGAGAAATTTGTCTTCTATGACGACTAACCGTGATCATCTCCCGATTCTTGCATAGGATTCTTCCTCATAGAGTTTCTTTGGAGTTGAAGGTGACGACGATTAGGGGAAACAAGTCGCTAGGGTTTGACAGCCGTTGTTCCAGCGACCCTAGCGACGGTGGTGACTGGTGGTCTTCTAACAGAATACGAACTAGGGTTTCGTCAGCCCTTGACGACAGAGATGGTGTTTCAAGGTAGTATGATCGTGGCTTGTTTGCGGTTCAAAGGTACATAACTATATATCTGATTCGTGTTACATGGATCTTTTACCACAATAAAAGGGAGGAACCATCAGATTCATTTAGTTTGTGTGTGATTTTGTAAGATTTTATAGGACATTAGCATATTTAAGATAGAATGTACATGATCAGAGCATATTGGAGATGGTATACCTAATGAATTAAGGGAAACTATGATGCTATGTGTATAATCTGATGGGTTTCTATTCTAGACTGCCATTATATATTGCAGTGTTGATTTCTTTGATCATAGAATATTCCAAATTTCGTTGTGACCTTATAATAATTGTTTACTAACGCACTCTCTTTTTTGTTGCAACAGATCACGTCGATATTTTTCAGTTTCGAATCTTCAAGTATAGGTCCTAAATGTCATACATTCATAAAAAAAGCTAGGTTATATCTTGATAATTGATCGAATTTCATTTATCGAACGGCCAAGAGGATCTTTCTTGCAGCTTATCCTAGAAGCAATATTCTGCTGTTTGTTGCTGCTTATCCTAGAATCAAAATTCAACCAGCTAAATATATAAATGGGTGTAGATTCTAAAAAACAACGCTCGTGTGTTACAAACCTTCCAGATGAGCCTTTGTATCCGATCTTCGAAAAACTAGACTCTAATCTTGATCGGGAATCTTTCGGCCTAACTTGTCATCGTTTTCTTAATATTCATGATTCAAGTTGTAAGGTTTTGGACCTACAACACTTAACTTGCTTAAAAAACTCCAGTTGTGGCTACATCGAAGTCCATTCCTGTATGATTCATAGATTGCTCAACCGTTTTAGGCAATTAGAGTCATTGTCCCTAACTTGGTGCAAGGATGTCACTGATTCGGGTTTAGTTCTATTGCAAAAATATGGCCTTCAATTGTGTTCTATTGATCTTGATTCCTGTACTCGAATCACCGATGTAGGATTTTCTTCTATTGCCTCTGGCTGTCCATCTTTGTCGGTTATTATATGGATTATTATTATTTTCTCAATTCGCAGGGTTACATTGGACGCACTGTTGGAGAAGATGAATTTCATGTGTTCATACGCCTGCTGGAAAAGGCTTTGCAGGTAAATGCTAACTTTCCCACAATAACTAGGAAATTCACTTTGAAGAATGGTTTTGAACCATAGATGATGCAAACATAACTACTCTATGTGACACTATATCATATAGAACTGAGACATGTTTACAAAGAAAACATATCAACCCTTGTCTCACAGCAGTCAAACTAGACTATTCGAAGGCTTATGGTATAATTCACATGGTGTTATCCCAAAGTAAATGTGTATATATTGAACAAATATTAGTGAATATACACCACATATGACTGTGAAGTTTTGATAGTGATGAGTTAATACCATCCCTTGCAGCATCCCCATTTCTGTTATAAAAAAGCTTGACCTGAATGCAAAGACTAATAATGATTTTAAATTCAAGATAATTGTCCGATTTCATTAAATCTTTTGTAGTGCTGGAGATATTCCTAGAAGATCATGCTGGAAAGTATGCAACTAGGAATGGAAGCTTCCTGGTATCGATTCTTCCTATCTTTCTTTTTTTGCATATACTCTAGCATCATACGAAGCTGATCACTTAAAAGTAGTCACATGTAGAGCACACGACCACTGAACAATATAGCGGTTGAAGTGCTGATGAAGTTTGATGTGACTTTGGTGTTCCCGAGCTTGATGGGCATGGAGCCTATCGTTTTTACAGGATTTGATCCAAGAACAGGTCAATAGCTACATTTTTATACCTTTATGTGTAAGCTACTTTAGAAGGTATAAGTAAATTACCATATAATTAACTAACTATAGTTTTGTAAAATTCATTTTAGAAGTACATGTTGTAATAAATTAGTCAATGTGAAGATAAAGTCATTTGCATGCATTGAGCATGAGCACATGATATGGATCTGGCCTGGAAATGAGCCTTCTTCGCCCATTGTTTCTTCATTTAAACCATCCCAGGATACTACATACACGCAAGGTCTATGTTTTTTAGTGATTATGCAACTTATAAAGTAGAGATGGCAACTTCACATATGTTATTGTTAATGGGTCATTTTTTGTTTACGGATTGACCGATTTTACCTGACCCGTTTTAAGCAGACCTAAAAATTATTTGTTTGAACATGAACCTGTTGTGACATGTTTACCAAGCGACCATATTGCCCACCTCTATCATAAGCTATATATTCATTATAATGAATACTTACATTCAATCTTTTTGACACAATGGAAGTAAAATTTGATGTTTATCGTGCTTATTAGGAAGGACAGATTGTAATGGAGCTACCAGTGGAGCATGGACTGCTTCTTGACAACCTTCTGGGTCTTGGACATGCGCGTTTCACTCACACTTGCACATTTGCAAAGGGTTGGTGTGTTCAAGACTAAATTATATTTCTATTTTTTTCCTTATAAACCATACCTAGGCCTTAATAAACTACTTTAAATATTTTTAGACTGGAATTTTTATCTCTTTTTACATCTTTTACTTAATATTTAATATCGTTTTTATATTCATGGATCCTTGAAGGTGCGTGGGGCTGTTGAAACTCTTTTGAGTGCTTTAACACCAATTTCACAAGCAAAGTCACACAAAAACAAGGTTCAACCTACTATGATGAACGCATATCTTCTATCAAAAGACGAACAAAATATCTCGCTTCTTCTAAATCTATTGGTAAGTCTTCTATATCTCGATCACATTATATTATACTATACATAAAACGTATCTTCATTTGCTTTGTAAAATTCATTTTAGAAGTACATGTTGTAATATAATTAGTCATTGTGAAGATAAAGTCACTTCCATGCATTGAGCATGAGCACATGATATGGATCTGGCCTGGAATGAGCCTTCTTCGCCCATTGTTTCTTCATTTAAACCATCCCAGGATACTACATACACACAAAGGTCTATGTTTTTTAGTGATTATGCAACTTATAAAGTAGAGATGGCAATTTCACATATGTTATTGTTAATGGGTCATTTTTTTGTTTACGGATTGACCGATTTTACTTGATTACTACCCATCAACCCAGTTGACACGTTCAGATAAGTGGGTTAAACGGGTCGTGCTCAGGTTACACTATTACAACTGCGTCCGTATGACACGAATAAATATATCTGTGTTTGGATCGAACAATTCAACCCGTCAACCCACCAACCCAACATGACACATAAGATGTTAAGATGGTTTTTTTTTCATATGACAGTTTCCATTGCTATATCAAGAAGGCGTACAAAACACCCTCTTCCGTTGGCGTCGCATATTTGGGTGGATGCTAAACGGGCTAGCGAGTAGCGTAATTATATTTTTTCCTCTGCATCAGAGCATTAGACCCAGAAGCATACAATAAGAATGGAAAGACAGCCGGACTGGAAGTCGTTGGGACCACAATCCACACGTGTATGGTGTGGGTCGTCAACTGCCAGATGGCCCTCGCGGTCAGCTACTTCACCTTAATACAACACATCTTCATCTGGGGAGGAATCATCCTGTGGTACCTCTTCCTTTTGGGCTACGGTGCAATGCCCGCTACGATTTCAACAACCGCCTACAAGGTGTTTGTCGAAACGCTTGCACCAGCCCTGTCATACTGGTTCGTGACCCTGTTCGCGAGCATTGCTTCTTTGATCCCGTAATTCTGTTACAATGCGGTTCAGATGAGGTTCTTCCCTGCTTACCATGGCATGATTCAGTGGATCAGACACGAAGGTAATTGCGAAGATCGATACATGTAATAAAAGAAACATCAGCTAAAAGTAAAAAAAATAATTAAAAAGATAATTTAATTTGATCCGTATGGTCATCATACCAGCTCGCTAATTCGCTTCACACGATGAGTGGACACACTTTATATGAATGTAACTAATGGCTGATTTTTGGTCTCATAACTTATAATCGTGATTACAGGTAAGATTGATGTCTTAAAATTGATCTCTTTCTTTATGTGTTTGTTTAATTTGTAAAGGTCGTTCTAGGCTATCCTACAAACCAAAGTGGTTGGTACTTTCTTTTTTAATTATTGAGCTTTGAGTGGAGGAAGAACATGATTGAGATAAATTCAAACAAAGTGCGGACATGCTACTGCATATGCAAGTAAGTTTCTTTTTTTATTATATCAGTAGACATATATGATAAGATAAGTATTGTAACTAATCAGTAGATAAATTTTAGTAATGCATGATTATTTTTTATTTTTTAAAAAGATCTATTAGATTCTTTTATGAAGAAATCCTGAAACACACCAAATTATAATTCAAATTATTTTTTTATCTCCTCATATTTTGGGATTTGGGTTTATTATCCATATATACTTCGCAGGTACTTATATAACTTCACTTTAGTTTTTAACTTTAGATGTATGTTATCTAACTATTTTGTATAAATTAGGCGGTTATGTCGAGTGATATTGCAATTGCTCAGTTTCGGTTTCTTGAACGTTTGCTTTTGGTCCATGGGCATTGGTGTTACCGAAGGATTTCTTCAATGGTAAAAACCGTCTTAGTTTCACTTTGTTTGACCAGACTATGCAGTCAATAGCGGTGCTATAACGGTGCTATAGCGGTTAGCGGACCTCAGGGTGTGTAGTGGTCCAAATAGCGGTGGCCTATATCCCTTTCTCTATTAGCGGCGCTAAATACCGCAATTTGGAAACCTATATAGCGGTTATAGTAGTAACGCAATAGAATGAGGCAACACAATAACGTAGGTAGGTGTTTGATTGTGTTAGCATCTTACATTATGTTAGATTCGCGACAGGTTTTGATAATGGAATGATATTAGTATGAATTTTGATATTACTATCAATATTTTTCAAATTATGCATGGTATAAAAATTACCGCTACATCACTATTATACCACCGCCATAACCTATATATCATATAGCGGACCTTGACAGCTATTCGATTTCGGATCGCTATAACTGCATAGGACGACACACAATCGCTCATTAGAGTAATCAAACTAAAATTCTTAATTCATGTTTGCAGATATGCTACTTTTTCTACAATAATATTGTTTTTGGAACCACTAAATTCTTATACGAAGATTATGCATCGTTCTCGGGTCAACCCGCCCTATAACGACTGGTATTTGTCTCTTTACAACGTTCTCTTCACATCACTTCCCGCTATTGCTTTGGGTGTCTTTGACCAAGATGTGTCGGTACGATTTTGTCTCAAGGTATGCCCAAAATGCCCTTCTAATCATGTATAAGAAAAGATCATCCAAACACTCTAAAGATCATAATATCTAAGTCGTTTAATAAACAAGTTATGTCTGGGTTGGTTATGGGTTGAAAATCATCCCATTAAACATACAAAATAAGCATATACTCAAGATGCAGTAATGTTTCATGAGTGGTAATACTATTTTTTATATGTCGTCAGATTGGGGCGGCTCGGGTGGGTTGGTTATGGGTTGAAACGGCAGTAATGCTTCATAAATGGTATTATTAGGATGATTTAAGGATGTAGTAAGATGGGTGGGTTGGCTAATGGACCCAAACTCAAGTAATTGTTCATGAACGGTATTATAGTGTTTGTACGTGGTTGGACGGGCAGGTTGGTTAACGGGTCAAAACGGGCAGGCTGGTTTTGGTTGACTCGCAAACATTTATTTACAATAATGGTTTGTAAAAGTTTTTAAACTTCTAATTTTGTTTTGAAGGGCTGTGATTGAAAACTCTAGAATTTGAGTAAAAACATGACTTCATTTTTTAAGATCGAGTGCCAGCTCTACCATAAGCAGACGTTTTTAACACTTTTTTGTGATTTTAGCAGCCAAGTTACAAATTTAATACCAAATGTGCTTGTAAGTATTGTTGATTTTGGTTATGCTTCACCTCTAAACGGGTCAAATGGGAGAAAACATAAACTTTAGTTATTAGAAAAAGAAGCAAATCAAACTGATTAAAAGTTGTCGAAAGTGTGATGTATGTATACAAACTTCCTAAATTGTGATAAATGATACAATTTTTATCACATAGTAAAGTTGCATCACCCTACATGTTTATAAAGGAATACTAAATTCCGGGCAATTAGTGTTTAGGGTCGACTAGAGTCGTTTTGCCCTGAACACCAATAACCCAACATGTCTGACGCGTCCAATTGTGATTTATAGTTTTTCTTTTCTATTTGTTGTTTATTTGACACAGTAAGTGTCTATAAAAGAATAAAAATGGGTTGTTACTGTTTTGGGTCAACCTGAGCTGTTTTGACCTGAACACCAACTACCCAAGTTGTCCGACCCGTCCCTTGAGTGACTAATAATCTTTTCTGATTGTCATCCATTTCATACTTCTCTTTGAAAATAAAAGGTGGATGTGTATATGCTAATAAGGAAAAATATGAATGACAGATATCATATAATTAAGGGTGTATCCCTTCCATCAAAGAATTGGGCAAGACAAGCTTGGAAGTAAATGTTAAGGTTTTTATACTGGTATCTTAGCTTGGTAAAATAGACTAGCTTGTATAAAACATAACTTTGGATTTTGGAAGAATCACGTTATGTGTCAGACCTGATTTGGTTTTAATTTTTATTCGTTTTGTGGTTATATTTCAGGCAGATTATACCTCAATGAATTATTGGAGGGTGCCATTGATCTCATCAGCAAAGATATCCAAGCAGTTTTAATTGATTTACTTATCAATGGGTTCGGTTACGTTTTTTTCTTCTTTTTAATGGGTCAAACGTGTAAATACATAATTAGCTAAAAAGGAAATGCGTCAAATTGTTCTAATAAAAGGGTTAGTGTTAAGGCTAAACTGGTTAGCGCCATAAGCAAGCCAACACCGTTAGCATGTTTGGTTATTTTTGTTTGGGTTTTGCAGCTTTAAATATTATGTTATCCATTTATATTATAGTTTTTTATTTCAACAAGTATTTTCCTAATAGACAATATTAAAGCTCAAGTATTCAACTTATGGATTATATTAGACTGAAAATAAAGAAAAACGAAAAATTAAGTAGTAAATTTAATGTATTGCCCCAAAGATAACGAAAATGATGACTTTGGGCGACGAATTGGAATATATCATCTGCTCAAATGCAGGGAGCCAAACACTCTTCTGTTTGCAAAAATGAGTGATAAAGCTTTATGGTGGAGTTTGTTCATTTTTTTGTTACTGTAACAAACAGGTCTATTTTGGGGTTTAAGAATATGGTCCATTCATTGCTAATTAAATCATTTACACAAGTCAATTAATATATAGATCAGATGAATCAATAAAACATTTGTAAAAATAATTTTTTATATAATTTAACAAAACAAGTTTGTTATTTCAAAATTAATTTACTTGCCCGGAAAGATCCCATATAATAAACAAAAGCCCAAAAACTTGTAATTCACTTCGTAGGTGATAAAATCCAATCATTTACTTCTTTGTTTTGCTTTATTCACTTCATTGTTTGCTGTTTATCAACTTTATTATCTAATGTCAGTCGAATTTTCATATTGAAAACATTCCACTACCTCCTTTTTATATTAAAATGTTTTCAAAGGTATGGCTTATCATAACTTAAAAATGTAGTTTAGTTTAACAACTGGAAATTCTACAAGTTCTTTTACATGTGATGCTCATTTAACAGTTTAGTTTTATAATTTTTTGATATGATAAAGTTTGAGTACATATATAGTTATTTTACTTCAGATCATATGGGGAAATATGATGTTGAATTAAACAATTGGTGTGATCCAAAAAATTGATGGGCAGTAGGCCCCTTTGGCTATTCATCCACCATGGCGTGTCTTCTTAGGCATATGGGTTTCAAAAACATTCTTATACAGAGATCTCATTATGAATTAAAAATGAATTAGCTTTACATAAAAACTTTGAATACATATAGAACCAAAGTTGTGATACTTATGAAACCAAACTAAAAATTTATGATGGAGAAGGGAAAGAAAATACTTAAGAGGTTCAAAGTGTTATTTATGTACTTTTGTTTATTGTAAATTAAAATTTCTACCTCGGGATGTTCCCGGGCGATAGCCTAGTATATATTTATATAAGACCTCAATATTATAAGAGTTTAAAGTTACTGGTATATTCATAACTTTATAAGTTTAGTTTTAATAATATTTTATTTTATATTTATAAAAGTTTGAATATATGAAATAAAGTAAACAAAATATATATTTAATAACTTTAAAAATGAAAGAAGAAAAGAGGTTGTTTTTAACCCAGCCCCACCCACCCGTCCGTGAGGACTAATGTCTCCGTCAAAACAACCCACAGACATAGCCACTCAATGGGCGTCTGTGACCTCTACCTGTCATCAATCGCACATTGCGTGTGGTTTAAATATTCTAACCGATTTTGTGTTTTGTTTTGTCTTTAGGTTCGCAACTGGCTTAGAGCTATCTTCCTTTTGCAGCAACTTGGAATGGTGAATTTTTATGTTTCTTGTGACTTTGAGACTTTTCAAGGATATATGTTTTTTTTTTTTTTTTTTTTGGTGCTGTTACCCAAATGATATTTGGTTTGTAATATCTCTAGTTATGATACTTACCTGTGGTGTATCTCACAATGAAAGGGTTTTAGTAGTTTTCTTTGTTGTTTTTGTTTGTAATTAAATCTACGCTCTAAACTTTGAGTTTATGCTCTAATTTTGAACCCTCAGACTACCGAGTGAAAGTGTTACGAACAAAAATGGTGATCAAGAGGTAATAAGTAATGAGCCAAAGATAGAGAAGAAGAAGAAGAAGAATAATAATAATTCACAGAGAATTAGCTGCTCACAGGGGCGGATATATATGTTAAAAAGGGGCAACGTCCGCTACCGCTTAGCGTTCTGGCGGTAGTGTAAAATTAGTGTAAATTTTGGAAAAATTTAACCTTTTTTTGATTTCACTACCGCTTTTTTTATAAAACGTTACCGCTACGAATGAATCCTAGATCCGCCAATGGCTGCTCGTTATGGGTCATCAGTTCGTTACTTAGATGAACAACTGTTACAACATACAGTTACACCCTTTTGCTATTGAACTATTACAGTTCCAGTCCCTTTACTATTTAGTATGTAACAATACATCCCACTCAAAAGATTTTTGTCCTCAAAAATCAAAATAAGAACAAATGTAAAAAAAGTATATATCTAATGCAAACTATCAAAATTAAACCGGAAAAATTCAGGCGCTTCACTTAGCAGCTCTAAAAACCGATACGGGTATCTGTGAAACCCGGTTCGGGATATTATCAAAAACCGGTTACGGGATATTTAAAGACTGGGTATTATGAAAAACCGGGTCTAAAAAACCCGGTTACGGGTTTGGGTATAATAACAAAAATGCATACCCGACCTCTAGGGTAGGGTTGGCTTTGGGTATAAAAAAACTTGGTTTTATAATACCTGGTTCCGAGTTTTTTTGTGCACCACTAACTACAGGGAGGTGTAAGTGTAATTGTGTAAAATGCGAACGAGCCCAATCTAAGGATAACGAGTTGATGAACAATATATATTATTGGTTTTAGGCTATCAAGCCCATCATAAACCAACGGAGCCTATTTATACTAAAGTATAGACATTCGTTTAGAAGAAAACACACACACAAAAAGGTTGCTATACGAAGGGATTTAAGTGTTTAAGTATATGTCTTCCACGACTCACTGAACTTACACTTGAAACTGAATACGGGAGTGTGGAGGTTTTCAATATCGTTGCACCTCAACTCAAGAATCTCACTATACGAAGTTTCATTTCGGAAAGTCATCAATATCTTATATCTGCACAAGACGTTGTATTCTTGCGCTACAAAGGTTGGTCTTGTTTGCAGCTTTCTACAGATGATTTCCTTTCTTTGGAGAAGGCGGATATTTGTGTATCCTATTCAACCTATGCTCATCACGTTATACGTCTGCTTCAACAGATTCACAATGTCAAGTTTCTTACACTTAACTTAGAAGTTGTTGAGGTAATTACTAGTCTTTATCTTGTGCGTCTTGTAATGATCGTCAATCTGATAAGTTTTCTAATAATTCTGAAAAAAAACCAATGTAAAACAAAAACAAGGTAAGTCATTTTGTTAAGAAAGAAATATTTCATTTGTCATGTTTTTTATTGTGTCAAATGTTATGATGATTATGTCATTTGAGTTATATGCATGAAAAAAAGTGAAGGTACATAAGTACTTTAACAGAAATTGGGATCCTATGCTTTGATACTTTGAAAAGTCATTTGTCATTGGCTATTTCTCCTTTTTAAGCACCACTTAGGTTGGGTGGAGTGGAGTGGCGCCCCAGCTCCACATCAGCCATTAACGACCAACACCGCCCTGAGGCAGCCAAAAGGGCTCAAAGAGGGGGGGGGGAGGGGGTGAGTGGAATGGCAGGCATGAAAGTGGGGCTTTAAAGGGCTTATATAATTGTTTCAATTGTGTTTGTCTTTAAGTCGAAGTTTGTAGTATAAACATGTATACATATATCTTTAAGTTGAGAAACTCTCTATGCCTTAATGTTTTTAGATTTTAGGCAGTTTGGATTTAAATAATCTATGACCTGTTGGTCCATAATAATTCATACTAACAATTGACTGGTGATACTCATTAACTTTTACTTTTGTGGCCAAGGGCAATCTCACTTCCAAAATCATCATAAATTTACACTTGATATCCATTTATCTCACCCGATTATGCTTACAAGGAAAAAAATTCCTATTTTGCTCATAATCATCATTGTGAGTGATATCGATTGGAAATCAGGTGTAATATATATATATATGTATGTATATGATGATGATGATGATGATGATGATTTTGCAAGTGGGATTGCCCTTGGCAACGAGAGTAAAAGTTATATGTGATCATTATTAAAATTGCAATAAGAGTTTAAGTTTGGAATATTGAAAATTTAAAATCCAATTTGCCTAAATTTTAAAGAAGACTAATGACTTTTTATATGATATAAATTTAGCTATGCATCAATTTGGAGATTTGTGAGTTGAATTTTGGTTTCTTTAAATTCTATCAATATCTATGTGATACCACAGGATATTAAAGCTATGAAGAAGTTAGCCCAAAACCTTAGGACTATGTGCATTGCTGCTAGAGCAGGAGAAAGCTAGTACATAGACGAAATGGCAGAGATGCACGAACAAGGGAAATAATAGGCTTTCGACATCATTGACAGGCAAATTATTCTTAATTTAGTGTCATGCCAGCTTGGGCCTCATATACACAAAATTACTCTGGATTTCCGGGTGTCTGGTTGTTTCTACAACTCGAACATGTGACCTCCCGATCACATGAAAACAACTTTAGCGTTGCTACAATTTTTATGGTATTGCTACTTCATAGTGTGTGTTGGCCTCTTCATCTAATCAATGGAGTTGGTTTATGTCTTTTCTTTTTTTCAAGTGAGAATTTGTTCAAGCAATTAAAAGTGTCATGAGAATATCAGTGTCAACTCTTCTTTTTTAGGTTTACAATTTTTGACACATGATATGAAACCCGTGTTAACCTTATTATTTGGCAAAGTAACATAGAACACATCAAATAGTGTCATCGCGTAAAAATGTATTGATAGGCTTTTGGGCATATCACACTTCAGTTTTCGTCTAGTTTTTTTTATGGTTGTTATAACAAGTGCTGATGCCGGAAAAATACCAACCAAATTTTCACTGTAACACGTGGAGAATTCTACTAGTTTTCTATTAAAATACTTGGCCAAACTAAAAAACAAGTGAACAATGGTTATATTTTTAATCACCCGAATTAATTTGTTAGTTCTTTTCGATTTCCGATCAGTGATAATATCACGCGAATTAGTTTTTCACTTACCTACATGCATCCAATAGGTGTTAGTGATCAACACATGATTAAATTTTGATCAACAGCTTAAATGTGACATAACTGAAAATTTGTAACTCAACTAAGGGGCTGTTTGCCAACTTCTGAATGGTTAAGTGCTGAACCAGTAAGAGGTCTGAAACATTAAGTGCTAAACCAGTAAGAGATCTGAACCATTAAGAGGTTGTATAATGCTTAACCATTCAGGGCAAATGTCTGACCAATTCAGATTAAAGGTTTTAACCATTCAGACTCTGTATAATACTTAACCATTCAGAGGCATATGTCTGAACCATTCAGACATTTGCTCACGAAACAAACAATCTAACTGAACCAGTAAGAGGTCTAAACCATTAAGAGCCTCATTAAGAGGTAAACAAACAACCCCTAACTAATTAAAATTGATATTGTGAAATGGTCTTAAAGATTCAGATTTCTCATCCGACTCTAATAAATAAAACAATTTTAAGGAATATAACATTTCAACTCATCCGACCTCTAATAAATAAAACAATTTTAAGGAATATAACATTTCAACACAATATTATCTCTCATAAAAATCGTTTTTAATTATTATTTTTTAAATTTGGTTAATATAATAGAATGACTACTAATTTGAGTAAATTGTGATTTTTGTGTCTTTGGTTTAGTGATTATTGCTATATTTTACAAAATCCAAATGTCTTGCAATTTACATACCAATGTTTCTATTTTATTACGGTTTTGGTTACCACACTAACTCCATCCAACTTATTGTTAAATCTTGATCACCTGCCTCTCATATGCAGGATATTTTGGTAATTAACCATTCAAATAAAAGAAAAGAAAAACACATTTTTTTTAAAAAACACATAAGACTTTTACCCGCTCAAGTAACAAGGATGACAGGGCCTGCCCAAGCATAAGCGAAAACAAGCTAGGGCTTTGGGCCACCAAATTTTTAAGAACTCATTCTAAATATTTCCTTGAAAAGGGTGCTCAGCCTTTGAAGTGTATAATGTATATATTAATCTTGTTTTGACAATATTAAGCATCAATTTGAATGCAGTGGGGTGGAAAAGTTGCCTTCATTTCCCACATACGCCTGAGTTCGAATCCCATCCTTGGCCGCCTATGGCTATATATATATATATATATAATTCTCCTATCATATGCATTAAAAGGCCTTAATTTTGAATTCTGTATAAATTCCAGTAGCCACTGGAAACTTGGAATAAATTTTATTCTTTTTTTATCATCTATCCTAATCTAAGTATTATCATCTATCCTAATCTAAGTAATAAATTCATTTTATTTTAGTTAAAAGCATTGTTTTTCATCTGTTCAAGTTTTAATAATAAATTCATTAATATTTTTGGTGCATATTACTACTTTTATAGATGAACATTTCTTTTACAAATATTAATATTGTTTGTTTTAATTACCAAGAACAATAAAAAAAATGTATGAAAATGTATCAAATATTAGAGAATGTTTGTGTAGCCGGTTAAACCTGTGTTCATCGTAGACTATAGCATATTTACGGTAAGCGATTTGAATAAAGTAAATAAAAAAGTCTATAAATACCTCTAAGTTTCCTCATACCTAGTAATATTATCAAGAAATACTCATAGCTTCCTCATGTTTTTCATGTGCTAAAAGTCTTAGACTATCATATTTTGATAACTTTATTTGATCAAAAAACCACGTAGTTTATAAATTCCTTAGTAAGCCCAAAATATAAGTGAAAAGGGGCCTCGGTTTTTTATTTCGCTTTAGGTCTCCAAATTGGTTGAGCCGGCCCTGAAGGCTGACCCTGGATAATTACTAGGGTACACATTATCATCTAATCATGTGGATAATTAATAAACAATAAAAACGGTCGAAGAAAAAAATAAATGTCGCTGCCGGGTTTCGAACCCGGGTCAGCCGGCTCATTTAACACACAAGCCATTCACCACTCCGCCACTTGACTTGTTTGTGTAATCAATGAATCATATAAAACTTAAGTTCCACCGAGAATTCATCTGTTTGCGCCAAAAACTGAAACCGCTCATCGGCTTTCAAACATCTAGGGACTTTTGAGTGATCGCGAGTTCCTGAGTATAACCGATAAATCAATTACAACCCACGTTCTAATCAATTCAGTCTTCAATGCCTCGATTCATATGATTGTTGGGAGTTAAAACCGAAATGAAATTTATTTTCAATATACACTAACAATACCATCGCCTCACATCTCGGAAACAATTGCAACACTCTCAATTTCATTTTCACTCTAACTTCTGTTCGTCGGAATCGTTATCTGCTATCGCCGGACTTTCGCCGGAAAACCGGGACATACATCAAATCGGTAAATTTCTCGATTCTTTCATTTTCAATCCATTGTTAGACTTTCACTAACTTAAATCCTTCAACCAGAATCGGTCCCAGACGACGTTACCGGATATTCTACACTCGCCGGAAAATCTCTGGACATTTCCGAAAACACGCTGTGAATCGGTACAAACATCTAAACCCTCTGATAGTCCTTGTTTAGTAACTTAATTTCGCAACTCATCGATCAAAACTGTTAATTGATTCAATCAGACGGAATTCACAAAACAGAGCTGACGAGCTTTGCCGGAGTTCTGAGAAAAACATCTGTTTCGGTACATTCTTTTCCAAAACCCTCTCTATCCATTACATTTCAATCATTTATATGTTAGACGAACGATTTAAACCAGATCAGTTGAATATCATTTGTCTGTGTCTTTGAATGAAGAAGACGAAGTTGAATATTATGTATAAGTTTAATTAAAACAAGATATTAAACCGGGTTAGTCACACAGTCCAGCGGTGGACTGTGTGCAAACACATAGCGCACGTCACGAGTTCGAACCTTACAAACGCACCGACTTTCCGAATTAAAACCAATTTTTTTTAAACAGAATCAGATCAAGCCACGGTATGTCTATAAGATTAAAATAAATCGTAAATTAAACAGATAAGACACACAGCCCAACTGGTTGGGCTGTGCGCTTACAAACCAAAGGACCCGAGTTCGATCCGGCTTCCCTGTAACCGGTTCAACCAGCTTAAATCCTTTTAATATAAACCAAATAAATTAACATTTAGTTAGTATATATATATAATTAAAACACAGAATATTTCGGGTTAGACACGTAGCTCAGTTGGTAGAGCTGCGTGCACGCGTACGAGAGGTCCCGGGTTCGAACCTCACTCAGAGCACCAATTACCACTGTCCGACCGGTCAACGGACCGGTCAACGGTCAACAAAAAGTCAACATTTTTTTTATATTTTTATTTATTTATTTAATTTAAAAATCAATTAAAAACACTTAAAAAATAATATTTTTAAAGTTAGAAAATGACCTTAAACTCACAAAAATAAATCTAAAATCCTATTAAAATTTGTTAATAAAATCCACTTATTTACCGTACCATTTCGTTATTATTTTAGGTTAGTTATTCCTCGTCGATCAAATCTCAAAACTCGTGCGCATTCAACATCATCAAACGAACGCACCCAATGTGAGTGAATCTCTACAAATTCCCCGTTTAATCACATTTTTGGGGTGTATCATGTGTCGCTTATTATTTATTACATTTAAACACTTGTGCATCCATCATATCCATGATCAAATGTGTATCCAATATGTATCAATTGTTTGTGTGGTTAATATTTAGATTAAATTTATCATTTTCAGTACATACATCATCATAGGCTCGTCTGTTCCCCATTACCTATGAGCGGAATTGTTCCCCATTACCTATGAGCGGAACGTGGCGTTGCCAACTTACGATCGGCTCCGTTTGATTGAACCTTGATCTCACATACATCATCATAGGCTCGTCCATTCCCCATTACCTATAAGCGGAACGTGACGTTGCCAACATATACATTATCATTCATGTCATATACTCATGCAAGGTGGTTTGTTATTGTTTGTTTATTTACATTTGCTCACATATGATTATTGCACAATTTTTCCATATAAATACAACAAGAAATCAATAACAAAGGTTTTTAACAAGGTTCACTCGCCAACTTTTGTTGACCCAAAATTCCCCATTTTTACACATGATACAGGTGATCAATTTGAAGCAAGAACATATAGGACGGCCTAAAAGAATAAATCAGTTTAGAATTTGGGTTGTTTATTTAATTTTCCTTTCCTTGTATTGTATGAATTTGGCTTGAACATTTAAGTTGTAATTTGAATTTAATAAATATGAAACATTTTAGTAAACATCATGAGCTTTGGTGATAACCCAATTATGCCCCGACTCTTATTCCGTTGCGGGTCGGGGTGTGACAGATTGGTATCAGAGCCATGACTATAGGGATATAGGATAGGTTATTAGACCCTTAGAGCCTATACTATAGTTGATTAGAAATTATTTAAATTGTTTATGTGTTACATACAAAATTCATGATGTTTATATGCTTTATGTTCATTGTTACATTCAATGTTATGCAAGCATGTTCATAAGTACATATTACTATACAATGCTCATCATGAATCACATCCTCATAACATATCATATCCATGAGAGCACACACCACACAATTTCCATGATTTTTGCAACGATTTTTGTAATTTTTTTTCAAATCACATCAAAGTGAGTTCTCATGACGGGCATGTAGTAACTGGAAGGGTACAAGTACCGGTAGTCGGAACGTCCTGTCTAGGCTTGGCATTCGTATAAATCCAAAATAAAGGACCAGTTTGCCTACCTGGGGACTAACAATGAGAGTACGAAGGACCTATTAGGCCAAAGCATGCCATACCAAACGTCGTGTGAGCTAACCCCACTTTGAGTTGACATTGTGTCTACACCTTGACACCCTCCTACCATACATCTCGCAAACATATTTCATGGTTTTCATTCGGGTGATGCGAGTGTTAAACCGCCAACACCAATGTGAATCCTACTAAGCCAATAGTCATGGGGGCCCACATGACTATACAGGCGATGGTATGGGGGACATTGGAGGCCCAAACATGAGCAAACCCAAGACATCCTATGGATGTAGTTGCATTATTGATGTTTATGTTATTTTTTTTTAAAAACGACACATGACACCTAAAAAGACTCCTTAAACTCACCATCTTCTTATGTATGTTCCTGTAGATGTCGGCTAGGCAGCAACGTGGAGGTAGAAAGTCAGGAAGGTCAAACGAACGCTTGGCCACCCAAATCGCAAAACAAATGGCCGCGGTGCTTCCTGACATCGTAATTCAAGTCCAACATGCTCTCGCCGCAAATCCCATCAACCCTCCCAATCAAGAAGACCAGAACGTCGACAACCCTCCCTCCAAAAAGTGCTCTTACAAACACTTCAAGTCTTGCGATCCCCCGAAATTTGAAGTGACAGAAGGTGTCACTGCTCTCCTCCACTGGTTTGAGGAAATGGAAAACACCTTCCTCAATTGCGATTGTCCCGAGGATCGCAAGGTACGTTACGCAACCGGGAGACTGTTTGGAGTAGCTCTTACCTGGTGGAATACAGAAAAAGGTAAGAGAGGAATCGAAGATGCAATGGCCTTAACATGGGAGGAGTTAAGGGAAATCATGACGAGACGCTTCTGTCCAAGAAGCGAGATCAAAAAGTTAGAGGATGAATTCCACTCGTTAAAGAAAAAAGGAAGGAGATCATACTTCCTACAACAAAAGGTTTCTAGAGTTGAACCAAATGATCCCCAACTTGTTCACCCCAGTATAACCGCTTAGTCGAACACTATATTCGAGGCCTCCCCTCGAAAATTCAAGACTCAGTTCTAAGCACTTCGCCTGCAACACTTGAAGCTGCTATGGAACTAGCTACCGAGCTTACCGAGAATCGCATCCAAAATGGCAAATTTAAGGATGAGAAAAAGAAAGCCCCCATTGAGGGCCAAACTTCAAACCATTCCACCTCCTCCTCAAAGTTTGCTAGTAAGAGGAAACGAAATGGCAGAAACTTTGCCGTCACACAAACAAACCTCCCTATTACTGCTGCTCCCATCACCCAAGTTGCCCCCTCAGCTGCACCATATAAAAAGCCATACTCCGGCCCATACCCAAAATGCAACCGTTGCCAATACCATCACTTTCCCGATCATCCCTGCCAACATTGCACCGGCTGTGGCCGTGCGGGTCACACCATCCAAACCTGTCACGCACTTCAGCGAACGAACCGCAATCAGCCCTCAACCCAAACCCACCATCAGATAGTGGGTCAAGCCCAACAACCTTTACTCCTACCACCTGCTCAACATGTAGCCCAATCCTACTACCAACCCAACTATCCCATGATACAACCTATGCGGGCTTGTTACAACTGTGGAGACCCGAACCACTTCAGGAACACCTATCCACGCTTGGTGAACATCATCCATGCCCAAGCTCAAGCAAATCCAGTAAACCAGGCTAACCAAGCTCCTCCACCTGCTAGGGGAAGAGCTTTCAACATCAACGCCAATCAAGCAAGGGCTGACAACAATGTGGTTAACGGTACGTTTCTCATCAATGGTAGTTATGCATCCATGTTATTTGATACTTGCGCGGATAAGAGTTTTGTGTCCTTAGAATTTGAACCCATCCTCAACCAAACTCGTGATAAACTCATGGAATCCATAACGGTAGAAATTGCTGACGGAAAACCGGTCTTATTAAACTCTATTATACGCAATTGCACTCTCACCCTAAACGATCACGATTTTCCAGTTGACCTCATTCCTATGAAGTTGGGAAGTTTCGACATTATAGTTGGTATGGACTGGCTCAGCCAACATCATGCTGAAGTTGTATGCCACGAAAAGTTCATTCGCATTCCTCTTACAAACGGTCAGACTTTACGAATCTTTGGAGAAACCCCTTCGAAAGGACTCAAATTAATGACCTGTCTTCAAGCCCGAAAATATCTCCGCAAGAATTATGTCGCATTCCTAACTCACGTCGTCAAAAAGGGAACCAAGGAGAAGAAACTCGAAGACATCCCAATAGTAAAAGAATTTCCGCAAGTTTTTCCTGACGACATTTCAGGACTTCCTCCCGTGAGAGAAGTCGAATTCCGCATTAATCTTATACCTGGAGCTACACCAGTTGCAAAATCTCCTTATAGGTTAGCCCCATCCGAAATGCAAGAGCTGGCCAGTCAACTGCAAGAGCTGACTGACAAAGGATTCATACGTCCTAGCTCATCGCCTTGGGGTGCACCTGTCCTTTTTGTGAAGAAGAAAGATGGAACGTTTCGCATGTGTATCGACTACAGAGAACTCAACAAGTTAACGGTCAAGAACCGCTACCCATTACCTCGCATCGATGATCTTCTAGACCAACTTCAAAGCGCCACCTATTTTCCAAAAATCGACCTTCGTTCTGGATATCATCAACTCAGAGTACATGAAGAAGACGTTCCAAAGACCGCCTTCCGAACTCGATATGGTCATTACGAATTCATGGTCATGCCATTTGGTTTAACCAACGCTCCAGCAGTATTTATGGATTTAATGAATAGGGTATGCAAACCCTACCTCGACCGCTTTGTTATAGTCTTCATCGACGACATCCTCATCTACTCAAAGTCTAAGTCTGATCATGAACGACACCTTCGACTCATCCTTACACTCTTAAGGACAGAAAAGCTGTACGCTAAATTCTCGAAATGTGAATTCTGGTTAAGGGAAGTACAATTCCTTGGACACATCGTCAATGATAAAGGAATTCATGTTGATCCCTCAAAAATCAAGGCAGTGCAGGAATGGCAAGCGCCACGAACCCTTACCGAAGTAAGATCATTTCTTGGTTTGGCTGGTTACTACCGCCGTTTCATTGCAAATTTCTCCCGTATTGCTGTACCACTCACGGCTTTGACTCATAAAGGAAAGCCCTTCATATGGGGACCCAAACAAGACGAAGCCTTCCAAACTCTAAAGCAAAAACTCTGTGACGCACTTATTCTCACACTTCCTGAAGGTTGTGATGACTTCGTGGTTTATTGCGACGCGTCAGGGCAGGGACTTGGCTGTGTACTGATGCAAAGAGGAAAAGTGATAGCTTATGCTTCTAGACAACTCAAAATTCATGAGAAGAACTATACCACCCACGACCTGGAACTTAGAGCCGTTGTGTTCGCTCTTAAGATATGGAGACATTACCTCTACGGTACTAAGTGTGAAATATACACTGATCACAAGAGCCT
The DNA here is from genome assembly GCA_947069175.1 of Scalesia atractyloides. Taxonomy (NCBI): domain Eukaryota; kingdom Viridiplantae; phylum Streptophyta; class Magnoliopsida; order Asterales; family Asteraceae; genus Scalesia; species Scalesia atractyloides. The sequence continues at coordinate 3,590,829 of CAMTDV010000010.1, forward strand.
CCAACATATCTTTAACCAAAAGGAGTTGAACATGAGGCAACGAAGATGGGTCGAACTTCTTAATGACTACGACTGTGAAATTCGGTATCATCCTGGCAAGGCAAACATGGTGGCTGATGCGCTCAGTCGAAAGGGTTATGCGAACTCCATTCGTCTTCTATGTTCGCAAATCATAACCGACATCAAAGATCAAATCCGAGAAGCCCAACATGTTTCAATAACAGAAAACGACGTACGCAAGGAGCTGTCTTGTGGAGCAGAACTTAAGATCGAAACCAAATCCGACGGTATTCTGTACTATCTAGATCGCATATGGATTCCCGATCACAATAACCTTCGTGATTTCCTTATGAATGAGGCGCACAAAACACGGTACTCTGTACACCCATGAGCCAACAAGATGTATCAAGACCTTCGATACACCTACTGCTGGCCTGGCATGAAGAAGGATATCGCTGTTTTTGTTTCCAAGTGCCTTACAAGTTCCAAAGTAAAAGCTGAACATCAAAGACCCTCAGGACTTCTAGTCCAACCTGAAATACCTGTATGAAAGTGGGAAAACATAACCATGGACTTCATTACCGGGTTACCTCGCACCTCCAGTGGGTATGACACTATATGGGTAATCATTGATCGTCTTACAAAATCAACTCACTTCATTCCGATTCGTGAGGAGTTCAAGAACGAGAAGTTAGCTCGTATCTACATCAGCGAGATCGTAAGCCGTCATGGTGTACCTTTAAGCATCATTTCAGACCGTGATGGTCGTTTCACTTCATGAACATGGCAAGCCGTACAAGCCGCTTTGGGTACACGATTAGACCTCAGTACCGCTTTTCATCCTCAAACTGATGGACAATCTGAACGCACCATCCAAACTCTTGAAGACATGCTTCGAGCATGTGTCATAGACTTCAAAGGGAATTGGGACGCTCATCTACCATTAGTTGAATTTTCGTACAACAACAGCTAACATTCAAGTATCGGCATGGCACCTTTCGAGGCTTTATATGGTCGTAAGTGCCGATCACCAATATGTTGGCACGAAATTGGAGAAGCACAAATCACCGGTCTATAATTAATTCAAGAAACAACAGACAAGATCCATCAAATTCGAAACAACCTTCTAGCGGCACAAAGTCGTCAAAAGAGTTATGAAGACAAACGACGAAAGCCCTTGGAGTTTAACATTGGTGACCAAGTACTTTTAAAAGTATCACCGTGGAAGGGAGTGGTTCGTTTTGGCCAGAAGGGCAAGCTAGCACCAGGCTACGTAGGACCTTTCAATATACTCGAAAGAGTAGGACCTGTAGCATACAAGCTTGACCTACCAGAAGAGCTAAACAGAATTCATCCCACATTCCACGTATCAAACTTAAAGAAGTGCCTCGCCGATGAAAACCTCCATATTCCCCTAGAAGATATTCAGATCGATGAATCTATGCACTTCATTAAAAGACCAGTAGAGATCATGGATTTCGGAGAAAAACGTTTAAGACGGAGTCGTATTCCAATTGTTAGGGTACGCTGGGAGTCGAAACGAGGACCTGAGTTTACTTGGGAACGTGAAGACTCAATGCGCGAAAAATACCCGCATCTTTTTCCTGTTACCACTACTACTTAAATTTCGGGACGATATTTCTAAAAGTAGGGGATACTGTAACATCCGTCGAAAAACGGGTTTTCAAAACCCGCTTCGTTTATTAATCGAATAGTCAGTTAATATTTCGTTGCTTATTTAATGCTCTTTTTAATTTTAAACAATACATAACTAATAAATATATTAGAATTTATAAACTATAATTAATAAACAATAAAAACGGTCGAAGAAAAAAAATAAATGTCGCTGCCGGGTTTCGAACCCGGGTCAGCCGGCTCATTTAACACACAAGCCATTCACCACTCCGCCACTTGACTTGTTTGTGTAATCAATGAATCATATAAAACTTAAGTTCCACCGAGAATTCATCTGTTTGCGCCAAAAACTGAAACCGCTCATCGGCTTTCAAACATCTAGGGACTTTTGAGTGATCGCGAGTTCCTGAGTATAACCGATAAATTAATTACAACCCACGTTCTAATCAATTCAGTCTTCAATGCCTCGATTCATATGATTGTTGGGAGTTAAAACCGAAATGAAATTTATTTTCAATATACACTAACAATACCATCGCCTCACATCTCGGAAACAATCGCAACACTCTCAATTTCATTTTCACTCTAACTTCTGTTCGTCGGAATCGTTATCTGCTATCGCCGGACTTTCGCCGGAAAACCGGGACATACATCAAATCGGTAAATTTCTCGATTCTTTCATTTTCAATCCATTGTTAGACTTTCACTAACTTAAATCCTTCAACCAGAATCGGTCCCAGACGACGTTACCGGATATTCTACACTCGCCGGAAAATCTCTGGACATTTCCGAAAACACGCTGTGAATCGGTACAAACATCTAAACCCTCTGATAATCCTTGTTTAGTAACTTAATTTCGCAACTCATCGATCAAAACTGTTAATTGATTCAATCAGACGGAATTCACAAAACAGAGCCGACGACCTTTGCCGGAGTTCTGAGAAAAACATCTGTTTCGGTACATTCATTTCCAAAATCCTCTCTATCCATTACATTTCAATCATTTATATGTTAGACGAACGATTTAAACCAGATCAGTTGAATATCATTTGTCTGTGTCTTTGAATGAAGAAGACGAAGTTGAATATTATGTATAAGATTAATTAAAACAAGATATTAAACCGGGTTAGACACACAGTCCAGCGGTGGACTGTGTGCAAACACATAGCGCATGTCACGAGTTCGAACCTTACAAACGCACCGACTTTCCGAATTAAAACCAATTTTTTTAAACAGAATCAGATCAAGCCACGGTATGTCTATAAGATTAAAATAAATCGTAAATTAAAAAGATAAGACACACAGCCCAACTGGTTGGGCTGTGCGCTTACAAACCAAAGGACCCGAGTTTGATCCGGCTTCCCTCTAGCCGGTTCAACCAGTTTAAATCCTTTTTAATATAAACAAAATAAATTAACATTTAGTTAGTATATATATATATAATTAAAACACAGAATATTTCGGGTTAGACACGTAGCTCAGTTGGTAGAGCTGTGTGCACGCGTACGAGAGGTCCCGGGTTCGAACGTCACTCAGCGCACCAATTACCACTGTCCGACCGGTCAACGGTCCGGTCAACGGACCGGTCAATGGTCAACGGTCAACAAAAAGTCAACATTTTTTTTATATTTTTATTTATTTATTTAATTTAAAAATCAATTAAAAACACTTAAAAAATTAATATTTTTAAAGTTAGAAAATGACCTTAAACTCACAAAAATAAATCTAAAAATCCTATTAAAATTTGTTAATAAAATCCACTTATTTACCGTACCATTTCGTTATTATTTTAGGTTAGTTATTCCTCGTCGATCAAATCTCCAAACTCGTGCGCATTCAACATCATCAAACGAACGCACCCAATGTGAGTAATTCTCTACAAATTCCCCGTTTTAATCACATTTTTGGGGTGTATCATGTGTCGCTTATTATTTATTACATTTAAACACTTGTGCATCCATCATATCCATGATCAAATGTGTATCCAATATGTATCAATTGTTTGTGTGGTTAATGTTTAGATTAAATTTAGCATTTTCAGTACATACATCATCATAGGCTCGTCTGTTCCCCAATACCTATGAGCGGAATTGTTCCCCATTACCTATGAGCGGAACGTGGCGTTGCCATCATACGATCGGCTCCGTTTGATTGAGCCTTGATCTCACATACATCATCATAGGCTCGTCCGTTCCCCATTACCTATGAGCGGAACGTGACGTTGCCAACATATACATTATCATTCATGTCATATACTCATGCAAGGTGGTTTGTTATTGTTTGTTTATTTACATTTGCTCACATATGATTATTGCACAATTTTTCCATATATACAACAAGAAATCAATAACAAAGGTTTTTAACAAGGTTCACTCGCCAACTTTTGTTGACCCAAAATTCCCCATTTTTACACATGATACAGGTGATCCAGTTGAAGCAAGAAACATATAGGACGGCCTAGAAGAATAAATCAGTTGAGATTTTGGGTTGTTTATTTAATTTTCCTTTCCTTGTATTGTATGAATTTGGCTTGAACATTTAAGTTGTAATTTGAATTTAATATATATGAAACATTTTAGTAAACATCATGAGCTTTGGTGATAACCCAATTATGCCCCGACTCTTATTCCGCTGCGGGTCGGGGTGTGACACTCTAGAAGTCCTATTTATAGAGTAAGGCAATAATGGGATAGATTCGGTTTTCCGGTGACCAATTCCGGCGAAATTGGAAATCTCCGGCGACGTGTTTCTGAGCACTTCAACTATGATAAAGTGTGCGGTCTTGAGCGAAAGGATTCCTGGAAGGTTGAGGGGGTATTTATAGGGTAGAACAGGATGTATCGGGTCTGTATTTTGGTCAAGGTTCGTAGTCAAGATTTTCCGGCGGTTACGACTACAATTGAGGGTCAGACGTCGGTTATAACCGATGTAGACGTCGGTTATAACGTTATAGTCAAAAGGAATATGGCTAAACTCGCGGATCGCCGGATTTTCCGGTGATTGCGAGTTCAGCCGCGCTGGAAGTCCGGTTTGAATTCGGATTTCATCATAAGTATTATTTGTTTCAATATAATAACAAAGAAGTCAAGTGGCGGAGCGGTAAAGTGTTTGTTTGTTGGAACCTGCTGACCCGGGTTCGAAACCATGCAGCTCCCTTTTATTTTTCTTCACTTGATTTTTATTGTTTAATAATTATAGTTTTTAAATTCTAAAATGTTTATTAATTATGTATCGTTTAAAATTAAAATAAACAATATATACGCAACGAAAATTTATGACTGACTATTCGGTTAATAAACGAAGCGGGTTTTGAAAACCCGTTTTTTGACGGATGTTACAGTATCCCCTACTTTTAGAAATTTTGTCCCGAAATTTAAGTGGTGGTATGTTTGACTCAAAAGGAGGGTGGTTTTGACAATGACATACTCCGAAGGGGGTAAGAGTTTAAATTTTATTTGAGGCGGTAACGTTCCTAGTAAGGGTTGAATACCCTGCTACAGGAATCGTTTTTTGATGCCTAAGATAAGGAATATTGATAAACAGAGTTGATTGACTAGGTATGATCTCATGCATAAGAGTTTTGATACGTTTGGAAAGATAAGGTTATACCCTAAAACAAAACTTCTACCACTAAAACCTACATGGAACCTTTCATAACCGCTTGACAATGCCTCTGATCCTTTAGCAAGAATACTTATATATAGGAAGTACCGGCGGCGTATCCACCATATTCTTGTCAAATTTTCATTGGCTTTATCAGTAATTTATGATTAGTTCTATGTGACTCTAAAACATAAACAATCACAACAACCGAAACTTGAGTCTCCAATCTGAAGGTATACATGATTGAATGATGATAGTACCTCTCTCGTTTGTTATGATGAAGGGGTTAGTCTAGGTAAAAATGAGACACAACCCAACTTCTTTAAATGATGAGACTGAGATACGTCGTGAGGTATGATGATATGAATGTTAAATCAATGAGTATAAAACAAAACTGAAATAGTAATTCGCATTAAGATTCTTGGATAAATTTCCAATTTATAATTGAGATACGTGAAGATTGAGATAACATAAAGAAAACATAAAAACTAAGCGGTTGGAGTTGAATCTTGATTTTTGGTGAAGAAAACTAGTTGAGTGGTTCGTTTGGGCCGTCATTATCTTCAACAGGATTGGCGTTGATGTTGTAAACTCTTCCTCTTGCTGGCGGTGGAGCTGGGTTTGCTTGGTTAACTGGGTTTGCTTGAGCTTGGGCGTTTATGATGTTAACCAATCGAGGGCACGTGTTTCTAAAATGGGTAGGGTCGCCACAATTGAAACAAGCTCGAGCATATGGGAACATGGGATATTGGGGTTGTTGATATGTTTGGATCATGTTTTGAGTAGGGGTGAGGTTTGGTTTTGAGATGTGCGGTAAACCTTGCTCAAATGACCATATCGTCCACAATTCACACATAGTGACAAGGGAAGGTAGGTGGATGGTGATAAAAACAAGTGTTGCATTGAGGGTGAGGTCCAATGTAAGGTTTCTTATTTGGGTAAGTTGAGTTGGGTGCTACTTGAGTGATTGGGATAGCTTGGAGGGGTGCAACTTGTGAAGCTGGTTGATTGCGTTGGGTGACAGCGAAAATTTGCCCATCTCGTTTTCTCTTAGCAATGGGTTGAGAAGGGGATTTGGTTTGGGTGGAGTTTGAGGTTTCAGTTGATGCTTTATCCTTCTTCTTCTCCTCCTTGAAGTCTTTATTCAGTATGCGGTTCTCGGTGAGCTCTGTAGCTAACTCCATTGCTGCTTCCAAAGTTGCAGGTGTGGTACTTATTATAGGGTCTTGAATTTTTGAAGGAAGACCTCGAATGTAGTGCTCGATCAAACGGTAGAGAGGAGTGAACAAGTTGGGGACCATCTGATTCAACTCGAGAAATCTCTTGTTGTATGTGGTGTGGTCGCCCTCTTTTTGTTTCAAAGAATAGAACTCATCCTCTAATTTCTTGATTTCGCTTCTTGGACAGAAACGTCTTGTCATGATCTCTTTCAGCTCTTCCCAAGTCAAAGTCATAACATTCTCAGCACCTCGTTTGGCCTTCTCTGTATTCCACCATGTAAGTGCTATTCCAAGCAAACGACCGGTAGCATATCGCACCTTGCGATCATCGGGGCAATCGCAATTTAGAAAAGTGTTTTCCATTTCCGCAAACCAATGGAGGAGAGCGGTGACACCTTCAGTCCCTTCGTATTTTGGAGGGTCGCAGGATTTGAAATGCTTGAAGGTGCATTTAGTGGTATTTGGGGGAGGGTTGATAACATTTTGATCTTCTTGATTGATTGGGTTGACGGGATTGGTGGTAAGGGCTTGTTGAACTTGAACTACAATGTTGGGTATTACGGAAGCCATTTGTTGAGCGATTTGGGCAGCCATGCGCTCGCGGGCTTTTCCTGCTCTCATTTTCCTACGAGTGAGACTAGAAGACATCTACAAGGAATACGTATCAAGAGTATGAGTTGGACGTTTTAGGGGTCATGTGTCGTATTTAGGAATGAACATTCATCAAATAAATATAGAATAATAAATCTACTACATCCATAGGATGTCTTAGGCTTTGCTCGTAATTGGGCCTTGCATACCGCCATACTTCACCTTCGTAATCATGTGGGCCCCCATGATTACCGGGTCTTTCATATGGTTCGCATGTGTGTGCCTGGTAACGTACATTAAAACCCAGAGAAAATCGAGAAATATGTATGTAACGTATGAGATTCGGAGTGCATCCAGGTGTGGACAAGATGACAACTCAAAGTGGGGTTAGTTCGAACGACATTTGGTGTGGCATGCTTTGGCCTAATAGGTCCTTCGTACTCTCATCGTTAGTCCCCAGGTAGGCAAACTAGTCCGTTATATTGGATTTATACGAATGCCAACCTAGACAGGACGTTCCGACTACCGGTACTTGTACCCTTACAGTTACTACATGCCCGTCGTAGAACTCACTTTGATGAGATTGAAAAAAAAAACGAAAAATGCGACAAAATCTTGAATAAAGGAATATGAGGATGACTTGAATATGTGAACATTGAAATATGCATGATGAATGTATATGTAAGCATGTTATGTTTGACTATAAGTATAACTCATTAAGGATCACACAAAATGATAGTGGGAGTGTTTGCATGCATTCGTGTATGTAATAAATACGAAACAAATAAACATCATGAGTTTGCATGTAACCACATAAACAATTAAAATCTAATCAACTATAGTATAGGCTCTAAGGGTCTAATAACCTATCATATATCCCTATAGTCAAAAGCTCTGATACCAATCTGTCACACCCCGACCCGGAGCGGAAAAAGGTGATCGGGGCATGATTGGGTTTTCATCAAAGCTCATGACATTTATTATAATGTTTCATATTTATTATTACAATTTAAAGGAGATCATACAATCAAATCATACAAGTACAACATGTTCTATACATCTTTCTAGACTTCATTATTTTTCTTCTAAGGCAATTTCCTATGTGTTCCTTGCTTCATCCTGTCCACCTGTATCATGTGTAAAAATGGTTTTTGGGTCAACAAAAAGTTGGCGAGTGAATCCTATTAAAACATTTAAATGTGTTTATGGTATTGATTATAAAATAAAGTGCATAACCACATATGAGTAATTGTAGATGTAAATTTATTCACAAAACACATAATATTAAATATTGCACACACATACAACAATTGATTGTTTTGAGACACGCGTTGTTCAACTCGTCTCCCACGAGGAACTGATGGGCCTAATGAATGAGTTTTGAGGCACGCGTTGTTCAACGAACCGATGGGCCTAATGGATGAGTTTTGAGGCACGCGTGGTTCAACTCGTCTCCCACGAGGAACTGATGGGCCTAATAAATAATTTGCATACAACTTGACAATATGTAATACATCACAACAAACAATATTTACATTCTAAGTTTAGATCATATAATGGTATAGCACGAGTTTGAATAAGCGAATTAATTTAGGCGACACATGATACACCCCAAAACATGAATAAAAGGGGAATTTGTAAGAAATCACTCACAGTGGTTGCGTTTCTTGGATTGATGATGAATGCGCACGAATTTGGATTTAACCACGAGAGAAACTAACCTAAATAATAACATAATGGTTCGGTAAATAAATGGATTTTATGTGAGATTAATAATTTTAATTCATAACCTTAATAGGATTTCTAGATTTATTTTTTTGAGTTTAAGGCCATTTTCTAACTTTAAAAATATTATTTTTAAGTATTTTTAAATAATTTTCTTATTAAATAAATAAAAAAAAAATGTTGACCGTTGACTTTGACCGTTGACCGGTCTGATTGTGTTTATTATGTGCGCTGAGTGAGGTTCGAACTCGTAACCTCTCGTATGCGTGCACGCAGCTCTACCAACTGAGCTACGTGTCTAACCCGAAATAATCTCGTTTTTAATTATATATATATACAAATTAGATTAATTCATTTCTGTCTTTATTTAAAAACTTGATAATTGCCAGAACCGGTTACAGAAGCAGGATTCGAACTCGGGACCTGTGGTTTAACTTTGCACACAGTCCACCGCTGGACTGTGTGTCTAACCTGGTTAGAATATTGGTTTTTATTAAACTTAAATACTAACTGGAAGGTGTTCTGGGTCTTTCAAAAAAATTGAGATTTATCACCGGAAACCGGTTAAGTGCACGAATCGAACTCGGGACGTGTGGTTTAAAATTGCACACAGTCCACCACTGGACTGTGTGTCTAACCCGTTTAAAAATCTGTTTTAAATTAAACTTATATATTAACAGTGCTTCATCTTCTTCAGTTGATGAAACCAGAGAATCAACACGACTGTTTAATCGCAAAATTTTCATTGAATTAGTTGGTTGATCAATACTGTTAACGAAATAATTTAAACAGAAAGGATTAAAGGTGTTGTACCGAACAGTTGTGATCTCCGCTGAAGTTCCGGCGGCTGAGGTTAACTCTGGCGAAGTTTATCTTGCGACAGAGGATCTACAGGAGGTTTGAGGTGAGTGTGGGTGACTTCTGTCGAAGCTCTAGAAGTCCTATTTATAGAGTAAGGCAATAATGGGATAGATTCGGTTTTTCGGTGACCAATTCCGGCGAAATTGGAAATCTCTGGGACTGTAACATCCGTCGAAAAACGGGTTTTCAAAACCCGCTTCGTTTATTAATCGAATAATCAGTTTTAAATTTTCGTTGCTTATTTATGACTTATTTTAATTTTAAACGATACATAATTAATAAACAAATTAGAATTTATAAATTATAATTGTTAAAAAGTGAAAATAAATTAATTAAAAAGAAAAACCGGCTGCCGGGAGTCGAACCCGGGTCAGCCGGGAACCTCAAGTCTTAACTCACATCCACCAAACCACTCCGCCACTTGTGACTTTTGATGATATATTAAATCAATTAATTCAAATAACAAAAACTCGTTTTCAAATCAGTCAACCGACGCGCCCATTTCGCAGTCGCCGGTAATCCCGACGATTTCGCCATTTATTGTCGGTTTCTTGTGACTTAACGTGCATAATAACTCTTACATCGGTTATAACCGATGTCCAGCTCCGCGACATCAGTCATAACCGCCGGAGAATTATTGACCAACGAATCAAGACGGTAATCAGACCCAATTCATCGATATTCTTCCCTATAAATACACACTCTAGCCTCGATAATCTTTTCGCTCACAATCACACCAATTCTCGACGCAATTTCACTCGCCGGAATTTTTCTGCAATCACCGGACTTTCGCCGGAAAACCGAGACTCACATCATCACGGTAAATACCTCCACTCTTTCTATTCCATTCCATTGTTAGACCATTACTAACATCAATCTATCACCCAGAACCAATCCAGACGACGTTGTCGGAAATTCTGTTTTCGCCGGAAAACTTCTGAAATTTCCAGAATCACGCCGTGAGCCGGTATGATCATTTAAACCTACTAATAATCGTTGCTCAGTAGTTCAATTTCACATCTAATCCATCCAAACTGTTAATTGATCCTAACAGCCGAAGTTCACAAAACAGAGCCGACGAATCCTTGCCGGAGTTCTGTGAAAGACACTGATCGGTACATTCTTTCCCCAAACCCTCTCCGTTCATTACCTTTCAATTGCTTATAATGCTCGTTAATCGAATTGGACATGAAACAGTTGAATTATCATTATTTGTGTTCTTGAGCGAAGAAGATGAAGTTCGTTTATGTTATAAGACTAATTAAAATTAGTATTATGAACGGGTTAGACACACAGTCCAGCGGTGGACTGTGTGCAAACAAATACATACACGACGCGAGTTCGATCCCTATCACAACCTAAACCTCTGAAATAAAAATGTTTTTTTTTAAACCGAACCGGGTTAACTCACAGTAAGATGTTAAGTATAATAAAAACCGGAATATTTACCAGGTTAGACACACAGTCCAGCGGTGGACTGTGTGCCAAACTAAACCACAGGTCCCGGGTTCGAGACCTGTGGAGATCACCGGGTTGATACAAATGAATCCTTTTTAAATAAATGATTTTCGGATTAAGTTAAATAGTATATAAATATAATTAAAAACAGAAATATTTCGGGTTAGACGCGTAGCTCAGTTGGTAGAGCTGCGTGCACGCGTACGGGAGGTCATGGGTTCGAGTCTCACTCAGTGCAATAATATTCACAACCGAACCGGTCAACGGTCATGGTCAACGGTCAAAAGTCAACATTTTTTTATTATTTTTATTTATTTATTTAATTTAAAAATCAATTAAAAATACTTAAAAATAACGTTTTTAAAGTTAGAAAATAGCCTTAAACTCACAAAAATATATCCAAAAATCCTATTAAAATTGTTAATAAAATCCACTTACTTACCGTACCTTTTCGTTATTAATTAGGTTAGTTATTCCTCGTCGATCAATCCTCTAAACTCGTGCGCATTCAACATCATCCACCGAACGCACCCAATGTGAGTGAATCTCTACCAATTCCCCGTTTTAATCACATTTTGGGGGTGTATCATGTGTCGCTATTTATTTATTATTATTAAACACTTGTGCATTCATCATATTCATGATCAAATGAGTTGCCAATATATATCAAATTGTTTGTGTGGTTAATGTTTAGATTTAATATATCATGTTCAGTACGTACATTATCATAGGCCGCCGCTCCCCATTACCTATGAGCGTGAGTCGTTCCCCATTACCTATGAGCGCGAACGAGGCGTTGTCAACATACGATCGGCTCCGTTTGATTGAGCCTTGATCGCACATACATTTCATCATAGGCCGTCTGCTCCCCATTACCTATGAGCGTGAGCCGTTCCCCATTACCTATGAGCGTGAACGAGACGTTGCCAACATATACATTGTCATTCATATCATATACTCATGCAAGGTGGTTTGTGATTGTTTGTTTACATACGTTTGTTCATGTATGATTATTGCACAATTTTCCATATTAAATACAACAAGGTATCAATAACAAATGTTTTTAACAAGGTTCACTCGCCAACTTTTGTTGACCCAAAATTGCATGATTCAATTAATAGTTTAATTATGCGGAAATTACCCGAAAGTTGACAGTTGTCACAAGAGTAAAGATAGGGTGTTTGAGATAGAGAGAAATAGGGTTTATATGTGTGTGTATGGTGAATTATACTCAGAATCTCACTCTAGATAAAGAAACTCAAGAAACCCACATGTGTGGTTAGGATGTAACCACGCCATACATGCACAAGATGAAAAAAATGATAGAATAGGTATTTTGCAATGGACATGGGAGTGTGTTCAGCAAGTTCTTTTTGTTGACTAAAGAAGGTGGCTTCAGAAAACATGCATGCATCAAAATCTCATTAATGTAATGTACTAGCTTCCATCCTTTTATCCCGTTCTTTTAAGATTCATCTTTGTACCGATGAATGTACTATACAAAGCTTCTTATTATTGCCATCATGAAACTCTTCTTCTTATTTTTCAATAACAAAGTTTACCTCTCTTATCTCAACCAAATCTACCCCACCTTTCTCATTTCAACTAAATCTACCCCAAGCTTCATAAAACACTTTATGTTCCAAATTATACACCCACCACTACAAGATTTTGTTTCAGGATAAAAAGAACATCACCACCACCATCGCAGCTCAAGAAATCGAAGATGTTTTAGTATATCCAGTGGTGTTTTCAAGATCTGAACATCTGGGTTTCAGATCTGATGAGCGTCTGATCCAGTTCATGTTTCTTCACAAGATCCCGATCTAGATCCGTCATGTTTCTTTCCAACTCCACGAAGACGAGTCTTGTTTGGTTTAATTTGAAGAAAACTGCACGTGAAGATGGAAGAGGATGATGTTCATCAGATATGGTTCCTGTTAAAGTTTTGATTTTTTTTCTATGATATGAATTACACATTTTTTGTACGTTTTTTTCAGGTTTAAGCCATAAAATGTTTTATTTATGTTGTTTCTAATTATTGGGTTTTATCAATTTTGTGTAAAAATGTTGTTAACAATTCGAAACAATTTGGTTCAAGTTCTTGTTTATTAGATTTAAATTGAAGTTACTCTATTCTTAATTGTAGATTATTGTTAATAATTGTTATTTCTTGTTATAATTATGAAAATAAGTGAGTTTTGTTACATACAAATAGAGTGGATTTTTGTTACATGAAACACGGATGTGCTAGTTTACAAAAGTCAAGGGGTTTATATGAATGTATCATTTCGGTCTTAGCAATGTAACATATGTTGTGTAACATTTTTATTATGTAACACAAAGTAACTTGGTATTAGCAATGTTATCATTTTTGTGTAACATTTTTATGTAACCCAACGTAACTGGGTCTTAGCAACGTAACAATTCTTATATGTTTTGTTAGTAACATATTTAACAATTTTAAAAAGACCGAAATAATTTGATATATGTAACATCTTTTTTGTAGTGTACGTAAAAAATATGTAACATTTTTAGTACGAAGATGACTTTTGTAGCAATGTGACATAGTGTAACAGTGTGTTAGAGAGAGATAGAGATGAGAGGAAACGTGTTACACTTTGAGTCAGAAGAGAGGTAAGATATCATGTTACTGTTTGTGCCAGAAAAGAGAGATAACACGTTACATTTTTCGAAAATACCATTAATGTACTTCTTATTCGTATTTTTATTAAAAAAATGTATTAGTAGATGAATCTCAAGCATAAATTAGAGTGAAATGAATGGTGAAAATTAGTTAGTAGTTTAATAAAAGCACTATTATTGGGATATGTGTATTTAATATATGATTTTGGAGAAAAAAGTAAAAAGTTTGATTATGTGTTTTGCAAAATAGACAACTTTGTCTTTGTCGGAAAGTTGTGGGACCCAATTGATATATTGTCTAAATATTTAGGCAAAATAATTGGGGGACGATTCTATATAATTTTAAAATTTACGGACGAAAAATCGAAAATTTTACACTTCTAACTGAAACATTGGGGGGCGAATGCACCCCTCACTTTACACTAAGCTCCGCCATTGATAAGAGATCACATGTTTCTTTTGAACAAGTGTAGGTCTGTAACAATATACCTTTTTTCAAAGATCATTTTTTCTTTTTGCATTTTATCCTCCATTATTTGTACTTCATGCGATTATTTTACTAAAAGTGTTCTTACTTTTACAACAAATCAATCATAGCCATCTATCCCAACAAGTAATCAACAGTGAAGATGAGGTTTCCTAGGTTTTTTCAATTGGAGTGAGTATTTGTATATATATATATATAAACAAAATCATTTTATTTATTATTTTTTATAATTATTTATTTAGTAAAATGATCAAAATACCTCATGTACATGTAGGGTCTACATGGTTTCACAACAGACGGTTAATTCACACCTGCTAGTCGCACGCATCGAAAAATTCGGGGGGCGGGTGCCCCTCCCCTGTTACCAAGGACTATGTTGTCTAAACCGCGCCCACGCCCTGGTCGAGTGTGGCTTGGCTATCCATAAAATTCTCTCTTTTATTAGCATCAAACATGCTATTCAAACCAGTGTATTGTCATCTAGATGGAGGTTTATATGGAATTCAATGCCTTATCTCAATTTCTCAAGGGATGATTTCTCTTTGTTGCCCAAGTTCTCCAAATTTGTTACACATGTTCTCTTTGACCGCAATTATCAAACAGAAGTGTCTTCTGTCAAACTTAATCTGTATGGTGAGAAAAGCGACGTGTTTGTCAAAAAAATTATTAAGTATGCATTCTCTCACGATATCCAACAACTGAATGTTGCAAGCGTTACCGAGAATGAGGTTGAGTTCCCACTTTTTCTCTTTAGTTCTCGGTCTCTAACACATCTTAGTCTGACGATGAAAGTTTCCTCAGCTATAGCGAACCATAGCAAATATTCTTTAGCATATGTCTTTAAAGCAAAAAATGCATGGGATCTCCCTGCCTTAACAACTTTGTATCTCGACAATGCCGCGTTGATTTGTAAAGAAAATACTGATAAGTGCATTGATCTTTTCTCTAAGTGTGCAAACTTGAAGAATCTCACCTTAAGAGGTTGCTATATGGAGGGTTTCAAGGGTTTAAGTACTTGTCTTCCTAAACTTTCTAATCTTACAATTGAAATTGTTTGCGGGGGTGTGGAGGTTTTCGATATCGTTGCACCTCAACTCAAGAATCTCACCATAAGAAGTTACTTTGACCAGCACTTTTTGCTTTCTGCACCCGACCTTGTATTCTTGTTCTACCAAGGTTGTTATTGTTTGCAACTTTCTACGGATGATTTTCTTTCTTTGGAGAAGGTAGATATTTGTGTACCCAGGCCAAAAGATGCCCATCAAGTTCTACGTATGCTTCAACATCTTCACAATGTCAACTTTCTTACTCGTAACGTGGAAATTGTTGAGGTAATTTGGTAATGTTTATCTTGTGCGTCTTACAATGATTTTCAATCTAAGAAATATTTTCATAATTCTGAAAAAAAAAAGAACAAATTAAAACCAAACAACGTTAATGTATATCTTTTTTTTTGTGTCAAGATAGGAATATTTCATTTAATCACATTGTTTTTTCATGTTGGTCTTGTGTGACAAATGGTATAATGGTTTTCTAGTTAAGTCGGTTTGAATTATATGCTTGCAAAATAGTGAAGATACACAAGCGTTTTAACAGAAATTGGGATCCTGTAACAATCATATGGTCAAACTAGATTAGATGCATGCGTTGATAATATGAAAAGCCGTTGGTCATCGGTTATTTCTCCTTCCTAAACACAAGTTAGCCAAACACCGTATTAAAGATAAAAAAATGCTCTAAAAAGACACGGTGCATTTTTTTATTAATTATGTACTCATCATTATGATGATTGCATCAACTATCTTTTTCATTTATTTAATTTTTTTGATATATACTTATTTGCAGCTTCTTTCTTCATCTGTGGAACTAATAACACATCAACCTTCTCCGTTTGCTAACTTAAAGAGTTTAAAGATTCAACCAGACATAGAATTTTCGGACCTGGGAGAACATGAGAGAGTAGAGATGTCTTCAGAAATCAGAAGCTACCTGCTAGATGCTTCTCCCGATGCCACCTTGATATCAGTTTCACGTGAGGTATATATATGTTTTTACATTATCGACTATATTCTTATTTGCCGAAATGGCAGCGACTATACATACGTAGGAATAGTGGTCTCTGCACTATAAAAATTTTAAGTAGTATTATGATTTCTCTTTACTTTGTCAATATCCATGTAAACATTGCAGGATGTTAGAGCTGTTAAGAACACCAAGTTAGCCCAAAACCGTATTACAGAGTTAAGCGCGTTGCTAGAGCAGGAGAAAGCTAGTACAGAGACCAAAATGGCAAATATGCATGAACAAGGGAAGGCACATGCTGACGTTGATATGAGTTGGAAAGATTTGAGCGTGCAGATTCAGGAAGGGGAAAAAAAGGCTTCCAACATCATTTCAAAGTTGAAAGAGATTAACAGAATACTGACAGAGTTGCCTGCATCAAACCGGGATACCATTCAACCATCTTTTTCTACTTTGTGTGCAGAGGCTGACATTGTCAAATAAAATAACGGGGTTTATAAAAATGGTTTGTGATGAGAATCAAAGATGTTTAAGCATCTGCTTTGATGAACTTACTGCGGCGTCGCAGCTTTTTTCTTAGTAAATTGTAAGTTCTTGATTTATCTTTTACTCGCAAGTAATGACTGTAATCTAAAGGCAAACATTTGGTGCCATATTGCTCTTTTGTTTGGATATGTTTGTCTGCTGCTATTATGCGTAAGTAAGATTCTGAAGTGATTTTGGTTGTATTCGGAGTTATGGTTAGTGTCGGGCCAACTTGGGACTGTTTCCACTACCTGAACTCTTGACCTTACGGTTGGCATTAGCGACTTCCTATTCGTGTTGGCTTCTTCATCTAATTAGTGGAGAGTTTGTTTATAAATTATATCTATAATTTTTGAGTTCTTGTTTGCATGTTGTTCTTTTCAAGTGAGAATTTGTTCAAGCAATTGAAAGTGTCATCAAACCTTTCTATTGTTATTGATCAGTGTCAATGTTTTTTTTTATTGATTTGCTTTATGAATTTTGACACATTATGAAACTCGTGTTACCTTTGTAATTATTTCCCATAGCAACATAAAACACATCAAGTATTTCGTCATGATGAAGATGGGTCAAACGTTCAATATGCGAAAAATTAAAATGAAACTATATTCAAGGTGAGTGCACAGTTTTATTTGTGACTACAAGGTGTGGCGTGCCGGAATGGCATGGTGGGGGGAGTGCGTGGAGGTGGGAAGACCGGTGGCAGGGTGGGGTGATGGATGTGACACGTTAAAAATGTAATTAAAATTTTAATTTCTACGATTTTTGCGAACCATAACACATAAAAAAAAGAGAACTCACATGTCATAAATCCGTGAATCAAATGCACGTACTTTGACGTTTTGAAAAAAAAAATATATCTTTCTGAAAAAAAAATCCTGTACCAGAAAATAACAATGAGAACCCACCCGTTTTACAACATCTCAAGTTGGATCGAACTAACACTTCAAGAAACAAAGCTACCTTGATAATTACTCCATTATCCCAAAACAAATTCAGCAATCTATTCAAACATTTGATGGAGCCAGACTCAAGCTTGCTATGGTTGAGCTTTTTTTCGTGTGAGAATTTCGTTACTGATAACTCACCGGACCCCACAAATATCTTTCAAATCAATGCAATTAGGTAAAAGTGTAAAACGTTGCTTAAGCTTGCACGGGTTTAAGGCATAAAATTATTGTAACTGTGTTTGAGCTTTGGCTAAATGACTAGCTAGAAGTCGATTTGAAGTGGCTGCATTAGATTTTTTTTTTCTTTCACAAAATGATAATGGCATTCATGCTTGCTTAAATTCTAGAATTCCATTATTTTACAAAAAAAAAAAGTAAATTAAAACCCTAAATTCAATCATACAACCTTAGAATTTTAAACACAATACAAACCATATCTAATGATTTACGACAATTGAAGTAGTAAAATTCGGTTGAAATTAAATCAAGCCGTAATTCGGGTTGGGAAAGAATACATTTTAATTAGTTGGGAATTATTTGTTTAGAAAAACCTTTATTAGCTAAAACGAATCAAACCGTCTAAATCAAAACAAATCAGTTGATTCACTCAACTTGAGATTTATACGGTATGATTCATGGTTTACAGTTTGGAGAAAAGGCTTAACGGTTGAAAACTACTTTAATTCAAAATACATCATATATAGCTAAATTCAACCAAATTGTCTAAACTGAATCAAAGCGACCGGTTTAGCCAATTTAAGATTTATACGGTGTGATTCATGGTTAACAGTTTAAAATACCATGATAAAGGTTTGACTAGCATTTTAAAACTTGAAACATGTAAACCAAACCAGTTTATGAACCGCCTTTATCAGTTAAAAAAATGGTACTATTTAGCGATTTTGAAAAAGAAGTTAACCGATTCAAACAACCCAAACCGCCAAATCAAACCAATTGACCCAGTTCAACCGGTCGTATATGTCAACAAAACTATGTTTTGCGGGCCCACATCACACAAGTTTCAATCCTAAACCTCTTTCTTTTACTTTGGTTTAAAGAGCCAAAAACTGGCATGTAGTTTTGCCGGGCTTTGCCCTTTATCCAAAAAAGAAAAAAAAACCAGCATGAGCAGTTCAAACATTCATAATCTGACCAAAATAAAGAAAACAAAACATGCCTTTGATGTCACTACAAGCTTTGACTGCAATATACATCAAAACAACAAGCATGTTTTAATGCTAGCCTTGGACTGGCTTCTTCTTAACAACACCCTCGAGAACACCGTTATCCAGCTTACACTTCAAGGTTGACGGGTCAACGTTTGCAGGCAGATGAAAGCGAACCTCAAAGTCGCCAGGTGGACAAAGATATTGTGTGTACATATCGAACGTCATGTTGTGGGACTCTTTCTGCCCGGTGTTTGTCACGCCTTGGATATAGATATCTCCATCCGGTCGAATCTCACATTTAAACTCTGCAGATTTAATAATGTAAATTAGGGACGTTCGTTATTCAAATTGCACTTAAAAACCCCGAAATTCGAACTGAACCGAATTCGAATAACAAATTCGAATTTGGGTTATTCGGATCGGGTCCTTTCCAAACCAAATTCGAATTTGGGTTATTCGGATCAGGTCCTTTCCAAACCAATTTCGAATTTGGAAATCTCGAATGGAACCAAGCTGAATTCGAATAATATACCTTTTTTAGAACTTTTTTACTTTTTGTAATAATAAATTAGTTTTGTGTAATTATTTTGGCCAATTCAGTTTATTCAAATGAACACGAATTTGAATAAGCTTATTCAAATCGGTTTTTTGAATGTTATTTGAACTCAGTTTTCAAATTTGAATAGCCCGAACAAACCAAAAAGGCAAAAACCAACCCGATGAACTAAACGAAAACAATAATCAGCGTAATTTAGAAAGTTAAAAAAATTAAACACATATAACTTAAAATTTAATATAATAGCATATTTACCCAACAAAAATCATAATATCAGACATATCCATTTTAAAAATATAAAAAATTTAAGTACTTCGAACGAATATATCAATGTTATATCCGATACTAACTTTTTTACTCAGGTTAATATGATATTATATGCAAGATTTCAAGGATGTATATGAAATGAAAGTGCCCCTATAAAACATTCACCTGATAAAAATACTGTTATAACATATAATCGTGACTCGTGATATCTTGTTCCATATTGACACACTTAGAAATGTCAACCCGTTGTAAGGGCGGTGTTTGGATTCCACATATTTAGGGCTGTAATCGAGCCAGGCTGGGCTCGAGCTCAAACTTGTTTTTTCGAGCTGAAAAGTCGAGATCGAGCTCGTAAAAGCTTCTAGCCTAATTGAGTCGGTTCGTTGATTTTTTTTAAATCTTTTTGTTAAATTTTGATACAAATATTGATAATAAAAAACAAAAATAAAAGAATTAACAAACATTTCTAAGATACACACACACACACACAAGCCATCGAACCGAGCACTCCTGACTCGAGCTCTCTTGATTACAAAACGAGCTTGGCTAGGTTCGACTAAAAAACAAAACGAGCTTTTTTCAAGCGAACCTTGAGCCGCGAGCTTTTTGAACACCTCTACTCATAATGTGGGGTTTGGCAAAAACTGATTCTGATGTTCTAATCATTTAGGGTCAAAATAATTTATTTAACATCCGTGGGTTTGAAAAACTTACTTTCATCCTCGCTGACACCTGGAAGTGCAAAGCGAAACAGAAAACCATCATTGGATTCAGAAAGGTTATATGACCCCATAATCGGTACCATTAACCCATTTGCAGCACTCCCAGTAACCATTACCCCACGCTTGGTGACTGCCATGATGGCATCCCTTTCTTTTTCATTGGGTGGTTCAGGCAGATAAACCATCATGGGCTGATCATATACCACCAAGTCATCAGAGTCTTCAAGAGGCGGGCCCGTGTACGGGACGCAGTTGAGAGGAGCTACAGCAATTGGAACTTGATCGGCCCAATTCGATTGAGAACTGAAATTCAAAAGGCGTAGTCGATGAACATTTGTAACAAAAAACATACTATTAACATGAGAAAGGCTATAGAGTCATGAAGTTTTGGATGTGGAAAAGGGTAGAAAGCTCATGAATTTGCTGTTCATTTCTTTTGCATTTAAAAACCTAAAATATTAAAAAAGAATAAACAATTGAAGCTCCTATATTGACATATTGTACACACACACACACACACACACACACATATATATATATATATATGCAATTGTATCAAACAAGATTTGTAATTATATGCCTCTATATATTATACAATTTATTGTTTTGAATTGTATTGTATTCTACAGATCTCAATAACCCTATACGCAATATCCACATGTTATCATCCTCGAATCCATTTCATCATACGATTCCAACTACATTTAAGATTCTACTTGAACACTAAATCCTAGACATTGTGATCCAAACATGGTTTAAAAAGGCGTTTTGAGGGGCACCTCGGCTGAGGAGGTGAAAAACAGCGTAAGAGGCTGAGCCTCATGGGAGTAAACTGAAACGTAAGTCTCACCCGGTCCGAGGTTTTCCGAGATGGTGAGGCTTAGGAGTTGAGCCTCATCAGACCTTGTGAAACTTGCCGAGTTTTTTATTTTTCTGGAGTTATTTTTGACCCGTTGGTGGGCCAACCCAATGCATGGGCTTTAAAAACAACATTGTTTGAGTCCAACGCCGTGGACTTAATTGATACGAATTCAGAAATGAAACCCTAATCAGTCAATGAACACAGTCACCATTCGATTACGAATAAACAATAGTAACAATGGAAGAAATCAGGAAGCTATTGAATATTGATAAAGAAGATGAGGAAGACATACAGAGCATGAGGTGAGGTGAGGTGAGGAGAGAAAGAAAGGGAAACGATATTCTAAAAATACGCATAACTATCTCTCTCTCACATGCTCTCATTATATCATGCATTCCTGATGATCTATGGCCCAAAGAGAAACTTGGAGCCTACATGGTTGCGTAGGCTCTGTAGGACGATCCACACATGTTTCAAATGCTCCTCCCATGATGCAATATAAACCAAAATATCGTCAAAGGCACTAACACGAATTTTCGCAAGAAAGGACGGAACACATCATTTTACTAGTCGTTGAAACGGGAGGGGGACATCATCTGTGATGAGGCTAAGCCAAATGTTATGACCATCTTTAATGCAAATTTGATGATAACCGTTGGGAAGATCAAACTTGGAGCCATATAATACATCAAACACTTCATCGATAGATTGGATAAGAAAGCGATCCTGGACCGAGCGGGGAATGAGGGCACGTTATGCACTGGAAGCAACGAACTAATAACACGAGGCAAAAGCATTGTGGGATTAGAGACAACCTCAAAACAACTATTGTTGCATCTTCACAAAGATGCCCTTAGGCTCCTCTACTTCACTTTCACAAAAACAGAACCATTTAACGAGGGCCATTGTGAATGTCGGCCACTTTTTTTTAATTGAAAACGGTGATGTGTCCAACTGAACCATTCAGTCCATTCCGCCGCATCATCAAACAAAAAAGAAGCAATTCTCAAACGATTGGGTTCAGAAATTGCATAAAATTCGTAATACATGTGCTTTCCAGATTATCACTAGAAAATCGGGCAAGGTGCACTAGGGCAAGCTTATGTGTCCTAAAGTAATAGAGCCAACTTTGCACATGAGCGATGAAAGCACCAATGAAATGGATCTATTGATTGATCATGAAATTATTGATTGATTGACTAAGAAACTAAAAATGGGAGAAATCGGGAAGTTATTGAATACTCGTGAAAAAGAAGAGGAAACAAATATAGAGCATGATCTGAAAAAGAAAAGAAAATAATATACTAATAATAAGCTAATTTACTCTCTCACACAAGCTTGATCTATTACCCTTTTGTGGATGTGGCATTGACCACATACTCTTTCCAATGCGCGGTGTTTTCCTCACGCGCGTGCTCTTCCTGAGCTCTGTCTCGTCGACTGCATTCGTTTGCTTTTGATCCATAATCTATTCCTTAAAGCCCACTGTTTCTGGCTCGTTCACAACAACGTGTCACGCATATACATAAATACATATAGAAAGAGAGAAATAAGCGAATTGAAGAACATGGATAGAGGCAATTGCTCAACACCTAAAAAGTATGATAAAGAAACGAATGAACATTGAAAGGAAATAATGAGTAAAAATTACCTCTTTTGAAAGACCCGAGATGTTAAAAACGAAACTTACAAAGCCGCAATGAAGATGTAGAAAACTAACGAAATGGGGCGGCCTTTATATAAGATTGAGAAAAGACCCTACCTTTTGTTGCAAAGCGATGTGGGACGTGTAGCATTTCTATCAATTAAACTAAATATGAAAAAGATACATTTACCCCTAAGAGTCCAATTTGGATACTTCGTAATTCTGTATCATAAATACCTTAACGAATGATAAATCTTCAAGAACAATCTAATCCCGATATCTACCATCAACAATTTGGATAACAAAATGATAAATTCAACTTAGACATGAACTAATAGCACACATCAACTTTTAACAAAAGTACATTTAGAAAGTCATAAATCAACACCATTTCATCTTAATAAACTCTTTATGGAACTCTTCACCAATTGAACTGCTACAAAAATAGTCTTTTTAATTATTTAATGAATGTTTAGCATTAGAATATAAGACAGAATAGGTACATAGAAGATAAAAGTAGCCTAAGGAAGTAGGGCCCGATCAAGAAAATGCCATATTGATATACATGTTGAAAGAATTCTCTTTTTTATTTAAAATTAAGCAAAGATTTTCTATGGGCATGTTTGGCTAAGCTTTTTGAAACAACTTATTGACTTATTCGCTTTTTCGAAAAGTCATAAGCTCCAAAATGTGTTTGGCAATGAGGGTGTATGTGAGGGGAAAAGTGACTTTTCCAAAAAGTCATAAGTCACTCTTGATAAGCTAAGCCAAACATGCCCTATAATATACATAAGAAATGGATTCATTTGAATCCTGTATTATGCTTACAAGATTGAACCAGATGACTAAAGTGAACTGAACAAATCTACAGAAGTTAACCATTTGATCAATGGTTTGCTGCAAAAAGACAGTATGGATTGATTATAGTTATGGTTGTAGAAATCGCTAGTTGCTAGTCGGCCGGTGGGATGAGGACTAGGGATTAATTGGGATTAGCGGGGGATTAATCGGTGATTAATCGGGGCCTAGTCGGGATTTTTACAACCTTGATTATAATACAAAAAGAAGTAAAAGTAAACGATTATTCTGCATGAAAGGTAATGAATTAGGCAACTAAAACATGGTAGAGAGCATGTTATGTTCGATTTAGGGAAGTCAAAGATAGTCAACGGAATGGGTATAAAAAGTGAAAACATAGTTTTATTGTTGCTAAGAGAATAAGTCAATGGCTTGAATGTGAAAAGTCAACAATATGGTCAATTGCAGGATGGTACTGATGAGAGAAAATGGATAGTACATTGTTGTTGTTGTAAGATGTTGGGGTTAATAAACGTCAAAGGCCAGATATAGATGCAAATGAAAGTCAAAAGTCAAAACATGAGTCAGTTGGAATTTAAGGGTTGGGAAAAGGCCTAACTTTTGGTTGCTAAGCGATGTGGGACGGGTAGTATTGCTATCAATCAAACTAAATATATACATTTATTCCTAAATTTCCAATTCGATTACTTTGTAATTTCGTATCATAGAAAACTTCGCCTAATCCTGATATCAACCATCAACAATTTTGATACCAAAATGATAAATTTAACTCGTGAACTTATAGCAAGCATCAAGTTTTAACGAAATGCATTTAGAAAGTCATAAATCAACATAGAATCATCTTAAGAAACTTTATAAAACTCTCCACCAATTGCAATGCTACTAAAATAGTCTTTGTAAATTTAATTGAACGTTTTAGTCATAGAATAAGTAACTTCTCTATCCAATCCCTACACCCAAATAGAGACTACATTGAAAACAAAAGTAGCTTAGGGAGTCGGGCACAATCAAAAAAATGCCACATTTATATACATGGTGAAAGAAAATCTCTTTTTTAGTTAATGACGGATTTTATATGCTATATATAAAAATCGGATTCATTTAAAGAACCCATATAGTTATGCAGCAATCCACACGAAGAACAATAAAAATTCAGTACTTTCTAAAAAAGGATTCTTAATATATTTGGGATATTGGCCTCTAATAATCCGTACTAGACGTCATTGGCCATTAGCGGTCCCACCTTTTTCTATTCCTCCTAACAGTCCCACATTTCAACTAGTTTTCCTCCAACGGTCCTCTGTTAAAAAAACTTAACCCGTTAAGTTTTTTTCGAATTACAAACTGACGTTTTAAGGCTTTTGATTAGAACGAGGATACGAGTCGAATGCTATAAAACTTGCCTTGAAATTGTGCTCCAAACGACGAAAACGGTGCTTCAATTCGGGTGTTTAAACTTACAATTAACAAAAATCAAGTCGTTTGGACCACCGTTTCAAGGTAAATTTTACATCAATAGACTTGTATCCTCGTTCTGATCAAAAGCCCTGAAACCTCAGTTTGTAATTCGAAATAAAACTTAACAGAGTTAAGTCTTTTTAACTGAGGACCGGTGGAGGAAAAATAGTTGACAGGTGGGGCTGTCAGGGGGATTAAAAAAAGGTGGGACTGCCAATCGCCAATGACGTCTAGTAGAGATTATTAGAGGCCAATATCCCAATATATTATAGGTATGTCTCAAGAAGAGAATACTTCAACAAGTGTTGCATTACACAAATAAACAGGCAGGTTATTTCATCTACATGATTTCTCAAACATATAAATTCCTAATATATCACCAGATTTAAAGTTTTAAACAACTTTTCAATGATTAATGCAAGCAACTTTAACTTCAGCTATATATCTGGTAAAAGAAAATAAAAGGCTGATTATTAAAATAAGAAACAAGAACAAAACGTTACAATATGGCATACCAATTACGAAAAGCTGGAGTTCCTTATTAGAACCATCTTATAAATAAACTTAAAACAAATTAAAAGCAAACAATTATTTTTAAAATCAGGGGAATGAACACATTTAGCCGTGTAGGTATAGATAAATGACTAGTTGTCATACAAACGAATTGAGAAACCTTCATTAAATGTCCAATTAAAAATCACAGTGTAAAAAAATAAGAAACACCCCCCAACATTGCTTAGATTGTCTAACTATTTTTATCGGTTTTCCCGCCTTTTGACGTTTTGTAAAACGTTCACGCCGTATACATGGAACTCACAAAACGAATATTTCCTTAAACGAAAAAAAAAAACTGAACCTCAAGGTGCTAGTGGGCCATTTTGCAAGGAAATAGAGCAACTATAATTTTACCTATATAAAAACTGCTAAAAGTAGGGATAGGTGGTTGATTATCAAAATAAGAAACAAGAGCGAAACTTTAAAACTAAACCTATAGCATACCAATTAAGAAAAGCTTGATTTCCTCATCAAATCCTTTTAAAGAAGTATAAAAAAAATAAGAAAAGCCGAAGTGTCTCATTGAATTCTTTTCTTAAAATAAATAAAACAAATTGAAGCGGACAATTATCTTTTAAGAAGCAGGTGTATGAGCACGTGTAGGTATAGATAAATCATTTGTTGTCATATAAACAAAATGAGATTTGAGAAGCCTTCATTAAATGCAATTAAGAATCACATTAAAAAATAAGAAACACCCTGCAACATTGCTTAGATCGTCTAACTATTCCTATCAGATTCTGCACTCCGACATTTGGTAACACGTTCCCATCAAACATACAAATGGGACTCACGAAACAAATATTTTAAATTAAAAATATCCGACCGAACCTCAAGGCTTTAAGGGGACACTTTGAAAATGTATTAAAGTAGTAACGCACCACCAACTGTTCTCAGTTACCTCTTTATTTGAAACTTTTCATTAAGTTGAAGTAGTAAAAACAAAACTATCTTTTATATCTTACATTCTTACTTGATATTCCTACTAATATTTAGACCAAAACTAAAGATCTCCATACCAAAAAAAGACAGAAAAGCGGACCACATTCCCCATACAATCCTGACCTCTTTTCCGTCTTCGACCTAAATAGTATCAATGGACTCTACTACCCTACAACCTTTGTAAATCCAAAATCTCTTTAAAGAAACTACTACCCTACCGTATGATGTATCAGTTTGTTCGCCATTTAAAATATTGCATAGTTTAGAAAAATGGTATTATTAATAATAAATAAGTTTGTTGAGCCACGGGTCTAATCGTGAGCATCCTCTCTATCTCATGGGATAAAGATAAGGTTTGCCCTCGTCTCCAGTCTCAAGTGGGACACTACCGGATATGTTTGTTTGTTTGTTATAGTTTAGACAAAAAAAACTACACACAAAAAAAAAACATCTCCACCAAATACAAAAATAGGACAAAAAGCCCCCAATTTTTTTTTTCATTTTCACTTTGATTTCAAAGATGAAAGACTTTGATACTGTACAATAAAGTTTAACAAACCTTGCTTATTCAAACTTTGCCAAAAAAGGTTTTTTTCATACTATAAGTAACACAAACATTCAAACAACACAAATCCCATATGAAATCAACAAGCTTTTTGACACACTCAGAAACCATAAGCTTGTTACAGATAATCTACAAAACAATCGACACATAATCTTGAAAAAAAAAATCAAAACCCTACACATTATCAAAAGTAATAGTCGAACAAAGTAAAAAAAAATCCGATTTTTATTCCAAATAGAATAAACAGAATAAGGTCAAGAATCGATTAACCAGATGTGGTTACAAAACAAACAACATCAAGAAACGAGACGATAAACCGATTCGATACCAGAACAAGAACATGGGTCTTACATAAATCGAATAGAAAGATAAACATGAATCTTAAACGGTGGTCGGAGGAGTATACATACCCGTTAGGGGCGGCCATGGTTGAGTGAGGTGTAAAGATGATACGACGTCGGATGGTGAAGAAGGGCCTTGAGGGTTTGACTATATATAGAGAGATGAAAGTGATGGAGTGGTGTGAATGTGTAGATATGTAGTAATCAGCAGCAGCAGTCATGAGAAAGTGATGAATCATCATGACATGAGTTGCTTTGTGTTTTTTGCTAGGGTTCATCATCAACATAAAATCGAATTAACAATTTTTTTTTATAATTTTAGCAGTTTCTCCACCTGGGGGATGTGGTGAGAAAATGATAACTTAAGGGTGACTTTTAATATGTACATGATCAATGGTTATTGGGTTCTCGTCAAGGATGGTTACCCGTCAGTCCAGCCTTGGCAAACGCGATGTTTTATTGGGTCCCGGTTGCCGCTCTGACTGATCTTCGTCCGGAAACCATACTGTCCTCACACGAGAACCTCGCTTGGGTAACAACTGGGTAAAACTGGGTGAGAAAATGATGTGAAAGTGGTTATACTTGATTATTTTTCTTGTATTATATTGATTATAATTAGAAGAAAAATGTGAGTTACATCTTAAAATATTAGGGCGCCAGTAACGAATAACTCGATCACGTATTCTTGTGTGACTTGATCGTGTGTATTTTTTCTGGTCGTATAACGTAAAACTTTAAGTCTTCAAGTCTATATCCATAACATTGTAATTAAGTTAGATGCGTTAATGCCTAAAATGGATAGTATCGTAATGCACCGTTGACGGTTCAACGTAGGAGCATAGAGCAGAAGTGGGAGATTGGGAGGTGATCCACGTCAGCAAGGGAAAGCGGGAGGTAGTTGCCATAGGAGCCAAATAATTATGAAGGGTGGGAGGGATCCGTAATGCGGGAACACTATATCCCTCAATGGGAACTGCCCCAAATGTTTTTATATACATATTGTGCACACTACTATTAGTAGAAAACTTTGTTAGCTTAGTTACCATTTGTTAGCCTAGTTACCACAAAACTAATGAATAAATTTATTAAGTTGTTATAAAGAGTTAAATTCTCATTTTGGGTGAACACTAGCTGTAGTAAGTGTAATATTCTTAAACTATATAATTTTATGTGTTGAGCGCTAAGGACAAGTGCCATTTAATGTCATGCAATCGACGAATGTCCCTCAACGTCTCACTTCATGTAATTTGTCAAATCTTATTTTAAAAATATTTATAATTTTTAATTTAATTTGTGTTATTATCCATCTACTAATTTGCACCGAATTTTAAAACTATGTGTGCACCCATAATTACTCAATTCTTCGCATAGTCTGCATAGCTTATCTTGTTATGTGGGGGGAAACAAGTAGGTTCAAAGAAAACACGTTAATCGAATAAGCTTAACAACGACACCAGTAACACAACAATTCAAGCAACACGAGTTTTGCAATAATATGGGTAACACTACAAGTAACACAAGTTTCGGAATAGCTTAGGTAACACTACACATAACACATGAGTTTTGGAATAACTTGGTGTCACACCCCAACCGATGGCGGAAACATCGAAGTGGGACGAAAGAGATTGTCCATTGCTCATAATGCTAATTGCGACAATATTTAATTTAAATCGGATTTCATTTCAAGAACAAATTGTCATTACAATACAAGGAAAAATTCAAATACAACAATAACCAAGGCAAAATTTGATACAAAATTAATAAACCTAAACGTCTATGTGTGTATCTAGTCATCAACACTACTCCAATTTCATGGCATCATCTTCATCAACCTGTAACATGTTTTAAAATATAGTTCAATGCAAAAGAAAAGTCGAGTACACAAGTTTGGTGATACATAGCATAAGTATAAAAGTATAACTCGAATCCACATGTTAATCGTTATGTAAGGTAAATGCTAATGATGCAATACTAGATCAAACCCTGAGTTTCCACAAGTATAATGAGCTTCCCTCGTCACGAAGGCAACGAGACTAAAAAGTATGAATAAGCTTAACATAACCCCGACGGGTGGTGTGCTACTCCTATATCGCTATATATGTCAAGTTGGGCTAGCTAAGTTAATGATTAAGCATGTATGAATCTAGCATGTATCTAAGCATAAGAAGTATCATGTATTAACGGATTGAGCATGTAAAATATAAGTTGTGATTTGTGTATTTTGATAGGTAAACATGTTACAACCCAAAAAGTGAGAAAGCGGTAAATGGGTCAAGTGTACTCACGGTTTTGCTTAAAGTGTTCCACTTAGAGAAATCCGTGAGCTTGTTTGTAGGTTAGGGTTTGGCACCTTGTCCTTCTACAAAAGAACATAGGTATGAGTAATGAATGTTAACGAAAGATTCGAATTATCGAGCATGATTACGGAATAAAGAATAATAAAAGGATATAAAAATAGTCACTAAGGTGTAGCGCTCGTTTTTGACACTATGATAACCCGTACTAGTTTGATGTGATTTCATAGGTTCGGGACCTATTAGAATCGTAACGAGGAACTACACACTTTAGTGATAAAACTTATTAACTTGATAGGTGATTATGTAGTCATTATCAAGGGTTCGGTTTCTAGGATTATATTATAGTCCATAGTTATATATATAGATAATATTAAACTAACTAACAATAATATCATATAAGTCATGGAGGAGGTAGAACCATCCATTTAGGAACCTCGTACGAGTTCACCACTACACAAGTTGTCATAGACAACAAGGAGGTCAAGAACAATAGGAATAACAAGAATGTAAATGCTGTCACTATACCAAGTACCAAGTAATTCTCAACCCGGTGAGCACGCGTCGACACACGTCAAAGGCTAGACGGGGTTGTGTTACGTTCCAACTAGCAAACTAGCTTGGGATAATGATGAGAAATCATCAAGTGATGTGTGGACTTAGAGTTAGGATAGCCCAAACTAACCAAGGTAGTCACACAAGAACAAGTTCAAGACTTGCATCACTTGTAAGCTTAAAGCTCTATGAAAACAGAAAGTTTGGAGTGTCGAAACACTCCTATTTCCATGTATAACAACCTAGGTTAGTCTCCTTAATCACAAAGTTGATTAGAAGCTCAAGAACACTAGGATGAATGAAGAAAACATGAGTTTGAACAAGTTTTGAAAGTGTTTTGAACATAACAGAAAGTTTTGGAGTCCTTTAGGTGCATTTCTAGGTCTGGATTCTCCATGGAGAATCCGTGGATTCAAACCTAAGGATTGTCCAAGCATTTAGAAAGAAGAATCAAGTGTTTTCATCAAGATTTGAGCAAGTTATGCTCACTTTAGTATGAAGGTATGAATCTGCCGAACTTGGAGATTTGCAACTGATTTGGGGAGTTTTAGAGAGATTTGAGAGTTGTGAAAGTGGCAAAATGCTTGGATTAGAGGTGAGATTTATAGGGGAGAGTTAGGAAGTGGTTGGAGGTGTTTTAATGGAGTTTAGAGGTGATTGGAGGAGGTTGGGAGTGTGGGGTCCGTGCCAAAACGCGAGCCAAAAAACATTATGCCCGCCCAGCACCCCTTGCGGACCTTGTCCGGGTAGAAAATTGGGTTTTTTGTTGTTTTGTTGCTTGGTGACGGGTTTAGGTGCATTTTTAAGATGTTTTATGTACAAGTGAGGGGTTTTAAGTATAAAAGATATGTTAATATGTATATGCATGTATAAAACGAACGAGATCGAGTATAAACATCATGTGTATTGTATGTGTGAAGTATAATTGTCACGTATTTGCAAGTATGTCACGTTTTCGAGTATGAGCATCATATATATGTACGTATGAGTATGTATGACAAGTATAGAGATAAAATGCATATTCCATTATGATTCAAGTCTCGATTACAAAGGTTACAACGAAAATACGAATATGAGATACAATGGTTTCCGAAAAGAGAAATACAAACGACACTTTCTAAATATAGAAAGTATAGAAACACGAGGCGTTACAGTCTCCCATCCTTTAGGAAATTTCGTCCCGAAATTTAGGAAGATGCAACGAAGAGATGCAGATACTTAATCTTCATATCACTTTCGAGTCCCCAAGTAAATTCAGCGCCACGTTTTCCTTCCCATTGAACCTTGTCGATAGGGATTCGACTACGCCTTAGTTGCTTGATTCCTCGGTCCATGATTTCGACGGTTTTTCCACAAAATGCAATGTTTCATTGATTTGAAGATCTGCGAGTGGTACTCGAAGCCCTTCTTCAGCTAGGCATTTCTTGAGGTTCGAAATGTGAAAGACTGGGTGGACGTTGTTGAGCTCTTGAGGTAAGTCCAGTCGATATGCTACCTTGCCAATCCTTTCGAGAATCTTGAAAGGACCTACGTAGCGAGGAACGAGTTTGCCTTTCTTACCAAAACGAACAACACCCTTCCAAGGGGATACCTTGAGAAGTACTTGATCACCAACATTAAATTCCAAAGGTTGGCGTCTCTTGTCTGCGTAAATCTTTTGACGACTTCGAGCTTTAAGGAGGTTATCACAGATTTGTAGGATCTGGTCTGTCGTCTCTTGTATTAATTCGGGACCAGTGATCTGAACATCTCCAATCTCGTGCCAAAAATAGGCGAACGACACTTACGACCATACAATGCTTCAAAAGGAGCCATTTGAATACTGGCATGATAATTATTATTGTACGAGAATTCTACCGAAGGTAACTGCGAATCCCAATTGCCGCCAAAATCGATTACGCAAGAACGAAGCATATCTTCCAAAGTTTGGATTGTACGCTCGGTTTGACCATCAGACTGAGGATGAAAAGCGGTGCTAAGGTTAAGATGAGTGCCAAGGGCGGATTGAAACGTTTGCCAAAGGCGACAGGTGAAATGAGCGTCGCGATCAGAGATAATATCGAGAAGAGTACCATGACGACTGATGATTTCCTCTGTGTAGATACGAGCCAATTTCTCGACTTTGTAATCTTCACGAATGGCAGGGAAATGAGCGGATTTGGTCAATCGGTCAATGATAACCCAGATGTTGTCATGACTAGACGAAGTACGAGGCAATTTGGTGATAAAATCCATGGCAATGCTCTCCCATTTCCAGACAGGGACTTCTGGTTGTTCGAGCAAACCAGAGGGGCGTTGATGTTCGGCCTTGACTTTGGAACACGTGAGACACTTCGAGACGTAGAGAGCGATATCTTTTTTAGCACCGGGATGAATGGAGTATCGGGATTTGTGGTACATTGTCCATCAAGGTGTTTCGAAGGTTGCGACAATAGGGAATCCAAATGCGATCATGGTAGTAAAGGATACCATCGGGCTTAGCTTCGAGTGGGTTTTCGACTCCATAATTCAGCTCGTTATCGAGGTTACCCTCATTAATGACGGCAAATTGTGCTTGGCGAATTAACTCGTGAAGTTTTCCCACGATTTGGTAGCAACAAATACTCTTAACATGAGTCTTACGACTGAGTGCGTCGGCCGCAACATTCGCCTTACCAGGGTGGTAGCGAATGTCACAGTCGTAGTCGTTTAACAATTCTACCCAACGACGTTGACGCATGTTGAGTTCCTTTTGATCAAAGATATGTTGGAGGCTCTTATGGTCGATGAAGACCATACACTTTGTACCACAAAGGTAGTGTCGCTAAATCTTTAATGCAAAAACAACTGCACCAAGTTCAAGGTCGTGCGAGTATAGTTTTTCTCATGAATTTTGAGTTGTCTCGACGCGTAAGCGATAACCTTGTCTCGTTGCATAAGAACGCAGTCAAAACCTTGGTTTGAAGCATCGCAATACATGACGAAATCATTGTTTCCATCGGGGAGTGTAAGGATAGGAGCATCACAAAGCATGTCCTTGAAGGTTTGAAAAGACTCCTCTTGTTCGGGACCCCAAACAAAAGGTTTATCCTTTTGGGTCAAAGACGTTAAAGGAACGGCGATCTAGAAAAGTTCGAGATGAAGCGACGATAATAACCAGCTAGGCCAAGGAACGAACGAATTTCAGAAGGCGATTTAGGTGCAAACCAATTCTTCACAGCTTATATCTTTGCGGGGTCAACGTGAATACCGAGTTCATTGACGCTGTGACCAAGGAATTGAACCTCCTTTTAGCCAAAATTCACACTTGGAGAATTTGGCATAAAGACGTTCGGTACGCAAAAGCTGAAGGATAAGTTGCAAATATCGCCCATGTTCTTCTTTCGTCTTGTAGTAGATGAGAATATCGTTGATGAACACGATTACGAAGTGATCGAGAAAAGGTTTACACACGCAATTCATGAGATCCATAAACACCGCAGGCGCGTTGGTCAAACCGAAAGGCATGACTACGAACTCGTAGTGTCCATAACGTGTGCGGAAAGCAGTTTTAGGTACATCTCCCTCGGAAACTCGAAGTTGATGATAGCCAGAACGGAGGTCGATTTTCGAGAAACAAGTCCCGCCTTGAAGTTGGTCGAGGAGGTCGTGAATACGAGGAAGAGGATATCGGTTTTTTACTGTAAGTTTGTTGAGTTCGCGGTAGTCAATGCACATCCGAAATGATCCATCTTTCTTCTTGACGAATAAAACGGGAGCGCCCCAAGGAGAAGTACTAGGGCGTATAAAGCCTTTATCAAGAAGCTCTGGTAGTTGGCTCGATAGCTACTGCATTTCCGAGGGTGCTAAACGATAGGGAGCTTTCGCAACAGGAGTTGCGCCAGGGATGAGGTCAATACGAAAGTCAACGGATCGAGGAGGCGTAGGACCAGGAAGATCCTCTGGGAAGACATCGGGAAATTGACAAACGATAGGAACATCACTTATGCTTGGACCTTTATCTTTCTTCTCCACAACGTGGGCAAGAAAGGCAAAATACTCCTTACGTAAGTACTTGTTCGCTTGAATACACGACATAAGCTTGAGGCCTTTAGAAGGTTTCTCACCATAGAAATGTAATGAATCACCATGTGGAAGAGGAAGACGAATGAACTTCCCAGAACAGACAACTTCAGCACGAACTCGCCTAAGCCAGTCCATACCTCCTATGATATCAAAGCTTCCCATTTGCATGGGTATGAGGTCGATGGAGAACGTATGGTCGTTAAGAATCAAGAGACACCCTGAAAGAATAGAATGTGCGGAGATGGTTTTACATTAGCGACTTTGACAGCGAAAGGATCAGGCAACTTGGAACGTTCGCACTTAAGTAAAGGTTCAAATTCGACAGACACAAAACTTTTATCGGCACCAGTATCAAATAGGCATGAAGCATAAATATGGTTGACAAGGAACGTACCAGTGATGACGTCATTGGAGCTTTGAGCATGTGCAGAGGTAAGCATGAAAGCTCGTCCTTTAGCAGGCTGAGGCTGCTGCTGTTATTGAAGTTGATGTTGTTGGTTGAGTTGGGGGCAAACGTTGGCGATATGGTTGAGATCTCCATACTTGTAACATGCTCGCACAGGAGCAGTCTGTTGTTGAGGTTGAGGTTGGTTGGGAATCAAGGCTTGGTCTTGGGTGGTTTGAGGGGTTGACGACAACGGTTGGCGAAATGCCCAAACCTGCCACAGTTCGCGCATTTGCGGCACGGGGCGGTTGCAAGATGGTGGTAGGTGCACCGATCTCACTTAGGCCAAGTCCCGGTGTAGTTTCTTTGGGGTGGCTCGGTGTTTGGGGTAGTGGATACGGAGTTCAATGGTGCTGGGTTGGGCGGGAGTAATGACCGCACAATTCTGAACATAAGCCTTCTGCTTCTTGTTCCTGTTGCTGTTTTTCTTGGCTTGGGAGAGTGAGGGTTCGGCAGTGGTGGTATTGGTGGTAGTTTGGTACGCGCTCTTCGTGGAGACCTTGTCGTAGGCTCCATGGAGAATGCAGTTATGGTTGAGCTCAATAGCGATGCTATAAGCATATTCGATGGTTTTGGGGCTTACGGCGGCTACATGGTTCATCAACTCAGGGGAGAGGCAATGAATAAACTTGGCGATTGCCTTGGGAACGGATCCACTTGTCCAGGACAAAGGATACTTAGTTGTTTGAAGCGTGTGACCAATCCTTCGGCGTCTCTCCCCTTTTAGGCCAGATTCCATAATTCGTTTTCAAGTTTCTGGGTCTCGTGATGGGGGCAGAATTGGTCCTTCACAAGCTGCCTTAGTTTTCCCCCAGGTAACCCGTGGGCTGCTTCATTGCCACGTTTGTTTCTCTCAGTGGTCCACCACTCGAGGGCTCTCTCACGAAAGACCCTTGTGGCGTTTAAGGTTCGGAGCTCATTAGGGCATCCACTTTGCAAAAAGGTAAGTTCGATCGTGTCGAACCAGTTCATCATGGCAGTAGCGCCATCATTACCAGTGAATTCCATGGGCTTACAAGCCATGAACTGTTTGAACTGGAACGTTGCTTTAGGAGGGTCCACCTTTGAGTCAACGGAGGATTGGGGGTTTCATGGATGGTTTGGATTTGGCTTACGATGTTGGGGATAATCTTAGTCATCTGTTCGGCCATTTGCTCAGCGACTAGCCCTACAAGTTCCTGCTTGGAGATAGAGTCCCCATGGTTGTTTGAACCCTTCTTGGAGCCCTTGGATTTCTTTGAAGAACTTGGAGAAGACATCTAGGGTTGAAATAGAAAGGAAAAGGATGAGACTTGATCATAATGTAAGAAAATAAGTTTTGCGCGTATAAGCATGGATAATTCATGTATGGTTCACATAGTTTTGCATGTATTTGACGAGTATTCAACATGTATTCAATAAGCAGAATCACGTATGAATGCGTATAAAGAGTATAGATTTAGTTTGTTCGCGAGGATTATTATTGTTTTTGATTGTGAGAGCCGGGCAAATTGTGTAACGGCTCGAAACAAATAAGGTAACAAGTATAAATCACATAAAAATTGAGATAACATAAAAGATTGGCTCAATAAAACATGGGATTGTTTCGGGTAGAGAAACGTCGACTATTCCAAAGTGATTTGTACGGTCTTTCGAGTTAGGGAACATGCTTTGACCTAATAGGTAAAACGCTCTCGTCGAGAAGCGATTAACGACATTTTACCCTTCCAGTTACTACATGTCCCTAGTCGATCGAAAATTCGAGACTTTGGCGAGATTGAAAATCGAGGAACGAGACTTAATCGACAAGGTGCGGGTTTCACCCACTTGACGATTTCGTACCCTAAGTGTGGTTGTTTCTTACTAAACGAGGAGCATATTCCGACTCGTTTGTAAGATTCACTAGAGTATGAAATGGAGTTTTCCAGCAAGATGTGGATATCACTCCTAACTTGATGGTATAACTTCGTGAAAAATCGCATACGCGGAATGAGGGATTTCACCAAAAATTGTAAGTCATTGGACCTATCTTGGTGCAATCGACTCGTTTGCATCATGAGTGTCTTCAAGCCTTCAAGTGTGTCGTGTAAATGTCTTTGGAAAGACATTATGTAAGTATTAAGACCAAAAGAAAGGAAGAAGCAATGGAGGAAGAATAAAGTTTTAAGCATAATACGAGAATGGTAAAAAACGCGACACTTAAACTATAGACTAGGTCGAACATGGCAATTCTAGCTAATTCCCTATAGTTATGGCTCTAATACCAATCTGTCACACCCCAACCGATTGCGGAAACATCGAGGCCGGATGAAAGAGATTGCTCATTGCTCATAATGCTAATTGCGACAATATTTAATTTAAACCGGATTTCATTTCAAGAACAAATTGTCATTACAATACAAGGAAAAATTCAAATACAACATTAATCAAGGCAAAATTTGATACAACATTAATAAATCTAAATGTCTATGTGTGTATCTAGTCATTAACACTACTCCAATTTCATGGCATCATCTTCATCAACCTGTAACATGTTTTAAAATAGAGTTCAATGCAAAAGCAAAGGCGAGTACACAAGTTTGGTGATACATAGCATAAGTATAAAAAGTATAACTCGATCCACATGTTAATCGTTATGTAAGGTAAATTCTAATCATGCAATACTAGATAAAACCCCGAGTTTCCACAAGTATAATGAGCTTCCCTCGTCACAAAGGCAACGAGACTAAAAAGTATGAATAAGCTTAACATAACTGTAACATCCGTCGAAAAAAGGGTTTTTCAAAACCCGCTTCATTTATTAATCGAACAATCAATATTAAATTTTTTGTCGTTTATTTATAACTTATTTTAATTTTAAACGATACGTAATTAATAAACAAATTAGAAGTTATAAATTATAATTGTTAAAAAGTAAAAATAAATTAATTAAAAAGAAAAACCGGCTGCCGGGAGTCGAACCCGGGTCAGCCGGGAACCACAAAGTCTTAACTCTCACTCAGCAAACCACTCCGCCACTTGTGTTCTTTAGGAATATATCAAATCAATTAATTCAAATATCTAAACCTCGATTTCAAATCGGTCAACCGACGCGCCCAATTCGCAGTCGTCGGAAATCCCGACGATTTCGCCATTTACTGCCGGTTT
Organism: Scalesia atractyloides; assembly: GCA_947069175.1. NCBI lineage: Eukaryota > Viridiplantae > Streptophyta > Magnoliopsida > Asterales > Asteraceae > Scalesia > Scalesia atractyloides. The sequence continues at coordinate 3,628,917 of CAMTDV010000010.1, forward strand.
CTTGTGACTTAACGTATATAATAACTCTTACATCGGTTATAACCGATGTCCAGTCCGCGACATCAGTCATAATCGCCGGAGAATTTCTGACCAACGAATCAAGACGGTAATTAGACTCAATTCATCGATGTTCTTCCCTATAAATAACCACTCTAGCCTCTGATAATCTTTTCGCTCACAATCACACCAATTCTCGACGAAATTTCACTCGCCGGAATTTTTCTGTCATCACCGGACTTTCGCCGGAAAACCGAGACTCACATCAACACGGTAAATATCTCGACTCTCTCTGTTTCGTTCCATTGTTAGACCATTACTAACACAAATTCACAATCCAGAATCAATCCCAGACGACGTTGTTGGAATTTCTGCATTCGCCGGAAAACTTCTGAAATTTCCAGAATTACGCTAAGAGCCGGTATGATCATTTAAACCTACTGATAATCGTTGCTCAGTAGTTCAATTTCACATCTAATCCATCCAAACTGTTAATTGATCCTAACAGCCGGAGTTCACAAAACAGAGCCGACGAATCCTTGCCGGAGTTCTGTGAAAGACACTGATCGGTACATCCTTTCCCCAAACTCTCTCCGTTCATTACCTTTCAATTTCTTATAATGCTTGTTAATCAAATTAGACATGAAGCAGTTGAATTATCATTGTCTGTGTTCTTGAGCGAAGAAGACGAAGTCCGGTTATGTTATAAGATTAATTAAAATCAGTTTTATGAACGGGTTAGACACACAATCCAGCGGTGGACTGTGTGCAAACAAATACATACACGTCGCGAGTTCGATTCCTGCCCCAACCTCACTCTCTTAAATAAAAATGCTCTTTTTAACCGAACCGGGATAACTCACAGAATCATGTTAAGTAAAATAAAAACCGGGTTATTAACCAGGTTAGACACACAGTCCAGCGGTGGACTGTGTGCACATTAACCCACAGGTCCCGGGTTCGAGACCTGTTGACAGCACCGGTTCGATACATTTAAAATCCTTTTTAAAATAAATAATTTCTGGATAAATCTAAATAGTATATAAGTATAATTAAAAACAGAATTATTTCGGGTTAGACACGTAGCTCAGTTGGTAGAGCTGCGTGCACGCGTACGGGAGGTCACGGGTTCGAGTCTCACCCAGCGCACATATATAAGCGACCGGACCGGTCAACGGTCATGGTCAACGGTCAAAAGTCAACATTTTTTTATTATTTTTATTTATTTATTTAATTTAAAAATCAATTAAAAATACTTAAAAATAACGTTTTTAAAGTTAGAAAATAGCCTTAAACTCACAAAAATATATCCAAAAATCCTATTAAAATAGTTAATAAAATCCACATACTTGCCGTACCTTTTCGTTATTAATTAGGTTAGTTATTCCTCGTCGATCAATCCTCTAAACTCGTGCGCATTCAACATCTTCAAGCAAACGCACCCAATGTGAGTGAATCTCTACCAATTCCCCGTTTTAATCACATTTTGGGGTGTATCATGTGTCGCTATTTATTTATTATAATTAAACACTTGTGCATCCATCATGTTCATGATCAAATGTGTTGCCAATATATATCTATTGTTTGTGTGGTTAATGTTTAAATTAAAGTTATCATTTTCAGTACATACATTTCATCGGGCCGCCGCTCCCCATTACCTATGAGCGTGAGCTGTTCCCCATTACCTATGAGCGTGAACTAGGCGTTGCCAACATAAGATCGGCTCCGTTTGATTAAGCCTTGATCTCACATACATTAGCATAGGCCGTCCGTTCCCCATTACCTATGAGCGTGAACGGGACGTTGCCAACATATACATTGTCATTCTTATTATATACTTAAGCAAGGTGGTTTGTGATCGTTATGTTTACATACATTTGTTCATATATGATTATTGCACAATTTTCCTATATTAATTACAATAATGAATCAATAACAAATGTTTTTAACAAGGTTCACTCGCCAACTTTTGTTGACCCAAAATTCCCCATTTTTACACATGATACAGGTGATCAAGTTGAAGCAAGAAACATATAGGTCGGCCTAGAAGAATAAACCAGTTTAGATTTTGGATTGTTTTAGTTAATTTTTCCTTTCCTTGTATTGTATGAATTTGACTTGGAACTTTGAGATGTAATTTGAATTTAATAAATATGAAACATATTAGTAAACATCATGAGCTTTGGTGATAACCCAATTATGCCCCGACTCTTATTCCGCTGCGGGTCGGGGTGTGACAATAACCCGGATGGGTGGTGTGCTACTCCTATAGCGCTATATATGTCAAGTTGGGCTAGCTAAGTTAATGACTAAACATGTATGAATCTATCATGTATCTAAGCATAAGAAGTTTCATGTATTAACGGATTGAGCATGTAAAGCATAAGTTGTGATTTGTGTATTTTGATAGGTAAACATGTTACAACCCAAAAAGTGAGAAAGCGGTAAATGGGTCAAGTACTCACGGTTTTGCTTAAAGTGTTCCACTTAGAGAAATCCGCGAGCTAGTTTGTAGGTTAGGGTTTGGAACCTTGTCCTTCTACAAGAAGAACATAGGTATGTGTAATGAGTTTTAACGAAAGATTCGAATTATCGAGCATGATTACAGAATAAAGAATAAGAAAGTATTAGGATATAAAAATAGTCACTAAGGTGTAGCGCTCGTTTTTGACACTATGATAACCCATATGGGTTTGATGTGATTTCATAGGTTCAGGACCTATTAGAATCGAAACAAGGAACCACACACTTTAGTGATAAAACTTATTAACTTGATAGGTGATTATGTAGTCATTATCAAGGGTTCGGTTTCTCTGATTATATTATAGTCCATAGTTATATATATACATAATATTAAACTAACTAACAATAATATCATACAAGTCATGGAGGAGGTAGGAGGTAGAACCATCCATTTAGGAACATCGTACGAGTTCACCACTACACAAGTTGTCATAGACAACAAGGAGGGTCAAGAACAATAGGCATAACAAGAATGTAAATGGTGTCACTATACCAAGTAGCCAAGTAATTCTCAACCCGGTGAGCACGCGTCGACACACGTCAAAGGCTAGACGGGGTTGTGTTATTTTCCAACTAGCAAACTAGCTTGGGATAATGATGAGAAATCATCAAGTGATGTATTGACTTAGAGTTAGGATAGCCCAAGCTAACCAAGGTAGTCACACAAGAACAAGTTCAAGACTTGCATCACTTGTGTAAAGCTCCATGAAAACAGAAAGTTTAGAGTGTCGAAACACTCCTATTTACATGTATAACAACCTAGGTTAGTCTCCTTAATCACAAAGTTGATTAGAAGCTCAAGAACACTAGGATGAATGAAGAAAACATGAGTTTGAACAAGTTTTGAAAGTGTTTTGAACATAACAGAAAGTTTTGGAGTCCTTTAGGTGCATTTCCAGGTCTGGATTCTCCATGGAGAATCCGTGGATTCAAACGTAAGGATTATCCAAGCATTTAGAAAGAAGAATCAAGTGATTTCATCAAGATTTGAGCAAGTTATGCTCATTTTAGTTTGAAGGTATGAATCTGCCCGAACTTGGAGATTTTCAAATGATTTAGGGAGTTTTGAGAGAGATTTGAGAGTTGTGAAAGTGGAAAAATGCTAGGATTAGAGGTGGGATTTAGAGGGGAGAGTTAGGAAGTGGTTGGAGGTGTTTTAATGGAGTTTAGATGTGATTGGAGGAGATTGGGAGTGTGGGATCCGTGCCAAAACACGAGCCAAAAACCATTCTGCCCGCCCAACACCCCTTGCGGACCTGGTCCGGGTAGAAAATTGGGTTTTTGTTGCTTTGTTGTTTGGTGACGGTTTTAGGTGCATTTTTAAGATGTTTTATGTACAAGTAAGGGGTTTTAAGTATAAAAGACATGTTAATATGTATATGCATGTATAAAACGAACGAGATCAAGTATAAACATCATGTGTATTGTATGTGTGAAGTATAATTGTCGCGTATTTGCAAGTATGTCACGTTTTCGAGTATGAGCATCATATACATGTACGTATGAGTATGTATGACAAGTATAGAGATAAAATTTATATTCCATTATGATTCAAGTCTCGATTACAAAGGTTACAACGAAAATACGAATATGAGATACAATGGTTTCCGAAAATAGAAATACAACGACACTTCCTAAATATAGAAAGTATAGAAACGTGAGGCGTTACACTTGGGTAACACATAACACAACAACACTTGTAACACGAGTTTAATAATAGCACAAGTTTTAACACAAATAACGTAGCAACACACAAGTTTCATGATTGCACAATTTTTAACATAGCAACACAAGTTTCATAAGGTAATCAGGTTCATAGAGGGTTGGATTGATAGAGAAGTGTGGTCGCACTAGGTGTGATTGTGATTGCAAAATAGAGGAAACCACGAGAGTAGTTCAAATTTGTTAAGAACAAAATCTTTAGGATCAAGCATGTAGATGTATATTACATATTCGTGTAATCAAATGGGTGCCAATGAAATAGGAATGATAAGATGAAATTTGAGATTGTTTCATGGAGTAAGAAAATAAATTTTGAGATATTTACAAAATAAAATAACCAGGAGATGTTCCAGATTTTTGGACAATGAAAAATGTAAGGGATAAACGTTCATATGCTAGTTGTAAAAAGACACCATAAGTTGGATTTGTTAAGCTCTGGGAGTAAATAAAAGTCAAATGGATTGCAACGGTATTTGTATAAGGATAAGTTTAGTAAGGCAGTGATTGTTTTTCTAAAAAAGATCTGCACAGCCTCTTCTGTCTGCGCCACGCAGACCACGTGGAAACATTGTCATCTGCAGAGTGTTTGTTTTTCCGAAGACATTTCATTAAAAAACGTCTGCGCTAGCTCTTCTTAGTGCAGACTTGTCTCAACCACTTCTAAGATCTCCTAAGGCCTGCAGAGGGTTAAACACCACCACCCACCACCATCCACCACCACCACCACCGTCCATCACTGTAACGCTCCGTATTTTCGCGTTTATTTATTTATTTAAAATACATACTTAGTTAACTTTTCATTAACTTGGTTAAGTTTTAGGGTTAACCAAGTTAGATTAACTAATCCTATTAATTGATCTAACAAAGTAAACTAACCTGGTTTTCTACTAAGTTATCAAGTTAAGGGGGCTGTTGTGTTATTTCTGAAACTTAAAAATATGAAAAAAAAAACATAAAAAGGGTTGTGGCCGGTACTCGAACCCACGCCACCCCGTTAACCAAACACACGCACTAACCGCTCGGCCACAGGCCTCATCAGTCATGATCATAATCAGTTCATCGCGGGTCCAGACCATGTACAACTGGTTATTTCCATTTTTCCTCATTCCTGATTTATCGAAATCGATCAATCAAAGATCCTTTGCCATAGTTATGTCAATCACGCACCAAGGCTTGTTTCGGACTCGTTCCGCGAAACATTATAACTACGGAACCAAACATTTCATCTCACCCTCACCTTCACTCAAACTCCTACACTTTCACAAACTCGCACACACACTCTCTCTGCTTCGCCGGAAAACCACCGGAGTTCGCCGGAGAAGACGATCGGGTCGTCGGAGATTCTTGCACGACGTCTCACGTTTCGGTAATCATTCTTGTAGCCTCAAACCTCTTTTCTGTCATTATGTAATTGTGATGATAAGCTATGTAACCGATTAAATCTTTAAGTTTGCATCTTTTCTGTTTTGTTAAATAAAGAAGAAGACACTGGATCGATGCTTAAGTTTTATTAAAACAAAAAATCAACACCAAAGCTGCTGTAGACCAGCTGGTGTTGATTGTTGTGGGTTACGCGACAGACGCACGATCGATTTCCCTGCTGTTGTTGGTTAGGTCCTCAGATGGGCCGGCCCACTGGACAATATTTTTTTACATATAATTCTTTGACTTGGGCCAAGACAGAATTGGGGCCACCATCTCTTGTGGGCCAAACCCAATTTCAGACTATTATAAAAACAGGTTATAAATAAACTGATTTTTTTTATAAATAAAGATTTATATACTAATTTTAAATAATTAAACATATTATGATTGTTTTATTATTATTATTAAATCAATAATATTAATCCTATATTTATTATTATTAATCTAAATAATTATTATTACCATTTTATTACTAATACAACTAATACTAATATAAATCACATTACTGTAATGAATAAATCAGTATTATTACCCTTTTATCATAGGTTAATATTATTATTCTTATTATTTTTATTTTATTAATATTATTAATATCTTGATAATATAACCTTTAAACGAAAGCAAATAATTACAAAGTCTCCTATATAATAGCTCGTCGATTCTATAAGCAATACCCGACTTTATATCCAATAACACAAACAATAACGGATTCATTATTTTAGGTTAATCACTCTTGACCCTATTTTTGGCTTTTAACACTTTTGGGGTGCAACATGTATTCGTACTTAAACACACGACACTTGAAACTTATTATTCACGATCTACCCACTTTTAAACATGGAACGATGTGATGCTTGTTAGACTTGATGCTATGTAAACTTTTCGTGTCTATGTGTTCATTAACTTTGCTAGCCTACCTTAAGAATTTTAGCGCTATAGGATTAACGCACCCCCCTTGAGACTTGGGGTATTGTTAAGTAAAACACTTTAACCTCCCGTTAGACTTTGCGAGAGGCACTTTGCGTTGGAAACTTGGGTTTGAACATAGAGTTTACACCGTTTTAGCGTACTTGTTAACTTGCATATTGTTATTCATGTGTGGGTATGATTATTAAACAATTTTTATTCATATTATACTATGTATCAAACCTATATGCTCGCCAACTTTTGTTGATGTTAATACATGTTGCAGGTTGAACGTTGATGCTAGTGAAGAAAACAAGCTAGGGTGGACTTAGAAACACACTTTAGAATAAACAATTGTTATGTTATGTTTATTTTATTTGAGACAATGTATTAGATTTTTAGTCAATTTATGAAATTTGATTTAATTTATATTGTCACTATTACTGTTATGATGCTTTGAGCGATTTGTTCGTTTCATCCCCTCATGTTTCCGGCATCGGGTTGGGGTGTGACAATCATCACCACCACCGCCCATAACCACCACCACCGTCTACCACAACCACCCACCACTACATCCGTACACAACCACCAGTTTATTTTAGATGTCTACATATGTTAAAAATCAAACAGTCTTCTTCTTGGAGACTATAGAGGTTTGGTCCACCTCTTCTTCTACAGATGTCTGCAGATGTGGTCCGCAGACTGCAGACATTTTACCTCTTAAAAAACAAACATCACCTAAAGCACGAGTAAAATTTGGGCACATAAGTTTTCAAAAAGAATCAGTTAAAATGAGTTGAACAAATATGGAAATTTGTATGAGTCAAAAGTTTTGTTTTTAGGTTTAGGAAAAATAGGGTTGCAAACTTGTTTTGAAAAAAAGATGTACCTTTGATGGATAATTGTTAGGAGATTTTATAAAGTTAAAAAGTAGAAAAGTAACTTTTATAAATTCTGATTTGAAGATGTTCTCTAAATATTTCTTTTTAAAATATAAACCAAGTTAATAGTTTATGTGATTTATCATTTTTCCATATTTAAAGAACAATTTATTTTTAGAAGAAAACCTTTTTAATCGAACCACTTAGATAGAAAATGTTGATAACTAGTTGTTTAGGAACATATTTAAAAGTTTGTGGCCAAACAACATAAATTTTGAGGCACAAGTGGGCGTAAACACAAGAGGGTATTTGAGAACACAATACGGATACACAAAGAGTTGTTCCCTCTTTAAGAGTTCCATTATCAAACGTAGATGTGGTTCGCTCGAGATTTCGAATAGATTAGGATGTCGCCAACGAAAACAATGACGAATTTATCCAAATAAGGCTTGCAAACCCGATTCATCAGGTCTATGAAAATGGTAGGAGCGTTAGTAAAACCAAAAGGCATGAAAATTAATTCGTAGTGGCCATATTGAGTACGAAAAACAGTCTTGGTAATATCTTCTTCAAGCACGAAGTTGATGTTACCCAGAATGCAAGTTAACCTTGGAAAAACACGTGGCACCTTGAAGTTGGTCGAAGAGAACATCAATTCAAAGTAAGGGATATTGATTTTTTTTTTAAATTGTGAGTTTATTAGGCTCACGATAATCAGGAGCACCCCCAAGGAGAAAAACTTGGACTAGCTAATTACATGAAATTGAGCAAAGGAGGGAGACTTACTGAACTTGAGGACTACTAAGAGGGCTTGAGAGCTGCTCCTAATCTCCAGAGAAGCTCTAAGGAAGGGATTTAGAGTGAGTTCGAAGATGTGAGTGAAAATGGTCACAATGACCTTCTATTTATACTAATCAAAATGGTCCCAAATCATGACAAGTGTAAACCAAGTTGATTAGGAGTTGATTAGTGGCACCTAAGGTGTCACAAGGAAGAGGAATTATGGCATAAAATGGAGCTAGGTGGCAAGCGAGTAGGCTGCAATTGCCATTTGCTACCTTGCTGTCTCTTCACCTCTTACGGTCCGTTAAAGGTGCCCTACTGTCCCTAAGGGACCTCCAGAAATGGAATTTTGGGATTTTTGGATTTTTAGTCCCTGGAATTTATTCCTTTCCTCATTTTGATATGTCTCATTCCACAAATCAGAGTTAAACGGAGAGTTTGGACAAGTATCACGTTATAATTCAATACAAATATGCGGGATGTTACAAATTTACAGACTTCCTAACTATAAAATTTTACCCCAAACAGTTATGTATATTGGTGATAACCTAGATGAAACGTTAATGAATATGGTTAACTCTTTGACTATATGAACATGATATCAATGATGTAAAACAACTTTGAAAAATATTTTGAAGATAATGTTTGAGTTTGCGACTATGTTGGATCAGCTAATGAAATTTTCAATAATAGAGTATGGTGGTAAAAAAAAAATTGTGAGCTGATCGGTGCATTCTGTTTATTGAAAACCAAAGAAGATTTTAAAAAATGTACGTGGATTGGTTGATGAAGTGAAATCCGAGATTCAATTATTGGTAAAAGAGTATGAGGGTTTGTATGAAATTGGTTCAAGAAAACTAGTTAGTACATAAGATAAAGTTATTGTTTAGGTAAAGAATGATAGATTGGTAATTTCGAAAAAAAATTTTGGGGTGTTGTTGTCTAGTCGTTTGGTAAGAGGATCGAATTTGAAAGATATTTCTAGGATGGTGTTGAAAAAATGATTAATGAGTTTGATATTTTGCTATGGTGGAAAATAAATTCAACTAGATATCTAATCCGTGTCAATGATGGTGAAAAGGTAATAATTATTATATGTATGTATATATATATATATATATATGTTCATCTAGTGATACTCGAGATGCTAATTTGAGTTAGGTTTTTAGCATGGGTGGATAGTAGATTCTTGTAGTTGTTCATTGTCCCTTAATATTGATGAGGCGTTGATTTGCACACAAGACCAGATTAAAAGGGAAGAAAAGAAATCAACAAAGTCAACGATATGGAGAAATTCGAAGAGTTTGTAAAAGGTAAATATTCTTATATTGTCAATCAGATTCGAGTGTTCTTATAAATTACTAAGTGTCAGTTTTGTTTAAATATCTACAAATTTTTCATTTTATGTTTCGATCTAAATTTTTTGAATTAACACACTGCAACGTGCGTGCGTGGTTCAGTATTTTTAAAATCTATTTTTTCTCGTTTAACGGTCCGTCACAACGTGCAATCCTAAGTCTACTTAATTATTCTTTTATATTTTTTACGTAACGGTCTAATTTTTATCCATATTTCACTCGATTTATGGTTTCAAGCCCTAACCACATTTCCCCTCTTTAATAAAAATTAAATAACCAATCGAAGAGTTGAGATCCCGTACAAACAATGCTAACTGTAAGAACTGTAAGAACAAATCTGAGCTATTGATAGTTTAAATCAAGAGTTGGTATTGATTCCAAATAAACCCTTATAATTAATAATTAATACTATAAAGTTAGGGGTATTTTAGTCATTTAGTCATTTCTCATTAAATACTAATTCCACCAAGTTTTTAAACTAAAATAACTTGTATATACTTCATTATTTTTGAAAAAAAATATTATACCATAAAATCAAGTAATTTTTTTATCTTTAATATGAGTACCATATTGTTATACTTTTATTATTTATAAAAGTGACATTTAAAAAAGTTTCAAAAAGTGTTTTCCAATTATGTTAGTATGTAGTTTGAATGTGCTAATATGAAAAAAGTATTGTGTTGATGTTAAATCTATACGTAAGTTCTTATTTTGTTGTGTAATTCTTATGTGTTGTACATGAAGGCCTTCTTGCCATTTCATCTGTCTAGGGGCTATTATGTAAATAACTTATAACAAGGGGCTAGTTAGGTAAAAAATAAAGATATAAAAACTCTCTCTAACTCTGCTCTCTCTCTCTCACGCTCTTTACTCTCTCTAGAAAAAAAACTTTGCTCTCTCTCTCCCTCTCTCTCTAAAACTCCCTCTCCAACAAAATGCACCAAAAATGGACCTTGGAGGTCCAAAGAATCGTGCAGATCTGCAGGATTATCTGGAGTTGAAGCAACATCTCAAACTAATTTAAGAGACAAGGCCAGTGGGAGTGGTCGATCGCGACGGTGAAGGTGGGCACTGATGAGTCTGTTGATGGATCTCAGAAGAGGTGGTAATGGTGGTGTGGGGGTCGGAGCAGGTGGTGACAGGTGGTGGTTGTGGTGGTGTTGGTGTGGTGGAGGTTTGTTTAACGTGGTGGTGGGTGGTTGATTGTGGTGGGTGCAATGGTGACGGTGGGTTTAGCGGTGGTGGGTGGTTGATTGTGGTGGGTGCGATGGTGATGATGGGTTTAGCGGTGGTGGGTGCGATGGTGGTAGATTTATATGGTGAGGGTTGGGTTTCTATGGTGGTGGTGGAAGATACCAAGTGGCAGCGTTGGAGGCTGATTGTGGCGGTGGTAAAGAGAGAGGGGTGGGTCGCCGGAGATGGTGGTGGTGGTGGTCTATGGCTAAGAGAGAGACGGAAGGGAGAGGAGTGGTGGAAGTTGCAGGAGGTGATTAGGGGTGTTCAAGATCGGATTATCCGGTTTTCGGATATCCGAAAATCGGATATCCGAAAATTTCAGATAGTGAATATTGATATCCGAATTTATAAAAAAAATCAAAAAAATCCATTTCTTCCATAGATTAAAACAAATTTATATTCGATTTTCCAAATTTCCAACATTGAAAACTAAAAACATTCATAAATCCACATCCGAATCCGATTATTTACTATTTTTTACTATATTTCAAACTAAATATAATGTTCATATACTATATATTTTATAAAAAGAATTGGTTTTCGGATATCGGATAATCGGATTATCCGAAAATTTTGAAATTGATATCCGAATCCGAATCCGAAAATTCGGATTATCCGGTTTTCGGATATCCGATTTTTTGGATATCCGAATTTTCGGATATCCGAAATTTCGGATATTTCGGATACGGATTTTTGGATATTTCAGATTCGATTTCGGATACGGATTTTTTTGAACACCCCTAAAGGTGATGGTGGTGGTGGTTGTTCTATTTTAATGTTTTTAGTTTTTGTACATAATAGTTGTTTTGGTCAAAAATTACCGAAGCAATTTAGTGATCAAACCTAGTATGTGAGGTAGCGTGCTATTGTGGTTTGTAAAAGTATGTTGAGCTGATTAATGATGAAAACAGTTTCAGGATATATTTCCAGGATAATGAACTATATAAAAATGACAAAGTAAAAACAGTAAAAGTAAACGTTGACATAGGATGTACGAGGAAAGCCCTTGATCAATCTAGATCTCCGGCATAAAACCTCGGGAGCTGACAATCGTCGGCTGCCTTGTTCTTCTTATTGCTTGAATATCCAGGATACAGTGCAGGATAATGCCCAGATCGCTACTAAGTGTTACAATGATCGCTAGTTGTGAGTGTGAATGTGTGATTGCTAGAAAGAAATGTGTATGAGTTATAGAGCTCGAAAGTGAAGTGAGTTCCAGTGTTGTGTCCTACGATCTAGCTTATCGTTTATATAGTTACAATAACAAACAACTTCTACTATAAACTAGGGATACTTCCGAATATTCCCTCTTGAACGTTGGAGACCTATTCTTCCGGTTTCAACGTTTATTTCCCAACTAAATTGAGCGAGTCTTTGGGAGAAAGGGTCCTTGTGAACGTTGTGATCCTGCAGCCATAACCTGCAAGCAAACTATTAGTAACTACCAGGATACTGCCTCAGGATGTTACCAATATCCTGGCTCGGTATATTGTCAGGATATGGGCTCAGAATTCTACCCATAACAATATAAAACATTGTCAGGATATGGGCTCATAATTCCATCCATAACAATTGTCCCCAAAAATGTTACTGTTGAGGATCCTGAGTCCCAACGGTAATATTTTGACGTTTATCAAGGCCATTAAGAGATAAAACTTCCTGATTTGACAAGATGTAACTACCAAGGCTAAATCTACTCATTACTCCCCTATATCTTCTCAAATTGCTCTCCATTTAACCTCATCAAGAAAGTGAAAAGGTAAAGTTCTCTCTATCATCTTCATCTTTTTCCCTTCTATCTTCTATTTCCAAGTAAAAAATGGCAAGGCAAACTAGGTCTAGTTCCAACGAGTCGGCCCCTACCTTGATACCACAAAATCTTCTCCAGTATCCGGAGAAAGAATGGTGCACATTCGATAATGCCCACTTGTCAGCCCTTCAAACCTCCGGTATCTTCCCGGACGGCACGATATTCAGGCCATACGATCGGGAACTCCGATCAGACATGTCGTCCACCGAATGGCTTTGTTTTAATGCTTGTCACATTAGGTCTTCGATTCCCTTTTTCCAACTTTATCATTGATTTCTTTCGCATCACCGGCCTTAGGTTCAGCCAAACTATGCCCATGCTCTGGAGGATTTTAGTGGTTCTTGATCACATCAAGAATGAGCATGTTCCTGACCTTTGTGCTAACGATCTCCCCATTGCGTACCGGCTAAGATCCCATGGTTCTAGCAAGTTCCTGTTTTACTCCACCACCAACAATCCTCTCGTTCTTTAAGCCACCAAGAACGAGGATGAATGGAAAACAAAATTCTTTTTTTTAAAGGAGTTCCGTCCCTGATGGGAAGGATTATCCTGTGAAGTGGTTGACCAAGGGTAAAAATTAGGATTTTAGGGTTATCCTCCAACATATCTTGTTCAATATCCTATTCTGACATCCTTGTTTTCTTTTGTGCAACGGATTTTAGGAAATTAGCACCTCCTCTTACCGACTCAGCAGAGAGGATTGAAGCCATTTACAAGCTACCAGAAATCGAAAGAAGTTTTGTACCAAATCCAGCAGCCTCAAGTCATCACTCCAGCTCTAACATCTCTGGTAAGGCCTTTTTTGTCTAAAATTCCTGCATAAGTTTTGTTAGTCAATATATTGATTAAATAAGTTTGAGATCACTCCCTTGTTTGTGCAGAACCAGCCAAGATCCCCGAAGTCTTCGACCTTGACGAGTTGGATAACTACTCCGGACCTGCACCTGTAAAGATAGAGCCGAGCTCCAAACCCTCTGTCGCATCAAAGCCCTCCTCCAGCTCCAAGTCTACTGCTGTCCCCATGCCTTCTTCAACCTCTAAGCCTCGTGTCTCCAGTTCTTGCAAGAGAAAGGAGACCGACTCACCTGCTACCCCTGTAGAAGCTTCTCCTTATGAGAATCTTGGGTTCGCTGAATCCAGCAGCCTCATGAATTCCTTTCTCAACCAGGTAAATATCCTTATCATGTTTCCTATGAGTAAATACTGAATTGATATCATGGTTAGTTAAACTGATATTTGTACTTGCATTGCATGGTCTAAACCATCTGCTGGCTGCGTATAAGGAAACTTGTGGAACGACGGTTTTTTCATGAGGCTAGGGCAAAGAAGGCGGAGGTAATCGCCGAGCAGCTGAAAACAACCGCCGATACCAGGACCTGACACTATGAGGGCAAACTAAAAAAGGTCACCCAAGACTCTAAGGCTGCTGTGGAGAAGGCTGCTCAAGAAGCTCAGGCTAAGCTGGATGCCGTCCAGACTCAACATGAGTAGGACATGATCACCTACATGGAGGGCCTTGAGAGTTCCGTCGTCATTTTCCTCCTCCAGGCCAGGTTGAAGATGGCATATGAAGCCAGAGCTATGGGTTTTGAATGCCGAACCTGGTCCATTGGAGCTTGGGAGGCGAAATTGAAGGATCTCGGTGGTAACCATGTGGAGTATCCTGCCAAGCCAGCGGTTACGGAGCCTTCGAAGGCAGCTGAGGTGGCAACTGATACGGGTAGCAAGGCTGGTGAGGATCTCGGGGCTGATGCTGGAGCAGATGTTGGCTGCGATGCTGGTGGTGACGCTGCTGCTTGATAGCAGTGAAGTGGGCAACGATGGATATTGTTGCTTAGGCCGGAGCCCACTTTTTAAATTTGATGGTCTGTAACCCTTAAACAATTTACTTTTCCTGCACTTGAACAATTTATACTTCTTGCACATAGATACAATATGATGGCCAAAGGTGGAGGGATCCTGGGTTCCAGGACAAAGCCCTTGGTCATCAACGTTTATATGCTCTAAAGACTTAATCGTGTTCTTGGTGGATGGGTCTCGTTTTGAGATGAAACCAAGAAACAATCTTTTGGGATGTTAATAATAAACTAATTTTTTTTGCCTTATCCGTTGTGTTATGTTATTGTTTTGAAAGATATGTTTTGAATATCCTGATCAGGATACTGATATAATGTTTAATACTTTTGTCATAAAAATGTTATATATAAACTTAGTTGAATATGACTATATAAAAACTTAAACCATTTAGATAAGGCTTTCAAATTTTGAAGAATAAAAATCATACCAGAAACCCTTAGGCAATATTTTCAACTTCAATCTTTGAACCATTTGCGATGTCCCCAGCATAGATGTCCCTATCTGTGCAGGATATTGTATCAACATACTTGAGTACTTCTTCACTTAGTAATTGAACTTCATAACTTTTTATCAATAGAAGAATGTGCGTAAACAGAATCATAGTTTGTCATATCTCTGGAACTTGTCCAGAAATTTTAGTTTTGTTGGGATCAAACCGTTAATGTACTGGGGATAAACCCTTAATTCGTGTGCTACAGGCGGGAGTGTATAAACTCCAAGACTTAGAAAGGTGAAAACCTTTAAACCTTAGAGAGTATGAAAATACCCTTTCGTGAGAGAGGATGATCAACCCTCATATACCGTAAGGATCCAGGATATAGCCAATAATAACGAAATTGTTAGCCATTGTTACATGAACTGGTCCTGTCATCTTGAATTATACCCAGATAACTTGCATTCCATGTGGAGTGTTTAAACCCAATTCAGAAGAAAGGTGAATACCTTTAAACCCGTGAAGGGTGATGCGTGGTCGAAACCGGTGTTCTAATGTGTTTAAGTTTGTGTATTTACATAGCTTTTAATCTTGAATAGCCTACTTTTAATGGGATTTATGTTTACAGGTCTAAGAGAGTTTAAGGAGCTATTCGGGAGCTTTACGGAGCACCGAGAGCGAATGGGATCAATTGGGGATGTGAAATGAACAAAATCGGGTTAACCACGAAGATTGGATGCGTTTTGGGGGGAGTTTAATGGATTTAAAATGAAGATATTTGAAGATGGCATGATAGAGGGCTGAATTACGAGTACGTGGGTGAAAACAGTGAGTAAAACGGAGCTATAACGAAGAAATTATGAAGAAAACAATTTTCGCAAGAAACCAACAAAACTAGGCAGCGTCGGCGACGCCCAAAAGGGCCGTCGGCGACACCCTCTGGATTGTCCCATCGGCCAGAAACTTCCGTAAACAGCTTATTAAGCCGTCAAGTGAAACTGGGACTTCTAGGGGCCGTCGGGGACACCCTAAATGGGCGTCGGTGACGCCACCTGCATTCCTACTTCGCGAAAAACTTGATTTTTGAGTTGGGGGACGGGTTATACCATTTGTTTTGACCTATTTTGAGGTGTTACGAGTTTTGAAGCATAAAAACACATCTTGGAACCATTCTTGATCATCTTCTTCACCTCTAACCTACCTCTGCATCCCTAACCTCTAACCCATCACCATCTTCACAACCACCAATCTAAACCCTAATTCACCATCACCATTACCACCATAACCCAACCTTCCCACCATCATCCTCATCCATCCACACTCACCCAAACCCTAAAATCTAACGTTCATCCTTCCTCCAAGACTCAAAGGTCATGGTTCGGTGTTCGTGCTCATCGCCCGGTGATCGCGTCCATTCACCCATGAGCGGCTAGTTTTCTCGGTTTAACCCTGGTGTAGATTGTTGTAAGAATTCTAGGGTTTATGCATTTGTATTTGATTTGATTTTGTGACAAGTTGTTTAGTATTTGAAACCTTTGATAATTGTCTTGCATTTGTTTTGAATTCGTAATTGTCGAGTGATGATAAAATTTGACTTTACGAAATGGTTATGTGCAATTATGCCTTATCTTAGGTTAGGATTTATATGTCCGAGGTGACGAAGTGCATTGTGGTTCGTTGTCTATGACGTTGATAACAATTGGTAACTAAGCTTCGTGATAGAAATTCGTTAATCACTATATGCAACTGAATCAAGTTAAAACATATAGGAACCCTAGGTCTTGCAATTATCAAACCGGGTGTGATCCGTATTCCCAATTCTTGTTTTAAATCAAGTAATCTAGTTTTTTTTTTGCAATTAAGTAAGTAATCATTTCTTTTGTAGTGAATAGTAACTTGTCGGTTTACTCTGATATCTTTTCCAACCACTCAAATAAAAAAAGAAAATTAGCAAGCTTCATAATTACCTTGTACATTTTTGTAAATAATCTAACTAATCGAACAACTAGTGCAATACTGACCACATGCTCTTCGTGGATACGATACCCGACTTACCCTAGCTACCTAGGTTAATTTGGGTTTTTGACTGATTGGGACGACACGGTCTGTCAAAGGGATCTGAATCCCTTAAACGTGAGAGAGGGGGCCAATCCTCTAGTCTTTCGATTCATCTTAAGCAAATATCCCGGAGTATCATCCTAAAGTATATCCCTACAAGACATCTTCAAACTAGGGTGAGAGTGGGTGTTAGCTTGGCTAACACCCCTCCGATGCTTAAGTCAGTATTGGGTTTCAAAATAATAGCAAATAAATTGAATCAAAGTTAATTAAATAAGGTAGAAGTCATACCATCTTGAGTTAGAATTCAAGTTCTAAACTCACTTGTAATAGGCCTTAAGGTGTATGGCATTCCAGGATCTTGGTATCATATCTCCCTCCATGGTCTTGAGCCAGTATGCTCCCTTTCCTGATTCTGACTCAATTTCGTATGGCCCTTCCCATTTGGAGCTAATGTCCCATCAGCAGGATTAGTTGTATTCTGAAACGCTTTTCTCAAGACCCAATCTCCAACCTGGAACCTTCTTGTTCTTAAATTTTTGTTGTACGACTTGGTTATCCTTTGCTGGTATGCTGCCATCCTTAGCTTTGCTGCATCCCTTGTTTCATCTACAGTGTCTAACTCTTGGCATAAGACTTCAGGATTCGCTTAAGGATCCCGTTGAGTTGATCTAGCTGTTGGTATCACCATTTCTGTTGGAATCACTGCTTTTGCTCCAAATACCAACGAGAACGAGGCCTGTCCAGTAGCATTCTTCACAGTTGTCTATCTGCCCATAGGACAAATAGTAGTTCCTCTGCCCACTTTCCTTTTTTGGCACCTAACCTCTTTTTCAGGTTATTGACAAGTATCTTGTTTGAGGATTCTGCCTGTCCATTAGCTTGAGGATGCACCGGTGTTGATGTGATCATTTTGATTCCCCAACTCTTACAAAAATCTGTAGTTCTTTTGCTGATGAATTGGGAGCCATTGTCGCAGATTATCTCGGCCGGTATTCCAAACCTTGTCAGGATATTCCTCTTGATAATAGACACCACTTCTTGATCCCTAACTTGGACAAGCGCTTTTGCCTCAACCCACTTGGAGAAATAATCTGTCATTGCTAGCATGAAAACCTTTCCTCCAGGAGCCTTTGGGAGTTTTCCCAATATATCCATTCCCCATTTCATAAATGACCAAGGAGATATGATAGGATATAATGGTTCTGCAGGCTGATACAGTATATTGCTATGTCTCTGACATGCATCACACTTCTGAGCATACTCCATAGCATCCTTTCTCATGGTTGGCCAGTAATATCCTGTTCTCAATACTTTTGAAAACAAAGCTCTGCCCCCAGTATGGTTGCGACAGTCTCCTTCATGTATATCATGAAGCACCTCCTTAGTTTCGGGATCTTCCAAGCATCTTAGATATGGACCTGCAAGAGATTTCTTGTACAAGATATTATTTATTATTGTAAAGCGAGATACCTTCATTCGGAAAGCCTTAGGATTCTCATCCTTTGGAATATCTCCTTCTTGTAGATATTTCATGATTGGAGCCATCCAGGATTCAGAATTCTTCTCAAGATATTTATCACCAGGATCCTGGACACTTGCTACTTCTTTATCATGTGATTTAGGATGTTCCATCGCAGGATAAAAGACATGTAGTATTGGTATCGTAATTCCTTCCGGTATCCTGATAGTAGATCCTAAGTTTGCTATGGCATCTGCTTCAACATTCTCGTCACTTGGTACCTGTTCAAGTGTAAATATATCGAAATATCCTGTTAATATTTTAACAATTTCAAGATATTCAGCCAACTTTTCACCTTTTACTGCATAAGATCCATTGAAATGGTTAGTAATTAACAGGGAATCAACATATACTCGTAAACACTTAATATTCATAGTTCTAGCTTGTTCTAATCATGTTATTAAAGCTTCGTACTCGGCTTCATTATTCGTAGCAGGAAATTCACATCTAATAGCCTGGGGTAATATGTCCCCCTGTGGCGATTTTAGTAGAATTCCTAATCCTATACCTCTTACATTGGATGCACCATCAGTATATAACGTCCAAATATGTGAGCTTTCTCCTAGTTGTTGGACTTCTAGGTCAGCTTCTTCTTGAATATCACTACTAAAATCAGCCTCAAAGTCTGCTAAGGCCTGAGACTTTATAGCATTCCTAGGTTCATATATTAAATCAAAAGCACTTAGCTTAACAGACCACTTAGCCATCCTACCAGACATTTCAGGTTTCCTAAGCACATTTTTAATAGGATAATTGGTTTTAAGATGAATCCTATGTGTTTCAAAGTAATCTCTAAGCTTGGTTGAGGCCATAACTAAAGCTAGTATTAACTTTTCTAGATGATAATATCTAGTTTCAGCATCTAATAAACTTTTACTAACATAATAAACAGGATACAGCTGACCTTCATGATCCTTTACCAAGACAACACTTACTGCATTCCCTGATACTGCAAGATACAGGGATAGAGGTTCACCATCTTCAGGTTTCATTAGTAGAGGTGCACTTGAAAGATATTGCTTCAATTCCTGAAGAGCGGCTTCATGTCTTTCTCCCCATTCGAATTTTTTGTTCTTTTTTCAGGATATCATATAATTCTTTGCACCTTTATGAGGATCTTGATATGAATCTGTTCAATGCCACTACCCTTCCAGTTAACCTCTAAACATCCTTCATGTTAGATGGTGATTTGATATCTTGGATAGCCCCGATCTGCTCTGGACTTGCTTCTGTCTCTCTCTTGGTTACCATATCCCAAGAATTTTCCTGCCCCCACTCCGAAATGGCACTTGGCAGGCTTTAGCTTCATACTATACTGGTCCAGGATATTGAAGGCACATTCGAGATCCTAGAGGTGATTCTCCGCTTTCTTGGATTTCACCACCATATCATCGATATATACTTCCATAGTGTCCCCCAGCTTATCCTTGAACATCATGTTGACCAACCTCTGATATGTTGCACCTGCATTTTTAGGCATAGCAGTATAACAGTATATACCTGTTGGTGTCATGAATGATGTATCCTCTTGGTCGGATGGTTCCATTTGGATTTGTTGAAATCCTGAGGACGGATCCAGGAAAGTCAGCATTTCATGTCCAGCAGTTGTATCCACCATGGAATCAATATGAGAAAGTGGAAATGGGTCTTTTGGACAAGCTTTGTTAAGGTCTGTGTAGTTAACACAGACTCTCCACTTTCCATTCTTCTTCTGGACCACCACTACGTTTTCCAGCCACTTAGGGAATTTAACTTCCCTAATCATGTTGGACTTCAATAGTCTTTCTACCTCCTCTTGTATGATAACATTCCTTTCTGGAGCAAACTTCCTTCTTTTTTGTTGAACAGGCCTGAAAGATATGTCAATTCCATGTTTATGAGTTATGATATCTTTCGATATACCTGTCATATCCCCGTGCTTCCATGCAAACGTGGCCATCCTGCATTTCAGAAAGTTAGTAAGTTCTTAGCAGTAGCCATATTAGTGTTAATGGACAAGTTACCAACTTGGAGATTGTCACACCCCAACCGATGGCGAAATCATCGGGCGCGGCACTAGGCGAATCTGAATTGCTCAAGAGAATCCATAACAACTATTAATATGACAATATTTAAAAAGTCTAATTTCCCATACAATTAAACAAAATATTTCAAATAGTTAATACAGATTTCATGTCTCTCAAACAAAACTAATCCGACAACCTAGATTTATTTAGTGAGTTTCTAGATGTCCTATCCGTTTGCCGCATAAGCTAATCCATCAACCTATCACATACGTTAAAATAAAAGTTAATACATAAAGTAAAGGTGAGCATACAGGTTTAATAGCATAATAATAGCGAATAAGCTTTTATGCATAACCAGTATGTAACACGTAGAGAGGCGAATCTAAGTATGCTAACAACAATGATACAAGCTAACCAACATGACTGTGAGATGGAGTATGCGCGATGAACACGCACGTAAAGTTAATATGCAAGCCTTAACAACCCCCGAACCAATCGGGTGCTGAGTCCAAACTATAGTACTATCGTTGCTGAAGGTGGTCTGCAAGTCCTCATTATTCACACATAGCAAACAAACCTTCAGCGATTCACGTATAACATGCAAGAATGGTTAGCGTTTAAAAGAGTTTAGCGTTGTGTGTAGCGTGTTTTGATATAGGGAACGTATGTAACACCCAAAAGTGCATTTTAAGCGAAAAGGGTCAAGTATACTCACAGCGGGTGCGTAAAGAGTAACTGAGAGAAGGGATGGAGTGAGGTGAGTGCGGGGTCAGCCTGCGCGTAGAAACAGAAGTGCATCAGTCTTTAGAGTGTTGAACAGTCGGACGGAGAGTCGTGCGGGAACAGACTATTTCGCACGAAAATGGAATTTTCGTGTGAAAATGTCTGTTTTTGTGTCCAAAATCGAGTGGTTTCGCGTCTGTCTTCAGGAAATCGAGTGTTCATCCCTCCAACCTTAGGTTACTGATCGACCTAGCATCAGAGAGGTCTTTTGAGCGAGTGAGTCTCTTGTATTAACTCGGACTGGACCGTGTGAACCAAGTATGGTTCACGCGAGCCAGTCCAGATCGCACAAGTGACTGTTCTTGTGTCTCGGTGCGTTCGGGACTGAGATTTCGTCTGAAATGGATGTATTTTCGAGTCCATTTCATGACGGTTTCGACAGTGATTCGTCCCACTGATTAGTGAACGAAACCTTAGTCGGTTGCTGTCCGTTTTTGTGTAAAAATCGATTTAGAAAAACAGTTTTGTTAAGAAAAACACTTTGTGAGCTCGAAACAACAAGGTTTCAGATCTGAGAAGCCAAGGCTAACTCAAACATGCTCGGTTAAGTGTAGATCTTAGTAAAAATCAGAAGGTTTTCATGAAAAAGATGAAGGTTTTCGTAAACAGAGAAGTTTAGATGAAATCGGAGATAATCTCGTGCAAAATCGTTGTAGAAATCATTGTGATTCTTGTGAAAAACGTAATCTTCTTACTTGAAACAGAGAAAACGAGCTACAGAGCGTTTTGGTGCGAGATGGCAGCAAGTTGGACTGAAAACAAAGGGTTGTATTTATAGGCGGAGAGGAATGAGGGTGATCTGGTGAAATTTTTGCACGAAAATAGCTATTTTCGTGCCAAAAGTGTCATTTTCGTGCCAAAAAGGCCATTTTCGCATGAAAAATCACATTTTTGTAAAAAATGGAAATTTTCGCACGAAATTGTTGATTTTTGCACGAATTTTTTTGTTTTGGATTCTAATGATCAAAATACACACTTTTTACAAAAGGAACCTATGCTAAAAAAATTCCTAAAAATTATTAAAAATAAAACAGTGCGATAGAGTGAGCGAGAGCGTTGCGAGTGTTAAGCGTTTAACTTCATTTTAAATAAGCGATATAAATATGAATTAAAAATAGATTAACCATTATATTTCGAATCTCAGATTACAACGGTTACAAAAAGGACGATAACGATCGTACGGAACAACCGAGAAAAAGTCGGGTTGTTACAACGATTTTGGCCATATCCTGGATCCCTGACTGTCGATATCCTGGCCGATGAGGGGATTCCTGGGATATTGCTCCGGGAGTGACTTGGTATGACGTTGCCCTGGTTATCCTCAGTATATACTGCTGAACTAAAGTTCACCATCCTGGGCTGCAAAGGGGTAACAATATCCTCAGCAGGTCTCTTGGAGTTGGACTTCAAGAGTTGTATTTTCTTCATCATAAGTTGGTTAGTTTCCTGTTGTTTCTTCATTTGATCCTGTATATTATCAAACAAAGATAAGATTTCATCATTAGAAGCAAAAATCAGGGTTCCTAAGACTCCGGATCTGGAAGCATTTTGAGCAGCAGCAGTGTCTCGAGCTGTTTGGCTTTCATTCCTCCTTTGGGAAGTCTGGACTGGTGGAGGTGGAAGAGGTAATGAACTAGTTGCAGCAGAGGTTGATGTAGGCATCGAAGAAGAGCTCAAACCTGACTGAGAAGCCATAAAAAATAATCTCGCAAAAAGATTAGAGAATAAAGAACCGATTAGTGTTTTCAGCAAAGTTTTGATTAAAAATAACACCACTTGCCCCATGGTGGGCACCAAATTGTTTTGGTCAAAAATTACCGAAGCAATTTAGTGATCAAACTTGGTATGTGAGGTAGCGTGCTATTGTGGTTTGTAAAAATATGTTGAGCTGATTGATTATGAAAACAATTTTAGGATATAGTTCCAGGATAATGAACTATATCAAAATGACAAGTAAATGCAGTAAAAGTAAACGTTGACACAAGATGTACGAGGAAAGCCCTGGATCAATCTAGATCTCAAGCATAAAACCTCGGTAGCTGACAATCGTCGGCTGCCTTGTTCTTCTTATTGCTTGAATATCCAGGATACTGTCACACCCCAACCGATGGTGGAATCCTCAGGGCGCGACACTAAGCGAACCAGATTGTTCAAGAGAATCTAACAACTATTTGTAGATGATAATATTTATAATGTTAATTTCCCATACAATCAACAAATATTCATTCCATAGTCATTACAAACTTCAATATTCTCAAACAAAAACATGGTTCGACAACCAGATTTTTATTATGAGTTTCTAAGGATAAGGCCCTAATCCATTGCAGCATAGAACCATCAACCTGTCACATACGTTAAAATAAAAGTCAATACAATAAGTAAAGGTGAGTACACAGGTTTAATAGCATAATAATAGAGATAAAGCGTTTACACATAACCAACATGTAACACATAGATAGGTGAATCCAAGTATGCTAAACAACAATGATACAAGCTAACCAACATGATTGCGAGGTGGAGTATGCGCGTTACGCGTCGACAAACATGAACACGCACGTAAAGTGATTTTCGAGCCTTAACAACCCCTGAACCAATCATGTGCGGAGTCCAAGCTATAGCACTATTGTTGCTAGGGGTGGTCTGCGAGTCCTCATTATTTACACATCGCAAACAAACATTCAGCGATTCAAGTACATGCGAGAGCGGTTAGGGTTCAAAGAGTTTAGCATTGTGTGTGGCGTATTTTGATATAGAGAACGTATGTAACACCCAAAAGTGTGTTTAAGCAAAAAAGGGTTCAAGTATACTCATAGTGAGTGCGTAATGGGGGTTGTAAGAGTAGAGGAGAGCGAGGAAAGTGCCGGGTCAGCCTGTAAGCAGGAAAAAGTGCATCAGTCTTCCATAGTGCTGAATTGGTCAAAACGGAGTGTCACTGTGGAAGAACTGGCCAGTTCGCACGAAATGTTACAAATTTGTACGAATTGGTCAATTCGTACGAATTGAGTTTGGTGCGGACCAGGCAGTTTCGTGTCCAAAATTGAGTGTTTTCGCGTTGTTTCTTCAGAAAATCGAGTGACCATGTAACGCCATGCGTTTCTATACTTCCTATTTTTGGGAGTGCCGTTTGTATTTCTGTTTTCGGAAACCATTGTATCTCATATTCGTACTTTCGTTGTAATCTTTGTAATCGAGACTTGAATTATAATGGAATATACATTTTATATCTATATTTGTCATACATGTTCATACATACATACATACATACATACATACACTTAATGTTCATACCCGAAAACATGACATACTTGCAAAATTCTGACGTTTATACTTCATACATACAACACCCATGATGTTTATACTCGATCTCGTTCGTTTTATATTTGCACATATATTATAGCATGCCTTTTATACTTAAAATACATTGCTTATCCATAAAATATAATAAAATGGCACCTAAACCCGTCACCATGTGTCAAAACAACAAGAATAAAGATCCTTGCCCGGTCCAGGTCCTTACGGACCGCAAAGGGGAAACCCTTACAGTCCGCAAGGGGTGCTGGGCGGATCAGATTGTTTTTGGCTCGCGAAAATGCACGGGTCCACACACTAATCCCTCCTCCAATCACCTCTAACCTCCATTAAAACACCTCCAACCACTTCCTAACTCTTCCCTATAAAACCCACCTCTAATCCAAGCATTTTTCCACTTTCACAACTCTCTAATCTCTCCCAAATCACTCTCAAATCTCTTGCAAAACACAAATTCAGGCAAATTCACACCTTCATACTAAAGTGAGCATAACTTGCTCAAAACTCAACGAAATCACTTGATTCTTATTTCTAAATGCTTGGATAATCCTTAGGTTTGAATCCACGGGTTCTCCATGGAGAATCCAGATCTGGAAATGCACCTAAAGGACTCCAAAATTTCTGTTTTGTTCAAACACTTTCAAAACTTGTTTAATCTCATCTTTTCTTCATTCATCCTAGTGTTCTTGAGCTTCTAATCCACTTGGTGATTAAGGAGACCAACCTAGGTTGTTATACATGTAAATAGGGGTGTTTAAACACTCCAAACTTTCTGTTTTCATAGAGCTTTAAGCTCACAAGTGATGCAAGTCTTGAACTTGTTCATGTGTGTCTACCTTGGTTAGCTTGGGCTATCCTAACTCTAAGACCACACATCACTTGATGATTTCTCATCATTATCCCAAGCTAGTTTGCTAGCTGGAAAGTAACACAATCCAGTCTAGCCTTCGACGTGTGTCGACGCATGCTCACCGGGTTAGGGATTACTTGGTATAGTGACACCATTTACATTCTTGTTATTTCTATTATTCTTGACCCTCCTTGTTGTCTAAGACAACTTGTGTAGTGGTGAACTCTTATGAGGTTCCTAAATGGATGGCTATGCCACCTACCTCCTACATGACTTCTATGATATCCATGAATGGACTTCTACATATAACTATATTAATCTATATGCTATATACTTAAAAACCGAAACCTTGATGATGACTACATAATCATGCGTCGAGTTAGTAAGTTTAATCACTAAAGAGTATGGTTCCTCGTTTGGATTCTAATAGGTATTACAACCTATGAAATCACATAAACCCTAATGGGTTCCCATAGTGTCCAAAACGAGTGCTAGACCTTAGTGAGTATTTTCGTATACTTTACTTTGTATGCATCATTCTAAAATCCCGAATCTTCCATAAATCATTCGAATACTCACACATACGTTTTTCCTCTTGTAGGATAACTACGTGTTCATCCGGTAGCCTAAACAACTCCACGGATTACCAAGTCGGAACGCTTGCAAAACCGTGAGTACACTTGACCCATTTACCGCTTTCTCACTTTTGGGTTGTAACATGTTTACCTATCGAAATACACAAATCACAACTTATGCTTTACATGCTCAATCCGTTAATACATGATACTTGTTATGCCTAGATACATGTTAGATTCATACATGCTTAATCATTAACTTAGCTAGCCCAACTTGACATATATAGCGCTATAGGAGTAGCACACCACCCGTCGCGGTTATGTTAAGATTATTCATACTTTTTAGTCTCGTTGCTTATGTGACGAGGGAAGCTCATTATACTTGTGGAAACTCGGGGTTTGATCTAGTATTGCATGATTAGCATTTACCTTACATAACGATTAACATGTGGACTGGAGTTATACCTTTTATACTTATGCTATGTATCACCAAACTTGTGTACTCGCATTTGCTTTTGCATTGAACTCTATTTTAAAACACGTTACAGGTTGATGAAGATGATGCTATGAAATTGGAGTAGCGTTGATAACTAGATACACACAAAGACGTTTAGGTTTATTAATGTTGTATCAAAGTTTGCCTTGATAATTGTTGTATTTGAAATTTCCATGTATTGTACTCGACAATTTTACTTATGAAATGAAATTTGGTTTAATTAATTATTGTCACTATTAGCATTATGAGCAATGAGCAATCTCTTTCGTCCCATCTTGATGTTTCCGCCATCGGTTGGGGTGTGACAGATTGGTATCAGAGCCATAACTATAGGGAATTAGGTAGAATTGACATGTTCGACCTAGTCTATAGTTTAAGTGTCCATTTTGACCATTCCTATGCTATGCTTAAAACCTTATTCTTCCTTCATTGCTTCTTCCTTTCCTTTGGTCTTAAAACTTAATGTCTTTTCTAAGACATTTACACAATACACTTGAAGACTGGAAGGCACTCATGATGCAAACGAGGCGATTTGCACCAAGATAGGTCCAATGACTTACAATTTTTTGTGAATCCCTCATTCTGCGTAAACGAGTTTTCACAAAGTTATACCATCAAGTTAGGAATGATATCCACATCTTGATGGAAAACTTCCACTTCATACTCTAGTGGATCTTACAAACGAGTCGGAAAATGCTCCCCGTTTAGTAAGAAACAACCACACGTAGGGTACGAAATCGTCAAGTTGGGGGTGAAACCCGCACCTTGTCGATTAAGTCTCGTTCCTCGATTTTCAATCTTGCCAAAGTCTCGAATTTTCGATCGACTAGGGACATGTAGTAATTGGAAGGGTAAAATGTCGTTAATCGTTTCTCGACGAGAGCGTTTTACCTATTAGGCCAAAGCATGTTCCCTAACTCGAGAGATCTTAAGAATCACTTTGGAATAGTCGACATTTCTCTACCCGAAACAATCCCATGTTTTATTGAGCCAATCTTTTATGTTATCTCCATTTTTATGTGATTTTATACTTGATACCTTATTCGTTTCGAACCGTTACACAATTTGCACGTCTTTCGCAATAAAAAACAATAATAATCCTCGTGAACAAACTAAATTTACACTCCTTATACCCATTCATACGTGGTTATACTTGTTGAATTTTCGTTAAATACTCGCTAAATACATGCAACATACATGAATTACCCATGCTTATACATGCAAAACTTATATTTTTACATTATGATCAAGTCTCATCCTTTTCCTTTCTATTTCAACCCTAGATGTCTTCTCCAAGCTCTTCCAAGAAATCCAAGGGTTCCAAGAAGGGTTCAAACAACCAAGGGGACTCTATCTCCAAGCAGGAACTAGTCGGGTTAGTCGTGGAACAAATGTCGAGCAGATGGCTAAGATTATCCCCAACATCATGAGCCAAATCCAAACCATCCATGAAAACTCTAAATCCTCTGTTGACTCAAAGGTGGACCCTCCCAAAGCAATGTTCCAGTTCAAACAGTTCATATCTTGTAAGCCCATGGAATTCATTGGTAATGATGGAGCTACCGCCATGATGACTGGTTCGATGCAATCGAATTCACCTTTTTGCAAAGTGGATGCCCTGATGAGCTCCAAACCTTGAACGCCACATGGGTCTTTCGTGAGAGAGCCCTCGAGTGGTGGACCACTAAGAGAAACAAACGTGGCAATGAATCAGCCCACGCATTACCTTGGGAAGAGCTAAGACAGCTCATGAAGGACCAATTTTGTCCCCCTCACGAGACCCAGAAACTTGAAAATGAATTCTGGAATCTTGCCCAAAAGGGGAGCGACGCCGAAGGACTGGTCGCACGCTTCAAACAATTAAGTATCCTTTGTCCTGGACAAGTGGATACCGTTCCCAAGGCAATCGCCAAGTTTATTCGTTGCCTCTCCCCTGAGTTAATGAACCATGTAGCCGCCGCAAGCCCCAAAACCATCGAAGATGCTTATAGCATCGCTATCAAGCTCAACCACAACTGCATTCTCCATGGAGCCTATGACAAGGTTTCCACGAAGAACACGCACCATGCTACCACCAACACCACCACTACCGAACCCTCACCCTCTCAAGCCAAGAAACCAAACAACCGGAACAAGAAGCGGAAGGCTTCTGTTCAGAATTGTGTGGTCGTTACTCTGCCCAACCCAGCACCATTGAACTCCGTATCTAGTACCCCAAATACCAAACCACCCCAAAGAAACTACACCGGAACTTGGCCCAGGTGTGAACGGTGCACCTACCATCATCTTACAACCGCCCCGTGTCGCAAATGCGCGAACTGTAACAGTTTTGGGCATTTCGACGACCGTTGTCGTCAACCCCTCAGAACCAACCAAGATCAAGCCTTGATTCCCAACCAATCTCAACCTCAACGCCAGACTGCTCCTGTGCGAGCATGCTACAAGTGTGGCGATCTCAACCATCTTGCCAACGTATGTCCCCAACTTAACCAACAACATCAACTTCAGCAACAGCAGCAGCCTCAGCCTGCTAAAGGACGAGCTTTCGCGCTTACCTCCGCTTAGGCTCAAAGCTCCAATGACGTCATCACTGGTACGTTCCTTGTCAACCATATTTATGCTTCATGCCTATTTAATACTGGTGCCGATAAAATTTTTGTGTATGTCGAATTTGAACATTTACTTAAGTGCGAACGTCCAAATTGCCTAATCCTTTCCCTGTCGAAGTCGTTAATGGTAAAACCATCTTTGTCAATTCTATTCTTTCAGGGTGTTCCTTGATTCTTAATGACCATACGTTCTCCATCGACCTCATATCCATGCAAATGGGAAGCTTTGATGTCACACCCCGACCCGCAGCGGAATAAGAGTCGGGGCATAATTGGGTTATCACCAAAGCTCATGATATTTACTAATATGTTTCATATTTATTAAAGTCAAAATTACATTCCCAATAATCCAAACATGTCCATACAAACACAAAGAAAATAAACGACTAAACAATTCCAAGCTCTAAATCATTTTATTCTTCTGGCCAATCCTATGTGTTTCTTGCTGCAGCTGGTTCACCTGTATCATGTGTAAAAATGGGGATTTTTGGGTCAACATAAGTTGGTGAGTGAACCTTGTTTGATAAACATTTATTATTGATTTTCTTGTTAGTTTATCAATAAAAAATTGTGCATAATCGTAAGTGAGCAAATGTAAATAATCAAACAGTAGCAATAGCAATCACAACTATAACATACAATAACATACAATAACATATAATAACATACCAACATCATACAATAAATAACATGAATGAAACTGTGCGATCAAGGCTCAATCAAACGGAGCCGATCGTATTGCATGTACTGAAAATGATAAATGTCTGTGCGATCAAGGCTCAATCAAACGGAGCCGATCGTATGTTGGCACGCCAGGTTCACGCTCATAATGTAATGGGGAACATGCTCAACGCTCATAATGTAATGGGGAGCGGCGGCCTATGAAATTGCATGTACTGAAAATAATAAATTGAATCTAACAATAACCACACAAATAATTTAATCAAACTGTATACATATTTGTTCATGATATGATGTATGCACAAAGATTTAAGTATAATAAGTGGCAAGACACATGATACACCCCAAAAACGTGATTAAAACGGGGAATTTGTAAAGATTCACTCACATTGGGTGCGTTTGATTGGAGATGGTGAGATGCGCACGAGTTGGAAGAGCTGAAAAACGAGAATTAACTAACCTAAATAATAACGGAAAATATAGTATATGAGTGGATTTTATTAAGGATTTTAATAGAATTTTTAGATATATTTTTGCGAGTTTAAGGCTATTTCTTATCTTTAAAAACATTATTTTTAAGTATTTTTAGTTGATTTTTAAATTAAATTAAATAACTAAAAATATAAAAATATGTTGACTTTTTGGGTTGACCGTTGTCTTTTTGACTTTGACTGTTTGACCGGTTTATTGTGTAATTGCAATGCGCTGGGTGAGGCTCGAACCCGAGACCTCCCGTTCGCGTGCACGCAGCTCTACCAACTGAGCTACGTGTCTAACCCGAAATAATTCTGTTTTTAATTATACTTATATATTAACTCAGTTTTATCCAAAATTCTTTTATTTTCAAAAACATTTTAAATCATCGAACCGGTGCCACTAACAGGTCTCGAACCCGGGACCTGTGCTTTAACGTTACACACAGTCCACCGCTGGACTGTGTGTCTAACTTGGTTAATATATAAATTTTTATTATACTTAACAACTAACGTAAGTTAACCCGATTCAGTTAGAAAAATAAAACGTTTTTTTTATTACGGAGAAGGTGTGTGTATCAGGGATCGAACTCGCGGCGTGTGATATGTATATGCACACAGTCCACCGCTGGACTGTGTGTCTAACCCGAGATAATATCCAGATTTAATTAAACTTATAATCAAACTATCATCGTCTTCTTCATTACAAATTACAGATTGCGATTACACCATTATATCTTGTTTAATTCGATTGACAAACATTGAACAGACTAATATGAAATGGCAGAGACGATATTTAGAATTAAACATACCGGTGAACGATTTATTTCAGAATTCCGGCGAGTCGTCGGCTCTGTTTTTATGAACTTCAACTGAGCAAGCAAATTATTCGTTTTGATTAGCTAATCGTGGAATTGAAGTGCTAAACAAGCGTTAACAGGGTGTTTAAATGTCCATACCGTTTCACAGCTGAAAACAAGGATTTCCAGAAGTTTTCCGGCGAACTGAAATTATCCGATAACAACGTCTGAATTTGATTTCAATTGAAAGGTCTGAGTTAGAAGATAGCTTAACAATTGATAAGCCACGACGGTATTGAAAGACTTATCGTTTTGATGGAGAATACGGTTTTCCGGCGACTTGCAGAAACTTTCCGGCGAGTTCAAAAAGCCTCTCCGGTGGACTGAAAATTGTGCGGAAATGTAATTGAAAGTCTGTAGATTATGTTTGAGTCGTGAAGGAGTACAAAGATGGAAGTAAAACTGGAATTGAAGATTTTCGGTTATAAAAACCGATCCACTTCTAGAATTCAAGTTCATTCAAAGCAACTTGATTGAAAACGTTGGTATATCGGTTATACTCAGTGAACCGCGAGTATTCAGATCGTTTTTGAGCGTTTGATAACCGATTTCAGTTACAATTGGCGTAACCGGTTGATTGATGTTTGTAGATAAGATTTATTTGTTTCCTAGAGTTGACAGAAAACAAACAAGTGGCGGAGTGGTTATGTATGTGTGTGTTAAGTCTTTGAAGTTCACAACCCGGCCGACCCGGGTTCGAGTCCGGCAGACACATTTTATTTTTAATTATTTTATTTTTATTTTTTATCAATTATAGCTTTTATAGTTTAGTTTGTTTATTAATTATGTATCATTAAAAATCAAAATAAACATAAATACGCAACAACACATTTATAAATTGATATTTGATCACAAACGGAGCGGGTTTGGTAAACCCGTTTTCGACAAATGTTACATTTGATATCATAGGAAGTATGGACTGGCTTAGGCGAGTTCATGCTGAAGTTGTCTGTTCCGAGAAGTTCATTCGCCTTCCTCTTCCACACGGTGATTCATTGCACGTCTATGGGGAGAAACCTTCTAAAGGCCTCAAGCTTATGCCGTGTATTCAAGCGAACAAGTACTTAAGTAAGTGGTACTTTGCCTTTCTTGCCCACGTTATGGAGAAGAAAGATAAAGGTCCAAGCATAAGTGATGTTCCTATCGTTTGTCAATTTCCCGATGTCTTCCCAGAGGATCTTCCTGGTCCTTCGCCTCCTCGATCCATCAATTTTCGTATTGATCTCATCCTAGGCGCAACTCCTGTTGTGAAGGCTCCCTATCGTTTAGCACCCTCGAAAATGCAAGAGCTATCGAGCCAACTCCAAGAGCATCTTGATAAAGGCTTTATACGCCCTAGTACTTCTCCGTGGGGCGCTCCCGTTTTGTTCGTCAAGAAGAAAGATGGATCCTTTCGGATGTGTATTGACTACCGTGAACTTAACAAACTTACAGTAAAAAACCGATATCCTCTTCCTCGTATTGACGACCTCTTCGACCAACTTCAAGGTGCGACTTGTTTCTCGAAAATCGATCTCCGTTCTGGCTATCATCAACTTCGAGTTTTGGAGGGAGACGTACCTAAACTGCTTTCCGTACACGTTATGAACACTATGAGTTCGTGGTCATGCCTTTTGGTTTGACCAATGCGGCTGCAGTGTTCATGGATCTCATGAACCGCGTCTGTAAACCTTTCCTCGATCATTTCGTAATCGTATTCATCGACGATATTCTCATCTACTCCAAGACGAAGGGAGAACATGGGCGACATTTGCAACTTATCCTTCAGCTTTTGCGAACCGAACGCCTTTATGCCAAATTCTCCAAGTGTGAATTTTGGCTAAAAGAGGTTCAATTCCTTGGTTACACCGTCAATGAACTCGGTATTCACGTTGACCCCGCAAAGATAGAAGCTGTGAAGAATTGGATTGCACCTAAATCGCCTTCTGAAATTCGTTCGTTCCTTGGCCTAGCTGGTTATTATCGTCGCTTCATCTCGAGCTTTTCTAAGATCGCCGTTCCTTTAACGTCTTTGACTAAAAAATATAAACCTTTTGTTTGGGGTCCCGAACAAGAGGAGTCTTTTCAAACCCTCAAGGACATGCTTTGTAATGCTCCCATCCTCACACTCTCGATGGAAACGACGATTTCGTCGTGTATTGCGATGCTTCAAACCAAGGTCTTGGTTGCGTTCTTATGCAACGAGACAAGGTTATCGCTTACGCGTCGAGACAACTCAAAATTCACAAGAAAAACTATATTATGCATGACCTTGAACTTCGTGCAGTTGTTTTTGCATTGAAGATTTGGCGACACTACCTTTATGGTACAAAGTTTACAGTCTTCACCGACCACAAGAGCCTCCAACATATCTTTGTTCAAAAGGAACTCAACATGCGTCAACGTCGTTGGCTAGAATTGTTAAACGACTACGACTGTGATATTCGCTACCACCCTGGTAAGGCGAATGTCGTAGCCGATGCACTAAGTCGTAAGACTCATGTTAAGAGTGTTCATTGCTACCAAATTGTGGGAAAACTTAACGAGTTAATTCGCCAAGCACAATTTTCTATCATCAACGAGGGTAACCTCAGTAACGAATTGAATTGTGGAGTCGAAAACTCACTCGAAGCTAAGCCAAATGGTATTCTTTACTACCTTAATCGCATTTGGATTCCCGATCGTCTCAACCTTCAAAACACCTTGATGGATGAAACCCACAAATCCCGATACTCCATTCATCCTGGCGCCGACAAGATGTATCATGATCTTCGAGCATCTTATTGATGGCCTGGGATGAAGAAAGATATCGCCCTTTACGTCTCAAAGTGTCTTACACGTTCCAAGGTCAAGGCTGAACATCAACGTCCCTCTGGTTTGCTCGAACAACCAGAAGTCCCTGTCTGGAAATGGGAGAGTATTGCCATGGATTTTATCACCAAGTTACCTCGTACCTCGTCTGGTCATGACAGCAT
Source organism: Scalesia atractyloides (assembly GCA_947069175.1). NCBI lineage: Eukaryota > Viridiplantae > Streptophyta > Magnoliopsida > Asterales > Asteraceae > Scalesia > Scalesia atractyloides. The sequence goes on from CAMTDV010000010.1 coordinate 3,663,024, forward strand.
CTGGGTTATCATTGACCGATTAACCAAATCTGCTCATTTCCTCGCCATTCATGAAGATTACAAAGTCGAGAAATTGGCTCGTATCTACACGGATGAAGTCATCAGTCGTCATGGTACTACTCTCGATATTATCTCAGATCGTGATGCTCGTTCACTTCTCGCCTTTGGCAAACGTTTCAATCCGCCCTTGGCACTCGTCTCAACCTTAGCACCGTATTTCATCCTCAGTCTGATGGTCAAACCGAGCGTACAATCCAAACTTTGGAAGATATGCTTCGTTCTTGCGTAATCGATTTTGGTGGCAATTGGGATTCGCACTTACCTTTGGTAGAATTCTCGTACAATAATAGTTATCACGCCAGTATTCAATTGGCCCCATTTGAAGCATTGTATGGTCGTAAGTGTCGTTCGCCTATTTGTTGGCACGAGATTGGAGATGTTCATATCACTGGTCCCGAATTAATACAAGAGACGACAAACAAGATCCTACAAATCCGTGATAACCTCCTTAAGGCTCGAAGTCGTCAAAAGAGTTACGCAGACAAGAGACGCAAACCTTTGGAATTTAATATTGGTGATCAAGTACTTCTCAAGGTATCCCCTTGGAAGGGTGTTGTTCGTTTTGGTAAGAAAGGCAAACTCGCTCCTCGCTACGTAGGTCCTTTCAAGATTCTCGAAAGGATTGGCAAGGTAGCATACCGACTCGACCTACCTCAAGCGCTCAACAATGACCATCCGGTATTTCATGTTTCGAATCTCAAGAAGTGTCTAGCTGAAGAAGGACTTTAAGTTCCACTAGAAGATCTTCAAATCAACGAGACATTGCATTTCATGGAGAAACTGGTCGAAATCATGGATCGAGGAATTAAGCAACTAAGGCGTAGTCGAATCCCTATCGTCAAGGTTCGACGGGAAGGAAAACGTGGCGCTGAATTTAATTGGGAACTCGAAAGTGATATGAAGACTAAGTATCCGCATCTCTTCATTGTATCTTCCTAAATTTCGGGACAAAATTTCCTAAAGGAGGGGAGACTGTAACGCCTCGCGTTTCTATACTTTCTATATTAGGAAGTGCCGTTTGTATTTATGTTTTCTGAAACCATTGTATCTCATATTTGTACTTTTGTTGTAATCTTTGTAATCGAGACTTGAATCATAAGGAATATACATTTTATATCTGTATTTGTCATACATGTTCATACATACATACATACACTTAATGTTTATACTCGATCTCGTGCGTTTTATATTTTCACATGACATACTTGCAAATTTGTGACGTTTATACTTCAAACATACAATACCCATGATGTTTATACTCGATCTCGTGCGTTTTATATTTGCACATATATTATAGCATGCCTTTTATACTTAAAATACATTGCTTATCCATAAAATATCATAAAATGGCACCTAAACCCGTCACCATGTGTCAAAACAATAAGAATAAAGATCCTTGCCCGGACCAGGTCCGCAAGGGGTGCTGGGCGGGTCAGATTGTTTTTGGCTCGCGAAAATGCATGGGTCCACAGACTAATCTCTCCTCCAATCACCTCTAACCTCCATTAAAACACCCCCAACCACTTCCTAACTCTTCCCTATAAAACCCACCTCTAATCCAAGCATTTTTCCACTTTCACAACTCTCTAATCTCTCCCAAATCACTCTCAAATCTCTTGCAAAACACAAATTCGGGCAGATTCACACCTTCATACTAAAGTGAGCATAACTTGCTCAAAACTCAACGAAATCACTTGATTCTTCTTTCTAAATGCTTGGATACTCCTTAGGTTTGAATCCGGGTTCTCCATGGAGAATCCTGACCTGGAAATGCACCTAAAGACTCCAAAACTTTCTGTTTTGTTCAAACACTTTCAAAACTTGTTTAATCTCATCTTTTCTTCAATAGTGTTCTTGAGCTTCTAATCCACTTTGTGATTAAGGAGACTAACCTAGGTTGTTATACATGTAAATAGGGGTGTTTAAACACTCCAAACTTTCTGTTTTCATAGAGCTTTAAGCTCACAAGTGATGCAAGTCTTGAACTTGTTCATGTGTGTCTACCTTGGTTAGCTTGGGCTATCCTAACTCTAAGACCACACATCACTTGATGATTTCTCATCATTATCCCAAGCTAGTTTGCTAGCTGGAAAGTAACACAACCCAGTCTAGCCTTCGACGTGTGTCGACGCATGCTCACCGGGTTAGGGATTACTTGGTATAGTGACACCATTTACATTCTTGTTATTTCTATTATTCTTGACCCTCCTTGTTGTCTAAGACAATTTGTGTAGTGGTGAACTCTTATGAGGTTCCTAAATGGATGGCTATGCCACCTACCTCCTACATGACTTCTATGATGTCCATGAATAGACTTATACATATAACTATATTAATCTATATGCTACATACTTAAAAACCGAAACCTTAATGATGACTACATAATCATGTGTCGAGTTAGTAAGTTTAATCACTAAAGAGTATGGTTCCTCGTTTGGATTCTAATAGGTATTACAACCTATGAAATCACATAAACCCTAATGGGTTCCCATAGTGTCCAAAACGAGTGCTAGACCTTAGTGAGTATTTTCGTATACTTTACTTTGTATGCATCATTCTAAAATCCCGAATCTTCCATAAATCATTTGAATACTCACACCTATGTTTTTCCTCTTGTAGGATAACTCGGCGTTCATCCCGTGACCTAAACAACTCCATGGATTACCAAGTCGAAACGCTTGCAAAACCGTGAGTACACTTGACCCATTTACCGCTTTCTCACTTTTTGGGTTGTAACATGTTTACCTATTAAAATACACAAATCACAACTTATGCTTTACATGCTCAATCCGTTAATACATGATACTTGTTATGCTTAGATACATGTTAGATTCATACATGCTTAATCATTAACTTAGCTAGCCCAACTTGACATATATAGCGCTGTAAGAGTATCACACCACCCGTCGGGTTATGTTAAGATTATTCATACTTTTTAGTCTCGTTGCTGATGTGACGAGGGAAGCTCATTATACTTGTGGAAACTCGGGGTTTGATCTAGTATTGCATGATTAGCATTTACCTTACATAACGATTAACATGTGGATTCGAGTTATACCTTTTATACTTATGCTATGTATCACCAAACTTGTGTACTCGCCTTTGCTTTTGCATTGAACGCTGTTTTAAAACATGTTACAGGTTAATGAAGATGATGCTATGAAATTGGAGTAGCGTTGATGACTAGATACACACATAGATGTTTAGGTTTATTAATGTTGTATCAAATTTTGCCTTGATAATTGTTGTATTTGAAATTTCCATGTATTGTACTTAAAAATTTTACTTATGAAATGAAATTTGGTTTAGTTAATTATTGTAACTATTAGCATTATGAGCAATGAGCAATTTCTTTCGTCCCGCCTTGATGTTTCCGCCATCGGTTGGGGTGTGACAGTCCATCCTTCCAACCTCAAGTTACTGAGCAAACCAAAAGTTGGGGAGGTCTATTAGAGCAGTTTAGTCACTTATAGGAACTTGGGTTGGTTCGTACGAACTGAGCCAATTCGTACGAGCCAGTCCAGTTCGCACAAGTTGACTGTTTGCGTTTTCGTGCTTCCGGAACTGAGTTTTCGTCTGAATCAGATGTGATTTCGAGTCCTTTTCATGCCGGTTTAGACACCGCTTCGTTCCACTGTTAAGTGAACGAAACGTATGTCGGGTTTGATCCGTTTTAGTGCAAAAATCGAGTTTAAAACAGTTTTAGTTGGATAAAACACTTTGTGAGCTTGAAACAACACGCTTTCTTATTGAGTAGCCCAAGCTAACTTAAACCCACTCATTTAAGTGTACATCCCAAAGTAAAATCAGAAGTTTTTGTGAAAAAGATGAAGATTTTCATAAACAGATAAGTTTAGATGAAATCGGAGATAAACTCGTGCAAAATCGTAGTGGAAATCATTGTGTTTGCGTAAAAGGGTGTTGTTCTTACTTATAAGACAAAGAAAAGCGAGTAGTAGAGATCCGGTGCGAAGTGGCAGCAAGAGGAGTGCGTGTGAGCGAGCTTGGTATTTATGGGTTAGGGGTGAGGAGGTTTCCAATTCGTACAAATTAATTTGTAAGAATTGGTTAATTCGTACGAATTGCGCAATTCATACGAGTTGGCAGTTCGTACGAATTGGCCAGATTCGAGCGAATTGTCCCTGATTCACGCGTCGGCTGTTCGTTCGGTGATTCCGTTTGTATTAGTTAGTTCGGTTTAGTATTCTAGAGAGGCGTTAAGCGTTATATTAATCATTTTAGCGCGATATAGCGAGTTGTGTGAGCGAGAGCGAGTACAATCCATACACATAAACAAATAAACAACATAGAGTAACATAATAATTGCGATTGCGATTTGTGTAAGAAGCGAGGTAGTAGGCACGAGTGGTTACCAAACAAACAAACACACTCGGTTGATAAAGTAGCATAAGCTACTGTGATTCGTGTAGCGTTAACGTTGCGAGTGTGAAAGCGTTTTAAGTGTAATGTTATGCTGTGTGATGCAATGTATTTAATAAAACATATTTCCATTATTTATCGAATCTTCGATTACAAAACGGTTACAAGAAGGAAATAACAGTAGTACGGAACAACCAAAAAAGTCGGGTTGTTACAGATACAGTGCAGCATAATGCCCAGATCGCTACTAAGTGTTACAATGATTGCTAGTTATGAGTGTGAATGTGTGATTGCTATAAAGAAATGTGTATGAGTTAGAGAGCTCGAAAGTGAAGTGAGTTCTAGTGTTTTGTCCTACGATCTGGCTTATCGTTTATACAGTTACAATAACAAATAACTTCTCCTATAAACTAGGGATACTTCCGAATATTCCCTCTTGAACGTGGGATACCTATTCTTTCGGTTTCAACGTCTATTCCCAACTAAATTGAGCGAGTCTTTGGGAGAAAGGGTCCTTGTGAGCGTTGTGATCCTGCAACCATAACCTGCAAGCAAACTATTAGTAACTACCAGGATACTGCCTTAGGATGTTACCAATATCCTGGCTCGGTATCTTGATCATAATCAACTATTATAAATTCAAGATATATTTTCAGGATATGGGCTCAGAATTCCACCCATAACAATAGTCCTTAGACATATGTTATTTGCACAATAGTCCCTGGATAATAAAATGACAATAATGACCTCATGTCCAAGGCACATGATCAGATTTAACCAAAAAATCTACCTAGGTTTAGCCTAAAGGACATAACGTGTAAGATTTGAAACATTAAGTCCAAAACTAGTCAATTTTGAAGGTAAAGGACATCGCCTGAAATTTGGGACAAACATAAAGGATAAAACTTGTAAATTACTCTTAAAAACATGAAATTGTGCTGATTACGGTGCTGTTTAATGTGTTGATTACAATATTATGCTGATTACGGGATGTGCTGACGGTGGTGGTGTGGGATGTTACCGTCGGATGTGCTGAAAGTGGTGTTATCGTGTTGATTAAGGTGTTGATGTTGACGATGTGCTAATTACGATGTTGACGATGATGCTGATTCGATGATGAAAGATAGATTAGGAGATTATGATTTGAATTAATATTGCATTAATTTAGGGATAATTAAATAATTTTTTTAATTAAATATAAATAAAAGGGTATAAAAAGTCTAAAATACCCTTAGAACACTTTCTTTAAAACAACTTATTGACTTATTGAATTTTCCCACCTCATAAGTTTATCCGAACACCTTTTTAAAAAACTTATTTTGAATAAGTTATAAGTCAATAAGTATTTTTGACAGAAAGTCTTTTTTGAGTTAAATAAGCAATCCCAAACACCTTTGTAACTTATAACTTATGACTTATATAAGTTAATAAGTTGTTTTTAAGGTTAGTCACTTGGTTTCTCTACTTAAGGTCCCAAGTTCAACTCCCACTAGCATCACTTTGAAGGACATTGGTGGTGGCAATGAAGTTTAGAACTAAGCCTCTCTGGAGGTCGCCAGTTTGAAACCGAGCCGAACCGGGTTTTACCGCAGTGGCCTTCAAGCGACGGGTTTTCCCCGGAACTGGTGGTTTGGTGGCTCGGGTATGCATCCAACTCTGACCGTTATAGAGGAAGGGATGCATTTGCTCGATTGAGTGCATCTCGGAATGCTTATCCGGTGATTTAGTTAGACCATTAAAAAAAGTTGTTTTAAGAAGGAATCCCAAACAACCCAAAGATACCTATTTGTATATAGGGGTAGTTGCATATTTCCCCTTACAAATCTTTTTAATTGCATATTTATCCGGTTCAAAATTAAAATGGCATATATTCCCTCCTTTAACTAATATTATTGCAAATTTACCCATTTTCATTTATTTTATTGAAGATAAATTATATAATGGCTATTTTACCAATACTTATAAAAAAAATTTATGTACTCATTTTTTTTACCTTTTCACTATTTTTTTGTTTTTACTTTTTGTTACGTTTTGCTAATTTGTTGTTATTATTATTATTATTATTATTATTATTATTATTATTATTATTATTATTTGTTTTTTCAATGTTGCCATGCATTATGTGCTGGAATAACAATCATTTACAAAATACCAGTGATTCTCATCTAAATGAAAAGCAAATGCCAAATTGTGATGCCAAAAAATCATCAAAAATCGACCAGAATGAGATTTACCAATAAACAATGACAGAAGTTAAAAACACACAAACTGATAAAACCATGCCGAGAAGAATATGATAATGTATTTGTGATGATTGGTATTTATCAATAATGAATATGTAACACAGGATATAAACAGAGTTGATCTGTAGTGGAGTTTGAGTTTATCATAGCCTTGGAGTTTGACTTTATTATAGTCTACTCTGCAACTGTTGGTCCAAACTTCTAATAACGAACACATAAAACTAAACACACAATTTGAAGACTAACATGTTCCATACTCTTTGTATTATTAAACTCAACTCAACAAATAAAACTGAATACATAACCCTCTATTTATATTAAACATGAATTAATCCTAAACCTACTCAAACTCAATTTAATATAAAACTATCTAATAAACAAATAATTCAAACTAATTTAATATATAGGTAAGGGATCATGTACGAGAGAAGAATTTTGTACGAAGTATAGAAGACAATCATGACCACACATTTGTTTTTCTCAATTTAAGAAAGTGAAGAGTATGATGATTTTTCTCTCTTTAACTACTTTTCACCTTGATTTTCAAACGGCTATAACTTTTTCATACGTTAATATTTTTAAAAAAAAAATTACACCGTATTAACGAGTATTTCATTCTCTTTAATTCGAGCAGCCTATTGCTATAGTATTCTTAAAAATAATTTATAGGACTTTAAATACCCATTACGTGATTACGTGATTTTGAATACCCAGTACCCATTACGTGATTTTTGAATACCCATTACGTGATTACACATTCAACATAAATCATTACGCATTCATTGTAAATTCATTACGTGATTACACATTCAATAATAAGAACTTGATTGTTTATGCTTTATTACGTGGTTAAATCTCTAATATATGATATTATGTTGCTATTATAGGTTGGTTTGGCTAATGTTTTGTATATAATTTATCCTTAATACGTGATTATACCTTAAATATTAGGTATTTCATATGAAATATTATGTGTTACGTTACGTAATCACCCAGTATAGTTTCACATAAATACTATAATGAAATCATGTAATCACGAAATACGTATTTAAAATCACGTAGTCATGTAATTTACATAGTCAACTATTGTTACGTAATTACGTAATCACTTAGCGTGGTTTCACATAAAATACTACAATGAAATCAAGTAATCACGTAATGGGTATTCAAAATCACGTAGTCACTTACTGGGTATTCAAAATCACGTAATATGGTTTCAAAATTCTTCAAAAAAAAATTAATGTTAAAATATAGAAATAGGCTACTCGAATTAAAGAGAATGAAATGCTCGTTAATACGGTGTAATTTTTATAAAAAATATTAACGTATGAAAAAGTTATAGCCATTTGAAAATCAAGGGGAAGTGCGTTTATGAGTTAACAATATTGGATTTTCCTATTTTACCATTTTCCTCACTTGTTCGCTTGTTTGTTGTTATGTGAATTCTATACTTAGGGACCACTTAATCTCAACCATTGATCTTGCAAATCAATGATCAAACTTGTCTCCTACACTTCGTATAATTATTTCCTCTTTTAGAATAACCTCTCTCTTAATATATAAACCAAACTATTTTATCTCTAACAAGCTTGAATTATTTTAACTCGTATTAACTTTCTAGATAACCCTTTAAATCATAATCATCTCTTCAGCAACAACATGGTATGTACCAGATAGCCTTTAATTGTTAATAGCATCAAACCTTGTAATCGACCATGACAATGAAACAAGTATCAAAATTGAATATCAACAACAGAGAAATCGCACAAGGAAGAATCGCCGTTTGTCTTAAGGTCGCCAAGAATGGAACTGCCTACGAGGGAAGGAATCGTTGGAAACACCCATCTGAGTCGTCGGTGACGAGAATGAAGTCGCCTGAGAGACATGGTACATCGTCGCCCGTTGAATATCAAGAGAGAGACGCTGGAGAATAAACTGAAGAGTCGTGAGTTTTTTGTTCGGTATTTTGAACCAGAATTTCTAAAGATTTTTTTAAAATTTTGATAAGGGTACTTTTGTCACTTTAATAAAGACGAGGAAATATACAATTTTAATTTAGGTTTAGGTAAATATATAACTTGAGCTTATTTTCAAGGGGAAATATGCAATTCATTAAAACCCTCAATTTGTTCCTCTTTTGCAACCGAACTTTATTATAATTTCGAAATCGAAAAACACCTGTAATTGATCGTCTTCATCACTCCAAACCTTGATTTTCCGGTCACAAATCTACCATCAGAACTTCGTGCACCAGGCGGAACAGGTAATTGAATAATAATATAATCAAATTTCACCACACAAACCCTAGTATTCAAAACCTACCTATTTCTGTATATATTCTTTCCTAATTACTGTCATTGATGAATTGTTAGACATTCAGACCTTTGTTTGTTCGTTTTATCCATAGAAGATTCGGTCTTGTAAGTTATATGTTTCGATTTGTAATGCCTCTGTTATAAGTCTTTGAATTTGTGTTGCTGGTCAAGGGGTGTTTGGATGGATGTGCCTGTTAGGTTTTTTGGCTCTAAAAAGTTATAGGTAGATAGACAAACACTGAATACATAACTCAAATGTAATCTATGTAGTCCAACGCGAGCCAAGCGCGCACCGAACTGACCTGACCGAAGCAGGGCGGTCTTCTTCATCTGGTGCAGTGAGCGCCTCGGTGCAAGCACAGGCAAGGTGTGCACCTTGGTCCAGGTGTAAAGGTGATACATGCTTGGCTTCGTGGTGCCAGAACCGGTTGATTTTGCTAGCCACATGCCAAACGCATCTTATGGTTACTTGTTTTGACCTGCCCCCCTGAAGCAATGTGGAATGAATAAAACAACAGTTTCTTTTTATTTTTACTTTGACTATAAGTGAATTTGTGTTAGGTTTTTTATTATATTTGTAGAATAGCATTAGATTAATTAATTTTCTATGCTTATTATTTATTACCTTTTTATTTGTGCCAGGCGTGCATGTTGTTTTGCACCTTGCGCCTTGGCAACATGCTTGCCATTTGCACCTTTAGTGCGCCATTGAGGCTGTGACTACCTAGAATCTGATCAAGAAGGTATTAATCAATCACAAAAAATAGTGTAAACATCATAAGTCGATACATATCATTATCTCACTCTATTGACAGGAAAATATAATGCTTTTAAATATTATCTCACCCTATAGACAAGAAAATATAATGCTCTTAAATGTTAAATAAAAAAGAAAACAAAAATTGAACTTGACGGTATGATAATAGAAGCACGTGCCTTTCACGCGGCATACCTTAGTACTAAATTTCATTGATATTGAAAGATTCTTCTTGTTTGTGAATGAATCATTCATTTTGAGTATATATGATAAGCATAATGCATGTGAAAAGGAAACGAGTAAGTAATTGTAATTCTTCTATGAGGATTTAGTTCTGTAATACATTTGTATTACTAGAGGTTGCCAAGCAATTTGCAGTGTATACACACACGCCACTGTGAATTTACAGATGAGACGTGTTGAGGTGGCAAAATGGGACAGCCCAATTTGACCCATCCATAAGTAACCTCTAGACCTGCACAACAAGTGACTTTCTGCTGCATTTAAAATCAGCTCACTAGCTTTCTTGCAGATTTATTTATTCTGTCACATATTTCTATCATTATATTTGCGTCACTGACATGTGGGTTCATCTGTAAAAGGTTTTGCTGCCACATCGAGAATGTTATCGACCATGGATCAATCAGAGGCGCCAAAGAAACAATTTTACAGGGACATGAAGACCATAAATGATGTCACGAGCTCATTGAATGCCATACATTTGGTCAACAAAACTGAATGGACCGAACAAGATATGGAAATTGATGAAATGGACATAAAAATGTTTGAGGGAGAGCGGAAAACGTATGAAATATATGTGGATTATTGTTCAGAGGATGCTGATAAGTGGATGGAGGTTTACTTGAGCATTATGAGTGATGTTGTTGGTGGCCATGAGAATGCAGTTGCACTAATGGAAAATAGCGTGCGCGGTATGAATTGTCTTTATGTAAATCTTACACGAGCCGAGTTGGATAAACTTGTGGAAATAGACCATGATCGGGTTCGGGAATCTATCCTCCTTATAAACCTCTTTGATTGAATTTTAGTGCTGGAAAGTTGTTTGTGAGGGCAGTGAAAGAAACCACACGCCTGCAAGATTTACCTGTTCAAGCATATTAAAACAGGTCTGAGTCAAGTCCGTTTTTATCACGTTATCTGTGGGGTCCACATGACTACCGTGTCAAGGAGGTAATTTGTTTGTTATTCTATAGAGGTGGCAAAATAGGTGGGTCGGATAGGGTAACCGGTGATCTTTCAAAATGTTCGTGGTCGACCCACACGCACCCTTTTTTGTCATTTTTCTATATTTTCTTTGTAAATAGTTAATTATGTTGATATTTAAAAAAAAACTCTATTATTTCAATCACCATAACATTGGCACTTCGGTACACAACGAAAATGCGAAACCAAGGCCCAAAATATACTACTAGAATGTAAAAATGAACATTGTCTAAATTGTTTTAAACCATAAACGTTGACTTTTCTAAGCAACTAATAAGATACACATGTACTAGACTGCAACATACGCCTGTGATGCGGACCAATTAAATCCTGACATGTGGCCAAAAGTATGCATCTTTGGAGTGGTAGCATGATAAGAAACTATCATCGCTTAAGACACTCATAAGTCAACTTTTACAAAAGATGGTTAAGGACACATGAGTTGATAGCAAAAAGGAATCTTTGAAGGTAAACTCACTCATCGGAGAATCCCTTACCGATCCTCATGTCGAAGACTGGTCACATGAGCCCTCTCATGTGGTGAGGCTAATGGTTTGTTCTATTGCCTTGTTGCGGCTTGATCCTTAAGGCAGAGGATTTGAACTTGTTGATAAATGATAAGCAAACACAAGGCTCAGTATGTACTTTTAAGTGTTAACTATGCTATGACATTCTCAAAGTTATATGAACCCTATACTTTTTTGATTATAAGCCATGCATTTCACTGAAAAATATAAATTTTTTTAGTATTTAGTATATGGGATTTACTGAGTATGATGATGATGATTTAGTATATGGGAAATCAAAAGTAGGATTTGCTAAGAAGATGGTAGTTACATTTGATTAAAGTCAATAAAGTTGGGATATTGATTAAAGCTATTAGAATTTAGTATATGAAATATCAAGAACGCACGATTTGCTAAGATTCATTGTTGTAATGTTGCAATTTGAGTACATTTTTCTAGTAAACCTTCAATCTTTACCAAAATAACACAGTACCACATACCTGGTACCATCAGTCAATCATCGTCCGCTACCGATTACTCGTTAACCATCGGGTTTTTGGTATCTCGGTAGGGGTCCTTTTTATAACCTGAACAGACTTGAAATATCAATAGAATATCAATATTAAGTATAACTATAGCAATATTAAAAATGTTATGTATTTTACTTTTTAATATTATGTAATAAGCTTAAAATATTTGATTTTCAGTGCGGGTACCAGTTTCAAGTGTACTTGAGCTCGTGACTTCTTTTTAATGAAACTCATGTAGGGTCTCGTCTTTGAATATTCGACCCAAATGTTATTGAGTTTTGGTTTCCCCCTCGGGTGTGGGTTCTTTTATCATCCCTTGACTGTCATCCTTTCCCCGATTGCAATTTTTATAGCTTGTGGTGTCGCCCTCTCGTTCTCAGTTCATGCCTTCCCTGGCTAATGTATATTTGCATTGCGGCTTTCAGTTGTTGGCTTCCCTTCACTCATCAGATACAATATAGTTAAAGACCAACTTAGCATCTGTCGGTATCCATTAATGATTGTTACAGTTTATAGCTTACATATACAATCTTCTACTTAAGTGTAAATTAACAACATACGTATATGTATTTATATCAAAGTTATACGTAGGTGGGATGTTTACATATACGTAAATAGTTATCCTCGGTAGGGCGCCCTTTCATTTCATGGGTAGACACCCATCCTCTAAAAAGAAGAAATTATCCATTTTTTTAAACCCGGGGCCAATTCATCAATACAACTCGCCACATCCCTACAACTTCCCAAGGTGTACTAGTCACAGAGACGAGCAAAGTGGGAAAAAAAAAAACTCGGATAAGGGACAAATGAGGTACTTTGTTGTGTGCCAGTCATGATAAAGGAGGTAATTTTCGCTAATCGTAAAGGCGTACATTGTGAAATATGTACTTTGTGGCAGACCAAGGTATTCAATAAAAACCAGCGAAAAGGAATCCGCTAGTTTGCAAATGAGATCGTTCCAATATATACAATGGACATGCCGTGATGAGTATCCATTGCACAAAGGCTACAAGACTGAGCAAGGCAACAATTTCGCTCACACGACTGGGTAATTATGTCACGGAACCTTTTTATGGTCCCCCAGTCCATCCAAGGATAGAACGAACCGGTGGACTTGAAGGGTAACATGCTAAACGAATCAGTTCTGATGTGGGACACATGAGTATGCTACAGAGTATACGACTGTAATTCAATACATCAGATGCTACACTACCAAATAGTTCGGTAATGGTTCATGATTCGGTATGAGAGCACTGAGCACGGATCAGACTTGAGATGCTCAATAAAAGGAACTGAAGGTCACCACTTTAGGGAACCGGTCCATCTTAACAAAGTTGGGACCACCAGTAACAAACTAACCAATTATGAACAACCAAATAATAGAACTCGGTCAGGATAGGGGACCCCTAGGCACATCAGCATGAGACTCAATAGAACTCACCTCTATTATATACAGATCATTTATGAGACTCAATTAGATCAGGATGCATTATTTACTCTAACGCCAAAGCTTGGTCGCAGAGGCTAATCGGTGTTGCTCGTCTATTTGTTATCGGAGCCAAAAGATCTTTATCTGTTACAACAACCTAAAGATCTCTTGAAGCTAACTACACCAGACAACATGCTTGATGTGTGAAATAACAAGGTAACACGAGTGTCACATCATGTAAGAATTTGCAAACCAAATCAATAAAACTTTAAATGCTAAATACAAAGATGATGCAATAAGAGTTGGCATTTTGGATAGAGAGATGGCACGATTACAATGGCACCAAGAGTTGGCCTTTTGATAACAGTCATCACTTGTGAAATCAAGAACTTGTAAATCTGCTAAGAAGGCAGTTGCAACGCTTTAGCGAGTTCATGAAAGCACAGACTTAAGAACTTGTAAATCCATCTTTATACAGTCTGTAATTTTTTTTCATGACAATGTCCGCTTCTGCATGCAAAGTAGAAAAAGATGGTTGAATCGTAGCCCGGTTTGGTGCAGGCAACTTTGTCAGTACTTGGTTAATATCTTTCAATAATGAAATGATGACGGAAGCCTTTTCTTTCCCTTTCTTAATCTGCACACTCAAATCTTTCAAACTCGTATCAATATCAATATGTGCCTTCCCTTGTTCATGTATTTTTGCCATTTTGGTCTCTGTAGCAGCTTTCTCCTTCTCTAGGAACGTGCGTAACTTTTTGATATGGTTTTGGGCTAAGTTGGTGTTGTACATAGCTCTAATATACTGCAGTATTTACATGGATATTAATAAGACTTTAAGAAACCGTAATACTACTCAACAATTTATACTGCAATAAAGGCGTTTTATGAGCTAGGCGTTTCATTTTCTATCAGAGGTTTGACCTCTTCTTACCCTCCCCAGACCTTACTCTTATCAGCGGGATTTTACTGGGTACTTTTGTTTTTTGTTTACAATACTACTCATCATCTTTTGTCACAAATCTCCAAATATAAAAATTGGGGCAACTTTAAAGAATACTAACCAAGTTTCTTGTATAGTTATATGTTCCACCAAAATCAGTCAAAGTTTTTTTGTCTCTCTAAATTCACACAACTTTTATTTATTGTTCCAATCTTGAGTAATTTCCAGGTTAACAAGAAACACTTGATGACGTGTCAAGTTCTTACTTTTTTTAATTGTTAATGTTGACATGGAATTTAATGGTTGATGAGATTGATTTTAAAATATAAAAATACACAGATAATTTTGAGAAACCTAAGTAGATGTTGCTTTAAAATATAAAAAATACACAGATAACGTTGCTTTAGTTTTGGAATTTAATGGTTGATGAGATTGATTTCAAAATATAAAAAATACACAGCTGACATGGATAAAGATGTGTATACAAGTATGATGCATGGCAAACAAGAATATAGTTGATAATGTTAAAAAAAATACCTCATGTGAATACACTGTGAAGGTGGCACCGGGAGAACTATCTAGCAGATAGCCTCTAACTTCTGCAGGCATCTTTACTCTTTCTCGTGACCTTATAAGTTGTCCGGGATGAATAATTAAACTCTTTAAGTTAGCAAATGGAGAAGGTTGATTTGACAGTAGTTCCACGGATGAAGAAAGAAGCTGCAGAAAAAGTACATTTCAAAAAATTATGTATAAAAGAAAAGGTGTAGTTACTTAGGGGTGTACACAAGCCAAAGGTGTAGTTACTTAGGGTGTAAAGCTGAAGATGACGACTCAAAGACGTCACCAAACAGATAGTTGCATACGTCTTTGCAACAGGAGGTAAGGAATTATAATACCTGATTTTATTGAATAAAGTATAAACTTGAAATGCCCAACACACAGAAAAATTATAAATTTGAAAGAGAAGGGCCTTACTGAGCAGGGGTAGACATTGTAGATGATAGAAGCTGGTTCTTGTATGTGAATTGGTTTTTATATCTCACAACAAAGATTCAATAATTACTTGTCCAAGAACAGCTTGGTTTGCAACTATACTGAAGTCACCAAAGCATTTATCTCATAATATGCCTACTCATCTAATTAGGTAATATATATCTGCTATTTTGCTGCATGACGTTTATTTAATCCAGCCATGGACGTGCTTGCAATACAAATGTAGTTTTCTCTATTGTAAAGATCACTCATAAACATAATATTCATGCAAAACAGTTAACCTTAGTTTAAGCATGAACACAACTAGGGTTTCATATTTTCATACCTTTTATACCGAGCAAGTGTGCTCTAACTCATGAATACGATCCTTGTCGATTTTCACCACAAACTTTGCACTTGAATTTCCAAGTTCCTCCCGAAACTTGCTTTTCTTGTTTTTCCACATAATCCCACAATGGAGGTTCATCTATAGATGATGATGATCCTTGTGTTTCTTCATTAGATGCCATGATTTTGCCTTTTGGAGTTCGAATGGGAGAAGAGAAGAAGAAGATCGCCGTTTAGAGGACACTGACAGGCCGTAGGGTTTTAAGAGTTTACGTATAAAAGATTTGTATGGGCTTTGTTTTATAAAAGGAATGAATAAATAATCTTTTTTTTTTTAAAAACCGAAAAATATATCCGGAAACATGCAGGAAACGTTTCGCTTGGACGTTTCTTCGCCGTCCCCTTCGCCTGCCCGTTTCTTCCACGTTTCCTAACCGCCGGGGACGTTTCCCGGCCGTACCCGTCGCGTTTCCGTCCCCTGGCAGTCCCCGGGACGGGAGACGGCTGCTCCAGGACGTTTCTGTGCTTCAGAGGACCTAACTCTACTCTATGAGTGAGATTTTGCTGGGTCCGTTAGTTTTGTTTGGTTACAATGCCACAAATCATCTTTGTCACAAACCTCCAAATTAATATCATCTAAAAATGGGGCAACACCGGCATTTGTGATAAACTTTTATGATGACTCTTTTTTATTTATTGAAACAAAATAAACGAGAATTCCAAAACTTGCAAAAATAAATAAGTGTACACATACTCAATCAAACTTGAGAAAGGAGTAAACTAACCTATTTGACTTAGGAAAGAAAAACATCAAAATATCTAAAACTAATTCAAATTTTGAAGTTTTATTTATCCTCAGTAGCTTGCCGACTCCTCCAACGCAATCCACATGACTTTAGTTAAACCAACTTTATCTCCAAACAATTTGACCCATGCCTTGACCCAGATCAAATAATTAAACGAGCCAAGTAGCCAACAAAAGTCACTCACTTTTTATTTATTGTTCTAATTTTGAGTCGTTTCCAGATTAACAGGTTAAGAGTTCATTAGCATGAGCCCACGGGCCCCTCTTAGGTTTCTGGGGTTTCTACTTACTAGTATTCTCTACATATTGTAATTGTTATTGAATGAATGAGATAATCAAGTCTCTTTTACCATCTTACTTGATCTTCATTGACGATCTACAATTTTGAAGGATCAATTAAGGGATCCTTTAAAATTGTAGAGCGTCAATGAAAAGAGACTTCTCAATCATTCAACAACAATTACAATATATAGAGAATACTAGAAACCTAAGATGGGCCAGTGGGCTCACGCTAATAAACTCTAATATTAATGTAGTCCAATAGTACATTGCTGACATGGAATTTAATGGTTCATGAAATTGATTACAATTTAAAAAAAAAACCTAACAGGAATACAAAGAATGCCAATGATAAACCTACAACAGGTCTTCCCCGTCCTTTTCCTTTATCTTCTTGGTTTTCAAGATCATTTATCATTTTGATTCTGAATTTCATTTGTACAGTTCACAATTGCACTAAAACAAATGTAAATACTTGCCAAGATCACTGACGGCTGCGATTAAGTTTACCATGCAGCCGCCATGGAAAAGAATTCCTTGTCCGAGGCATTCATTGTAAATTCTTAGGGTTTCCAAAAAAAAGATTAATTTTAGAATTTACATCATCAACCATTGAATTCCACGTCAGCAAAAACTAAAAAAAAAATAAAACCTGACACGTCATCAAAGTGTAACCCGTTAACCAAGAATGCACATTTTGAATAGAAAATGAAAGTTGAGTGACTTTAGAGAGACAAAAAAAAACTTTAGTTACTTTAGTGAAACAAATGAAAAACTTTGTTACTAGTGCGTCAGGTATTCCCTTATAGTCGATCTTCTTTAAAATCTAAAAGCAGCAAGGCATAGCAGTTTTCAACTTAAAGATATACACACAAGTTTCTACTTTTTACTACAAAAATTAGCTTAAAGATAAAGCAGTTAAAACAAATATATAAGTTGTATGCCACAATATTGTTTATAACATAGAGCAACAAGTTTGATACATGGCAAATAATGTAAAAAATACCTCACGTGAAGCCATTGTGAAGGTGGCACCTGGAGAACTATCTAGCAGATAGCCTCTAACTTCTGCAGACATCTTTACTCTCTCAGGTTCTCCGAACTCCGGAAGGTCGTCTCTTTCTGGATGAATCTTTAAACGTTTTAAGTTAGCAAATGGGGAAGGTTGATATGACATTAGTTCCACAGATGAAGAAAGAAGCTGCAAGAAAAATGCATTTCAAAAAACTATGTATAAATGAAAAGTAGCTAATTAGGGTTTAAATAAGCCAAGCTGCTCATGAACTACTCGAGATCGGCTAGCTCGAATCGAACTGAGCATAAACGAGCCCGAGCCTAAAAATAAGTTTGTTTAATATGAGCCCGAGCTTCACTTATCAAGCTTGATCTGGCTTGCGAGCGTAAACTTACAAGCCGATTATTTATATACGTTATAATAAAAATATTAAATATATATATATTTATATAATTATTATTGTTATTATTATACATGAAATTATGACAAAAATAACTAAACAATATATATCAGGTTATATATAAGGTATAATTATACTATTTATACAAAAAATAATTATAAATGTATTAATAAATATAAACAAGTTGAGATCGAGCCTAACTCGAGCTTGAAAAACTATTCACGACGTAAGTTAAACGAGTCGAGCTCAGGCTCGGCTCGTTTACACTTTACACCCCTATAGTTGATGACTTAATACAATCATCATCATAATGATTACATATTTATAATGTTTAAACCATGTCTTTTTTAGAGCATGCCCTTATCCTCAATACAGTGTTTGGCTAAATGGTGCTTGAGAAAGGAGAAATAGCCAATGGCTTTTCAAAGCATCAAAGCATGCATCGAATCTAGCTTGACCACCTAAATGTTATAGCGATCCCAGTTTCTGTTAAAACACTTATGTATCTTCACTATTTTTGCAAGCATATAATTCAAACCGACTTAACCATCATAACATTCAACAAAAGAAACATGAAAAAGGAATGTTCCTTTCGTAACAAAGAAAACTAACCTTTAAATTCGCTTTTTTTCATATGTCGGAAAATATTTCTTAGATTGCAAATCATAATTGGATGCACAACAAAAACAGTAACACTACAAATTACCTCTACAATTTCCAAGCTAAGTGTAAGAAACTTGACATTATGAAGTTGTTGAAGCAAACGTAGAACTTGATGAGCACATTTTGGATAGGAAACACAAATATCCGCCATCTCCAAAGAAAGATAATCATTTGCAACAAGTTGCAAACTATGATAACCTTTGTAGAGCAAGACTACAAGATTGGGTGCAGAAATCAGATATTGTTTGTATCGGCAATCAATTGTATTGAGATTCTTGAGTTGAGGTGCATCAATATTGATAACCTCCACACTCCCGCAAGCAGACTGGTTAAGTTTAAGATTAGAAAGTAGAGGAAGACAAATACTTAAAACCTTGAATCCCTTCGTTTTGCAGCCTATTAAGGTGAGATTCTTCAAGTTTGCACACTTAGAGAAAAGATCGGTATTTTCATCACAACACAAAGTGGCATAGTGAAGATACAAAGTTGTTAAGGCAGGGAGCTCCCAAGTAGATGCTGCTTTAAAGACATATGAAAAATTTTCATCGAACGATAAGCTCTAGCTGCAGAAAATTCCGTTGTCAAACTAAGATGTTTTAGAGACTGAGAACTAAAGAGAGAAAGAGGGATTTCAACATCATTCTCAATCAAGCTTGCAACATTCAGCGTTTGGATATTGTGAGAAAATGCGTACTTGATAATTTGTTTGACAAACACATCACTGTCCTCTACATGAAGACGGAGCTTCACAGAGGACACTTCTGTTTGATTATTGCGGTCAGAGAGAACATGCGTAACAAATTCAGACAACTTGGACAACATAGTAAATCATCTCGTGAGAGACTGAGATAAGGCATTGAAGTCCATATAAACCTCCATTTTGATGACAAAACACTGGTTTGAATAGCATGTTTGATGCTAATAAAAGAGAGGATTTTATGAATAAGACAATCTGGCAAGCTGCTTAGTCTATCGTCTTCTACAGTCATTCTCGTTTGACCATCGCTAGAATCCATTCTCGTTTGTCTTGCTGTTACATCGTCATCATGACTTCTCCTTTGACTCCGAAAACTGCAATTTGATAGAACACAACAATCAGGACATTATGAAAAAACTATTGTCACAATTGGTTACACAAAACGCCTATGAAGATTGATAGTTTACCAAAAAAGGCCAGCAATCCAAGTCGGATTTTCCCTAAAGAAACCTTTGTTGCTTAAAAGATCCTAAATGTTGGGTCTAATCTTAAAGTTGATTGGTTGTGGACGTATATACAGAAATCTTTCAAATTAAGCTCGTAGATATTCAAGTACAAATCAAAGTGTATGCCTTGACTTTCTACAACAAATAAGTTGTAATCATGCATAAGAATAACAAATCATCAGTCAATAATAATCCCTTTATTTATTCATATCAGAATAATGACCAAACACACTCAATGACACTAAAATAAGAGATTTTACACGACCTGAATGCAAGCGATATATTAAGGTTGACGGATAAAAACATTGAAGTTGTCAAATGTGTATGTAATAATAATAATAATAATAATAATAATAATTGGTGGTGTATTTCTATCCTTATTTACTAGGGTTTATGCTTCAGTTCTTGAGAAAGCATTTACAAACAAATCAAGAGAGGATTATTAATAAGAAGAACACTAGGGCTTATGAAATACCTCCGTCCGTAGTATCTATCAAATTCAAATGGCGACTGTGAGGGTGGCAAGGAATTTAGGGCTCCGTCCAAAATGCAATTCGTTCCCTTTTGTCAGTTTTTAATTAATGTCTTTTTATTTCCTAATTAATCAATGAGTAAATTACACGTGGTTTCCTCAAATTTCAGTATTAGTCTCTAGGTTTGAAAAACTATGGATCGATTCACGAGCATCCATCATAATAAACCTCATATTTAGATCATGCTCGTGACCAAGCGTCATAGCCGGACATGGCGTCAGGTGCAACGTCCCAGGGCAGTATGGGCTTGAAAAATTGAGCCCCGTGATGGGTTAAAATATTACCCCACAATAAAGCTCATATTTAGATCATGCGTACTCTCTCGTGATCAAGCGTCATAGCCGGGCATAGCGTCGCGTAGTGCCGGGTACACCGCCTCCTGGCATTATGGGCTTGAAAAATTGAACCTTGCAATGGCTATAAGGACTTGATTTTGTTGGTAGGGGTTGAAATATTAGCTTTGAACGGTTAGAAAATTAAATATTTATACTTTCTTTATAACTTTTTAGATCTTATATAAACCCTCTCATCTCTATTATTGTTATACCACTCTCACATATTTCTTTCTCTTCACTCTATATTTTATAAAAATTTAAGATTTCACTCTAAAAAAATGTGTTCGTACAACCCGCATTTCGTTGCTCCTTGATCAAGCGGTGACCTGAACCAAACGAACGCTTATAACCAACTGTTTGTTCCGGTTCCCACCTGACCGACCGCCTATGAATCGGGTTTATCGAGCATAATCACAACCAAACCAGTCTCATGAACCTCTTGAACCAACCCCTCTCATGGGACCCAAATCAATGCG
The DNA here is from genome assembly GCA_947069175.1 of Scalesia atractyloides. Taxonomy (NCBI): domain Eukaryota; kingdom Viridiplantae; phylum Streptophyta; class Magnoliopsida; order Asterales; family Asteraceae; genus Scalesia; species Scalesia atractyloides. Next base: position 3,684,443 of record CAMTDV010000010.1, read on the forward strand.
GTTGGAATCCGAACTTTAACATGGGCGGTTACGGCTCGTCACAAGGTGACCCCAACTTTGTTTCGGAGACTCCATCGGACCAAACCTTATGTGCGTCACATAAAAAGAAAGAAACAATCGCAAACCGGGTAAAAAAAGTGCAAATGTGGGATGATGAAGATGAGTACGCTTTAGCTCGGGCTTGGCTCGACGTATGTTGTTTTTAATATACTTTTTTGTACATCATAATTCTTTTATTTTTGTGCACACCTATGCTACTTTACCTGTTTTGATGATAGTAAAAATATAAATATGTGGGTCAAATAATCATAACATATGTCTCCCATAATAAGTTAAAATCAAATACAAAGGAAGATAAAAACACCACGATGGGTGCATGGTTGGAATGTGCATCGACCGTCATTTTTCCTTGCGACTAAAAAAGGAACTGAATAGCGGTTATCACCTCTCAAGTTATTTTGCAACACATCATATAATCAAGGTTGGTGAAGAGGTGTAGTTCCAAACCGCGTGCGAGCACGTATTAACAGACCACACCACTCCGAAGATACGATCTTACCACACAAGGCGGTCTAGAAGGTTCTAAAAGAGTACACCTGTTGACAGAAGGATGCTCCTAACAGACAAGAAAGGACGACATGTGGCACTCACAAGATCCTCACAGGGCAGCAAAGGACATGTCGACAGCATGTGCAAATGGATGCTGAGCTGGAACGAATGTCCAATCTGTCACACCCCAACCGATGGCGGAATCATCGGAGTGCGGCACTAAGCGAAATCAGATTGCTCGAGAAAATCCATAACAATTACTATATGACAATATTTAACAAGGTTCAATTTCCCATAAAACTAAACAAATATTCATACAATAATTGAAATAAATCCAAGTTTCTCAAACAATAAAACAAAGTAGACAACTTGATTTAGCGTGTATCTAGAGAATCCTAATCTTGATTCGATATAACCTGCGTTTAACCTGCAACATACGTTAAAATAATGTCAATACAAAAATGTATTGGCGAGTATTCAGGTTTTGATATAGTAGAATAGTAGAGAAAAGCTTCACGAAATACCATATACATAAACATGATAAGCACATATAAACTAACAAGACAAATTTCACATGCTAAGTTCCTCGAAAAGGCTGGTAAGCGCGATGTGTTCTTCCTAGCTAGACCCCGTCGGGTGTTAGCCAAACTATAGAACCATACTAGCTAAGATGGGAGTTAACGAAAAGTGTCCTAGTATATATGTATCAAGCATCATGTGTAGCCAGGTGTAACAGGTATTCGCGTGTGATAATCAGTTTAGTTCGTGTTGTGTATTTTGATATGAACGTATGTCACACCCAAAAAGTGTGTTTAAAGCGAAAATGGGTCAAGTATACTCACAGTGGGTGCGTAACAGTGAACACCGAGAATTGATGAGAGGAGAGAAAGGGTATCGGTTTAGCCTGCGCGTAGAGACGGAAGTGCATCAGTCTTCCAGAGTGTTGAAACAGTTGAAACAGAGAGTCGGTGCGAGGGAACAAATATTTTCGTACGAAATTAGTTTTCGTGCGAAAATTTTGGTGAAATTTTCGTGCAAAAATTTTGGTGATTCAACTTGAGAAATTTTCTTACGAAAATTTCGTTCAAAAATTTTGGTGTTTCAACTTGCGAAATTTTCTTACAAAAATTTCGTGTAAAAATTTTGGTAACTCAACTCACGAAATTTTCTGACGAAAATTTCATGCAAAAATTTTGGTGATTCAACTCATGAAATTTTCTTACGAAAATTTCGTGAAAAAATTTTGGTCATTCTTCGGGAAATCGAGTGTTCATCCCTCCAGCCTTAGGCCACTGATCAAACCTTGTGCAGGAGAGGTCTTTAGAGCGAGTGAGTCGTTTGTGGAAACTCGGACTGGGTCGCATGAACCAAAAGTGATTCGTATGAGCCAGTCCAGTTTGCGCAAGTGACTGTTCTTGCGTCTTTGTGCAACCGGAATTGAGATCTTATCTGAAACGGATGTAATTTCGAGTCCATTTCGTGTTCCACTACTTAGTGAACGAAACATTAGTCGGTCTGATCCGTGTTTAGTGTAAAAATTGATTTATAAACAATTTTATTAGGATAAACACTTGGTGAGTTTGAAACAACAAGGTTTCGGGTCTGAGAAGCCAAAGCTAACTCAAACATGCTCGGTTAAGTGCTAAATCCTTAAGAAAGTCAGAAAGTTTCATGAAAAAGATGAAGGTTTATGTAAAACATAGAAGTTTAGATAAAATCTGAGATAATCTCGTGCAAAATCATTGTATAAACGTTGTGATGTGTGTGAAAACGTAGTCTTATTACTTGGAACAGAGAAAACAAGCTAGAGAGCGTTTTGGTGCGGAATGGCAGCAAGTTAGAACTGAATGCGGAGTTTTGTATTTATAGGCGGAGAGGAGTGGAGGCAGTCTGGTGAAATTTCCATGCGAAAATTTCCATTTTCGTGCGAAAGTAACCATTCGTGCGAATTAATGTTTTTCGGGTGAAAAATACCATTTTTGTGCCAAAAACACCCAAAATACGTCGTTTTCGCACGAAAAACAACATTTTCGTACGGAAATTTGAATTTTCGTGCGAATTTTTTTTAGCTTCGCTTAGTTAGGTTAACTGCGCTGAAAGTTTTGGCAAGTCATTAAGCGTTTAAATTTAATTAAATAAAATAATTAAGCAAGATAGTAGGCGTCTCAGTTCCCAAGTCTTGCGAGAGTCACGTTGTTGTTTAAGCGAGCAGATAGTCTTGGAAACATCACGCAAAGTTTATAGTATTAACGAGTGCATTATAAGCGTTACGAGGTGCGATGTAGTGCCAAAATATGTGATGTAGCGTAGTAAACGATATAGTTTACATTATGATCCGAATCTCTGGTGCTAGGGTAACGAGAGGAACGAGCTGCGAAAAAGCGGGTTGTTACCGTCTCCCCTACTTTAGGAAATTTCGTCCCGAAATTTATTCAAAAGGAAGACTTGAGAATTGACACGATAGATAGCGATAAGGCGTTAGGGTAAGCTGAGGATGAATGAGCAATCGACCGAGGATTGACGGGAGAAAGCATCTCGGAGGTGTGGGGGAAAACGATGAGCAAAAGAGACTTAACTTACTCGTGGTTGATAACTCACGAGTTAGCGATCCAAAAATGTTTTTAAGTTTTCGAAAAATTTTTGTTAAACTATTACAAAAAGGCTTTTAAAGGAAACTCGATTTATGTAAAAATTTTCTCACATCGTGGCGTTAGGCTGAGTCGATTTACACTCACATCGTAAGAATGATTTTAATAGCCCAAAGGTTTTAAATAAAAATCAAAATATTTAGAAAAATTTCCATTTATTTCCAAAACATAACGGTAAAAAATGTTTAACGGTATCAAAAGTTTAATTAACTTCGACCCCACATGCATCTTTCCACGAAAGTTTGTTAATATGGCTAAAATTGTTAGTACATAATGTCTATGTCTTAGTCTTTGATCGAGTCTGTTTAGTTTGGGCTAGAATATGTTAGAAATAGTCGTATTTATGTAAATAGTATGACAAGTTCGCCCGGATCCATGATGTGAGAACAAGTTCGGCCAAACTTGTTCTATACAAGTTCGCCCGAACTTGTGATACTCCCAGCGAACTTGTCACCCTATAAATAGGTGACTTGTGATTCTCATTTGTAACTTCAGCAACTTTGTCACTTGGACGGCGAAGCTCTGATCGATCTGGATTTGACATGTATTTGACATTTAAGATCAATAAACAAACATTAAACGAGTAATCTTTGCATAGTCGATTAACACGTGTATAGTTTCCGCCTATACGAACGTTAGATACCAATTTAGGTTCCTATGCTAAACACGGAGCGATTTAACAAGTGGTATCAGAGCCAGGTTACCTGAATTGGTGAAATCATTGCAAGATCTACTCTTATTCTACTCCTTTCTACCATTTTTCTTCATTTCTTCAAGAAAAACAATGAATTCACGGATAAAAGTTGCTAATTTTTGAATATGTCATGTAAAATACACTTGTGGTAAACCCCTGAGAGTTTGAACATCAAATTCAAATGAATTGATATCAAAAAGTTCAAAAAACCATGATTTGCAAACTTGTTTTGGTCGAACTTGACATCAAGTTCGCTCGAACTTGATTAAAATTTTATCAATTTTAATCAAGTCCGCCCGAACTTGATCAATATTTCAAGGAATTTTAGTAAGTCCGCTCGAACTTAGTAGAAATTTCTTTAGTTTTTATCAAGTTTGCCTGAACTTGATAAAACTTTGTTGAAAATTTTCTACAAGTTCGCCCGAACTTGTTTATCTTTCTTGAAAATCTTATAAGTTCGCCCGAACTTCATCAGGGTGAAATTTTCAAAATTGTCAACACAAGTTCGCCCGAACTTGTGTAAAATTAAAACCTGATTTTCTCAAATTGCAAGTTCGCCCGAACTTGTCAGTGTACTGATCATTTTTCAAAATTTATAAACGTGTGTTTTCAGTAAAATTCGTCAGTTTTTCAAGATGGAAGACCTTCACAGTGCATTCATGACTGCTACAACATCAAATGCTCAAATGGTGAATCAAGTGAACATTGATAACGAAATGGGCACATCCGTGAAACCGCCAAAACTCATGTGTATAGATGAATACGAGGGTTGGAAAGAAAAGTTCTCTAACTGGGTGCAAGCTACGTATTTACACAATTGGGTTGCAGTTCAGACAGGCTATACATGGTCCAGAGATGAGAATGAGAATGTTACCGACATCAGCAAGTTCTCTACTATACAAAAGGATGCCTACGTCGCCGAGAAGAGAATGATAAGTTTGATCCAACAATCGGTGAAAGAAGATATATTGGTGCTGCTACCGGAATATACGACTTCACAGGAATTATGGAAATTCTTGAAGAACAAGTACCAGGGAAGTGCAGAAATGGTCAAAAGCAAGAAAGCACTAATCATGAAGGAATTCGACATATTCACGATGATAAAAGGCGAAACAATGAAACAAATGATCGAAAGGTTTTGTTATCTAAAAATGATAATGAGAAGACACGGGCTTGAGAAAAAGGAAGAAGAATACTTTGATAAACTGGCTGACGCATTGCCTGAGGGTGAATGGACGACTTATCTCATGGTGCTCAAAGAAAGTGTTAGCTGGTAGTTCTTCAAACTATCCACTTTTATTGATAAGCTGGAGGGGCACGAGATGGAGTTGTTAAAGATAGCCAAGTCAAAGAATTCAAATGTTACTCAAGATGTAGGGATCTATTACAAGACCGGAGCTCAAGAGAATATCACTAGCCCAAAGATCCAAACTGCATTCAGCGCGAATCTGAATTCCTCGCCACAGAGTCAAACTCAATCATATCCACAATATGATCAGAGTCCTCGGAATTCTTCTTATTCAAGCACAGGATCTAATTCTTCATGTCAGAATCAGTCAAATTAGAATAATCATTCAAATTCTGATCCAAATATGTTCAAATGCAACATTGCAGTCAACTTGAATAATGTCGTTTCTGAACAAGCAGCCAAACAACATATGGCACTTCTTGCCACAGTGTTGGAATCGTATGAAAGTTTGGTGGCCGGGAATATTGGTAATCCTGAAATGGCCGCAGAGGATTATGATCAAGTGGACGAGGAAGAGCTTGAGCTTATGGACATCAAATGGTCCTTAACATCGATTATTCGGAGGGTCACTAAATTTGTTGCTCTAACCGGCAGAGACATCGGGAATTCAAGCAACAAATTGGGTTTCGATAAGATGAAAGTTACTTGCTTCAGATGCCGAAAAATGGAACTTCAAAAGAGAATGCAAGAATCCAGAAGCGAGTGGCAACCAAAGTCCATTTGGAGGTGGCAGTGATTATTACAAGAAGTCGCTACAGTACAAGCCATTCTCAAAGAAGACACAAATTGAAGTTCAAGAGAAACCATGCAACAACACAGAGAAAGCTATGGTTGCTTCGAACGAAGATGATGGTTTTGACTGGAATTCATACATTGGCAAAAAGACCGGAGTTGCTTTAATGGCTGAGATAGTAGAAGACACATCTGCTGAAGATGCAGCCATGGAAAGCGCAATGCTAGAAGAATACTTACAACAAGCTGAAGAAGAGGAGATTTATCATCACACAAAGATGCAAAGTCTTCTTTCTTCTAATATGACTTCTAGTTTTGCAGGTTGTTTTGGTGATACAACATTTTTGGAGCATGTTACTGAGAAGAAACCTGAAGTTGTAGAAGTCATCAATGTAACCAAAGAAATGAATGAAGAAAACCTCACGGAGATTGCCAACAAAGCTATGATGGCTAATCTGACAAAGGTAGGTCCGGAGGTAAAAATTGTAGAAAAGGAAGTTGTTAAAGTGCAAATCGTTGAGGTTGAAAACCTTGCGCGAAATGTGCTTAGTTATGTGTTCAATGTGCTGAAAAGAGCCAAATCATAGCTGAACTCAATGTGCATAATAATAATTTCAAATATGATTATCGCACAATGAAAGAGGCATATGATAAAATGAAAGATGATTATGGCAGGCTTGATAGAAGTAACATTGAACAAGATGATACGACAAGAATGTTAAAAGCCACTTTAATGGAAAAACAAAATACTATTAACGTTTACATAAACAACATTGCTGAAGTAAACAAGAACTTCAAGACATGAAAATCAAAACAGAAAGAGTCAGACAACTTCTAAAGAGCTATACCACGAATGCTTATGTCATTGATCACATTCTTCCAACGATTTAGTCGGAAGAAGATGTTCAAAAATCAAAAAGTAAAAAACGTGGAGATTATAGTAGTGTTCCACCACCCTTATGCGAAAAGTATTGTCGCAAGAAAGCTGAAGGGATGGATAAGGCGCTTAACATTGAACTTTTAACCGAAAAGAAAAATGAGCTGCCTGAGAACATTGATATAACCTACATGAGTGATGATGGCGAAGCAGTCGTTAAAAAGGTTGTTGAAAATGTTTTGAGTGAGTCTGATGATGGCAGCTTTAAGAGCGCCAATTCGAGTTCGAACGATTCTGAATCACAATCTGAAGATGACGATACATCATCGGAAGATAGTTTAAGTGATGATCCTAACATTGTCATGTACAAAGTTAAGGAATCTGATAGACTATATTTCAATGACAGTTTTCCGATTCAAAATGTGAAGGAAGAGCAAATTGATAAATTGTTCAAACTCGTTGAAGTATCATCAGAAGATTTGGAGAAAAATGAAAAGAGATTTTATTCTAAACCTAAAAGAAACTATAATAAATACCGAAGGAATGGTGGTGACTTTCCTGAAAACAGGAGAGCGGGTTTGGGTTTGGAGGTTGAAGATGAACCGAATAAGAAACAGAAGTCATCATTTCACGAATACAAGAATAAAAACATGGCTTTCGTGTATGGGACGAGTACGGTTCATGAAGAGAGTTTGTTGGGAAGCAATCAAACGATGAATTCAAAAAGGAAAAAGATTCAAACTCGTTGAAGTATCATCAGAAGATTTGGAGAAAAATGAAAAGAGATTTTATTCTAAACCCAAAAGAAACTATAATAAATACCGAAGGAATGGTGGTGACTTTCCTGAAAACATGAGAGCGGGTTTGGGTTTGGAGGTTGAAGATGAACCGAATAAGAAACAGAAGTCATCATTTCACGAATACAAGAATAAAAACATGGCTTTCGTGTATGGGACGAGTACGGTTCATGAAGAGAGTTTGTTGGGAAGCAATCAAACGATGAATTCAAAACGGAAAAAGATTCAAACTCGTTGAAGTATCATCAGAAGATTTGGAGAAAAATGAAAAGAGATTTTATTCTAAACCTAAAAGAAACTATAATAAATACCGAAGGAATGGTGGTGACTTTCCTGAAAACAGGAGAGCGGGTTTGGGTTTGGAGGTTGAAGATGAACCGAATAAGAAACAGAAGTCATCATTTCACGAATACAAGAATAAAAACATGGCTTTCATGTATGGGACGAATACAGTTCATGAAGAGAGTTTGTTGGGAAGCAATCAAACGATGAATTCAAAAAGGAAAAAGAACTTCGAGAAAAGGCTAAATCCGCAAGTGGTGTAAAACCCACTAAGTGGACATTCTCATGATGATCGGACTTGCGTCAAATGCAATGAAGTTGGTCACATTGCTCGCAAGTGTCTGAAATCTAAGCCTATTTATCCTCAAAGAAAAACAAGTTCAGATGTTGAGAAACTCAAGCAACTAGAGATTGTAAAACCCATCACAATTCTAAAACGAAACACTGAATCTAAAATTGAAGTTAAACCTAAAACTGAATCGAAGTTTGAATGAAAATTCAACTTTTGAGATAGGTGAAACTTCCAGATCGAACGAAAACAAAGATTCAAGGTTTTATATAAAGAAAGCAAGAGTTAAATCACAATCCTGGGTTGCCAAAAAGAAAACAACAACATCTGAAGTTGTAAAGTCTGAGTCAGTTAAAACCAAGGTCGACAAAGTGTCTATTTCAAAAGATAAAACTGAAACTGTCAAACTTTCAAAAGATAAGAAAAATGCCAAGTTTGAGAATGATAGTGTCGATGAAGTCTTAAATGGTGATTTTGAGGATGATTATGAAGCTTATTATCCCAAACCCAAGACCAAGAAGGCTTGGGTCGCACTTTTTCACTGAATGTTAATGTGTGCAGGGGCTCCAAAGATCCATTTTATCGAAGTGGATTCTGGATAGCGGAGCGTTAAGGCACATGAATGGGATGAAAGCACTACTCTTTGATATCAAAGCGATTAATGGAGGGTATGTAGGCTTCGCTGGAAATCAAGGAGGCTGGATTGTAGCTGAAGGAAAACTTTCAAATGGCGTGGTATCATTTGATCGTGTGAATTACATCGCCGAGCTGGAGAACTATCTTCTCAGCATTTCACATATTTGAGACAAGCAGTTCACAGTTCATTTCATTGATAACTAGTGCATGATACTAAAGCAGGGCTTTAAGATTCCTGATGAGTGGATTCTGATGTGCGCTCCACGCGAAAACGATCTCTACGTGTTAGACATGGGCGTTGCTACCACATCAACGAAATCTGCTCAATGTTTTGTCACAAAAGCCACGGAGAAATATTCGATTCTATGGCATAGGAAAATGGGGCACATTCATCTGAGGAAAATGAACTTTCTGGTTCACAACGACCTGGTTGAAGGAGTTAATCTTCGAAGCTTCCACATGACGGATCATTGTCTCGAATGTAAAAAAGGGAAGCAGATTAAGAAGTCACATCCTAAGAAGATTCTTAACTCAATAAAGTTGCCGCTTGAACGTCTACATATGGATCTTTTCGGTCCGGTAAATGTCCAAAGTATTTCAGGAGATCTGTATTGTTTGGTAGTCACATATGATTATTCTCGATATTCATGGGTTTTCTTTCAAGAGTCTAAAGATGAAACATTTGAAAATCTAGTGATTCTCTTCAAGAAACTCGAAAATCTTTATCATCTCCCTGTCAGACGTATTCAAAGCGATAATGGAACGGAGTTCAAAAACAACAAGATGAAAGAATTTTGCGATGCCAAAGGTATTTTGCACGAATTCAGTGCACCATACACTCCACAACAAAATGGCGTAGCAGAGAGGAAGAACAGAACGTTGATCGAAACGGCAAAAACTATCCTTGCTAACTCAAAGCTTCCTGGTAGCTTTTGGAGCGAGGCGGTTGCAGCGGCATGCTACATTTTGAATAGGGTCTTAACTGTCAAACCGACTAAAAAGACATGCTTTGAAATGATCAACCGAAGGAAACCAAATCTCAAATATCTAGAGCCGTTTGGTGCACCATGCACAGTAATTGATCAAGATGGAAAATTTGGTGCAAAAACGCTTGAAGGTTTCTTTGTCGGGTATTCTAGTCCTCTAAGAAGAGTTTACGTTCCTGCATTGAGAAAGGTGATCGAAGCACAACACGTTGATTGCTTTCGGTACACAACTCCTATTCAGAGGAAAGGCAAAGCGTGGTTGTTTAATTACCAAGATTTGTGGAAGCCATTCGACTTGCCAGAAGAACCGTCTAAAGAAGAACTTGCTGCTCTTTATTATCTTCAACAGTCGGCTAGTCAAGAACAGATTCTAAGGCCAATTGTGGTTAATCAGCCCACTGGTTCAACATCGTCTTCTGGTGCAGGTCCGAGTAATAGTGGTGTTATGGATGAACAAGTTTCTGAAGCAGAAGCAGCACCTACTACAACTCCAGAAAATGTTTCCATTGAACCAGTGAATGCAACTACAGAGCCCATTATTCCTCAGAATCAGAATTCCGACTCCGATGAAGCTCCAACTTTCGATGATGATGGAGAATCCTCCTCTGATGAAGAATTCGAGCAGATATCCAATATATTAAATTAATCTGCTGGCCCTAGCACTCAAAACGAAGCAACATCGAGTGCTCCTGAAGTTGATTTGATAGTTGATCTGAATATTTCAAATCAGAATAGCTCAGTTGATGTTCCTAGCAAGGAGATGCCACGATCTTATTCATATCACCCTTCAACAAACATTATTGGTGAGCTACAAACTGATGTGAGAACGAGAAACCAAATCAACAAAGCTTTAGGCTGTTTCTATACTCGAGTGGCTCCGACTCAAGATTATTGTTATTATTCATGTTTCATATCTCAAATCGAGCCAAAGACTGTGAATGAAGCTTTGGTGATGAGAACTGGGTTGAGAAACTGGGAGTTTGGAAGCTTGTCGACTTACCACCAATAAAGAAAGCAATAGATACGAAGTGGGTCTTCAAGTGTAAGAGGGGTGATTGAGGTGTGATTGTTAGAAACAAAGCTCGATTGGTTGTCAAAGGTTTCCACCAACAAGAAGGAATTGACTACACGAAAGTTTATGCACCGGTTGCACGCTTAGAGTCAATCCGCATTTTCCTTGCATTCGCTGCTTGGAAATGTTTTAAAGTGTACCAGTTAGATGTGAAATCTGCATTTCTCTATGGTAAGCTACGCGAACAAGTGTACGTCGGCCAACCACCGAGGTTCGTCGATCCGCTGAACAAGAACAAAGCTTATCTCCTGGACAAAGCCTTATACGGATTACATCAAGCCCTGAGAGCTTGGTATGAGACGTTATCTCAACATCTTGTTGGAAACGGCTTTACGAGAGGCACACTGGATAGTACATTGTTTACCAAAGAAGTCGGAAATCATCTAATTATCGTACAAATCTATGTGGATGATATCATCTTTGGTTCAACGGATGATAGTCTTTGCAAGAATTCGATAAGATTATGAAGAAGAAGTTCGAAATGTCTTCCATGGATGAAATGAAATTCTTCCTCGGGTTACAAGTTGATCAGTTACCAGACGGCATATTCATTCATCAGATGAAGTATGTTCACGATATTCTGAAGAAGTTTGAAATGGAAGCTCGAAGCCGCTTTCGACTCCTCTGGCGCTGAATCATGGGATTTGCATTGACGAAACAGGAACCAAAGTGGATGATACGCTCTATCGGTCGATGATAGGATCTCTTATGTATCTGACGACATCTCGCCCAGATATCATGTATCCTACCTGCCTTTGCGCAAGATACCAGTCCAGTCCCCGAGTGTCACACATGCAGATAGTCAAGCAAATATTCCGTTACCTGAAGGGATGTCCAAGCACCGGCTTGTGGTATCCAAAGAACGATAATTTTGATCTGACGGGATACGCTAATTCGGACTTTGGGGTGGACAAGCTGAATTCAAAATCTACGACGGCTGGTTGCCAGTTCTTCGGAGCTCGATTAGTAACGTGGCAATGCAAGAAACAAACCACGGTCTCTCTCTCAACTTGTGAGGCAGAATACATTTCTGCTTCCAGCTGTTGTTCACAAATCCTATGGATTCAACAACAGATGAGGGACAATGGATTGCAATTTCTTGATACGCCTTTATATGTAGACAATAAGGCAGCAATCGACATCACTAAAAATCCTATTCATCACTCTCGAACTAAACACATTGAAATTCGTTATCACTTCATTCGTGATTGCTACGAAAAGAAGTTGGTGCGAATAGAAAAAATCCACACCGATGAACAAAAAGCTGATTTTTATACCAAAGCTTTTCCTTTAACGAGATTTAAATATCTAATGAGGCTTAACGGTATTAAAAATTTGTTGACAGGTGCGGAGGCAGAGGTTGAATATGGATCGGACGACGAGTTCACGTATTGGTTTGTATATCTTTTAGATTAGTATTCTTAAAAGACTAAAATACAAAAATATGTTTTTGATTTTAGGGGGAGAAATATTTGAGAAAATACAAAAACATATGAAAAATCAAAAAGTGCAAAAAACATTGAAAAACTAGAGTGGTGAATCTACCAAGAATCGTTAGTTAAGGAAGTAGATGTTGAAGAGAATTAGATTTTGGAGATTCTTTGGAGAGTATGTTTGATGATGAGATAGAAGAAGAGGTAGAAGAGAAGGTGTTGTCATAGGAAGAAGAGTTTAGAGGGGAGCTAGAAGGTTTACTGGAATGTGAGGAAGTAAGTGAGTTCGATCTGGAGGGTGAGTTAGCAGTTTTAGAAGCCCTACTAGAAGGTACACCGACGAAGATGTTTGAACCTACACCAGATGAAGAAGTTCAGTGTGGGGATTCTCCTAAAGAAGTGGTGATAGATGAAGAGCACCACAGCTGGCCTGTGGTATTAGTGATAAATGAAACTTTAAAATCAACAAAACCACGGGAGAAGGCAAGAAAGAAAGAACCTGGGAACCGGAAGTGGTTGTGGGTAGAAAGATGGTTAAAGCAGAAAATGGAGCCTTTAAAGTGCAAACGCGACCGCACTTTTCGTTATATGCCACGCATCCGGTTTCGTCCAGGTAAGTTTAAATTCTGGTGGTCTGACCCGTTTACATTTTTTAGAATATTTTATAATTCCACCATTATATTTTTAACTGTTTTTGAGGACCAGGTGGAACGGGTTAGATAGGGTCCAGATCAAAGAAAAACCTCCTGATTAAGTTCAAGTGTGGGGAGGTTTTGTAGAGTTTGTTAAATTTATATATTTTGTGTATTTTCGGTCCGTTCAGAGTACGTGTTTATGTGTATACTGAGTCGTTTGTTTTGTACCATGAGTCTAAGTTAGTAATATTTATAAGTTGTTTTTTGTGTTGATTCGATACTGCTTTGGTTTTTGCTTGTTTTTGTTTGCAGGTTTGAATTGTACCACCAGTACGCAATCTCCATTCGGGTGATTTTGGAGCTGCTTTTCGAATATCAGGCATTTATCGAGTATGTCAGTCAGAGTCAGAGCCGGTCGCGAATAAAATACTGTACGATCTGAGCTGGGTTGGACGAGAGTTGTTAGAGCTTACGCGTTATTAGAACCAGCTAAGTCCTTTCCAATTTGCCCTTGGTTTTTTTTTATTTCTTATTTTAGTTTTTTTTAGTAGGGTTTCCATCCTACATCAAGGAAAATGTAGAGTTTAAGTGTGGGATGAGAAACTGTTGTTTGAGTCTGTATATAGAGTCGTTTGTGTCACAAAAATTAAAAAAAAAATAAAAAAGTTGAAAAATAGAAAATGTTTTTGGAAAATTTTTGCAACTAAAATGGAAGATGATAGAAAAACCAGGATTGTTGGTTTTCAAAATAATAATAATATGAGATAAAAAAGATAAAAGACGTATTTTCCGGGATGTATTGGTAGGTCCAGCCGACTTAGAGGGTTCCCTTGATTGTTTTAATATACCTTAATAATAAATCATGAAGTTTTATGGGGTCTCATCTTATGGGATATAGAAAAGCTGAAACCGTTGAGGGTATGAAAGGATCCATTATAAATATATAACCTATAAGTATTTTAAATTAAATTGACACACCTTATCCTTTTTAGGAGACTAAATCCGGATTCTGGTGGCACCTAAAAAATCCATTATCCATTCATTTGAGCTATTTATAAAAAAAGGGAAGCCTATGGTATTAACCACTGGGATGGTGGCTCGGGTGGGATATACCCGCTAGGTGGAAGTTGAAAGAAAAATATGAGGCTTATGGTGTTTCCCACCGGAATAGCGACTTGGTGATAATGCCCTCTGAGTTGATCATAAAAAAATGGCAAAAGCTCATTATCCATCATCCATCATTCCATCAAAAAAATTTAATTTTAAAATACATAACGGTTATATATAAGATAGTTAAGTCAAGTTTCATAAGTATACCTAACATATCTTGGAACAGTTGAGAAATGTGTCGAAGTTTAAGTGGACAAACATAACGACAATATAGGTAAATAATGTGGGGTAAAATACACATTTTTGTCTCGTGTAAATTGTATAGTTTTTGTTTAGTTTTTATTTATTCTTTTTAGCTTTTAGTGTTGTTTTATATTATTTTGTGTTTTGCCAGGTCCTGGTGCGAATGGAGCGAAAACGAATAATAAGGAAATAAAAGGCCAGATGGGTAGAGTAGGGCGTTAGTGACCGAGTTAAAATTGCCGTTATTTTCCTTGACGTTATAGAACTCGAGGGACCAAAGTTGCATACTTGGGGAAGCTTGGAATTAATTCTTTCATATATATAGACATAATGGATCCACGTGAATTGTGAATAATATGTGGACCGAATTATAAAGTGTTGACCAAGTTTGAGTGGACTGCTATTCTTATTTCAATTGGACTTTTGGAGTAATGCAACAAGTCTGGCCAATAATATAGAGCCCACAAAAGAAAACAAAGTCTGAGGATTTGGTATTATACGCAAATTAGGATTTGACGGCAGAAGGTTATTTTTATTAAGGGAGGCATCTTTATTATTAATTTGGAGGAGATCAGACACCAAACGAAAGAAGAAAGAAGGAAGCGGGTTGGTTCGAGTTTTAAGTTCAAGATACGAATCCGGGTTTGACTATGATTTATTATTTGTTTAAGACTTGTTTCTTTTTCTTGACTATGGTTCTTGGCTAAACGCTTAAACTGCCTAGACTACGATGAATGGATTGAATAAAGTTTGAACCTTTTTCGTTAATTACATGTTTTTATAGGTTAATTGTGTTTTGTAAAGAGTTTGATTATTCTACTTGGTGTGTATGCATACTTTGATTTGGTTCTTTGCTATCTATTCCTTCGTGTGAATCTTCGTGATTGTCTGCTACGGAATAGGTTAATGCTAGATCTTTGACTGTGTGTTTTTGATCTTTAGGGCGAATCGGCCGAAAAACCTTCGAAGTGATAGTTAGTAATTTGCTAGGTCTTAGTGTTCTACTAGTCCTTATAGCTTGAAGGTGCGGGGCTATTGGTAGGTCTTACCCGACGTATTGCTGTAGACAGTCTTTGAAAAAAGTTATGAATTAGTTGACTCGTCGGTTTATTAGTCTATCAAGTCAAGTTAGGATATTCAAACTACCCTAGATCTATAATTGGAAAAGAGTAGGTCAACATTAGGGTACTTACACAATAATTAGACAACTGGGAAGACGTCTAATAACCGGTAGGATTAACGGCCTAGGTAACGCCATAAGTTTCACCTCGAGAAGGGTTGAGGGACTTAGTTGGTGTTAATAGGTTTAGTATCATAAGATCCCGGTTCCATAAAACGTGTAATTGACTTAATCAGTAAATTCTTAACATCAATCCAGGATTCTAGTCTAGGTAGTCTCCATCATCACTTGAGAACAATCTTAATCTTAGTTCGTATTAGCGTAACTTTAGTTAATATTTAGTTTAAAATAGATTTCCTTAGTTTTTCCGTAACCCCCCCCCCCCAAAAAAAAAACAATTAAAACAGTTTGAGTCATTTCTGTCCGAGTCTTTCAGAGTCTAATCAGCGAAATTAGTAGAGTCCTGTGGGTTCGATGTCCAGACTTACTTAGGTTATACTACATTAATCGGTACACTTGCCGATTGTGTGGTTTAAGTTTAAGTCGAGTCTAGATTTAAAGCTTTTTAGTGTCTAGCTTAGAGAGTCTAACTTAGTTAATTTTAGTAGTCTGTTTAGCACGCATCAGTAAACGAGTTTAAAACTTAAAGTCATCAAAAGGTCAACGGTACTGGTGATATGTCTCAAACAACTGATATGATCCTTAGACACGAATTTACAAAAATATGTTTGTAAATATGTTTGTACATAGTTTACTTGTTAAAAGTTCTGTAAATATTTATGTACATAGTTTATCTGTTTTACAGATTAAAATCAAAAAGATTTTCAGTGTGTTTTAGCATAAATTTTCAAAAATACAAAAAGATTTTGTTTTTTACATTAGTTTCTACGAGCCAATGTTGGAGAACGGATCTTCGAAGTCTGGTAAGGTGCTAAACTGGTGGGAATCTGATTGACAACGGGCTGGGAGCTAATCTATAAAATCTGATAAGCCAAAACGATTAAAAGTTCATTAAATTGAAACTTTAAATTTTGAGAAAAAACAACAGTCTGTTCATAACGGGTCAAACCGAGGTCATTAGCTTGGACTCGGCAGACAAATCAGTTAACCAAGGTCATTAGCTTGGAATTGGTCAACTGAGTGGATTGTTAAAACTGATAAAATTTTAAAAGTTCGGGGTCTAAATTGAAAATTTTGAGTTTGAAATTGATCAAGTTCGCCCGGACTTGTAATCAAGTTCGACCGAACTTGTATATGCTTGAAAACTGTTATCAGTTGATAAGTTAGCCCGAGCTTATGTCTGATCTTAATTGATTGGATTAATAAGTTCGCCCGAATTTGTCAACTATAAATAGAAGACAAGTTCGCCCGAACTTCATTATCAGTCCTTAATACACAGAGCGAACTTGAAGGCAATTTGAGCAATTTTTGAAATTGGCATTCATAAGTCGAATTGCTACCTGATTTTATAGTGATTTGTGGTGATTTACACACTACTTATCATGGCAATGGTGAGTGATTTGGTTTTGGACAGTGAATTGATATGTTTTCAAAAGATATAGATCTATGATGGACAAATGAACATGATTAAAATCATTAAAGTACAAATTGAGACTTAAAACATGATAAAGAAACATAAACGATCGTAAAAATGTCATCAATTTGATCAGAATATCATGTATATGTTGTTGCAAGTTTGAGTGAACAAGATGACAAGTTCGCCCGAACTTGTCTAATTGGTTCTTTGAACCAAGTTCGGCCGACCTTGTCCTCAGGTGATAAAATGTTTTAAAAGTCATAAGTTCGCCCGAACTTATTGTGAAGTCTGTAAAACGTTTTCCTGACAAACTTGTCTGTCAAAATTTCAAAATTCATTCTTCTTTGACAAGTTCGCCCGGACTTGTTTGGAAGTGTTTCAAATGCTAAAGCTTAGCAAGTTCGCCCGAAGTTGTTTAAGTTTTGATCATTTTGTTTTGGCAAGTTCGCCCGGACTTAGTTGTTATTTAATGTTTATATGTTTTAAACAAGTCCGCCCGAACTTGATGATAGTGTTTGTAAAAATTGTAAAATTTTGACTAATTTTGTCTCGATCTTCATGGTTGCAGAATATTCAGCTCCCATTCAACAAATTCCACAACACATGCATCACATTAGACAAGACCATCTGTCCATCTTTGGAAGCTTTTGATAGTATTCTCGCATTTATGGAGCGGATTCCGATACACAAGGCGATTACGGAAAAGACAGTGGTTTATAGGTCGCATGTTTACAGATTTTGGAATTCTGTAGCGATGAATGAGGATGATATGGTGATCAAGTCTGTGGTTCATGAACCAAACGAAGATAAAGAAATTACTGTTACTGAAGCTGATATTCGAAAGGTTCTGAATTTTAATGATGCGGCGAATGATCCAATGATGCTCGACGAAAGGATGGTTAGAGGATGTTTTTGCAGAATGGGATATAAGGGGCATGTTAATGAATCAACTTTGAAGAAAGGACCAGTTCCTAACCCCAAGTTCCTGATGCACGCTATTATTCACGCTTTCAGTCATCGAAAGGCTGGATTGGACGATGTGTAGGATTACATGGCATGCATGGCCACAGCGCTTATTCTTAACAAGAGATTCAACTTTTCTAAGCTGGTGTTTACACACATGAAGAACAAGATAGGATCGAATAGGCTCGTGATGTACCCGAGATTTGTACAGATGTTGATCGATGAAAAATTCAAGAAGATAGCGAAAGATCCTAATGACATCTTATATCTTAGTCACTTGGATGAGACTACTGTCAAGAAACTCATCACATTCCAGAAACAGTCCTCAGCACCAATTGCAAAGCCTTTATTCGGTGCTATATATTCTGAGAATTACATTGCGCCACCAGAGAATAAATGGCGAAAAGATGATAGCGGTGACGAGAATGAAAGGAACGTTGAGCTAGAATGGTTATCGACGTTTAAAGAGAAACACAGTGATTGGTTTCTAAAGAAGGTTGTTGTTCAAGAGAAGAAGAAAACATCTCGAAAGCCAAAGAAAGTTGATACTATGTTAATCGATGAAGATGAGCCTGAAATAGTACAACCAGAGGCTGGATCGAGTGTTGCGGTAAATATTGAAAGTCAAGAAGTTGAAAAGCTACTCAAGAAGATGACCTTATTTCTGCAACATCAGATAAAGACGAAGATAGTGATGATTCGTTGGAAAAGGCTACAAAGAAAGCAATTGCCGAACAACAGTAGAGAAAGTCCAAGAAACAGATGCTGATTATCAACCAGGATCTGATAAAGATTCAGATGAGGAGAGACCTAAAAAGAAAGCTAAACGAGTTAAGTCTTCTGCAACAGATACAACTTTGAAGACTACAGGATCTCCAAAAACAAAAGGCAAGAAAGTACAAAAGCCGAAAAGCAGAAGATATGTGAGTCAAAAGAAGAAAAGCACAGAAGTCACACAAGAACCTTCTAGTGCAGATACAATAGGAGTTACACAAGAACAAGAACCTCATGCGACTGCTACAACAAAATCTGCTGATGTACAAGAGACGATAGTACATACAGGAGTCACACAAGAACCTCCTGAGTCTGAATTGCTCGAAATTCCTATTTTCACGTCTCAAGATCCACCGACAACTTCTCAACCTGAGAGATCAACACCGAAAGAAGTTCTAGTTTCTACACCAAAGAGTACGCCAAGGTCTACACCTAAGATTACTCCGGTGTCGAAAATGTTTGGGAACATTCCTGATGAGCCTGTTTCCCTACAAGATTTGAATGATTTCTTCCCAGAATCGGATATTGATGAATTAGAAAAGCGTGTTAAAGTTCTGGAAGATAAAGTTGCAAAGAACGAGGCTGAGAAAGCAGAGTTAGAAAAGTTGGTAAAGCAAGGGGAAGTTGAAAAGGAAATTCTGAAAGATAAGGTTAAATTCCTGGAAGGTGAGCGAGGGTATTTGAATGCCCTAATTGAAAGTCTGAGGACACAAATGAAAGGCTGCAGAAAGAGATAGTAGAACTACAATTGGAAAAGATTTGAATGATAGAAGATTCAACAGATTACAGAAAGTTTTATCTAATAGTCTGGGTATTGATTTTGCGGCTGAGTATGCAAGATTAGATCAGCAGGAAGCAAAAGAGAAAGCAGAAAAATAATTGGCTGAACTGGGGAAGGGTAAGCATGTGATAGAAAATATGCCTGAGATCACAGAACCTATTGTTGAATCTGCAAAAGCTTCTGAGTCTGTTAGTATTCCTGAGAAAGAGACAGAACAAAAAGACGATGAAGAAGCTGAAGATAAAGATGATGATGAACCTGTTGATGATACAAAAGACGATTCCGATAACGATGATGGAAATAATGATGATCAGGGAGGAGTTGGTCTAAAGATTGTTGATGCCAAAGTAAATGATGAGTTTGATTTTCCTCACTACTTAACGATGATGCAAATATGATGGAAGATCAAAGTCAGGGGAGCAAACAGGGCAAAAGGACGATGTTGATATGACAGACGTGATTGTTGCAAATCCTGTTGCTGCTAAACCGATAAAGCCTATGATTCTTATGTTAGAGCATAATGTTGAGGAAGGCGAGTTCGTTCACAACTATTCGAAGGAAGATTTGGCAAAGCTGCTCAATGTTGAAGCTGAAGCGCTTGATTTTGATTTCAAAGAAGATGTGGTGAATATTGATACGTTCGAACCGAACGAATATTGTTACAAAAGAAGATCTGACGCTAACGATTACAACAAAGTGATTATTGAAGATTGGTCGTCAGACGATGAAAAGGATGAAGCTGAAAAATATGTTGGTACAAATACAGATAGCTTTCCTACATTTGAAGAGATGTATGATCAACTGAATGAAGATCTATTGAAAGATAGAATAGCTGAGTCTGCACGTGAAGGTAGAATCCCTAAACTAATGACGAAAGAAGAAATTGCACAAGCAAAGAAATCCTGGTTTAAAGAGATGCCAAGGGAAAGAAAGTTTCGACGACCATTAGCATTCTTTACCAGAGATGCCGATGTTTCATTGGGAGATATACTTAGCTGGGGATGGTTTAAAGAATTGAACGTTTTTGCCATTAAACATGAATTTGGAGTTTAATACTTCAAATACCTGGCAGATTTCAAAACACTTCCATACTGGATGTAGAGGAGTTGGTGCAGACGAGGAATGTTACTTATCACATGAAGTTTATTGATCAACTACTGTGGAAGATGATTAAGTTTGAAGCAACGCAAGGCTTTAACTACTGGAAACCGTTCATTCTAAAGCGCCGAATAAAAAAAAATAAAAAGACTGGTGAAAGAGATATAACGTTGATTATGAAGCGTCCAAGAGCAATGAGAAACATGCCCCTAATGCCGATTGAACAAGATTTCTATCCTCTGTTTAAGTGGTGGCAAGTTGATCCGATGACATGCGAAGCAGTGATAGTGCTGAGATTTGAAGATCATTTGGATATAACTAAAGAAAGGGTTGAAATGTTTGGGACAGAAGGATTGAGAGGGTTATGGAGGACGATTCGAATACTAGACCCGATGTGACTAGTGAATTGCTCGAAGGAGGATATTAAATGTTTATTCTTCAGTAAGATATGCTATGAAGAGCGTGAGAAAGAACAAGCGATGCAATATCAAAGGGTTGTGAATGTTTGCTACGCACATGGTGTTAATTCTTGAAGAATGCGGGAATCCAGTTGGAGGGAATTAGAGCGCAAAGAGTTTTTGAAAGAGGAGAAGTGTATTGAACGTATACATGAGATGGGTAGGGAGGCGACACTTAGACGTTTTCAATTTATGACTAAAGTGCCGCCTACAGATCAAACGCCGATTCCGTCGCAAGAACGAAGAAAGAAACCATACAAAAACTTCTTTGGACGCGTAAGACAAAAGTAGAGCTTTGAAGACTGATCGAGACGAAGACGATATCCAAGGGGGAGTCTGTTAGTACATAATGTCTATGTCTTAGTATTGGATCGAGTCTGTTTAGTTTGGGCTATAATATGTTAGAAATAGTCGTATTTATGTAAATAGTATGACAAGTTCGCCCGGATCCATGATGTGAGAACAAGTTTGGCCGAACTTGTTCTATACAAGTTCGCCCGAACTTGTGATACTCCCAGCTAACTTATCACACTATAAATAGGTGACTTGTGATTCTCATTTGTAACTTGTGCAACTTTGTCACTTGGACGGCGAAGCTCTGCTCGATCTGGATTTGACATGTATTTGACATTTAAGATCAATAAACAAACATTAAATGAGTAATCTTTGCATAGTCGATTAACACGTCATATAGTTTCCGCCTATACGAACGTTAGATACCAATTTAGGTTCCTATGCTAAACATGGAGCGATCTAACAAAAACACTTATATATAGGAAGTACCAGCGGCGTATCCACCATGTTTTAGCCATATCGCCTCCGTCTCGTGGAGCGATGTCAGGTGTGTTGACAAGATATGGATGGATTTTGGTATCCTTGGTCCATGTGGTGAAGGGTTGGACCAAGTAATTATAAGGCTTTTGTCGAACCCCACATGGCATCCTTTCATGGAAGTTTGTTAGTATGGCTAAAACACTTATATATAGGAGTACCAGCGGCGTATCCACCATGTTTTAGCCATACCGCCTCCGTCCCGTGGAATGATGTCATGTGTGCCGACATGACATGGATGGATTTTGATCCAAACGGCGAATGGTTGGATCAAGTTTGAAAAAAAGACCAAGTAGACCGAGCGGAGAAGCTGATTGCAAACTTGGTTAGAGACAAGGGTTACGAAGCAAATGGTTCAGCAATTGGAACGGCGAAGCGGTAAGAAGGAGAGATGCGATAAGCGTTAAAGCGTCACGAGGCAAAGACGATATGCGAAGAGATAGCATTCGAGCGTCGAGATGAGAAAGCGATAAGCAAAACGATAGCGTTAAAACGTCAGGAAAGGAGAGCGACAGGTGAAGCGATAGCGATAAACGTCGAGAGAGGAAAGCGATAAGCGATGCAATTGCATTAAGCGTTGAGAGGGGAAAGCGATAAGCGATGCGAGGTAGATCCTAGCGAAAGTGTGATTGCGTTGCTGTAGATTCGCGGGATATCTAGCGTTTGCGCGACCGAGATGTGATGAGATGTTAGGCCTTGCAAAGGAGTTTAGCGTGTGAAAATAATCATCATAACATATAAGGGCTAATAATGTTCAACTACACATGGCATTTCTTCACGAGAGTTTGTTAGCATGGCAAAAGCACTTATATATAGGAAGTACCAGCGGCGTATCCACCATGTTTTAACCACGCTTTTAACGTTAAGGTACCATTAGAACTCATTATGTTCCCCATGCAGACCCCAAGATAATCCCGTGTGCACCCGTGATTAATTTGGTGTTTGCATGTTTATTGAAACTTATTTTAAAGGCGCATAGTAGGGCTAAAAACATATTATATCGTGATATACTATATAGCGCTAGTAATAAGATCTAGTGTGTGAGCCTAGACGAAGTGCGATGACTCGGGAGAGAGAGAGAAAAGATGTCGTCGTATGTTAAAACAACAAAGTTCAATGGAATAATTAGAAAGCATAAGTACAAACGTAAAAAATCGTACCTGTCACACCCCGACCCGCAGTGGAAATAAGAGTCGGGGCATAACTGGGTTATCACCAAAACACATGACATTTACTATTATGTTTCATAATTAATAAAGTCAAAGTTACATTTTCAAACATCCAAACATGTTCATTCAATACAAAGGAAATAACCAAACATAACAATCCCAATACTAAATCGTTTATTCTTCTAATCCAGGTCCTATGTGTTCCTAGCTGCTGCTGGTTCACCTGTATCATGTGTAAAATGGGAGTTTTTGGGTCAACATAAGTTGGCGAGTGAACCTTATTAGATAAACATTTGATAATGATTTTTATGGTTAGTTTATCAATAAAATATTGTGCATAATCATAAAAGAGCAAATGTAAGTAATCAAGCATTGGCAAATAGCAGTTACAATTATAACATACAATAACACTTGATGGCATACATGAACATACCAATATCATACGAATACTAACATAAATGAACTGTGCGATCAAGGCTCAATCAAACGGAGCCGATCGTATTGCATGTACTGAAATGTAAAATGAACTGTGCGATCAAGGCTCAATCAAACGGAGCCGATCGTATTGCATGTACTGAAATGTAAAATGAACTGTGCGATCAAGGCTCAATCAAACGGAGCCGATCGTATTGCATGTACTGTAAATGTAAAATGAACTGTGCGATCAAGGCTCAATCAAACGGAGCCGATCGTTGCGGGCACGCCAGGTTCAACCGCATAATAAAATGGGGAACAAGCTCAAACCTCATAAATGGGGAGCGGCGGCCTCGGCAATTGCATGTACTGAAATAATAATTTGCATCCAATAATAACTACTTATAAGCAACAAACTAAATACACATGTCATGATATGATGTATGCACAATAGTTTAGTTATAATATGTATATAAACAAAGACACATGATACACCCCAAAAAACGTGATTAAAACGGGGAATTTGAAAGGTTCACTCACATTGGGTGCGTTGAATTTGAGATGGTGAGATGCGCACGATTTAGATGAGCGGATCGACGAGGAATACTAACCTAAATAATAATGGAAAAATATATTAGGTGGATGGATTTTATTAAGGATTTTAATGAAATTTTTAGATATATTTTTGTGAGTTTATGGCTATTTTCTATCTTTAAAAATGTTATTTTTAAGTATTTTCAATTGATTTTTAAATTAAATTAAATAAATAAAAAATATAAAAAAATATATTTTTTTAAGTGTTGACCGTTGACCGGTTCGGTCAGCGGATAAATTCTGCGCCGGGTGGGATTCGAACCGGCGACCTTCCGTTCGCGTGCACGTAGCTCTACCGACTGAGCTACGTGTCTAACCCGTCATAAACTCGTTTTTAATTAAATTTATATACTTATTTGAATTAACCGAAAATTCCTTTATTTGCAAAAACGTTTTAATTCAATTGGACCGGTGCTCGTGACGAGATTCGAACGCGCGACGTGTAGTTCATGATACACACAGTCCACCGCTGGACTGTGTGTCTAACCCGGTTATATTCTTGGTTTTTATTATACTTAACAACTATCTGCTTTAACCCGGTTTAGTTCTTGATCAAAAAGGCAGGTTATTACACAAGGCGTGCGTGTAGCAAGGATCGAACTCGGGACGTGTGTGTGAAATTTGCACACAGTCCACCGCTGGACTGTGTGTCTAACCCGTTTAAAATACCGTTTTTAATTAATCTTATGTTCTGTTATAACTTCATCTTCTTCGCCGATTTACACAGACAGCATAATTCGACTGGTTATGATTGATTTGTGATTTATAAAGTTCTCAGACATTAACAGTAATTCAAAAGTAGAGAATGGAGAGAGTTTAAGGAACATAATATACCGATTGATGTTATTCACAGAAATCCGGCGGAGGTTCGTCGGTACTGGAAATGAACTCCGGCTGTTGAAACCAATTAACAGCGTTGATCGATTATTCATAAAGTTGAGTCACTTAAACAAGGTTTAAAAGAAGTTTAGGATATCATACCAGTTCACAGTGTGATTCCGGCAGTCTCAGAAACTTTCCGGCGAAGATAAGATTTTCGATAAACGTTGACTAGGATCGATTCTGATGATGGAGTTGTGTTAGAGACTGATTAATCACATGTTTTAAACAGAAAGAGTCGGAGGAATTACCGTGAGAATGTGAGTCCCGGTTTTCCGGTGACTTGCAGAAATTTTCCGGCTAACTGATTCAGAAGATCTTATGGTTCAAAAATGCGACGAAAATGAAATTGAATATTGTTGTGATAGTTCTGAATCGTGCAAATGATCTGGAGCTTGAATTAAATCAGAACTTGATGAATTTTCGGTTTCAAAAGCCGAAAATGATAAGACTTAAAGTTTCAATCAATTTTAACTTGATTAGAAACCGTAATACATCGGTTATAACTGAAATTGTGAGGTAAACAATCGATTTGACGATTGGTTTGCCGATTACCGGTTTTCAGATGGTATCATCGGTTAAACTGAGTTTGTGTATAAGTTTCTTTTGTTTTCCTAGAGTTAACAGAAAACACATTGTGGTGGAGTGGTTTAGGGAATGATTGTTAAGTCGTTGTAGCGACTCAGCTGACCCGGGTTCGAGTCCCGGCAGCTTCAAATATTTTTTATTTGTTTTATTTTAACTTTTTATCAAATATAATTTTTATAGTTTAGTTTATTTATTAATTATGTATCGCTTTAACTCAAAATAATCATAAATAATTAACGCAACTTTTATAACTTGGTACAAGATTACAAAACGGAGCGGTTTTGGAGACCCGATTTTTACAAATGTTACAGTATCCCCTACTTTTAGGAATTTAGTCCCGAAATTTAAATGGTTGAAGTAGTAGGAAAAAGATGCGGGTATTTTTCACGCATTGAGTCTTCACGTTCCCAAGTAAACTCAGGTCCCCGTTTCGACTCCCAGCGTACCCTAACAATTGGAATGCGACTTCGTCGAAGACGCTTTTCTCCGTAGTCCATGATCTCCACTGGTCTTTCAATAAAATGCATGGATTCATCAATCTGAATATCTTCCAGTGGAATATGGAGATTCTCATCAGCGAGGCACTTCTTCAAGTTCGACACGTAGAATGTGGGATGAATCCTGTCGAGTTCTTCCGGTAGGTCAAGCTTGTATGCTACAGGACCTACTCTTTCGAGTATCTTGAAAGGTCCTACATAACGTGGTGCTAGCTTTCCCTTTTGACCAAAACGAACTACTCCTTTCCACGGTGATACTTTTAAAAGCACATGATCACCAATGTTAAACTCTAAGGGCTTCCGTCGTTTATCTGCGTAACTCTTTTGACGACTTTGAGCTGCTAGAAGATTGTTTCGGATTTGATGAATCTTGTCTGTGGTTTCTTGGATCAATTCTGGACCAGTAATTTGTGCTTCCCCAATTTCGTGCCAACAAACAGGAGATCGGCACTTTCGACCATATAAGGCTTCAAAAGGTGCCATGCCGATGCTCGAATGATAGCTGTTGTTGTACGAAAATTCAACTAACGGTAGGTGGGCGTCCCAATTTCCCTTGAAGTCTATGACACATGCTCTAAGCATATCCTCAAGAGTTTGAATGGTGCGCTCAGACTGTCCATCAGTTTGAGGATGATAGGCGGTACTGAGATCTAATCGAGTGCCCATAGCGGATTGTACTGCTTGCCGTGTTCGTGAGGTGAAACGACCATCACGATCAGAAATGATACTTAATGGTACCCCATGTCGGCTTACGATTTCGTTGATATAAATACGAGCAAGCTTTTCGTTCTTGAAATCTTCTCGAATAGGAATAAAGTGAGCTGATTTTGTAAGTCGGTCTATAATCACCCATATAGTGTCATACCCACCAGAAGTGCGAGGTAACCCGGTAATGAAATCCATGGTTATATTTTCCCACTTCCATACAGGTATTTCCGGTTGGACTAGAAGTCCTGAGGGTCTTTGGTGTTCAGCCTTCACCTTTGAACATGTAAGACACTTGGAAACAAAAACGGCAATATCTTTCTTCATTCCAGGCCACCAGTAGGTGTATCGTAGGTCTTGATACATCTTATCGGCTCCTGGGTGTATAGAATATCGCGTTTTGTGAGCTTCATTCATAAGGGTTTCACGAAGATTGCTGTGGTTAGGAATCCAGATACGATCTAGGTAATACAGAATACCGTCCGATTTAGTTTCAAGTTTTAGCTCGGCTCCACAGGACATCTCTTTTCGTACATCTTCTTCTGTTATCGAAACGTGTTGAGCTTCTCGAATTTGATCTTTAATATCGGTTATAATTTGCGAACATAGAAGATGAATGGAGTTCGCATAACCCTTTCGACTAAGTGCATCAGCCACCACATTTGCTTTACCAGGGTGGTATCTAATTTCACAGTCGTAATCATTTAGGAGTTCGACCCATCTTCGTTGCCTCATATTTAACTCTTTTTGATTGAAGATATGTTGAAGACTCTTGTGGTCAGTGTATATTTCACACTTAGTACCATAGAGATAATGTCTCCATATCTTAAGAGCGAATACAACGGCTCCAAGTTCTAGGTCATGAGTGGTGTAGTTCTTTTCATGTGTCTTGAGTTGCCTCGAGGCATAAGCTATGACTTTTCCTCTTTGCATGAGAACGCAGCCTAATCCTTGCCCTGACGCGTCGCAATAGACTACAAAATCATCACAACCTTCAGGAAGAGTGAGGATTGGTGCATCACAAAGTTTTTGTTTAAGAGTTTGAAAAGCTTCTTCTTGCTTGGGTCCCCATACGAATGGTTTTCCCTTATGGGTTAAAGCCGTGAGTGGCACAGCAATGCGAGAGAAGTTTGAAATGAACCGACGATAATAGCCAGCTAGTCCAAGGAAAGACCTTACTTCAGTTGGTGTGCGTGGAGCTTGCCATTCTTGAACTGCTTTGATCTTTGAAGGGTCAACATGTATTCCTTTATCATTGACTACATGCCCGAGAAATTGCACCTCTTTTAACCAGAATTCACATTTAGAGAACTTGGCATACAACTTTTCCTTTTCTAGAAGTGCAAGAACGAGTCGAAGATGACGCTCGTGATCAGCTTTAGATTTTGAATAAATAAGAATATCGTCGATGAAAACTATAACAAATCGATCAAGGTAAGGTTTGCAGACTCTGTTCATTAGGTCCATGAAGACAGCTGGTGCGTTGGTTAATCCAAACGGCATAACCATGAATTCATAGTGGCCATAACGAGTTCGAAAAGCAGTCTTAGGGACGTCTTCTTCATGCACTCTAAGCTGATGATAGCCAGATCGAAGATCGATTTTTGAAAAGCAACTGGCACCTTGTAGTTGGTCAAGAAGATCATCTATGCGAGGTAAAGGATAGCGATTTTTGATGGTTAACTTGTTGAGCTCTCTGTAGTCGATGCACATACGAAAAGATCCATCTTTCTTCTTTACAAAAAGGGCAGGTGCACCCCAAGGCGATGAGCTGGGACGTATGAATCCCTTGTCAGTCAACTCTTGCAATTGACTGGCTAGCTCTTGCATTTCAGAGGGGGCTAACCTATATGGAGATTTTGCAACTGGTGTAGCACCAGGCATAAGATCAATACGGAATTCGACATCTCTGATTGGAGGAAGTCCTGAAATGTCGTCAGGAAAAACTTGTGGAAAATCTTTTACTACAGGAATATCTTCAAGTTTCTTCTCTGTGGTCCCCTTCTTGATGATATGGGCTAAAAACGCGATATAATTCTTGCGAAGGTATTTTTGAGCTTGAAGACAAGACATTAAGTTGAGCCCTTTCGACGAGGTTTCTCCAATGATTCGAAGAGTCTGACCGTTTGAAAGAGGAATACGAATAAATTTTTCATGACATATAACTTCCGCATGATGTTGACTGAGCCAATCCATACCGATTATGATGTCGAAACTTCCCAGCTTCATAGGAATAAGGTCGACTGAGAAATCGTGGTCGTTTAAGGTGAGTGTACAGTTGCGTAAAACAGAGTCTAATGAAACTGGTTTTCCGTCCGCAACTTCCACCGTTATGGATTCCGCGAGCTTATCCCGATTTTTGCTTAAGATAGGTTCAAATTCTAATGACACGAAACTTCTATCCGCACCAGTATCAAATAACATAAGGCATATCTACCATTTATAAGAAACGTACCGTTGACCACATTGCCGTCAGCTCTGGCCTGGTTTACGTTAATATTGAAAGCTCTTCCTCTAGCAGGTGGAGGAGCTTGGTTCGCTTGATTCACAGGGTTGGCTTGGGCCTGAGCATGAATAATATTAACCAGCCTTGGACATGTGTTTCTGAAATGACTTGGGTCGCTGCAATTGAAACAAGCCCGCATAGGTTGGCCCATAGGGTAATTGGGTTGATAGTATGTTTGGGCTAAATGTTGGGTGGGTGGAAATGGTAGTTGTTGTTGTGCTTGACCCATTAACTGTTGGTGGGTTTGGGTTAAAGGTTGGTGGCGGTTTGTTCGTTGAAGCATGCGGCAGTTTTGAACAGTATGTCCTGCGCGACCGCAGCCGGTGCAGTATTGGCAAGGATGATCAGGGGAGTGGTGATACTGACAACGGTTACATTTTGGTAATGGGCCTGTGTAGGGTCTTTTGTATGGCGCGGGTGAAGGAGTGACTTGAGTGATGGGTGCAACAGGAATAGGGGTGTTGGTTTGGGTGACTGCAAAATTCCTGGTGTTACGCTTCCTCTTGTTAGCAAACTTAGAGGAAGGAATGGGGTGGTTTGAGGTTTGTCCCTCAACAGGGGCTTTCTTCTTCTCTTCTTTGAACTTCCCATTGCGAATTCGGTTTTTCGGTCAGTTCAGTTGCCAACTCCATGGCAGCTTCGAGTGTTACCGGTGAAACGCTGAGAACCGAATCTTGAATTTTCGAGGGAAGTCCTCGAATATAATGTTCGATCAGACGATAGGTTGGAGTGAATAAGTTTGGAACCATTTGGTTCAACTCCAAGAACCTCTTGTTGTAAGTAGAGTGATCACCCTCCTTTTGCTTTAAGGCATGAAATTCATCCTCCAACTTCTTAATTTCACTTCTAGGACAGAAACGCCTAGTCATGATTTCCCTTAACTCCTCCCAAGTTAAGGCCATCGCATCTTCAGTTCCCCTCTTTCCTTTCTCAGTATTCCACCAAGTGAGAGCTACACCAAGTAGTCTCCCGGTGGCGTAACGAACCTTGCGATCCTCAGGACAATCGCAGTTTAAGAAAACGTTTTCCATCTCCTCGAACCAATGTAGGAGAGCAGTGACTCCCTCAGTCCCTTCGAATTTTGGAGGATCACAGGACTTAAAATGTTTGTAAGAGCACTTGATGGTAGGAGGGTTGTCGATGTTCTGGTCCTGTTGTTGAGGAGGGTTAGTAGGATTTGTAGCAAGGGCTTGTTGTACTTGTACCACGATGTCAGGCAATTTCGTGGCCATTTGTTGCGCGATATGTGTGGCCAAACGTTCCTGAGTCTTTCCCGATCTTTTACCCCTTCGATGTTGTCTAGATGACATCTACAGGATCATAAAATGAGAAGATTGTGAGTTTATGGTGTCCTTTTAGGTGTCATGTGTCTTTAAGAAAATGAAAATAACATAAATATCAATAATGCAACTACATCCATAGGATGTCTTGGGTTCGCTCATGTTGGGCCTCAAATGTCCCCATACCTTCACCTACATAGTCATGTGGGCCCCCATGGCTATTGACTTGGTAGGATTCACATTAGTATTGGCAATTTAACACTCGCATCCCCGAATGCAAACCACAAAATATGTTCATGAGATGTTTGGTCGGAACGTGTCCAGGTGTAGACACAATGACAACTCAAAGTGGGATTAGCTCACACGACGTTTGGTATAGCATGCTTTAGCCTAATAGGTACTTCGTACTCTCATTGTTAGTCCCCAGGTAAGCAAACTGGTCCTTTGTTTTGGATTTATACGAATGCCAGCCTAGACAGGACGTTCCGACTACCGGTACTAGTACCCTTCCAGTTACTACATGCCCGTCATGAGAACTCACTTTGATGAGATTTGAAAACACGAAAATCATTGTAAAATCAATCATGATGTGGTGTGTGCTTTCATGGATGTGATATGTTATGATCATACGATTTCATGATAGGCATTATTTGATAATACATACTTATGAACATGCTTGTACAATATCAAACGTAACATTTAACATAAAACATATAAACATCATGAAATTTGGCATATAACACACAAAATTCTTATAAGTTTCTAATCGACTATAGTATAGGCTCTAAGGGTCTAATAACCTATCCTATATCCCTATAGTCATGGCTCTGATACCAATCTGTCACACCCCGACCCGCAGCGGAAATACGAGTCGGGGCATAACTGGGTTATCACCAAAACACATGACATTTACTATTATGTTTCATAATTAATAAAGTCAAAGTTACATTTTCAAACATCCAAACATGTTCATTCAATACAAAGGAAATAACCAAACATAACAATCCCAATACTAAATCGTTTATTCTTCTAATCCAGGTCCTATGTGTTCCTAGCTGCTGCTGGTTCACCTGTATCATGTGTAAAATGGGAGTTTTTGGGTCAACATAAGTTGGCGAGTGAACCTTATTAGATAAACATTTGATAATGATTTTTATGGTTAGTTTATCAATAAAATATTGTGCATAATCATAAAAGAGCAAATGTAAGTAATCAAGCATTGGCAAATAGCAGTTACAATTATAACATACAATAACACTTGATGGCATACATGAACATACCAATATCATACGAATACTAACATAAATGAACTGTGCGATCAAGGCTCAATCAAACGGAGCCGATCGTATTGCATGTACTGAAATGTAAAATGAACTGTGCGATCAAGGCTCAATCAAACGGAGCCGATCGTATTGCATGTACTGTAAATGTAAAATGAACTGTGCGATCAAGGCTCAATCAAACGGAGCCGATCGTTGCGGGCACGCCAGGTTCAACCGCATAATAAAATGGGGAACAAGCTCAAACCTCATAAATGGGGAGCGGCGGCCTCGGCAATTGCATGTACTGAAATAATAATTTGCATCCAATAATAACTACTTATAAGCAACAAACTAAATACACATGTCATGATATGATGTATGCACAATAGTTTAGTTATAATATGTATATAAACAAAGACACATGATACACCCCAAAAAACGTGATTAAAACGGGGAATTTGAAAGGTTCACTCACATTGGGTGCGTTGAATTTGAGATGGTGAGATGCGCACGATTTAGATGAGCGGATCGACGAGGAATACTAACCTAAATAATAATGGAAAAATATATTAGGTGGATGGATTTTATTAAGGATTTTAATGAAATTTTTAGATATATTTTTGTGAGTTTATGGCTATTTTCTATCTTTAAAAATGTTATTTTTAAGTATTTTTAATTGATTTTTAAATTAAATTAAATAAATAAAAAATATAAAAAAATATATATTTTTTTAAGTGTTGACCGTTGACCGGTTCGGTCAGCGGATAAATTCTGCGCCGGGTGGGATTCGAACCGGCGACCTTCCGTTCGCGTGCACGTAGCTCTACCGACTGAGCTACGTGTCTAACCCGTCATAAACTCGTTTTTAATTAAATTTATATACTTATTTGAATTAACCGAAAATTCCTTTATTTGCAAAAACGTTTTAATTCAATTGGACCGGTGCTCGTGACGAGATTCGAACGCGCGACCTGTAGTTCATGATACACACAGTCCACCGCTGGACTGTGTGTCTAACCCGGTTATATTCTTGGTTTTTATTATACTTAACAACTATCTGCTTTAACCCGGTTTAGTTCTTGATCAAAAAGGCAGGTTATTACACAAGGCGTGCGTGTAGCAAGGATCGAACTCGGGACGTGTGTGTGAAATTTGCACACAGTCCACCGCTGGACTGTGTGTCTAACCCGTTTAAAATACCGTTTTTAATTAATCTTATGTTCTGTTATAACTTCATCTTCTTCGCCGATTTACACAGACAGCATAATTCGACTGGTTATGATTGATTTGTGATTTATAAAGTTCTCAGACATTAACAGTAATTCAAAAGTAGAGAATGGAGAGAGTTTAAGGAACAGAATATACCGATTGATGTTATTCACATAAATCCGGCGGAGGTTCGTCGGTACTGGAAATGAACTTCGGCTGTTGAAACCAACTAACAGCGTTGATCGATTATTCATAAAGTTGAGTCACTTAAACAAGGTTTAAAAGAAGTTTAGGATATCATACCAGTTCACAGTGTGATTCCGGCAGTCTCAGAAACTTTCCGGCGAAGATAAGATTTTCGATAAACGTTGACTAGGATCGATTCTGATGATGGAGTTGTGTTAGAGACTGATTAATCACATGTTTTAAACAGAAAGAGTCGGAGGAATTACCGTGAGAATGTGAGTCCCGGTTTTCCGGTGACTTGCAGAAATTTTCCGGCGAACTGATTCAGAAGATCTTATGGTTCAAAAATGCGACGAAAATGAAATTGAATATTGTTGTGATAGTTCTGAATCGTGCAAATGATCTGGAGCTTGAATTAAATCAGAACTTGATGAATTTTCGGTTTCAAAAGCCGAAAATGATAAGACTTAAAGTTTCAATCAATTTTAACTTGATTAGAAACCGTAATACATCGGTTATAACTGAAATTGTGAGGTAAACAATCGATTTGACGATTGGTTTGCCGATTACCGGTTTTCAGATGGTATCATCGGTTAAACTGAGTTTGTGTATAAGTTTCTTTTGTTTTCCTAGAGTTAACAGAAAACACATTGTGGCGGAGTGGTTTAGGGAATGATTGTTAAGTCGTTGTAGCGACTCAGCTGACCCGGGTTCGAGTCCCGGCAGCTTCAAATATTTTTTATTTGTTTTATTTTAACTTTTTATCAAATATAATTTTTATAGTTTAGTTTATTTATTAATTATGTATCGCTTTAACTCAAAATAATCATAAATAATTAACGCAACTTTTATAACTTGGTACAAGATTACAAAACGGAGCGGTTTTGGAGACCCGATTTTTACAAATGTTACAGTATCCCCTACTTTTAGGAATTTAGTCCCGAAATTTAAATGGTTGAAGTAGTAGGAAAAAGATGCGGGTATTTTTCACGCATTGAGTCTTCACGTTCCCAAGTAAACTCAGGTCCCCGTTTCGACTCCCAGCGTACCCTAACAATTGGAATGCGACTTCGTCGAAGACGCTTTTCTCCGTAGTCCATGATCTCCACTGGTCTTTCAATAAAATGCATGGATTCATCAATCTGAATATCTTCCAGTGGAATATGGAGATTCTCATCAGCGAGGCACTTCTTCAAGTTCGACACGTAGAATGTGGGATGAATCCTGTCGAGTTCTTCCGGTAGGTCAAGCTTGTATGCTACAGGACCTACTCTTTCGAGTATCTTGAAAGGTCCTACATAACGTGGTGCTAGCTTTCCCTTTTGACCAAAACGAACTACTCCTTTCCACGGTGATACTTTTAAAAGCACATGATCACCAATGTTAAACTCTAAGGGCTTCCGTCGTTTATCTGCGTAACTCTTTTGACGACTTTGAGCTGCTAGAAGATTGTTTCGGATTTGATGAATCTTGTCTGTGGTTTCTTGGATCAATTCTGGACCAGTAATTTGTGCTTCCCCAATTTCGTGCCAACAAACAGGAGATCGGCACTTTCGACCATATAAGGCTTCAAAAGGTGCCATGCCGATGCTCGAATGATAGCTGTTGTTGTACGAAAATTCAACTAACGGTAGGTGGGCGTCCCAATTTCCCTTGAAGTCTATGACACATGCTCTAAGCATATCCTCAAGAGTTTGAATGGTGCGCTCAGACTGTCCATCAGTTTGAGGATGATAGGCGGTACTGAGATCTAATCGAGTGCCCATAGCGGATTGTACTGCTTGCCGTGTTCGTGAGGTGAAACGACCATCACGATCAGAAATGATACTTAATGGTACCCCATGTCGGCTTACGATTTCGTTGATATAAATACGAGCAAGCTTTTCGTTCTTGAAATCTTCTCGAATAGGAATAAAGTGAGCTGATTTTGTAAGTCGGTCTATAATCACCCATATAGTGTCATACCCACCAGAAGTGCGAGGTAACCCGGTAATGAAATCCATGGTTATATTTTCCCACTTCCATACAGGTATTTCCGGTTGGACTAGAAGTCCTGAGGGTCTTTGGTGTTCAGCCTTCACCTTTGAACATGTAAGACACTTGGAAACAAAAACGGCAATATCTTTCTTCATTCCAGGCCACCAGTAGGTGTATCGTAGGTCTTGATACATCTTATCGGCTCCTGGGTGTATAGAATATCGCGTTTTGTGAGCTTCATTCATAAGGGTTTCACGAAGATTGCTGTGGTTAGGAATCCAGATACGATCTAGGTAATACAGAATACCGTCCGATTTAGTTTCAAGTTTTAGCTCGGCTCCACAGGACATCTCTTTTCGTACATCTTCTTCTGTTATCGAAACGTGTTGAGCTTCTCGAATTTGATCTTTAATATCGGTTATAATTTGCGAACATAGAAGATGAATGGAGTTCGCATAACCCTTTCGACTAAGTGCATCAGCCACCACATTTGCTTTACCAGGGTGGTATCTAATTTCACAGTCGTAATCATTTAGGAGTTCGACCCATCTTCGTTGCCTCATATTTAACTCTTTTTGATTGAAGATATGTTGAAGACTCTTGTGGTCAGTGTATATTTCACACTTAGTACCATAGAGATAATGTCTCCATATCTTAAGAGCGAATACAACGGCTCCAAGTTCTAGGTCATGAGTGGTGTAGTTCTTTTCATGTGTCTTGAGTTGCCTCGAGGCATAAGCTATGACTTTTCCTCTTTGCATGAGAACGCAGCCTAATCCTTGCCCTGACGCGTCGCAATAGACTACAAAATCATCACAACCTTCAGGAAGAGTGAGGATTGGTGCATCACAAAGTTTTTGTTTAAGAGTTTGAAAAGCTTCTTCTTGCTTGGGTCCCCATACGAATGGTTTTCCCTTATGGGTTAAAGCCGTGAGTGGCACAGCAATGCGAGAGAAGTTTGAAATGAACCGACGATAATAGCCAGCTAGTCCAAGGAAAGACCTTACTTCAGTTGGTGTGCGTGGAGCTTGCCATTCTTGAACTGCTTTGATCTTTGAAGGGTCAACATGTATTCCTTTATCATTGACTACATGCCCGAGAAATTGCACCTCTTTTAACCAGAACTCACATTTAGAGAACTTGGCATACAACTTTTCCTTTTCTAGAAGTGCAAGAACGAGTCGAAGATGACGCTCGTGATCAGCTTTAGATTTTGAATAAATAAGAATATCGTCGATGAAAACTATAACAAATCGATCAAGGTAAGGTTTGCAGACTCTGTTCATTAGGTCCATGAAGACAGCTGGTGCGTTGGTTAATCCAAACGGCATAACCATGAATTCATAGTGGCCATAACGAGTTCGAAAAGCAGTCTTAGGGACGTCTTCTTCATGCACTCTAAGCTGATGATAGCCAGATCGAAGATCGATTTTTGAAAAGCAACTGGCACCTTGTAGTTGGTCAAGAAGATCATCTATGCGAGGTAAAGGATAGCGATTTTTGATGGTTAACTTGTTGAGCTCTCTGTAGTCGATGCACATACGAAAAGATCCATCTTTCTTCTTTACAAAAAGGACAGGTGCACCCCAAGGCGATGAGCTGGGACGTATGAATCCCTTGTCAGTCAACTCTTGCAATTGACTGGCTAGCTCTTGCATTTCAGAGGGGGCTAACCTATATGGAGATTTTGCAACTGGTGTAGCACCAGGCATAAGATCAATACGGAATTCGACATCTCTGATTGGAGGAAGTCCTGAAATGTCGTCAGGAAAAACTTGTGGAAAATCTTTTACTACAGGAATATCTTCAAGTTTCTTCTCTGTGGTCCCCTTCTTGATGATATGGGCTAAAAACGCGACATAATTCTTGCGAAGGTATTTTTGAGCTTGAAGACAAGACATTAAGTTGAGCCCTTTCGACGAGGTTTCTCCAATGATTCGAAGAGTCTGACCGTTTGAAAGAGGAATACGAATAAATTTTTCATGACATATAACTTCCGCATGATGTTGACTGAGCCAATCCATACCGATTATGATGTCGAAACTTCCCAGCTTCATAGGAATAAGGTCGACTGAGAAATCGTGGTCGTTTAAGGTGAGTGTACAGTTGCGTAAAACAGAGTCTAATGAAACTGGTTTTCCGTCCGCAACTTCCACCGTTATGGATTCCGCGAGCTTATCCCGATTTTTGCTTAAGATAGGTTCAAATTCTAATGACACGAAACTTCTATCCGCACCAGTATCAAATAACATAAGGCATATCTACCATTTATAAGAAACGTACCGTTGACCACATTGCCGTCAGCTCTGGCCTGGTTTGCGTTAATATTGAAAGCTCTTCCTCTAGCAGGTGGAGGAGCTTGGTTCGCTTGATTCACAGGGTTGGCTTGGGCCTGAGCATGAATAATATTAACCAGCCTTGGACATGTGTTTCTGAAATGACTTGGGTCGCTGCAATTGAAACAAGCCCGCATAGGTTGGCCCATAGGGTAATTGGGTTGATAGTATGTTTGGGCTAAATGTTGGGTGGGTGGAAATGGTAGTTGTTGTTGTGCTTGACCCATTAACTGTTGGTGGGTTTGGGTTAAAGGTTGGTGGCGGTTTGTTCGTTGAAGCATGCGGCAGTTTTGAACAGTATGTCCTGCGCGACCGCAGCCGGTGCAGTATTGGCAAGGATGATCAGGGGAGTGGTGATACTGACAACGGTTACATTTTGGTAATGGGCCTGTGTAGGGTCTTTTGTATGGCGCGGGTGAAGGAGTGACTTGAGTGATGGGTGCAACAGGAATAGGGGTGTTGGTTTGGGTGACTGCAAAATTCCTGGTGTTACGCTTCCTCTTGTTAGCAAACTTAGAGGAAGGAATGGGGTGGTTTGAGGTTTGTCCCTCAACAGGGGCTTTCTTCTTCTCTTCTTTGAACTTCCCATTGCGAATTCGGTTTTCGGTCAGTTCAGTTGCCAACTCCATGGCAGCTTCGAGTGTTACCGGTGAAACGCTGAGAACCGAATCTTGAATTTTCGAGGGAAGTCCTCGAATATAATGTTCGATCAGACGATAGGTTGGAGTGAATAAGTTTGGAACCATTTGGTTCAACTCCAAGAACCTCTTGTTGTAAGTAGAGTGATCACCCTCCTTTTGCTTTAAGGCATGAAATTCATCCTCCAACTTCTTAATTTCACTTCTAGGACAGAAACGCCTAGTCATGATTTCCCTTAACTCCTCCCAAGTTAAGGCCATCGCATCTTCAGTTCCCCTCTTTCCTTTCTCAGTATTCCACCAAGTGAGAGCTACACCAAGTAGTCTCCCGGTGGCGTAACGAACCTTGCGATCCTCAGGACAATCGCAGTTTAAGAAAACGTTTTCCATCTCCTCGAACCAATGTAGGAGAGCAGTGACTCCCTCAGTCCCTTCGAATTTTGGAGGATCACAGGACTTAAAATGTTTGTAAGAGCACTTGATGGTAGGAGGGTTGTCGATGTTCTGGTCCTGTTGTTGAGGAGGGTTAGTAGGATTTGTAGCAAGGGCTTGTTGTACTTGTACCACGATGTCAGGCAATTTCGTGGCCATTTGTTGCGCGATATGTGTGGCCAAACGTTCCTGAGTCTTTCCCGATCTTTTACCCCTTCGATGTTGTCTAGATGACATCTACAGGATCATAAAATGAGAAGATTGTGAGTTTATGGTGTCTTTTTAGGTGTCATGTGTCTTTAAGAAAATGAAAATAACATAAATATCAATAATGCAACTACATCCATAGGATGTCTTGGGTTCGCTCATGTTGGGCCTCAAATGTCCCCATACCTTCACCTACATAGTCATGTGGGCCCCCATGGCTATTGGCTTGGTAGGATTCACATTAGTATTGGCAATTTAACACTCGCATCCCCCGAATGCAAACCACAAAATATGTTCATGAGATGTTTGGTCGGAACGTGTCCAGGTGTAGACACAATGACAACTCAAAGTGGGATTAGCTCACACGACGTTTGGTATAGCATGCTTTAGCCTAATAGGTACTTCGTACTCTCATTGTTAGTCCCCAGGTAGGCAAACTGGTCCTTTATTTTGGATTTATACGAATGCCAGCCTAGACAGGACGTTCCGACTACCGGTACTAGTACCCTTCCAGTTACTACATGCCCGTCATGAGAACTCACTTTGATGAGATTTGAAAACACGAAAATCATTGTAAAATCAATCATGATGTGGTGTGTGCTTTCATGGATGTGATATGTTATGATCATACGATTTCATGATAGGCATTATTTGATAATACATACTTATGAACATGCTTGTACAATATCAAACGTAACATTTAACATAAAACATATAAACATCATGAAATTTGGCATATAACACACAAAATTCTTATAAGTTTCTAATCGACTATAGTATAGGCTCTAAGGGTCTAATAACCTATCCTATATCCCTATAGTCATGGCTCTGATACCAATCTGTCACACCCCGACCCGCAGCGGAAATAAGAGTCGGGGCATAACTGGGTTATCACCAAACACATGACATTTACTATTATGTTTCATAATTAATAAAGTCAAAGTTACATTTTCAAACATCCAAACATGTTCATTCAATACAAAGGAAATAACCAAACATAACAATCCCAATACTAAATCGTTTATTCTTCTAATCCAGGTCCTATGTGTTCCTAGCTGCTGCTGGTTCACCTGTATCATGTGTAAAATGGGAGTTTTTGGGTCAACATAAGTTGGCGAGTGAACCTTATTAGATAAACATTTGATAATGATTTTTATGGTTAGTTTATCAATAAAATATTGTGCATAATCATAAAAGAGCAAATGTAAGTAATCAAGCATTGGCAAATAGCAGTTACAATTATAACATACAATAACACTTGATGGCATACATGAACATACCAATATCATACGAATACTAACATAAATGAACTGTGCGATCAAGGCTCAATCAAACGGAGCCGATCGTATTGCATGTACTGAAATGTAAAATGAACTGTGCGATCAAGGCTCAATCAAACGGAGCCGATCGTATTGCATGTACTGTAAATGTAAAATGAACTGTGCGATCAAGGCTCAATCAAACGGAGCCGATCGTTGCGGGCACGCCAGGTTCAACCGCATAATAAAATGGGGAACAAGCTCAAACCTCATAAATGGGGAGCGGCGGCCTCGGCAATTGCATGTACTGAAATAATAATTTGCATCCAATAATAACTACTTATAAGCAACAAACTAAATACACATGTCATGATATGATGTATGCACAATAGTTTAGTTATAATATGTATATAAACAAAGACACATGATACACCCCAAAAAACGTGATTAAAACGGGGAATTTGAAAGGTTCACTCACATTGGGTGCGTTGAATTTGAGATGGTGAGATGCGCACGATTTAGATGAGCGGATCGACGAGGAATACTAACCTAAATAATAATGGAAAAATATATTAGGTGGATGGATTTTATTAAGGATTTTAATGAAATTTTTAGATATATTTTTGTGAGTTTATGGCTATTTTCTATCTTTAAAAATGTTATTTTTAAGTATTTTTAATTGATTTTTAAATTAAATTAAATAAATAAAAAATATAAAAAAAATATATTTTTTTAAGTGTTGACCGTTGACCGGTTCGGTCAGCGGATAAATTCTGCGCCGGGTGGGATTCGAACCGGCGACCTTCCGTTCGCGTGCACGTAGCTCTACCGACTGAGCTACGTGTCTAACCCGTCATAAACTCGTTTTTAATTAAATTTATATACTTATTTGAATTAACCGAAAATTCCTTTATTTGCAAAAACGTTTTAATTCAATTGGACCGGTGCTCGTGACGAGATTCGAACGCGCGACCTGTAGTTCATGATACACACAGTCCACCGCTGGACTGTGTGTCTAACCCGGTTATATTCTTGGTTTTTATTATACTTAACAACTATCTGCTTTAACCCGGTTTAGTTCTTGATCAAAAAGGCAGGTTATTACACAAGGCGTGCGTGTAGCAAGGATCGAACTCGGGACGTGTGTGTGAAATTTGCACACAGTCCACCGCTGGACTGTGTGTCTAACCCGTTTAAAATACCGTTTTTAATTAATCTTATGTTCTGTTATAACTTCATCTTCTTCGCCGATTTACACAGACAGCATAATTCGACTGGTTATGATTGATTTGTGATTTATAAAGTTCTCAGACATTAACAGTAATTCAAAAGTAGAGAATGGAGAGAGTTTAAGGAACAGAATATACCGATTGATGTT
Organism: Scalesia atractyloides; assembly: GCA_947069175.1. Classification (NCBI taxonomy): domain Eukaryota; kingdom Viridiplantae; phylum Streptophyta; class Magnoliopsida; order Asterales; family Asteraceae; genus Scalesia; species Scalesia atractyloides. The sequence goes on from CAMTDV010000010.1 coordinate 3,725,753, forward strand.
ATTCACATAAATCCGGCGGAGGTTCGTCGGTACTGGAAATGAACTCCGGCTGTTGAAACCAACTAACAGCGTTGATCGATTATTCATAAAGTTGAGTCACTTAAACAAGGTTTAAAAGAAGTTTAGGATATCATACCAGTTCACAGTGTGATTCCGGCAGTCTCAGAAACTTTCCGGCGAAGATAAGATTTTCGATAAACGTTGACTAGGATCGATTCTGATGATGGAGTTGTGTTAGAGACTGATTAATCACATGTTTTAAACAGAAAGAGTCGGAGGAATTACCGTGAGAATGTGAGTCCCGGTTTTCCGGTGACTTGCAGAAATTTTCCGGCGAACTGATTCAGAAGATCTTATGGTTCAAAAATGCGACGAAAATGAAATTGAATATTGTTGTGATAGTTCTGAATCGTGCAAATGATCTGGAGCTTGAATTAAATCAGAACTTGATGAATTTTCGGTTTCAAAAGCCGAAAATGATAAGACTTAAAGTTTCAATCAATTTTAACTTGATTAGAAACCGTAATACATCGGTTATAACTGAAATTGTGAGGTAAACAATCGATTTGACGATTGGTTTGCCGATTACCGGTTTTCAGATGGTATCATCGGTTAAACTGAGTTTGTGTATAAGTTTCTTTTGTTTTCCTAGAGTTAACAGAAAACACATTGTGGCGGAGTGGTTTAGGGAATGATTGTTAAGTCGTTGTAGCGACTCAGCTGACCCGGGTTCGAGTCCCGGCAGCTTCAAATATTTTTTATTTGTTTTATTTTAACTTTTTATCAAATATAATTTTTATAGTTTAGTTTATTTATTAATTATGTATCGCTTTAACTCAAAATAATCATAAATAATTAACGCAACTTTTATAACTTGGTACAAGATTACAAAACGGAGCGGTTTTGGAGACCCGATTTTTACAAATGTTACAGTATCCCCTACTTTTAGGAATTTAGTCCCGAAATTTAAATGGTTGAAGTAGTAGGAAAAAGATGCGGGTATTTTTCACGCATTGAGTCTTCACGTTCCCAAGTAAACTCAGGTCCCCGTTTCGACTCCCAGCGTACCCTAACAATTGGAATGCGACTTCGTCGAAGACGCTTTTCTCCGTAGTCCATGATCTCCACTGGTCTTTCAATAAAATGCATGGATTCATCAATCTGAATATCTTCCAGTGGAATATGGAGATTCTCATCAGCGAGGCACTTCTTCAAGTTCGACACGTAGAATGTGGGATGAATCCTGTCGAGTTCTTCCGGTAGGTCAAGCTTGTATGCTACAGGACCTACTCTTTCGAGTATCTTGAAAGGTCCTACATAACGTGGTGCTAGCTTTCCCTTTTGACCAAAACGAACTACTCCTTTCCACGGTGATACTTTTAAAAGCACATGATCACCAATGTTAAACTCTAAGGGCTTCCGTCGTTTATCTGCGTAACTCTTTTGACGACTTTGAGCTGCTAGAAGATTGTTTCGGATTTGATGAATCTTGTCTGTGGTTTCTTGGATCAATTCTGGACCAGTAATTTGTGCTTCCCCAATTTCGTGCCAACAAACAGGAGATCGGCACTTTCGACCATATAAGGCTTCAAAAGGTGCCATGCCGATGCTCGAATGATAGCTGTTGTTGTACGAAAATTCAACTAACGGTAGGTGGGCGTCCCAATTTCCCTTGAAGTCTATGACACATGCTCTAAGCATATCCTCAAGAGTTTGAATGGTGCGCTCAGACTGTCCATCAGTTTGAGGATGATAGGCGGTACTGAGATCTAATCGAGTGCCCATAGCGGATTGTACTGCTTGCCGTGTTCGTGAGGTGAAACGACCATCACGATCAGAAATGATACTTAATGGTACCCCATGTCGGCTTACGATTTCGTTGATATAAATACGAGCAAGCTTTTCGTTCTTGAAATCTTCTCGAATAGGAATAAAGTGAGCTGATTTTGTAAGTCGGTCTATAATCACCCATATAGTGTCATACCCACCAGAAGTGCGAGGTAACCCGGTAATGAAATCCATGGTTATATTTTCCCACTTCCATACAGGTATTTCCGGTTGGACTAGAAGTCCTGAGGGTCTTTGGTGTTCAGCCTTCACCTTTGAACATGTAAGACACTTGGAAACAAAAACGGCAATATCTTTCTTCATTCCAGGCCACCAGTAGGTGTATCGTAGGTCTTGATACATCTTATCGGCTCCTGGGTGTATAGAATATCGCGTTTTGTGAGCTTCATTCATAAGGGTTTCACGAAGATTGCTGTGGTTAGGAATCCAGATACGATCTAGGTAATACAGAATACCGTCCGATTTAGTTTCAAGTTTTAGCTCGGCTCCACAGGACATCTCTTTTCGTACATCTTCTTCTGTTATCGAAACGTGTTGAGCTTCTCGAATTTGATCTTTAATATCGGTTATAATTTGCGAACATAGAAGATGAATGGAGTTCGCATAACCCTTTCGACTAAGTGCATCAGCCACCACATTTGCTTTACCAGGGTGGTATCTAATTTCACAGTCGTAATCATTTAGGAGTTCGACCCATCTTCGTTGCCTCATATTTAACTCTTTTTGATTGAAGATATGTTGAAGACTCTTGTGGTCAGTGTATATTTCACACTTAGTACCATAGAGATAATGTCTCCATATCTTAAGAGCGAATACAACGGCTCCAAGTTCTAGGTCATGAGTGGTGTAGTTCTTTTCATGTGTCTTGAGTTGCCTCGAGGCATAAGCTATGACTTTTCCTCTTTGCATGAGAACGCAGCCTAATCCTTGCCCTGACGCGTCGCAATAGACTACAAAATCATCACAACCTTCAGGAAGAGTGAGGATTGGTGCATCACAAAGTTTTTGTTTAAGAGTTTGAAAAGCTTCTTCTTGCTTGGGTCCCCATACGAATGGTTTTCCCTTATGGGTTAAAGCCGTGAGTGGCACAGCAATGCGAGAGAAGTTTGAAATGAACCGACGATAATAGCCAGCTAGTCCAAGGAAAGACCTTACTTCAGTTGGTGTGCGTGGAGCTTGCCATTCTTGAACTGCTTTGATCTTTGAAGGGTCAACATGTATTCCTTTATCATTGACTACATGCCCGAGAAATTGCACCTCTTTTAACCAGAATTCACATTTAGAGAACTTGGCATACAACTTTTCCTTTTCTAGAAGTGCAAGAACGAGTCGAAGATGACGCTCGTGATCAGCTTTAGATTTTGAATAAATAAGAATATCGTCGATGAAAACTATAACAAATCGATCAAGGTAAGGTTTGCAGACTCTGTTCATTAGGTCCATGAAGACAGCTGGTGCGTTGGTTAATCCAAACGGCATAACCATGAATTCATAGTGGCCATAACGAGTTCGAAAAGCAGTCTTAGGGACGTCTTCTTCATGCACTCTAAGCTGATGATAGCCAGATCGAAGATCGATTTTTGAAAAGCAACTGGCACCTTGTAGTTGGTCAAGAAGATCATCTATGCGAGGTAAAGGATAGCGATTTTTGATGGTTAACTTGTTGAGCTCTCTGTAGTCGATGCACATACGAAAAGATCCATCTTTCTTCTTTACAAAAAGGGCAGGTGCACCCCAAGGCGATGAGCTGGGACGTATGAATCCCTTGTCAGTCAACTCTTGCAATTGACTGGCTAGCTCTTGCATTTCAGAGGGGGCTAACCTATATGGAGATTTTGCAACTGGTGTAGCACCAGGCATAAGATCAATACGGAATTCGACATCTCTGATTGGAGGAAGTCCTGAAATGTCGTCAGGAAAAACTTGTGGAAAATCTTTTACTACAGGAATATCTTCAAGTTTCTTCTCTGTGGTCCCCTTCTTGATGATATGGGCTAAAAACGCGATATAATTCTTGCGAAGGTATTTTTGAGCTTGAAGACAAGACATTAAGTTGAGCCCTTTCGACGAGGTTTCTCCAATGATTCGAAGAGTCTGACCGTTTGAAAGAGGAATACGAATAAATTTTTCATGACATATAACTTCCGCATGATGTTGACTGAGCCAATCCATACCGATTATGATGTCGAAACTTCCCAGCTTCATAGGAATAAGGTCGACTGAGAAATCGTGGTCGTTTAAGGTGAGTGTACAGTTGCGTAAAACAGAGTCTAATGAAACTGGTTTTCCGTCCGCAACTTCCACCGTTATGGATTCCGCGAGCTTATCCCGATTTTTGCTTAAGATAGGTTCAAATTCTAATGACACGAAACTTCTATCCGCACCAGTATCAAATAACATAAGGCATATCTACCATTTATAAGAAACGTACCGTTGACCACATTGCCGTCAGCTCTGGCCTGGTTTACGTTAATATTGAAAGCTCTTCCTCTAGCAGGTGGAGGAGCTTGGTTCGCTTGATTCACAGGGTTGGCTTGGGCCTGAGCATGAATAATATTAACCAGCCTTGGACATGTGTTTCTGAAATGACTTGGGTCGCTGCAATTGAAACAAGCCCGCATAGGTTGGCCCATAGGGTAATTGGGTTGATAGTATGTTTGGGCTAAATGTTGGGTGGGTGGAAATGGTAGTTGTTGTTGTGCTTGACCCATTAACTGTTGGTGGGTTTGGGTTAAAGGTTGGTGGCGGTTTGTTCGTTGAAGCATGCGGCAGTTTGAACAGTATGTCCTGCGCGACCGCAGCCGGTGCAGTATTGGCAAGGATGATCAGGGGAGTGGTGATACTGACAACGGTTACATTTTGGTAATGGGCCTGTGTAGGGTCTTTTGTATGGCGCGGGTGAAGGAGTGACTTGAGTGATGGGTGCAACAGGAATAGGGGTGTTGGTTTGGGTGACTGCAAAATTCCTGGTGTTACGCTTCCTCTTGTTAGCAAACTTAGAGGAAGGAATGGGGTGGTTTGAGGTTTGTCCCTCAACAGGGGCTTTCTTCTTCTCTTCTTTGAACTTCCCATTGCGAATTCGGTTTTCGGTCAGTTCAGTTGCCAACTCCATGGCAGCTTCGAGTGTTACCGGTGAAACGCTGAGAACCGAATCTTGAATTTTCGAGGGAAGTCCTCGAATATAATGTTCGATCAGACGATAGGTTGGAGTGAATAAGTTTGGAACCATTTGGTTCAACTCCAAGAACCTCTTGTTGTAAGTAGAGTGATCACCCTCCTTTTGCTTTAAGGCATGAAATTCATCCTCCAACTTCTTAATTTCACTTCTAGGACAGAAACGCCTAGTCATGATTTCCCTTAACTCCTCCCAAGTTAAGGCCATCGCATCTTCAGTTCCCCTCTTTCCTTTCTCAGTATTCCACCAAGTGAGAGCTACACCAAGTAGTCTCCCGGTGGCGTAACGAACCTTGCGATCCTCAGGACAATCGCAGTTTAAGAAAACGTTTTCCATCTCCTCGAACCAATGTAGGAGAGCAGTGACTCCCTCAGTCCCTTCGAATTTTGGAGGATCACAGGACTTAAAATGTTTGTAAGAGCACTTGATGGTAGGAGGGTTGTCGATGTTCTGGTCCTGTTGTTGAGGAGGGTTAGTAGGATTTGTAGCAAGGGCTTGTTGTACTTGTACCACGATGTCAGGCAATTTCGTGGCCATTTGTTGCGCGATATGTGTGGCCAAACGTTCCTGAGTCTTTCCCGATCTTTTACCCTTCGATGTTGTCTAGATGACATCTACAGGATCATAAAATGAGAAGATTGTGAGTTTATGGTGTCCTTTTAGGTGTCATGTGTCTTTAAGAAAATGAAAATAACATAAATATCAATAATGCAACTACATCCATAGGATGTCTTGGGTTCGCTCATGTTGGGCCTCAAATGTCCCCATACCTTCACCTACATAGTCATGTGGGCCCCCATGGCTATTGGCTTGGTAGGATTCACATTAGTATTGGCAATTTAACACTCGCATCCCCCGAATGCAAACCACAAAATATGTTCATGAGATGTTTGGTCGGAACGTGTCCAGGTGTAGACACAATGACAACTCAAAGTGGGATTAGCTCACACGACGTTTGGTATAGCATGCTTTAGCCTAATAGGTACTTCGTACTCTCATTGTTAGTCCCCAGGTAGGCAAACTGGTCCTTTATTTTGGATTTATACGAATGCCAGCCTAGACAGGACGTTCCGACTACCGGTACTAGTACCCTTCCAGTTACTACATGCCCGTCATGAGAACTCACTTTGATGAGATTTGAAAACACGAAAATCATTGTAAAATCAATCATGATGTGGTGTGTGCTTTCATGGATGTGATATGTTATGATCATACGATTTCATGATAGGCATTATTTGATAATACATACTTATGAACATGCTTGTACAATATCAAACGTAACATTTAACATAAAACATATAAACATCATGAAATTTGGCATATAACACACAAAATTCTTATAAGTTTCTAATCGACTATAGTATAGGCTCTAAGGGTCTAATAACCTATCCTATATCCCTATAGTCATGGCTCTGATACCAATCTGTCACACCCCGACCCGCAGCGGAAATAAGAGTCGGGGCATAACTGGGTTATCACCAAAACACATGACATTTACTATTATGTTTCATAATTAATAAAGTCAAAGTTACATTTTCAAACATCCAAACATGTTCATTCAATACAAAGGAAATAACCAAACATAACAATCCCAATACTAAATCGTTTATTCTTCTAATCCAGGTCCTATGTGTTCCTAGCTGCTGCTGGTTCACCTGTATCATGTGTAAAATGGGAGTTTTTGGGTCAACATAAGTTGGCGAGTGAACCTTATTAGATAAACATTTGATAATGATTTTTATGGTTAGTTTATCAATAAAATATTGTGCATAATCATAAAAGAGCAAATGTAAGTAATCAAGCATTGGCAAATAGCAGTTACAATTATAACATACAATAACACTTGATGGCATACATGAACATACCAATATCATACGAATACTAACATAAATGAACTGTGCGATCAAGGCTCAATCAAACGGAGCCGATCGTATTGCATGTACTGAAATGTAAAATGAACTGTGCGATCAAGGCTCAATCAAACGGAGCCGATCGTATTGCATGTACTGTAAATGTAAAATGAACTGTGCGATCAAGGCTCAATCAAACGGAGCCGATCGTTGCGGGCACGCCAGGTTCAACCGCATAATAAAATGGGGAACAAGCTCAAACCTCATAAATGGGGAGCGGCGGCCTCGGCAATTGCATGTACTGAAATAATAATTTGCATCCAATAATAACTACTTATAAGCAACAAACTAAATACACATGTCATGATATGATGTATGCACAATAGTTTAGTTATAATATGTATATAAACAAAGACACATGATACACCCCAAAAAACGTGATTAAAACGGGGAATTTGAAAGGTTCACTCACATTGGGTGCGTTGAATTTGAGATGGTGAGATGCGCACGATTTAGATGAGCGGATCGACGAGGAATACTAACCTAAATAATAATGGAAAAATATATTAGGTGGATGGATTTTATTAAGGATTTTAATGAAATTTTTAGATATATTTTTGTGAGTTTATGGCTATTTTCTATCTTTAAAAATGTTATTTTTAAGTATTTTTAATTGATTTTTAAATTAAATTAAATAAATAAAAAATATAAAAAAAATATATTTTTTTAAGTGTTGACCGTTGACCGGTTCGGTCAGCGGATAAATTCTGGGTGGGATTCGAACCGGCGACCTTCCGTTCGCGTGCACGTAGCTCTACCGACTGAGCTACGTGTCTAACCCGTCATAAACTCGTTTTTAATTAAATTTATATACTTATTTGAATTAACCGAAAATTCCTTTATTTGCAAAAACGTTTTAATTCAATTGGACCGGTGCTCGTGACGAGATTCGAACGCGCGACCTGTAGTTCATGATACACACAGTCCACCGCTGGACTGTGTGTCTAACCCGGTTATATTCTTGGTTTTTATTATACTTAACAACTATCTGCTTTAACCCGGTTTAGTTCTTGATCAAAAAGGCAGGTTATTACACAAGGCGTGCGTGTAGCAAGGATCGAACTCGGGACGTGTGTGTGAAATTTGCACACAGTCCACCGCTGGACTGTGTGTCTAACCCGTTTAAAATACCGTTTTTAATTAATCTTATGTTCTGTTATAACTTCATCTTCTTCGCCGATTTACACAGACAGCATAATTCGACTGGTTATGATTGATTTGTGATTTATAAAGTTCTCAGACATTAACAGTAATTCAAAAGTAGAGAATGGAGAGAGTTTAAGGAACAGAATATACCGATTGATGTTATTCACATAAATCCGGCGGAGGTTCGTCGGTACTGGAAATGAACTCCGGCTGTTGAAACCAACTAACAGCGTTGATCGATTATTCATAAAGTTGAGTCACTTAAACAAGGTTTAAAAGAAGTTTAGGATATCATACCAGTTCACAGTGTGATTCCGGCAGTCTCAGAAACTTTCCGGCGAAGATAAGATTTTCGATAAACGTTGACTAGGATCGATTCTGATGATGGAGTTGTGTTAGAGACTGATTAATCACATGTTTTAAACAGAAAGAGTCGGAGGAATTACCGTGAGAATGTGAGTCCCGGTTTTCCGGTGACTTGCAGAAATTTTCCGGCGAACTGATTCAGAAGATCTTATGGTTCAAAAATGCGACGAAAATGAAATTGAATATTGTTGTGATAGTTCTGAATCGTGCAAATGATCTGGAGCTTGAATTAAATCAGAACTTGATGAATTTTCGGTTTCAAAAGCCGAAAATGATAAGACTTAAAGTTTCAATCAATTTTAACTTGATTAGAAACCGTAATACATCGGTTATAACTGAAATTGTGAGGTAAACAATCGATTTGACGATTGGTTTGCCGATTACCGGTTTTCAGATGGTATCATCGGTTAAACTGAGTTTGTGTATAAGTTTCTTTTGTTTTCCTAGAGTTAACAGAAAACACATTGTGGCGGAGTGGTTTAGGGAATGATTGTTAAGTCGTTGTAGCGACTCAGCTGACCCGGGTTCGAGTCCCGGCAGCTTCAAATATTTTTTATTTGTTTTATTTTAACTTTTTATCAAATATAATTTTTATAGTTTAGTTTATTTATTAATTATGTATCGCTTTAACTCAAAATAATCATAAATAATTAACGCAACTTTTATAACTTGGTACAAGATTACAAAACGGAGCGGGTTTTGGAGACCCGATTTTTACAAATGTTACAGTACCCTTGAGAACGTCGTCCTGCGCCTGGTTGGTGTTGATGTCGACGTCTTCTTCTGCTGGGGCTGTGGCTGCTGGTGCCTCTGGTGCGGCAGTTGCTAGGGCGGCGAGTTTGGTCGGCGGTGCTGGAAGCGCTAGCATCTCGGGTTGTCGTGGTCCTGTGCGGCGGTTGCTGATGAAGTGGCCATAACAGTCGCAATTAATGCAGTAGCGGCAGCTGGCTCCGGCCTGGTGGTGATAAGTACATATTTGACACTGGGGGAGAGATCCAGTGTAGGCGCACCTTGGAAAAGGTGCAACTGTTTGGAGGGGCTCAGGATTAAGCGATGCGGTTGCTGAGTAGTTGAGACTCAAGCTCTTTCTCTTGCGACTAGGTTCGGCGGTGGCTTGCGGCGGTGTGTCTTTGTCGTCGTCGGATAACTCGATAGTAGCTTGGTTCAGCTTCTTGGTGGGATTCTTGGAGAAAAATCCCGCCAAGACTCACTTGTCATTGATCTCTGCGGCCAATTGATAGGTTTCTTCGATGGTAGCCGGTCTTGCAGCTTCGACAAAATCGCCCACACACTCAGGCAGAGCACGTATGTACTTTTTGATAGCCTTTTCAGGAGTGTCGACTTGGCTAGGGAAAATAATGCTAAGCTGTTTGAACCTTGCTTTAATGCCGGCGTTGTCACCTTTGACTTGCTTGATTTTCCAAAACTCGTTTTCTAGCTTTTAGACTTCGTGGGGAGGGCAATATTCTCTCTTATGAGCTCTTTCAGTTCTTCCCATGATAACGCGTAAGCTGCATCATTCCCATGTTTGATGCGCTCGGCTGTCCACCAGTCGAGTGCTCGTGATTGAAATACTCATGTAGCACACATGGTATGAAGATGCTCAGGGCACCCACTCTGACAGAGGGTAACCTCGATTGCATCAAACCACTGAAGCATCTGAGATACACTTCCTTCACCTGTGAAGACCATTGGGTCACAGGCCTAGAACTGTTTGTAGGAGAAAGTAGACTTTGGTGCATCGGACTTAGAATCTTCCGATGTCTGAGAATTGTTGAGGGCTTGAACTTGGGTGCTGATTTGAGGAATGACCTTGGCCATTTCCTTGGCCACGAGCGATACGATCCTCTTGTCGGCATTTCTTCTAGCTTGACGTCACGAGTTGGAAGCGTTTGAGGACATCTAGACAAATAGATTTGGAATGAGATTCGATCATAATGATTTTGAAATTGCGATGCGATTTAGCGCGTTAAAAACTTGTTATAGTTGATATAGTAACACGTATTTTTAAGATCACATAGGAAAACATTAAGTCCTAGATTCTTACGTATTCACATAAGCACATGTAACCACATACTATTTATACGTATATATATATATGTAGAGAGAGAGAGAGAGCGCGAGGATGCGTTTAAGTGAGTTGTTATGATTTAGTTTTGTTGCGAGTATTAGCTCTTGTTTTGGATTGCAATAGCTGTGCGAGTTGTGTGTATGTTTATGGAGCGAAAAGCGATAAATCGATAAAGCGTAAAATCTTCAATTCGAAAACATACAAGCATAATAAAATTCGATGATGCGTAAAATCGACGATTGCAGGCTTAAAATAAATGGAGCGTCCTGGGTTTTGAGACAGCGACTACCTAAAGTGATTCGATTATTCCGTTGAGTTTGGACACACGCTTTGGCCTAATAGGTGAATGCTCTCACCGCCTCGCGGCTAACGACATTACCCTTCCAGTTACTACGCGTCCCAAATCATTGAAACAATCAAGACTTTGGTGAGATTGAAAATCGTTGAGTGGGACGAGTTCTCAAGGTTCGGATTTCACCCCTAATTTGATAACTTCGAATCCCTGATTGTGGTTTCCCTCCCGGACCTATCAGGAGGTTTCCAACAGATAGAATGGGAAATTTCCATTAAGATATGGATATCACACCTAACTTAACGGAGAATTTCGTGCTAATCTGAATACGCAGAGTGAGTGATTCGTCGAGAGTTCGCGGTTTTCACACCTAATCTCGACAAATCAACTCGATTGCGATGTACGAGTATCTTTGCAGCTTCGTGTGTTGTGTCCAAGTCTTAGGAAAGACTTCGTATAGTATTTTAAGTCCAAAAATAATGTTTTTTGTCAGATAAGCAATGAATAAGCAACTATAGACGAGGCAATCTACCTAATTCACTATAGTTATGGCTCTGATACCAATCTGTCACACCCCAACCGATGGAGGAATCATCAGGGCGCGGCACTAAGCGAAATCAGATTGCTCGAGAAAATCCATAACAATTACTATATGACAATATTTAACAAGGTTCAATTTCCCATAAAACTGAACAAATATTCATACAATAATTGAAATAAATCCAAGTTTCTCAAACAATAAAACAATGTAGACAACTTGATTTAGCGTGTATCTAGAGAATCCTAATCTTGATTCGATATAACTTGCCTTTAACCTGCAACATACGTTAAAATAATGTCAATACAAAAATGTATTGGCGAGCATACAGATTTTGATATAGTAGCATAGTAGATAAAAGCTTCGCGAAATACCATATACATAAACATGATAAGCACATATAAACTAACAAGACAAATTTCACATGCTAAGTTCCTCGAAAAGGCTAGTAAGCGCGATGTGTTCTTCCTAGCTATACCCCGTCGGGTGTTAGCCAAACTATAGTACCATACTAGCTAAGGTGGGAGTTAACGAAAAGTGTCCTAGTATATATGTATCAAGCATCATGTGTAGCCATGTGTAACGGGTATTCGCGTGTGATAATTAGTTTAGTTCGTGTTGTGTATTTTGATATGAACGTATGTTACACCCAAAAAGTGCATTTAAAGCGAAAAGGGGTCAAGTATACTCACAGTGGGTGCGTAACAGCGAACACCGAGAGTTGATGAGAGGAGAGAAAGGGTATCAGTTTAGCCTGCGCGTAGAGACAGAAGTGCATCAGTCTTCCAGAGTGTTGAAACAGTTGAAACGGAGAGTCGGTGCGAGGGAACAAATATTTTCGTACGAAATTAGTTTTCGTGCGAAAAGTTTGGTGAACTTTTCGTGTGAAAATTTTGTTGAAATTTTCGTGCGAAAATTTTGATGAAATTTTCTTGCGAAAATTTCGTGCAAAAATTTTGGTGATACAACTTGCAAAACAAAAATTTTGGTGATTCAACTTGAGAAATTTTCTTACGAAAATTTCATGCAAAAATTTTGGTGTTTCAACTTGCGAAATTTCCTTACAAAAATTTCGTGCAAAAATTTTGGTCATTCAACTTACGAATATTTCGTGCAAAAATTTTGGTGATTCAAATCGAGTGTTCATCCCTCCAGCCTTAGGCCACTGATCGAACCTTGTGCCGGAGAGGTCTTTAGAGCGAGTGAGTCGTTTGTGGAAACTCGGACTGGGTCGTATGAACCAAAAGTGATTCGTCTGAGCAAATCCAGTTTGCACAAGTGACTGTTCTTGCATCTTTGTGCACCCAGAACTGAGATCTTGTCTGAAACGGATGTAATTTCGAGTCCATTTCATGACGGTTTTGACAGCGCCTCGTTCCACTACTTAGTGAACGAAACATTAGTCGGTCTGATCCGTGTTTAGTGTAAAAATCGATTTATAAACAGTTTTGTTAGGATAAACACTTGATGAGTTTGAAAAAACAAGGTTTCGGGTCTGAGAAGCCAAAGCTAACTCAAACATGCTCGGTTAAGTGCTAAATCCTTAAGAAAGTCAGAAAGTTTCATGAAAAAATGAAGGTTTATGTAAAACATAGAAGTTTAGATAAAATCTGAGATAATCTCGTGCAAAATCGTTGTAGAAACGTTGTGATTTGTGTGAAAAACGTAGTCTTATTACTTGGAACAGAGAAAACAAGCTAGAGAGCGTTTTGGTGCGGAATGGCAGCAAGTTAGAACTGAATGCGGAGTGTTGTATTTATAGGCGGAGACAAGGCCGGCTCAACCATTTTTGTGGCCTAAGGCGAAGTAAAAACTCGAGGCCTTCTTCCAAAAAAACACTATTTGAGAAAAATCCTCCTCCTTTACCCGGGCTTGGGACCGGTAAAATAAACTAAAAGGCTTGGGACTGGCAAATTTATGATATCTATTTGACATTGTAAATCTATCATAATTATTAAATTATATCACAGATTCACAAAGCACACTTAACACAGATTTCAATTAGGGCTAACTGTTAAGGGCTTCAAAATTCAAAAACTAGCAAAGTCACTTTGATTACGGAATTAGGGCCTAATATCATAGAATTCAATTGGGCAATAAGAGAATAGTAATTAATGTACCTTAATTTGAATCGAAGAACTTTAATTTCTTCACCTCTCAACAGCTTCGTCTCAAAAAATTTCAGTTTCGTCACTAGAGCCTTTAGAATCGCGAACATAGATTGAATGAATAAATAGATGAATATTGATGACTTGTGGCAAAAGAAAAGTCAAATAGAGAACACTTTTCGAATTCATATGACAAAATAATGAGCTCCATTTTATGGCCAGAAGATGATTTCACGACCACTTTAGATGATGAATGATGATGATTTACGGCGGCTCTTCCGTTCTTCCTCCCCCTCTCTCTGATGGTGCCATTTTAGGCAATGATTTCTTTCGCCATGTATTGTAAATCACAATTGCCACCTGATGAAAAATACCCTACGGCCTGCTCGGTTACTCCAAATGCGGCCATGTAGTATCATTGATTCATTATCCATCGGTGGCCAGCCCATATATCCTATATAATTTCTTTCTAAAGCTAGAGGCTCTATAGATTTAGTAGCCTAAGGGCCATGCCTCAAAATATTTGGGCTTGGGCCGGCCCTGGGCAGAGAGGAGTGGAGGTAGTCTGGTGAAATTTCCGTGCGAAAATGTCCATTTTCGTGCGAAAAAATGCTTTTCGGGTGAAAAATACCATTTTTGTGCCAAAAACACCCAAAATATGTCATTTTCGTACAAAAATATGAATTTTCGTGCAATTTTTTTATAGCTTCGCTTAGTTAGGTTAACTGCGCTGAAAATTTTGGCAAATCATTAAGCGTTTAAATTTAATTAAATAAAATAATTAAGCGAGATAGTAGGCGTCTCAGTTCCCAAGTCTTGCGAGAGTCGCGTTGTTGTTTAAGCGGGCAGATAGTGTTGGAAACATCACACAAAGTTTATAGTATTTAGCGAGTGCGTTATAAGCGTTGCGAGGTGCGATGTAGTGTGCGAAAATAAGCGATGTAGTGCGAAAATATGCGATCTAGCGTAATAAGCGATATAGTTTACATTATGACCTGAATCTTTGATGCTAGCCGTAATGAGGGGAACGAGCTGCGAAAAAGTGGGTTGTTACACATACGCCAATTCGCCTCTGGTACAAGACCAAGCCTGGTTACGTCCGAGGGGACGAAATGGATATTCTTCATGGTCGGATAGCTGGCAAACACCCAGCTGGCGTCCTTTCTCCCTCACAGATCTCCGGCTATAAATAGTAGGTTCAACCACCAGGTTTAAGCATATGTTATCCTCACTCTCTCACTATATACACACACTTATATCTTCAAAACGATTACTTATTCTCATGCTGGAGGGTGGTTACAAGGAGAACCCCAAACCTCTCCTCCTTGTAACGAGTTCACCGATGTTGTTCGTTTTGCAGGACTAATGGGAAGAATTAGTCATTGTCAAGTGAACAAAGGAGATTAAACTAATATACACGAGACAATCAGGCTGAGTAGCTTAGTGTTACTTAGTATTTCTTCGACTGTACATACTATGCAACATCTGAATGAAAAAAATACTTAACTCAAAAGTATGCCTCGGTAGGTTGAAAAAAATGATTATTAAATCTTGTTTGTTTCTTAAATATTTTGATTTACTTCATCACTTTTGTGCAAATCAAATATAAATCTTACTATACTAATAAATGAAAATATTTTCGGGACACATGTCACTTTCTCATACCTCTTGATATTATTTTTCAATTTTTTTTATTTCCTATTAAATAATAATTTTTAAATTTATCTCCTATGTTGAATAATGATATTAAATTAAATTAAAATAATAAAAAATATCAAAGATATCAATAGTGTAAAGATAATAATCATCAACAAGAATACAAATCTTTTAAAAAATCAAATTTCATATTTATAATAACGTTAAATAATTTATCTAAAAACAATTTGTGGCACTAATTTAAATTTAAATTAATTAGAAAAACAAAATATCTAAAAGCAATTCGTGGCATTAGTTTAAATTTAAATTAATTAGAAAAACAAAATCATACATATTTAATTTATACCCATCTATATTAATCAACAGTATAGTTTTTAGCATATGATTTTAACATGTATCTAGGTTAATTCATAACACTGTTTTTAGCCAATAATCTCCAGATCAAGTGGTGAAAGGCTGGCCTATCTAGATTAATCAATAGCATAATTTTTAGCATATGATTTTAACATATTCTATTGTATCTAGGTTAATTCATAGCACTGTTTTTAGACAATGATCTATAGATCAAGTGGTAGAAGATTTTCATTTATCTTGGGAGATACATGTTCAATTCTCACTTGGAGCAGAGTGAGGCACCGGTGGGTAATAACATGAGACCTAGGTTGCATATGTTTATATATGTATTGTAGATGTGACAACTTCAATTAATTTTTTTATGAATAGATTTGTTTGCGTTATATTTGATCTCTAGGGGTCAAATGTTAAAAACACTTATTTTTTTCAAGTATTTATGAATATTTCATTTATTTAATTATTATTTTTAAACTACGGCGTATATTTTTCCGACATATTAATACTTATTTAATAATTTGTTGATCAAATCCCGTGTGATACACGGGTTTTTAACCTAGTATATTTATAATATAACATTAACCTGTTAGGAAAACAAGCGGTCTCAAAGATCCTCAACAACCCTCCCAAAGCTAACAATAGAGAAATATAATTAAACACAAGAATATACGTGAAACTCCAAAACCGGAGAAAAACCACGGGCCTCCAATGAGAAATATCCACTATGCGACAAATTGTTACAATCACATAGACTAATCTCTCAAGCCTTCCCCCGCCCAATTACACCCACACTTTTCAAAGTGTTTAACTAAAACCTTTCTACACTTTAAGACAAGAGAACTAGAAAAGAAAGAAAGAACCAAACACTTCAAGAGTATTTTTGGTTGAGGCAATTTGAAACTAAAGCATTGGACTTCTTTTATAGGCTTGAAGTCCTCCCAAGCTTTCATCCTTGCACCAATATGGGATTGAGACATTTTTCATATAGCCAAAAAACCCAACAAATCTCCACCTTGGATATATGAAAAAAAAACAACCACATTAAAGGAACAACCGTCTTCAACCGACGATCATACTCCACCATAAAAGAGTATCGCCACTTAGAATAGACCATTCTAAGAATTTCTTCTCGGTACATGTTGAAAAACCTGCTGAAAATTTATGGTGCAACTTCCTCGCTTGGCATACCCGGAAGTTCATCAGCTATCAACATCAATTTTTCACCACACATTTTGCATCTATGCCAACCCAATGCCCATGTGTAAATCCGTGAACCCGCTAACAAAATTGCATCCCCTTTCATGGTAGCGAGGGCATACCATAGGGATGACATAACTTTAAAAGAAATCATCACTGTCAAAAATGACGGAGACATTGTTAGCTGACTTGGAACTGCTCGCCGAATTGCTCCACCCGGGCAATTTCTCTTGAAATGCCCAGACTGTCCACACTTCCAGCATACAGGAATCTTCTGTGAGTGCTTCTTCTTCCCATTCCCGCATATTAAAACCGTTCATTCTTACGAAGTATGACCGCTACTTCCCAGTCTTTTCTCTTCAGACAATAATTTCTCAGAAACATCCGCATACTTCAAGGTTTTCTTTCCCATACATCAGAATGGGCTTCATATGCTCATAAGAAGATGTCAAAAATAATATGAGCCTCAGTGCTTTATCCTCATCTTCAACCTTCACTCCAATAGCCTCCAGTTCTGATACGATATTATTAAGAACACTCAGATGATCTGAAATTTTTGTATCTCCATCCCTACGAAGGGTATCAAACTGTTCCTTGAGATACAACCGATTTGAGATGCCTTTGCCTTGATACAACTGCTCAAGCTTCTCCCACAAATCCTTTGCAGTTGATATCCCAGGCACATTTGCAAAAACATTCTTTGCTAGACACTAATGAATCGCACTAGCCGCTCTCAAATCCAAATCTTCCCATTCTTCATCATCGTCTTCACTGGTTCCGTTTGAATCCTTGCTTGAAACAGGGGTCGGTTTCCCCTTCAACGCCTTGTGTAACCCAGATTGAATCAACACATCCTTGACTTGAACTTGCCACAAACCAAAGTTGATTCTTCCATCATATTTCTCTACGTTGAACCTCATGGGACTGTATTTCGACATCGTATCCGTATCTTCAAAAACAATATTGTATACTAGAAAATATGCACCAAGCCTATAAGCAGTACACCCAACAAAGGATTCCCAGGAAAGAGAGGTGAGTCACAATGGACACACTTAAGTACCAAGTCTTTCCTAGCCAAAACCTTCCTAGGACAAAATGCGTATATCCGGCTCGCGTATAATTCTATCGTATACAAAACAGTTAACTGAATCCTCGTTTCTGATATGGAAGATCAGACTAAGCTGCAGCCACAGAGCATACTACGAGCATACTACGAACCTTCAAAATACCAAGACACCCGCCAAGAAAATCCGTTTCTGATGTGGAAGATCACACTAAGCTGCAACCACAGAGCATACTACGAACCTTCTAAACCGAGACCTCCCCCAAAACTTAGAGCTCTGATACCACTTGTTGGGGAACAAGCGGTCTCAAAGATCCCCAACAACCCTCCCAAAGCTAACAATAGAGAAATATAACTAAACACAAGAATATACGTGGAAACTCCAAAACTGGAGAAAACCCACAGGCCTCCAGTGAGAGATCCACTATGCGACAAATTGTTACAATCACATAGATTAATCTCTCAAGCCTCCCCCCGCCCAATTACACCCACACTCTCCAAAGTGTTTAACTAAAATATTTCTACACTTCAAGACAAGAGAACTAGAAAAGAAAGAAAGAACCAAACACATCAAGTGTATTTTTGGTTGGGGCAATTTGAAACCAAAGTCTTGGACTTCTTTTATAGGCTTGATGTCCTCCCAACCTTTAATCCTTGCACCAATGTGGGATTGGGACATTTTTCATATAGCAAAAAAAACCCAACATAACCCCACAAGTCATCTCCATCGCCTCCATTTCTAGCCAGTGGCGAATCTAAAATAAGTTTTTGAATAGAAGAGCACAGGGGGGGGGGGGGGGGAAGGACTCGATACATATAAAATTTTCGAAAATATTCCTTAAAATTTACAACTCGAAGCAAATAATTTACAGTGCTTGTGTATCTTCACTGTTTAGCAAGCATATAATTGAAACGGACTTAACCGCCACAACATTTGACACAAAAAAATGGAATAAGCCTTTCAGAATAATGTGTCATTTTATTAGATTGAAATTCGTTGTAAGATGCAAAAGATAAACACTAGCAATTACCCCAACAATTTCCAAGTTAAGTGTAAGAAACTTGACATTGTGAAGATGATGAAACATAAGTAGAACTTGCTGAGCATCGTTTGGATTGGCTACATGAATATATGCCTTCTCCAAAGAAGCGAAATCATCTGTAGCAAGCTGAGAAAAATGATAGCCTTTGTATATCAAGAATACAAGCACTTATCTGTATTTTCATCACAACACAAAGTGACACCATGGAGATACAATGTTGTTAAAGCAAGTAGATGTTGTGTTACAAACATATAAAAAATAAAAACTCCTACGGTACGCTGTAGCTGGTAAATCTTCCGCTGTCAAACTAAGATGTCTAATCGTTTACTGAAAAAAAGGTCTAATGCAACTGCTTCAAATCGACTTCTAGCTTTGTCATTGCCAAAGCTCAATCACATTTACAATAATTTATGCCTTTAATCTCGTGCAAGCTTAACCAACGTGTTACCTAATTGCAATGATTAGCAAGATATTTGTGAGGTCCTGTGATTTACCAGAGTCTCACACTAAAAAAAAGCTCAACCATAGCAAGCTTGAGTCTGGCACCATCAAATTATATAACGTTTGAATAGATTGTTGAATTCGTTTTGGGATGATGGAGTAATTGTCAAGTTAGCTTTGTCTCTAGAAGTGTCAATTGGATCCAACTTGATGGGCGGGTTGCATCGTCATTGTTTGGTACAAGTTTTTTTTTTTTTTTTCATAAAGATAATTTTTTTCGAAATGTCAAGTAGCATTTGTTTTGCTAAATAAGGGGAATTCCAAGGAATTGAAATGTGAATTCCACTTTTTAATGTGTTGGGTTGGTGAAATTTGTTGAAATAAAAATTAAAATTAATGATGTGCTTTGTTGTTATGGGAAATAATAAAGGTAACACCAGTTTCATAATGTGTCAAATTTTGTAAAGCAAATCAATAAGACCATATGTAGTGGGCATGTTTTTTTTTTCAAAAAAAACCCTAATCACGCCCCACCCCTATCCCCTTGGGCGTTTTTGAGTGTTATTTTCGAAAAAAAGCTCCAGAGCGTTTTTAAAGCACGCCAAAATGGGAAAGTGTTGGCCAATCACATGCATCCCTCTTTTTCTCCCAATCCCCTTTTTTTGGTAAGTTTTTTTATATTTAATTCTTTACACCCCTTTTTAACATAATACCCACATTCCCACTACACCCATTTTAGAAAAACGTCCAATAATGCCCCTTGCTGACTGGACTGCCACATGACGTAAAACGCCTAAGGGTGGGGGCATTACCACTACGCATAGTCTAAAAAAGTTGACATTGATCAATAACAATAGAAAGGTTTGATGACACTTTCAATTGCTTGAACAAATTCTCACTTGAAAAGAAGAACAACATACAAACAAGAACTCAAAAATTATAGACATAAACAAACTCTTCACTAATTAGAATAAGAAGCCAACACGAATAGGAAGTCGCAATGCCACCAAAATTGGAGCAACCATAAGGTCACGGGTTCAGGTAGTGGAATTGTCCCAAGTTGGCCCGACACTACAATTAACAATAACTCGATTACAACCAAAACACTTCAGAATCTTACTTAGGCATAATAGCAGCAAACTAACATGTCCGAACAAAAGAACAATATGGCACTAAAAGTTGGCCTTTTGATTAAAGTCATCACTTGCGAGTATAAGGTAAATCAAGAACTTACAATTTGCTAAGAAGACAGTTGTGATGCTGTGGTAATGTCATCAAAGCAGACACTTAAATATCTTTGATTCTCATCACAAACCATCTTTATAAAACCCGTTATTTTATTAGTGACAATGTTGGCCTCTGCACCCAAAGTAGAAAAAGATGGTTGAATGGTAGCCCGGTTTGATGCAGGCAGCTCTGTCAATATTCTATTAATCTCTATCAACTTTGACATGATGTCAGAAGTCTTTTTTTTCCCTTCCTGAATCAGCACACTCAAATATTTCCAACTCATATCAGTATCAACAGGTGCCTTATTGTTTTCGTGCAACTTTGCCAGTTTGGTCTCTATACTAGCTTTCTCCTGCTCTAGCAACATGCTTAACTCTGTAATACGGTTATGGGCCTACTTGGTGTTCTTAATAGTTCTAACATCCTGCAATGTTTACATGGATATTGATAAAGAATACTATATATATGTAAGTTGCTTGCCTTAATATTCTTTATAACATATAGCTACAAGTATGACGCATGGCAAACACGAATATCATTGATAATGTAAAAGCATACCTCACGTGAAACCGCTGTGAAGGTGGCATCGGGAGAACCATCTAGCAAATAGCTTCTAACTTCTGCAGACATGTCTACTCTCTCATGTTCTCCGAGGTCCGAAAAATGTATGTCTGATTGAATCTTTAAACTCTTTAAGTTAGCAAACGGAGAAGGTTGATTTGTTATTAGTTCCACTGATGAAGAAAGAAGCTGCACAAAAGTATATCTAAAAAAGTTCTGTATAATTGAAAAGGAGTAGTTAATGCAATCATCCTAATGACGAGTACTGAGTACATAACAATAGATACTTTTATGCACCAAGTCTTTTTAGAGCATTACTTTATCTTCAATACGGTGTTTGGCTAACTTGTGTTTAAAAGAGAAATAACCAATGAACAACGGCTGTTCAAAGTATCAAAGCATGCATCTAAATTCTAATCTAGTCTGACCACCTGATTGCTATAGGATCCCAATTTTTGTTTAAACGCTTTTGTATCTAAGATAAACACTACCAATTACCTCAACAATTTCCACGTTAAGAGTAAGAAACTTGACATTGTGAAGATGTTGAAGCATACATAGAACTTGATGAGCATCTTTTGGACGGGGTACACAAATATCCGCCTTCTCCAAAGAAAGGAAATCATCTGTAGAAAGTTGCAAACAATAACAGCCTTGGTAGAACAAGAATACAAGGTCGGGTGTGCAGAAAGCGAATATTGCTCGTCAAAGTAACTTCTTATGGTGAGATTCTTGAGTTGCGGTGCAACAATATTGAAAACCTCTACACTCCCACAAGCAATTTCAATCGCAAGACTAGAAAGTTTAGGAAGACAAATACTTAAACCCTTGAAACCCTCCAAATAGCAACTTTTTAAGGTGAGATTCTTCAAGTTTGCACACTTAGAGAAAAGATCAATGCACTCATCAGTATTTTCATCACAAATCAAAGCGGCATTGTGAAGATACAAAGTTGTTAAGGCAGGGAGCTCCCAAGTAGATGTTGCTTTAAAGACACATGTTAAAGAATATTTGCTACGGTACTCTATATCTGAGAAACCTTTCATTGTCAAACTAAGATGTTTAAGAGACCGAGAACTAAAGAGACCAAGGGAGAAGCCAACCTCATTTGCTAGCACGGTTGCAACATTCAATTGTTAGATATTGTGAGAGAATGCATACTTTATGATTTTTTTGACAAACACGTTACTCTTCTTACCATGAAGACTAAGCGACACTTCTGTTTGATCATTGCAGTCTGAGAGAACATGTGTAACAAAGTTGGAGAACTTGGGCAACTTAGAGAAATCATCCCTGGAGAAAGTGAGATAAGGCATTGAAGTACATATAAACCTCCATCTAGATGACAAAACACTGGTTTGAATAGCATGTTTGATGCTAATAAAAGAGAGGATTTTATGAATAAGAAAGTCTGGCAAGCTGCTTAGTCTATCATCTTCTACCTTCATTCTCTTTTGATCATGGCTAGAATCCATTCTCTACCTTGATACAAACATGCACTCATATATCTTCTAACTTTTAGTATTCATCTTTGTCTTTCTTTTACATCATGACTTCTCCTTTGACTCCAAAAGCTGCAATTTGATAGGAAACAACGATTTAAATAAAAAAAAAACTATTGTTTCAAGTGTTACATAAAAACGCCTAGGAAGATTGATAGTTTACCAAAAAGGCCAGCAATCCAAATCGGATTTTCCTTAAAGAAATCTTGGTTGTTTAAAAGATCCTAAATGTTGGGTGTAATCTCAAAGTTAATTGGTTATCTACCGATTTGAGTGCATGCCTTGACTTTCTACATAAAACCAGACATACATAAGGTTGGTTGTAATGAGAGCAAATAAGTTTTAATCATAGATAAGAATAACAAATCATCAGTCAAGATCCCTAATTCCCTTTATTCATAACAAACAAACAAACACACTCAATGACAACAGTGCATACCTTAAAGGATGAAAACATTAAATTAAAGTTAATTATGAAATATGTACGTAATAATTGGTGATATATTTGCATGCAAAATTTCAATCTTTATTTTTACTACTCATGAAATTCTTGAGAAAGCATTTACAAGCGTGAAACAAATCAAGAGAGGATTATCAGGAAGAAGAAGAAGAAGAAGACGACTATCCGTCCGTAGTATCTATCAAATTCAAATTCAAATGGCAACTGTGAGGGTGTGAGGCAATTTAGGGCTCCGTCCAAAATGCAATTGTCAGTTTTTATCTTTTCGTTTTTTTTCCCTAACTACTCATGAGTAAATTACAATGGTTTCCTCAAATTTCGGTGTATTATGTTTATCAGGAAAGCCATAAGGAATTTTGTCTCTCGTTTGGAGGCTTGGCTATATATATTAAACAAAAAACTAGTAATTTTAGGTGAGTCACTTTGGTTCGTCACATTAGCAAGAAAAATGTTGATCTACTAATGGGTATGATGTGTAGAAGGTATTTAGGGATGAGCAAATGGTATCGGATACCGAAACGTACCGGTTGGTAACAAGCTCATCCTAAAGGTATTTATGAAGAACTCAGGTCAAAGACAAACTTAATCGAGCGTTCAGTTTCTTAGATATGAGATAAAAAAATAACATCATAATTCTTTTATGTTTGTACATACACGCCTATCTATAGTTTATCAGTTTTGATCAGGTCCGTCTTCGAAAACTTCACAAAGAAATTGGCCCTGGGCGAGAAGAAAAAATTGGGCCCTACCTGCTAAATCGATTGCGGCGTACTTTTACATTCGAAAATCACAAACTTATGTTTAATGATTAACGCGCTATCAACACGAGAAGATTGTTAATTTCTTTTAACGTTTTTATAGTATGTATATGCATAATCCGATAAAAAGATTCTTTATTTTCTTAAACTTTTTTTTTTAGAAAAAGATATCTCTTTATAATAAAAGTATTATTCAAATATACAAAGCAAAAAGGTTAGATAATAAACTGCTTAAGAGATAAACAAATATTAAAAATCAAATGAAACAAAAAATCTAGAATCCTTTTATGTTAACTTAACTGAATTAATAAGAAAAAAAATAAATAATGAAAATCACTTCCTTTGACTAAATAATAGGGGTGCTAAGCGGGTCGTGTTCGCAGGTTGGCGGGTTTAATCCGACCCGAACCTGAAAATTTTACACGAACCCGAACCCGAACCCGAACCTAAAAAAACGTATCATACATATGAACCTGAACATGACACTAAGTTTTGTGGGTTTACCTAAACACGATCCGTTCAACCCGAGTTTTTTAATTTTTTATTCTTAAATTAATATATTAAAATTAAAATTTACTTAAAAAAATATAATTGTAAGTAACACATCTATCAATTAAAGAAGAGATGATCACAATGCTGAGGTGACAACCATTTAGGCTGTCCAACAATTCCTTTTTCCATCAATTAAAGAAGAGATGAGCATTGCATCACAACAACTTTAAAAAAATATTAAAAAATTATAGAGATGAAAAATATCTCCTCCAAATTTACTGATAAGGTTCTGTGTAGTGGGGCGCGACCAGAAGGGGGGAAAGAGATATGGCGCCGCCGTACACCACTACGGCCGGCGCTATGTGGTTCAATTTTGCCCTCCCGTGATAAATATCACGACATGACCAATTGTTCTCCACTCACACATATATATACATACATACATTTTTTCCCACTACACACTCAAGTTATATAAAGCCTTATAAAGCCCCTCTCTTGCGTTTAGCCACTTGTCGCATAACACCCCACAAAGGACTTTATGACTAAACATGGCCTAAACAATAACTTTTTCTGTTTTTTTTCTTTCCTCCACTCACAACAATTTACACAAAATTACACTCACATATAGAGGTTCCATTTGAATGTTTTTAGCAAATTGATCTCAAGTCGTTTAATGATTTCGAACAACAAAAAGTTTGATGCCATTTATAATCTCACTTGAAAGACAAACCAACTCTTCATTGATTAGATGAAGTCAAACATATAGTCCTTGTATTGAAAAACAGAAAGTGCATTGATTAGATGAAGTCAAACATGAAGTCCTCATAAAGTACTCGTTAATAGAACTGTGCACTCACCTTGGATTTGCTTTCATTTAAAACTCTTGTATATTTTATGTTTGACCCTTGGATTTACTTTCATTTAAAACTCTTGTATATTTTATGTTTGACCCATCATCCATAATGACGAAATACATGGTGTGCTTTATGTTGCTATGGAAAATAATAAAGGTAACACGAGTTTCACAATGTGTAAACCAAATCAATAAAAAAATTGACACTGATTTTAAACAGTAAAAAAGTTAGATGACATTTTTAATTGCTTGAACAAACTCTCACTTGAAAAGAACAAAATATAAACAAGAACTCAAAATTAAATAGGTTCGAGTCTGGAAATGGCCTATTGTAGAATTGTAAGGTAAAGATGCATACCTTATACCCAAATTGACTCGACACCAAAATTATGAACCATATTGCACCAAGAGGAGGCAGTCAACGTCTTTTTGGTGGAAAACAAACATATCCTTAGGATTTTTTTAATGCATCTAGTACTTTTTTCATTAAAATGCTAAAGTAACAAATTACAAACAAGTGACAGGTAAACGGGCAACAAGTTGCGCCACAACCCCCTTTTGAATTGCAAAACCGATCCTACTAAAGACGAAATAAGGTTGGGAGATTACTATTAACAACCCGTTGGACCCTGTTTAGGATTACTCGATTACAACCAAAATCACTTCAGCACCTTATCCATATAGCAGCAAACAAACACATCCGAACAAAAGGACAATATGGCACCAAAAGTTGGTCTTTTGATTACAGTCATCACTTGCGAGTATAAGGTAAATAAAGATATGTGTATACAAATTTCAACCACAAAATTCAACTTCAAGACAAAACAATTTTTACATATATATAATTTGCTTGCCATAGTGCTGGTTATATCATAGAGCAACAAGTATGGTACATGGAAAATAAGAATATAGTTCATAAGGTAAAAAACTACCTCATGCGAGACAAATGTGAAGATTGCACCCGGAGAACTATCCAGCAGATAGCTTCTGACTTCTGCAGGCATCTCTACTTTTTCATGTTCTTTTAGGTCCGAATGTTGCATGTATGGTTCGATCTTTAAACTCTTTAAGTTAGAAAACGAAGAAGGTTGATTTGTTATTAGTTCCACAGATGAAGAAGAAGAAAGAAGCTGCAAAAAAATGTATTTTAAAAAAAAATTGTATAAATGAAAAGGAGTAGTTAATGCAATCAGCCAATCATCATAATATGCACCATGTCTTTTTGGAGCATTACTTTATCTTTAATAGAGCATTTGGCTAACTTGTGTTTAAAAAGAGCATTTGGCTAACTTGTGTTTAAAAAGAAGAAATAACCAATGACCAACGGGCAATGAGGTATGGCTCAGTTGACATTAGAGGGTAAGTGAAGGTTTGGGTTTGAGGTCAGAGGTTTCAAGTTCGAATCTAATCCAATCGGGTCTTACTGCAGTGAGTCTTTGGGCGGTGGGTTTTCCTCGGAACTGGTGATGATGGGCTTGGGCTACCCGGCGCTATATGCGGTCGCAGGCGTATAAGGTTGCCTTTCCCCATTAGGTTACCCGGATAACCGCGCTTTTATTTCATTGGTCGTTAAAGAAAAGGGGAATTGGCCTGTAATAATCCCACCTATACCTTATTGGCCATTAATAATCCCATCTCAGAATATTCGCCCCACCAGTCCCACCTTTCACCTATTTTTCCTACAATGGTCCCCTGTTAAAAAAACTTAACGGAGTTAAGCTTTTTTCTAAATTACAAACAAATTTTTTCGGGCTTTTCATCAGAACGATGATATGAGTCCATTGATGTAAAACTTACTTTGAAATGGTGCTCCAAGTGACTTGATTTTGGTTAATTGGAAATTTAAACACCAGAATTGAAGCGCCGTTTTCATCGTTTGGAACACCATTTCGAGGCAAGTTTTACATCAATGGACTCGTATCTTCATTCTAATCAAAAGCCCTAAAAAATTTGTTTGTAATTTGGAAAAAAGCTTAACTCCGTTAAGTTTTTTTAACGGGGGACCATTGTAGGAAAAATAGGTGAAAGGTGGGACTGGTGGGGGGAATATTCTGACGTGGGATTATTAATGGCCAATAAGGTCTAGGTGAGATTAGTACAAGGCAATTTCCCTAAAAAAACTAATGATCAATGGCTTTTTAAAGTATCAAAGCATGCATCTAAACTAGTCTGACCACATGATTGTTACAGGATCCCAATTTCTGTTAAAACGCACCGATCTAAGAGCATTCACAATGGATCCTCTATTTTCGTGTGAGTGTAGCCTCTGTATTTGTGAAAGTGGTTGTAAATTGTTGTGAGTAGAGGGGAGAGAAAAAGAAGAAAAAATTACTGTTCACCAGCAAATTTGGTGGAGATACTGTTCACATCTATAATTTTTTAATATTTTTTTGAAAGTGATTGTGTGTTGAGGAGAGATAAAAGGTAATGATAATAGTATAAAAAAGGAATATTGGATTTTAATAATCCCAACTATACTCCATTGACCGCCAACAGTGCAAACTTAAAAAATAACCACTGGCAGTCTCAACTATTGACATATTGGCCACCAATGGACCCTTACTAATAGAGCCCTTATGCTGTTAGTCTCCGGTCGCCGGAAAACCGTTTTTGGCCAGAAAAAGGTTTCTAAAGGTCTGATCTAAGGTTACAAAGAGGTTTGGGACGAAAATGTTAGCCAAAAACTTGAGTTTTCCGGCCAAAGAGAAGTTTTTCGGCGACTCTAATTATTGGGATTTTACTAGAAAAAGGTTCCTAAAGGTCCGTAATAAGGTTACAAAGAGTTTGGGACAAAAATGTTGAGTTTTCCGGCCAAAACGTTTTTTCGGCGACCGGACACTAACGACGTTAGGTTCTGTTAGTCAGGGTCCATTGGAGGCCAATATATTGATAGTTGGGACTGCCAGTGGTTATTTTTGAAGTTGAGACTGTTGACGGCCAACGGAAAATAGTTGGGATTATTAAAATCCAATATTTCTATAAAAAAATATTATTTAATTATAAGGAGAGAGAAAAAGCAGTGTTTTTTAGTATAATTATAAAATGAAGTAAAAGGTTTGATTGTAAATGCTCTAACTAGAGAAACATCATAACATTTGACAAAAAAAAAACCAACATGAAGAAAAACAATGTAATTAAATGCAACATTGCTTTCTTAACACAAAAAAAAATTAACATTGTTTGGTTTTAAATTATTCTTTTTTTTTTCAGAATTATGAGCATATTCCTTAGATTGATTGTAAGACACACAAGATAAACACTACCAGTTACCTCAACAATTTCCAAATTAAGAGTAAGAAACTTGACATTGTGAAGACGTTTAAGCTGGCGTAGAACTTGATGATCATCTTGTGGACGGGGTGGTGATCACTGTTGTAGAGCGAGTGAACTAGGTCAGGTGTAGAAAGCAAAAGTTTGTGGCCATATTAACTTGTTATAGTGAGATTCTTGAGTTGAGGTGCAACAATATTAAAAACCTGCACATGCCCGTAAGTAGCTATAAGTGTAAGTTTAGAGAGCAGGGGAAGACAAATACTTAAACCCTTAAACCCTTTCATAAAGCAATCTGCTAAGGTGAGATTCTTCAAGTTTGCACACTTAGAGAAAAGATCAATGCATTTATCAGCATTTTCATCACAACACAAAGCAACACTTTGAAGATACAAAGTTGTTAAGGCAGGAAGCTCCCAAGTAGATGCTGCTTTAAAGACATGAAAACCTTTTCATAATTGGATAAGCTCTAGCTGCGGAAAAATCCAATGTCAAACTAAGAATTTTCAGAGACCGAGAATCAAAAAGAGAGAGGGATTTTAACATCATTCTTCACCACGCTTGCAACATTCAGCGTTTGGATATTGTGAGTGAATGCATACTCCATAGTCTGTTTGACGAACACATCAGTATCCTCTCCATGAAGATTAAGCTTGACAGAAGACACTTCCGTTTGATTATTGCGTTCAGAGAGAACGTGTGTAACAAAGTTGGAAAACTTGAGTAACCTAGTGAAATCATCCCTTGAGAAATTGAGATAAGGTATTGAATTCCATATAAACCTCCAAAACACTAGTTTGAATAGCATGTTTGATGCTAATAAGAGAGAGGATTTTATGAATAAGATCATCTGGCAAGCTGCTTAGTCTATCATCTTCTACATTCATTCTCTTTTAATGTCACACCCCGTATTTCCAACACAATCCCGGTGAGCCCGGGTGGGGAGTACCGTGGCGTAAGATTGGTATCATCATGGTCAAACATATACAGCACAGCGGAAGACTTGAATATTAAATATTATTACAAACCATTGGATTTAAAAGTCTATAAAACAAATACATGGTTTGCAATATTAGATCCACAGGCGGATCGAAAGTACGAAAATGATAATCTCCGACAGACTTTAGGCTTGACTAAGAACTTGCAAAATTCTCTATGTCGTTACCAAGCAGCTCCTAGCCTATTCCGTACCGAAACCTGTCACTTAGCCTTTTTGGAAAATACGTCAGTTTTCACTGTTAAATACATTTAACCGACTCATTTTGAAAACATTTAAAATTTTGTTTAGGTGCATTGAGCACGAAAATCTTTTATAACCTGGGACAATTCAGAATGATCTTGTTTACAGTTTTACAGGTATGTCAATACATATGGGGTCCGGTGCGGAAACCGAATAACCTGATTAACCGACACACCACTTAATAAAACCCACAGAGGAGTATAGTAAAAATAATTTATTTAGCATTAGCGTCTGTCAGGTGTATGACTAAACCCGCGCTTAGGTCGTGGCCATTAGTAATTTAAATGAGCCAAGGGTATCCAGGACACGGTCGAGTTAACCCCAAATGTTTAAGTTATCAGACAATACAGAATAAAATGGGTTATAAGATTTAGTAAATCACAATCCGATAAACATGATCCCATACCCGACCAAGCAGTAATAAAATACCGTATCCCAAGCCCGTATAGGGAAAATAAGTTAAAGTATTTACCTGAGCTAGTTCTTCTAATGAATAGTAACTCAGCCGATAATCAAGAAGACAAATGCAAGTATCGATCTACTAGGAGGCTTCTAGTCTGGATTGATGGTATTAATAACCAATTAGGATGCTAATGGGTTTAGGTTGAGTTGTTGACTCGAACCGGTTAGCTTAAAGGATACGTAACGGAACAATACGCTAGATTAAGCGATGACCGGAAGGAATGTTGTTTAAACCCGACAAGTACTAGGACTTGTATATTTTGGGTAAACATATAACATTATGGATTTTGATATAGAAATGATAAGGTTAGACCCGTTTTGGTGAATTTACGTAAACTAGTCACGTAGGCTTAACCGTACGCATATAAGCGATACCGGGTAACCGGATGAGTCATATACAAGTTTCATGTGCTAATATGTTTACAACATGTTTTAATATCAGTAAGATACCAACACGTATGCCCATTATAGTTTTAAAATCGATTTCGGCTTTAAAAGGGTAATTTGGTCATTTTACGATTCATAAAAATGAGTTGGTGATTAATCTGATGACATGGTCATATATTATTTATAAAATATTTATTTTATGATGTTACATCAGTAAGATATCAAATATATGTGTGGTTTATATTTAAAGACCAAACTATGCCTCGAAAGGGTATTTTGGTCATTTCACGCATAGATTTGAAGACTTATTTCGGAATCTAAGTTTATAACTTGTATCTACTGTAAAAAAATTTAAAATTTGTTTTATAATCAGTAGGTAACAAGTCTTTATGCTTAGATATGGTTTTAATCCATTCCATGCGTCGAGAAGGCGTTAAAGTCGCTAAATGAGATTTAACCGATGTTTAAGGAAAATCTTAGTTTTGATTAGGTTTATATATTCAAATATTTTATTTAATACATAAAATCAGTTTGTGAAAGGTTCGGCTATAAAAATGTCTTTAAAACTCATTTTATGCACCGTAAGGGTATTATCGTCATTTTTCGATACCATGCAAGAGCCTTTTCATAAACTCGGTCTATAAACTGATTTAACATCCCAAATAATTCTAAATATACTATAACATCAGTAGGTAAAGTATTTTATTGTAGGAGTTATGGTTAAAACGTTTTATTTGCCGAAAAGGGCATTTTGGTCCTTTAAAAGCTTGATTTGCGATATTTAGGAAAAACGCAAATTATGACCAAATTATTGACATGTATGCAAGCCAACCAAGTTAACATATCAGTGGGTAACTTGTTGCAGGTTCATTTTTAGTTTAAATCTCATTTTAAGAAAAAAGGGCAAAGTAGTCAAATTTGACACATTAATGAAACTTGCGTATAAACTCGGATTATGATTATGACCATGTAGTATGACCTCAGGGGGTTATACTACATTATATAAGGATCATGATGAAACTTAGAATCAGCCTTGAAAGACTCTAAATCGGGTCAGAACTGAAAATCAAAGTAGAAGTCAAACTTCACGACTTTCGGTTGCGAACCGACCTTAGACCTGGAATTGACTAGCCGAACATGTTCCTACATGTTCTTACAAGTATTACTAAGTATTTAGAGTGACAAAACTGATTTTATAACATGCATGTTACTAGTTATGCTTCTATTATCTAATCTGACCCAGTTTGACTTTTTATAAAATAGTTTGACTCATCAATTGATCAAGAATTCGTGGTAAGGAGGTGCCGCTTATGGGTGTTGATATCTACCTTATTACGATCACGTAACCATGTTTGATTCGAACCATGGCTGGACAATAAGGATTTAAGCATAAAGTCAAAGATGTTTTACGACAAACTTGACTTTTAGCTGGAATGAGAAATAAACTGAGTAAGGAAGGTCAAGAACACTTACACAAGGTCCTTGCACGAATATGAGATGGAATTGAAGACTCTTGAAGCTCCAGAACCTGTAGAGGTTTGAGGATGAGAATTTGAGGAGTGTGCAAGTTCTTGAAGGATGAATCAAAGCTTCAATTTATGGAATTGGAAGATGATGGAGGTTGATACAAGTGTTTCGCATGCATCCCTGAAGTGCACAAGTGTTTTGATACGTGTCTTGAGCAGAGAAATGCTGGAAATTCGCGAAAAGAGGTGGCATGCATGCAGGTCTGCAGCTGTCCTGCAATTTCTGCGAACAGGTCTCTCCCCGCGCGCGCGGGGATGCCAAGTCTCTGGCGCGTGGCGCCTGAGAGGTCAGTTCACAAAATTTCCATTTTGGCCCCTGAACTTCTCCAAACTCCCATATTTCTACATAAAAGCATGTTTTATTCAATATGGCAGTTGGTTAGCACTCTCGGATGTATAACCGAACATCGATAAGTTCCGGGTTCGATAAATGGTCACTCAGAGGTATAATTAAACATGTTGACGCTTTTAATCCCTCAACTTTGTCATACGTTGTTCAGAGGTTACAATAATAACATAACGACGCTTTTGGTCCCTCTCGGCCAACACGTGGCAATAGAGGAACAGCGGGACACGTGTCGGGATTTAATTGGACAGGAAATTACGAGGTGTTACATTCTCACCCCCTTAAAGAAATCTCGACCTCAAGATTTTATTCAAACAAATGAGGGTATTTTTGTCGCATATTGGACTCGACTTCCCACATATATTCGCGACCTCTACGAGCATCCCACTTGACCTTTACAATATGTATCTTCTTTTTTCGAAGCTTCTTGACCTGTCGATCTTCGATTGCAATTGGTTTCTCAATGAACCTCAGGTTTTCATCAATCTGGACGTCCTCATGAGAGATTGCTAGCGATTCATCTGCTAGGCACTTCTTTAAGTTGCAAATATGGAACACATTATGGATTCCGCTTAGCTCCTCCGGTAGATTTAGCTTATAAGCTACTGATCCAACACGTTCGATGATCTCAAACGGTCCTATGTATCTGGGGCTTAGCTTGCCCTTCTTCCCGAAGCGCATTACACCCTTTCAAGGTGATACCTTCAACAAGACCTTTTCCCCTACTTGGAACTGTAGAGGTTTACGCCTCTTGTTTGTGTAGCTCTTCTGCCTATCTCGGTCTGCTTTGAGACGATCAAGAATCTGACCATTCTTTTCTATCGTTTCCAGGACTATCTCAGGTCCTGATAGTTGGGCCTCCCCAACTTCCGCCCAACAAATAGGCGTTCAACATTTTCTTCCATACAAGGCTTCGAAAGGAGCAGCTTTGATGCTTGTATGATAACTGTTGCTATAGGAGAACTCGATTAGGGGTAAGTGGTTATCCCAACTTCCACCTAAATCGATCACACAAGCGCGAAGCATGTATTCTAGTGTCTGGATGGTACGCTCATTCTGACAAGATAATATATGATTGATCACTTACGATCGATGAGGTTTGGGCGTAGCCCAACTACCTCGATGACTAGTGTGGTTCCTCAAGTCACACTGCCAGGAGAGTCATCATCACTTAGATGTTGACTAGGATTAATTGTCTTAAAATGGTTTTTATAATAAACCCTAGGTTGTATTTATGATCATTTTAATAAGGTTTGGAGCGTGGCTCACTACCTTGAACAGGGAACCCTAAAGGTTACAACGCCCTTGACTCCATTGGATGATTAGGTATGGTTCGTAAGCCATTCATCCTAGAGTGATAATGGAAAGTGTTTATCATTCCTGATGTACACTATGATCTTATTAACCATTAGGCTTTGAGGTGGAACATAGTTCACCGCCTCTGGATAGAAGGGATACTCTTCCTTAGCTATCATGATAGAAGGTTACCAATCCTTAACTTATCATAGTTTGCCAATTTATTATGGTCTATTGCCATTTGGCTGTGTAAACCATTAAGAAGATCTTTTGGAATTTTAGCGTATCAACAAAATTTCGAGTAAAGTCGAGACGATCGCTTGAACAAAGGATATTCTAATACACATATATATATACCCACACACACACACACATATAAAATTTTGAATCCTTCCCCATTAAAATAAATAAGGGATTGCATTAGGGCCTTAAACAGGTCTTTTATTCAAAACCAATATTAATTGGCCCTCGCAGGGGTCTAACAGAAATAACTAGTCCACGCAGGGATTGAAAATGGAAATACTTGTCCACGCAGGGATTAAAATAGAAATACTTGTCCACGCAGGGACTAAAATAAAATACTTGTCCACGCAGGGACTAAAATAGAAATACTAATAGCTCAATCCCTCACTCATCTTTCTTTCCCTTCCATATTTTTGTCAACTTCCTGAAGGCCTTGAAGGTTTTCTTCTCCTTTTTCTCAGTTTGGCGCTGTATCTGTTCCACTCTTTCCAAGGCCTGATTAATGGCCTCTAGTTATGGCGTTGATTGAGGTGTTTACGGCGGCAGGGGTTGCGGTTGTGGCTGATAATGGGATGCAGAAGGGTATTGGTATCCATAACTAGGATATGATGTAGCTGAGTATGGGAGATAAGGAGTTGGGTTATAAGCATTATATGCGGCGGCTTCCAAATATGGATCAACAGACGGCGCCGTATAGTCATAGTGTAAAGGTGTAGGTGTATGGTGGTACCCAGATGAATCTGGATAGGAAGGGATCGGATTTTATAGTTCTGGCAGTGATAGCTGAATAGTAGGTTCAATGGCTGGTGGTAAAGGTGGCAACACCGCCTCTGGTGATGTGTTTGAGGGTCCACCCATTTGTGGGTCCTCAGGGACGACAGGGTAAGTTTGGGACGTAGGTGGTTGCGAACCCGTCCATTGCCCTGCACGCACTGACATACGGGCTCCACGCTTCCTTCTTGGAGGTGTTTGTTGTTGTTGGGGTTGTTGTTCCTCCACTTCCATTTGCTCGGTTTCTTGGGGAGGCGATGGTGGTTTAGAAGAATGGGGAGAAGGGGTATAGTAAAACTGGTATTGGCTCCATCTCAAATCCCAACTATCGGGGCCTTCAAATGGTGATCCTGTGCGAGAAGGGGGACCACTTGACAGTTCAATAAGATATTCATACGATCCCAAGGGTGGCATCTCTGGATCTTCCTCCATGTGGGTGGTTGAGTCAACCGGTGGCGTTATAGATGGTGAACGCGCATAGCTATTTGGGATGGAGGCTTCTTGGTGAGGGTTGAGTGTTGGGAGTGATGCGAATGGTACGAATGGAAAGAGTAGTGTGAGTCTGATTGTGGGGGAGAGTACTCGCGTGGAAGCGGGTACCCGAATGGTCGCCATGATGATGAAGAATCTCCTGATCCTTCGTGTGGGTTTGGACTCGGTACACGGGATGGACGAGCCGACCTTAGACCTGGAATTGACGAGCCGAACATGTTCCTACATGTTCTTACAAGTATTACTAAGTATTTAGAGTGACAAAACTGATTTTATAACATGCATGTTACTAGTTATGCTTCTATTATCTAATCTGACCCAGTTTGACTTTTTATAAAATAGTTTGACTCATCAATTGATCAAGAATTCGTGGTAAGGAGGTGCCGCTTATGGGTGTTGATATCTACCTTATTACGATCACGTAACCATGTTTGATTCGAACCATGGCTGGACAATAAGGATTTAAGCATAAAGTCAAAGATGTTTTACGACGAACTTGACTTTTAGCTGGAATGAGAAATAAACTGAGTAAGGAAGGTCAAGAACACTTACACAAGGTCCTTGCACGAATATGAGATGGAATTGAAGACTCTTGAAGCTCCAGAACCTGTAGAGGTTTGAGGATGAGAATTTGAGGAGTGTGCAAGTTCTTGAAGGATGAATCAAAGCTTGAATTTATGGAATTGGAAGATGATGGAGGTTGATACAAGTGTTTAGCATGCATCCCTGAAGTGCACAAGTGTCCAGGTACGTGTCTTGAGCAGAGAAAGGCTGGAAATTCACGAAAAGAGGTGGCATGCATGCAGGTCTGCAGCTGTCCTACAATTTCTGTGAACAGGTCTCTCCCGCGCGTCGCGCGGGGATGCCAAGTCTCTGGCGCGTTGCGCCTGAGAGGTCAGTTCACAA
This sequence comes from Scalesia atractyloides, assembly GCA_947069175.1. Taxonomy (NCBI): domain Eukaryota; kingdom Viridiplantae; phylum Streptophyta; class Magnoliopsida; order Asterales; family Asteraceae; genus Scalesia; species Scalesia atractyloides. Next base: position 3,761,753 of record CAMTDV010000010.1, read on the forward strand.
AACTTCCATTTTGGCCCCTGAACTTCTCCAAACTCCCATATTTCGACATAAAAGCATGTTTTATTCAATACGGTAGTTGGTTAGCACTCTCGGATGTATAACCGAACATTGATAAGTTTCGGGTTCGATAAATGGTCACTCAGAGGTATAATTAAACATGTTGACGCTTTTAATCCCTCAAATTTGTCATACGTTGTTCAGAGGTTACAATAATAACATAACGACGCTTTTGGTCCCTCTCAGCCAACACGTGGCAATAGAGGAACAGCTGGACACGTGTTGGGATTTAATTGGACAGGAAATTACGAGGTGTTACATTTAATCATGGCTAGAATCCATTCTCTACCTTGATACAAACATGCACTCATATATCTTCTAACTTTTAGTATTCATCTTTTTCTTTCTTTTACATCATGACTTCTCCTTTGACTCCAAAAGTTGCAATTTGATACAACACAACAATTAGAACATAATTTATAAAAAAACTACTAATACAAGTGGTTACATACAAACGCTTACGCAGATTGATAGTTCACTAAAAGACTAGAAAGCTATTGTTTTGGTCAAAAATCACAACAAGGATAATGTAACCAAACTTTGAATGTGAGGTTTAGGGCTTGGTTAAATGAACAAATATCAAAAGTAAATGACGATGAACACAATGATTTGTACGAGGAAAAAGCCCTTGATCAAGAGTTGATCTCCGGCATAAAAAACCCGGGTGATGGAAACTACCGATCACCAACTATATTGAACAAGAAAGATTACAACTTTGGAAATATTGAGCTTGTTATAATAAGAATTCTAACAAGTGTTCGAGAGAACAGTATGTATGCGAGTGTGTGTTCGGTCAGATTGTGTGTCTATCAAGCTCAATATCCCACTAAATATCTAGCTAATCTTATTAACTAACTCTCCGAAATCCATGCAAGCTCCCCACGTTCACATATAACGGTCATGGCTTCACTTGCACGTGCTAGAAATGACATATTCCTCAGACATTCCCTTGATGACTTAGTCCATGATACCTGCATACGTAAACTAACACAAAGGAACAATTATTAGCTAACATAGATATAGGTAAGGATCCTTGATCCTTAGACTCCCTGCGATTTCCGTTAAGGATCGTGATCCAGGTTCAATCTCAGGATGGATGATCCTTGGCATAAAATCCATGCCCTAACAATTGCCCCCAAAATATGAGGAATTAATTGTAACTAAGTGAATCATATTTTCTCGTTTATTCTGGACGACTCGTTACCAACAAACTAGTCGTTACCCTAGGACTAGCCGTTACAAAGATGAGATCATCGGTAAGACTCCCCCTGCAACAAACATGATTATAAATAGGTTAGAGATATAGATGATATCTCCTATTTAATATCGATATCATTTGCTTAAATCCTCACACCGAAGATCACACAGGTATTCATTCTCTCTCATCTTTTATTCTATGTAATTCTTTCTTTCCTCCTTTCTTCCTCGAGCATCATGACCAAAACCATGATCCGTTCCTCACCACACAAGGATCAAGGGAGAAACAGTCCTCCCAAAAGCCAAGACCTTTTGAAAGAACCTTCACAAGAACTTTGCCGGTTCACTGATCCTGAGATTGAGCAAATGCACCCCTGTTTTCCAGAGGGTACTATTTTTAGGCCCTTCGATTCTTCAATGAAGAGTGACTGCATATCATCCACATGGGTGTGTTTTCCTGCTACCCCTTTTCAAATAGGTTTTACTTACCCTTTTCCAGCTTTCACCCAGAGCTTTTTCACCTTTACCAGCCTATGCTACATCCAGGGCATGCCTATGCTCTGGAGGGTTCTTTATACCCTTGAGCAGATCATTGCTAGAGAGGGTATAGAGCTTCGTCTTGCTGAACTCAACCACCTGTACAATCTGGTTAGCCACGGGTCTCACCGATTCCTCTTCAAAGCCAAGCCTCAACAACCCCACCCTATACTCAAAATTACCAAAAATGATTCCCTCTGGAGAAGTCAATTCTTCTTCGTCAGGAGGGATTCCATTCCCAACGGGGATCATCTTCCCAAGAAGTGAAACGTAGGGTAGGATGTAGGATTTATAAAGTTGCTTCATAGAAAATTTGATATTTAAATCTAAGGATATCTGATCCTTCATTTTTTGTGCAGTGACCAATATCAACACTTCGAAAGACTTTACTACCACCGCTGAGAGAGTTGCTGCTTTTTGGGCTCTAGACTCAACTGTCAGAACATTCCATCCCAAGATCAAGGATTTAGAAGAAACAACATCAGCCTCCTACACAATGTCAAGTAAGCGTGCATGTATATATGTATTTAGTTATTTGGTATGAAATAAAAAATGAATGCTTATCTGAGTTTTGTGTCTGTAGGTGTTGCTAAGTCCTAATCAAAATTAGCCACCAGGATTGGCATGGGAGATGTCAAAGGTATCATGTCCCCCCGATCCATCAAGAAGGAGTTGGCCACAGGCCCAAGCGAAGTCGGGACCAGGAGCACCACCAGCAAAGCTAAATCTGGAGCCAAGAGGAAGAAGCCAGATGCGCCATCCAGTGACGTCCCCGGGATTGAACAGCAGATCCATGACTTCATCTCCAAGGTAAGGATCATGGATCCTTCTTTTAAAGATACTTGATCGTCATAAATTCTAACAATTTGCTCTCAACAGAAACTTGTTGAGATCCAGACCATCCAGAGCAAGCGTCTCGTTGAGGCTGAGGAAACGGTGGCCAATCTACGTGCCATCAGTACTGCCATGGAGAAGAAAATCGCCTAGCTGGAGAAGGAGAATGGTCGCTTGGAGAAACAGATCCTGGTGGATGAAATCCAGGCCAACAAGGATCAGTTGGAGGTCACAGAAGAGGCCAAAGTATCCACTGCCATCGTGATTCTCAAGGCCAAACTCTAGATGGCAAAGGAGGCTACGGATCCTTCCTTCGACAGGGCTGAATGGGACACTGCTAGCTGGAGGCAAAGGCTGAAGGAGCTTGGGGATGAGCATGAGCTGGAGGAGGCAGTCACGCTGGAGGCTATCCCAAGTGGCACTAAGGATCCTGAGGAGGCAGCGGCTGGTGGTAGCGGTGCAGGTGATGAAGCAGCGAAGGAGTAGGCTGCATCAATGGGCAATGATGGAAATTTCTAGACGTGGCCGGAGCCCATTTTTTATGTTTTTTGGTTGTTAGTGTTTTTATGGTGAACAATTCTGGTGTATATTTGAACAATAGTTTTTAGGGTTAAGGATCACTGATCCTTATTGAACAATAGGGGTAGCAAAGGTGGATGGGTCCTTCTGTTTGTGGAGGATGTAGCCTTTGATGCCCCCAGCCTTTACTTTCCTGCACTTATTGACTCATTAGTATGGACACCCTTTGCCAACCCAAGTGGACGGGCCACGCTTTGCTGGTAGAAGCTTGGGTTAGCAATTTTGACAACCTTTAAAAAGGGTTTTTATAAATAAATAAAACTTTAAGCTTTTGACTATCTTTGTTGTTACTTCTCTTCAGTTTGAATATATTTATAATTGTATACGTCAATAATTCCATAATATTTAGCTAAGAAATCTATAGGAATTTGTCAAAATATATTCTTTAAAGATAGACATCATATGATCAAGGATCACATATCCTGTTGTCAAAGGATTAGGGTAACATAAATAAGCCAGAAATAAAGCAAATGCAAAAGAAAGATCATACCAGTGAATCCAAGTTAGGATTCTTTATCCTTAAAGCTTACAATCGAAACAATACGGAATAGAAATCAGTAGAACTGCAGGATCCAGGATCCTTATTTATTAAGCTTCAGGGACCTGTTATAACATACAACTTGGGACTAAGCCAAACATCAATTGAATGACTCATCAGTAACTATGGACAAGCCCAAATAGCTAGGGGCAAGCCCAAATAACTGGGGACAAGCCCAAATAACTGGGGACAAGCCCAAATAGCTGGGGACAAGCCCAAATAACTGGTTTAAACTGGAGTATGGCCCAAACTGGCATCTATCCAATCGTGAGCGACATGAAAATGTCGAAACCTTAGCTCACATGAAAACGTTAGAAACCTTAGGAACAGATGTTTGGTACGTCTACCATTATACTTAGGATCCTACATATAGCCAACAACAATGAAATTGTCAGCCCCTAAAGCGGGTACTGGTCCCATTGCCTCGAACTATACTTGGATAACGTGCGCTGCTGGCGGGGTGTTGAAACCCAATTCGTGTGAAAGGTGAAAACCTTTAAACCTTAGAAGGTATTGGATACCTTAAACTAGGGACATGCCCTGTCACACCCCGACCCGCAGCGGAATAAGAGTCGGGGCATAATTGGGTTATCACCAAAGCTCATGATATTTACTAATATGTTTCATATTTATTAAATTCAAAATTACATCCTCAATATTCCAAACATGTTCATACAAATACAAAGAAAGATATCAACTAAACAATCCAAAGTCTAAACCAGTTTATTCTTCTAAGCCATCCTATGTGTTTCTTGCTGCAGCTGGATCACCTGTATCATGTGTAAAAATGGGGGTTTTTGGGTCAACATAAGTTGGCGAGTGAACCTTGTTAGAAAAACATCTATTATTGATCTCTTGTTATCTTTATCATGGAAAATTTGTGCAATAATCATATGTGAGCAAACGTAAATAATCATACAATAACAATAACAACAACAAACAATAACATACAATAACAAACCAACTTGCATGAATATATAACATGAATGAAACTGTATATGTTGGCAACGTCACGTTCATGCTCATAATGTAATGGGGAACGGACGGCCTATGATAAATGTCTGTGCGATAAGGCCCAATCAAACGGAGCCGATCGTATGTTGGCAACGCCTAGTTCACGCTCATAATGTAATGGGGAACAGCTCAACGCTCATATGTAATGGGGAGCGGCGGCCTATTATAATGTATGTACTGAAAATGATAAATTTAATCTAAACAATAACCACACAAACAGTTGATACATGTTGAATACACATTTGTTCATGGATATGATGGATGCACAATAGTTTAAATGTGATAAATAATATGACACATGATACACCCCAAACACGTGATTAAACGGGGAATTTGTAGAGATTCACTCACATTGGGTGCGTTCGGTTGAAGATGATGAAATGCGCATGAGTTGAGAGGATTGATCGACGGGAATTAACTAACCTAAATAATAACGAAAAGGTATGGTAAATGAGTGGATTTTATTAAAAATTTTAATAAGATTTTTAGATATATTTTTGTGAGTTTAAGGCTATTTTCTAACTTTTAAAACATTATTTTTAAGTATTTTTAATTGATTTTTAAATTAAATATATAAATAAAAATATCAAAAATGTTGACTTTTGCGTTGACCATTGACCGTTGACCGTGACTGTTGACTGTTTGACCAGTTCGCTAGTGTGCAAGTGTGCGCCGGGTAAGGCTCGAACCCGAGACCTCCCGTACGCGTGCACGCAGCTCTACCAACTGAGCTACGTGTCTAACCCGAAATAATTCTGTTTTTAATTATATTTATATACTGTTTTAGTTTCTTCAAAATTCTTTTATTTTCAAAAAGGATTTTAATCCTCGAACCGGCGTGCGTAAAAGGTCTCGAACCCGGGACCTGCGGGTTAATGTTGCACATAGTCCACCGCTGGACTGTGTGTCTAACCTGGTTAATATACTGATTTTTATTATACTTAACATCTTCAGTGAGTTAATCCGGTTCAGTTAAAAAGGAAACATCTTTTTTACAGAGAATACGATTGTGTCAAGGATCGAACTCGCGGCGTGTGATAAATGTGCGCACACAGTCCACCGCTGGACTGTGTGTCTAACCCGAGATATAATCCAATTTATATTAAACTTATACACAAACTAACTTCATCTTCTTTGTTACAATATCTCAGACAACGATTACCCTACTGTTCTTATTTAATTTGATTGACAAACATTCAAGTGATTAAAATGAAATGGCAGGGAAGATTTTGGGAGTAAACATACCGGAAAAATGTTCTTTCTCAGAATTCCGGCGAAGTCGTCGGCTCTGTTTTTATCGGCTTCGTCTGAGCGGGCCAATTAACAGTTTTGATTAGCTAGATGTGGAATTGAAGTACTGAACAAGAGTTATCAGAAGGTTTAAAGGTTTATACCGTTTCACAGGGAATTCTAGAAATTCTCAGAAATTTTCCGGCGAGTGATGATTATCCGATATCGTCGCCTGGAACTGATTCTGATTGAAGGGTTTGAGTTAGCAAAAGCTTAACAACTGATAGAAGATGGAAGAATTGAGAAACTTACTCTTTTGATGGAAGACACGGTTTTCCGACGAAAGTCCGGCGAGTTCAAAAAGCGATTCCGACGATCAGAAATTAGAGTAAAAGTGAAATTAGAAGTTCTGTGAATGCTAGTGAGTCGCGAGATGGTGATTTTGATGGAGTAATTCAGAAAGTGAAGATTTTCGGTTATTAAAACCGATCATCACATGAATTCAAGTCCATTCAAGACTGAATTGATTAAAAATGTCGGTTTATCGGTTATAATCAGAAATCCGCGATCACTCAAACGTCTTGGACGTTTGGAAGCCGATAACGGTTTCAGTTGGCGTAAACAGGCCGATTCATGGTTGAAGTTATGTTTTAGTTGTTTCCTACATTTCACAAAGGCAACTAGTGGCGGAGTGGTTATATGTGCGCGAGTTAAGACTAGACTCACCCGGCTGACCCGGGTTCGAATCTCGGCATCCGGTTTTCTTTTTTTATTTATTTTATTTTCACTTTTTATTAATTATAGTTTTTAAATTCTAATTTGTTTATTAATTATGCATCGTTTAAAATTAAAATGAACATAAATACGCAACGAAAAATTTATAACTTGATATTCGATTACAAACGAAGCGGGTTTGGAAAACCCGTTTTTGATAAATGTTACAGTATCCCCTACTTTTAGAAATTTCGTCCCGAAATTTAAGTAGTAGTGGTAATAGGAAAAAGATGCGGGTATTTTTCGCGCATTGAGTCTTCACGTTCCCAAGTAAACTTAGGTCCCCGTTTCGACTCCCAGCGTACCCTAACAATTGGAATACGACTCCGTCTTAAACGTTTTTCTCCGAAGTCCATGATCTCTACTAGTCTTTCAATGAAATGCATAGATTCATTGATCTGAATATCTTCCAGGGGAATATGGAGGTTTTCATCGGTGAGACACTTCTTCAAGTTTGATACGTGGAATGTGGGGTGAATTCTGTTGAGTTCTTCTGGTAGATCAAGCTTGTATGCTACAGGTCCTACTCTTTCGAGTATCTTGAAAGGTCCTACGTAGCGTGGTGCTAGCTTGCCCTTCTGGCCAAAACGAACTACTCCCTTCCACGGTGATACCTTTAGAAGTACATGATCACCAATGCTAAACTCCAAAGGCTTTCGTCGTTTATCTGCATAACTCTTTTGACGACTTTGAGCCACTAGAAGATTGTTTCGAATTTGATGGATCTTGTCTGTGGTTTCTTGAATCAATTCTGGACCGGTGATTTGAGCTTCCCCAATTTCATGCCAACATACTGGAGATCGGCACTTACGACCATATAAGGCTTCGAAAGGAGCCATGCCGATACTTGAATGATAGCTGTTGTTGTACGAAAATTCAACTAATGGTAGATGAGCGTCCCAATTTCCCTTGAAGTCTATGACACATGCGCGAAGCATATCTTCAAGAGTTTGGATGGTGCGTTCAGATTGTCCATCTGTTTGAGGATGATAAGCGGTACTGAGGTCTAATCGTGTACCCAAAGCGGCTTGTACAGCTTGCCATGTTCGTGAAGTGAAACGACCATCACGATCTGAAATAATGCTTAACGGTACACCATGACGACTTACGATTTCGCTGATGTAGATACGAGCTAACTTCTCGTTCTTGAAATCTTCGCGGATCGGAATGAAGTGAGCTGATTTTGTAAGACGATCAATGATTACCCATATAGTGTCATACCCACCAGAAGTGCGAGGTAACCCGGTAATGAAGTCAATGGTTATGTTTTCCCACTTCCATACAGGTATTTCAGGTTGGACCAGAAGTCCTGAGGGTCTTTGATGTTCAGCTTTCACCTTGGAACATGTAAGGCACTTGGAAACAAAAACAACAATATCCTTTTTCATTCCAGGCCACCAGTAGGTGTATCGAAGGTCTTGATACATCTTGTCGGCTCCTGGGTGTATAGAGTATCGTGTTTTGTGTGCCTCATTCATAAGGAATTCACGAAGGTTGTTGTGGTCAGGAATCCATATGCGATCTAGATAGTACATAATACCGTCAGATTTAGTTTCAATTTTAAGTTCAGCTCCACTGGACAGCTCCTTTCGTACGTCGTCTTCCGTTACTGAAACATGTTGGGCTTCTCGAATTTTGATCTTTGATGTCGGTTATGATTTGCGAACATAGAAGACGAATGGAGTTCGCATAACCCTTTCGACTGAGTGCATCGGCCACCACATTTGCCTTACCAGGGTGATACCGAATTTCACAATCGTTGTCATTAAGAAGTTCGACCCATCTTCGTTGCCTCATGTTTAACTCCTTTTGGTTGAAGATATGTTGAAGACTCTTGTGGTCAGTGTATATTTCACACTTAGTACCGTAGAGATAATGTCTCCATATCTTAAGAGCGAACACAACGGCTCCAAGTTCTAGGTCGTGGGTGGTGTAGTACTTCTCATGAGTTTTGAGTTGTCTAGAAGCATAAGCTATCACCTTTCCTCTTTGCATTAGAACACAGCCTAGTCATTGCCCTGACGCGTCGCAATAAACCACGAAGTCATCACAACCTTCAGGAAGAGTGAGGATAGGTGCATCACAGAGTTTTTGTTTAAGGGTCTGGAAGGCTTCTTCTTGTTTGGGTCCCCATATGAAGGGTTTTCCTTTATGAGTTAAAGCCGTGAGTGGTACAGCAATGCGGGAGAAATTTGAAATGAAACGGCGATAATAACCAGCTAAACCAAGGAATGATCTTACTTCGGTTGGTGTATGTAACATCCGTCGAAAAACGGGTTTTCGAAACCCGCTTCGTTTAGTAACCGAACAATCAGTTTTAAATTTTTGTTGTTTATTTATGACTTATTTTAGTTTTAAACGATACATAATTAATAAGCAAATTAGAAGATATAAATTATAATTGTAAAAAAATAAAAATAGATTAATTAAAAAGGAAAACCGGCAGCCGGGAGTCGAACCCGGGTCAGCCGGAAATCCCCAAAGTCTTAACATTCACATAATCAACCACTCCGCCACTTTAGTTATTTGATATCATATCAAATCAATTAATTCAAATAATAAAACACGGAAGTCAAATCCAGTAAAAATCGCGCCCAATTAGCAGTCGTCGGAAATCCCGACGACTTCGCCGATAATTAACGTTTTCTTCCAATTTAACCGAAGAATTAACTTTAACGACGGTTATAACCGACGTCTGAACCCGCGACACCAGTCGTAACCGCCGGAGAACGGCTGACTTTGAATCAAGACTGAAATCCGACTCCATGCGTCTCGATTCTTCCCTATAAATTCACCCACAATCCACTGGAAGCCTTTTCGCTCAAAATCGCACCTTTTCTCGACGAAAATTCACTCGCCGGAAAATATCTGCAAGTCGCCGGAAAACCGAGACTCACATCCACACGGTAATTCTTTCGACTCTTTCTGTTTCAATCATTTGATTAATCTGTCACTAACACAACTCCACCATCAGAATCAATCCCAGTCAACGTTTGTCGAAATTCCTACCTTCGCCGGAAAATTTCAGAAACTTCCGGAAACACATTGAGAGCTGGTATGATCTTTCAAACTTCTGTTAAACTTTGATTAAGTACCTCAACTTCATAAATAATCGAACAGAACTGTTAATTGATTTCAACAGCCGGAGTTCACTATCAGAGCCGACGGACCTCTGCCGGAATTCTGTGAAAATCACTGATCGGTACATCCTTTCCCCCAAACTCTCTCCATTCGTTACCTTTAAATTACTTGTAATGTTTGAAAACCAAATTAGACATAAATCAGTCAAAACAGTCGGACTTTGTTTTCTGGGTGAAGTCTAACGAAGAAGATGAAGACGGGTTATAATATAAGATTAATTAAAATCAGTTTTATGAACGGGTTAGACACACAGTCCAGCGGTGGACTGTGTGCAACAAACACACATACGACGCGAGTTCGAATCCTGTCCCAACCTTACTCTCTCGAAATAAAAAAATGCCTTTTTAACTGAACCGGGTTAACTCACAAACCATGTTAAGTATAATAAAAACCGGATTATTAACCAGGTTAGACACACAGTCCAGCGGTGGACTGTGTGCACGCTAACCCACAGGTCCCGGGTTCGAGACCTGTGGTCAGTACCGGTTCGATACCTTTAAAATCCTTTTTAAAAATAAATGATTTTCGGATTAAACTAAATAGTATATAAGTATAATTAAAAACAGAATTATTTCGGGTTAGACACGTAGCTCAGTTGGTAGAGCTGCGTGCACGCGTACGGGAGGTCACAAGTTCAAACCTCGCTTAGTGCAACAATATAACCGACCGGTCAACGGTCAACGGTCAACAGTCACGGTCAACGGTCAAAGTCAACATTTTTTTTATTATTTTTATTTATTTATTTAATTTAAAAATCAATTAAAAATACTTAAAAATAACATTTTCAAAGTTAGAAAGTAGCCTTAAACTCACAAAAATATATCCAAAAATCCTATTAAAATAGTTAATAAAATCCACATACTTACCGTACCTTTTCGTTATTTATTAGGTTAGTTATCTCTCGTCGATCAATCCTCTAAACTCGTGCGCATTCAACACTTTCAAACAAACGCACCCAATGTGAGTGAATCTCTACAAATTCCCCGTTTTAATCACATTTTGGGGTGTACCATGTGTCGCTATATATTTATTTTAATTAAACACTTGTGCATCCATCATATTTATGATCATGTGTATTCAATTTGTATCCGTTGTTTGTGTGGTTGAAGTTTAGATTTAATTTATCATTTCAGTACATACATTTCATTGGCCGCCGCTCCCCATTACCTATGAGCGTGAGCTGTTCCCCATTACCTATGAGCGTGAACCAGGCGTTGCCAACATAAGATCGGCTCCGTTTGATTGAGCCTTGATCTCACATACATTAGCATAGGCCGTCCGTTCCCCATTACCTATGAGCGTGAACGGGACGTTGCCAACATATACATTGTCATTCTATTTCATGCTTAAGCAAGGTGGTTTGTGATTGTTATGTTTACATACATTTGTTCATATATGATTATTGCACAATTTTCCTAAATTAAATTACAATAATAAATCAATAACAAATGTTTTAAACAAGGTTCACTCGCCAACTTTTGTTGACCCAAAATTCCCCATTTTTACACATGATACAGGTGATCAAGTTGAAGCAAGAAACATATAGGGCGGCTTAGAAGAATAAACCAGTTTAGATTATGGATTTGTTTAGTTAATTTTTCCTTTCCTTGTATTGTATGAATTTGACTTGGAACTTTGAAATGTAATTTGGATTTAATAAATATGAACATATTAGTAAACATCATGAGCTTTGGTGATAACCCAATTATGCCCCGACTCTTATTCCGCTGCGGGTCGGGGTGTGACAGTGTACGTGGCGCTTGCCATTCTTGTAATGCTTTGATCTTTGAGGGGTCGACATGTATTCCCTTGTCATTGACGACATGCCCAAGGAATTGTACCTCTTTTAACCAGAATTCGCATTTGGAGAATTTGGCGTAGAGCTTTTCATTCTCTAAGAGTGTAAGAATGAGTCGAAGGTGCCGTTCATGATCAGACTTAGAGTTTGAGTAAATGAGGATGTCGTCGATGAAGACTATAACAAAGCGATTGAGATAGGGTTTGCAGACTCTATTCATTAGATCCATGAAGACAGCTGGAGCGTTGGTTAGACCAAATGGCATGACCATGAATTCATAATGACCATAACGAGTTCGGAAGGCGGTCTTTGGGACGTCTTCTTCATGTACTCTGAGTTGATGATAACCAGAACGAAGGTCGATTTTTGAAAAACAGTTGGCGCCTTGAAGTTGGTCAAGAATATCATCGATGCGAGGTAATGGGTAGCGGTTCTTGACCGTTAACTTGTTGAGTTCTCTGTAGTCGATGCACATGCGAAACGTTCCATCTTTCTTCTTCACAAAAAGGACAGGTGCACCCCAAGTCGAGGAGCTAGGACGTATGAATCCTTTGTCAGTCAATTCTTGCAATTGACTGGCTAGCTCTTGCATTTCGGAAGGGGCTAACCTATAAGGAGATTTTGCAACTGGTGTAGCACAAGGTATAAGATCAATGCGGAATTCGACTTCTCTCACGGGAGGAAGTCCTGAGATGTCGTCAGGAAAAACTTGCGGAAAATCTTTTACTACTGGGATGTCTTCAAGTTTCTTCTCCTTGGTTCCCTTTTTGACGACATGAGTTAAAAATGCGACATAATTCTTGCGGAGATATTTTCGGGTTTGAAGACAGGACATTAATTTGAGCCCTTTCGATGGGGTTTCTCCAAAGATTCGTAAAGTCTGACCGTTTGCAAGAGGAATGCGTATAAACTTTTCGCGGCACACAACTTCAGCATGATGTTGGCTGAGCCAGTCCATACCAATTATAATGTCAAAGCTTCCCAACTTCATAGGAATGAGGTCAACTGGAAAATCGTGATCGTTTAAGGTGAGAGTACAATTGCGTATAATAGAGTTTAATGAGACCGGTTTTCCGTCAGCAACTTCTACTGTTATGGGTTCCATGAGTTTATCACGAGTTTGGTTGAGGATGGGTTCAAATTCTAAGGACACAAAACTTTTATCCGCACCAGTATCAAACAACATGGATGCATAACTACCATTGATGAGAAACGTACCGTTAACCACATTGTTGTCGGCCCTAGCTTGATTGGCGTTGATGTTGAAAGCTCTTCCTCTTGCAGGTGGAGGAGCTTAGCTAGCCTGATTCACCGGATTCGCTTGGGCTTGAGCATGTATAATGTTCACCAAGCGTGGACAAGTGTTTCTAAAGTGGCTTGGGTCTCCACAATTGTAGCAAGCCCGCATAGGTTGCACCATGGGATAGTTGGGTTGGTAGTAGGATTGGGCTAAATGTTGGGTAGGTGGTAGTAGTAGAGGTTGTTGGGCTTGACCCACTATCTGATGGTGGGTTTGGGTTGAGAGCTGGTGACGGTTCGTTCGCTGAGGTATGCGACAGGTTTGAATGGTGTGACCTGCGCGACCACAGCCGGTGCAATGTTGGTAGGGATGATCAGGAAAATGATGGTATTGGCAACGGTTGCATTTTGGGTATGGGCCGGAGTATGGCCTTTTATATGGTGCAGGTGAGGGGGCAACTTGGGTAATGGGTGCAACAGGGATAGGGAAATTTGTTTGTGTGACCGCGAAGTTTCTGGTGTTAAGTTTCCTCTTGTTAGCAAACTTAGAGGAGCAGGTGGAATGGTTTGAAGTTTGGCCCTCAACGGGGGTTTTCTTTTTCTCATCTTTAAATTTACCGTTGCGAATTCGATTCTCGGTAAGCTCAGTAGCTAGTTCCATAGCAGCTTCAAGTGTTGCTGTCGAAGTGCTGAGACCTGAGTCTTGAATTTTCGAGGGGAGACCTCGAATATAGTGTTCGACTAAGCGGTAAACTGGGGTGAACAAGTTAGGGACCATTTGGTTCAACTCTAAAAACCTCTTGTTGTAGGAAGTATGATCTCCCTCCTTTTGCTTCAACAAATGAAATTCATCCTCTAACTTTTTTATCTCACTTCTAGGACAGAAGCGTCTCGTCATGATTTCCCTTAACTCCTCCCACGTTAAGGCCATTGCATCATCGATTCCTCTCTTACCCTTTTCAGTATTCCACCAGGTAAGAGCTACCCAAAATAGTCTCCCGGTTGCGTATCGTACCTTGCGATCCTCGGGACAATCGCAGTTGAGGAAGGTGTTTTCCATTTCCTCAAACCAGTGGAGGAGAGCGGTGACACCTTCGGTCCCTTCAAATTTCGGAGGATCGCAAGACTTGAAATGTTTATATGAGCACTTTTTGGTAGGAGGGTTGCCGATGTTCTGTTCTTCTGGCTGGGGAGGATTGATGGGATTTATGGCGAGAGCTTGTTGTACTTGAACCACAATGTCAGGAAGCACCGCTGCCATTTGTTTTGCGATTTGAGTAGCCAAGCGTTCGTGTGACCTTCCTGTTCTTCTACCTCCTCGTTGTTGCCTAGCCGACATCTACAGGAACATACATAAGAAGATTGTGAGTTTATGGAGTCTTTTTAGGTGTCATGTGTCTTATAAAAATAACATAAACATCAATAATGCAACTACATCCATAGGATGTCTTGGGTTTGCTCATGTTGGGCCTCAAATGTCCCCCATACTTTCACCTGCATAGTCATGTGGGCCCCCATGACTATTGGCTTAGTAGGATTCACATTGGTATTGGCGGTTTAACACTCGCATCACCCGAATGAAAACCATGAAATATGTTTACGAGATGTATGGTCGGAAGGTGTCCAGGTGTAGACACAATGACAACTCAAAGTGGGGTTAGCTCACACGACGTTTGGTATAGCATGCTTTGGCCTAATAGGTCCTTCGTACTCTCATCGTTGGTCCCCAGGTAGGCAGACTGGTCCTTTATTTTGGATTTATACGAATGCCAAGCCTAGACAGGACGTTCCGACTACCGGTACTTGTACCCTTCCAGTTACTACATGCCCGCCATGAGAACTCACTTTGATGTGATTTGAAAATACAAAAATCATTGCAAAAACAATCATGAAAATGATGTGGTGTGTGCTCTCATGGATATGATATGTTATGAGAATATGATTCATGATAGGCATTATATAATAATATGTACTTAGGAACATGCTTGCATAACATTGAATGTAACATTAAACATAAAACATATAAACATCATGAATTTTGCATGTAACACACAAAAATTAAAAAAAAAAATTCTAATCAACTATAGTATAGGCTCTAAGGGTCTAATAACCTATCCTATATCCCTATAGTCATGGCTCTGATACCAATCTGTCACACCCCGACCCGCAGCGGAATAAGAGTCGGGGCATAATTGGGTTATCACCAAGCTCATGATATTTACTAATATGTTTCATATTTATTAAATTCAAAATTACATCCTCAATATTCCAAACATGTTCATACAAATACAAAGAAAGATAATCAACTAAACAATCCAAAGTCTAAACCAGTTTATTCTTCTAAGCCATCCTATGTGTTTCTTGCTGCAGCTGGATCACCTGTATCATGTGTAAAAATGGGGGTTTTTGGGTCAACATAAGTTGGCGAGTGAACCTTGTTAGAAAAACATCTATTATTGATCTCTTGTTATCTTTATCATGGAAAATTTGTGCAATAATCATATGTGAGCAAACGTAAATAATCATACAATAACAATAACAACAACATAACATATCATATCATACCCATGGAAGCACACACCTCACAATTTATACGATTGTTACAACGATTTTTGTGTTTTCAAATCACATCAAAGTGAATTCTCATGACGGGCATGTAGTAACTGGAAGGGTACGAGTACCGGTAGTCGGAACGTCCTGTCTAGGCTTGGCATTCGTATAAATCCAAAGTAAAGGACCAGTTTGCCTACCTGGGGACTAACGATGAGAGTACGAAGGACCTATTAGGCCAAAGCATGCTATACCAAACGTCGTGTGAGCTAACACTACTTTGAGTTGTCATTGTGTCTATACCTGGACACCCTCTGACCATACATCTCGTAAACATATTTCGTGGTTTTCATTCGGGTGATGCGAGTGTTAAATCGCCAATACCAATGTGAATCCTACTAAGCCAATAGTCATGGGGGCCCACATGACTATACCGGTGATAGTATGGGGGACATTTGAGGCCCAACATGAGCAAACCCAAGACATCCTATGGATGTAGTTGCATTATTGATATTTATGTTAGTTTCATTTTCTTTAAGACACATGACCCCTAAACACTCCATAAACTCACCATCTTCCTATGTATATTCCTGTAGATGTCGGGTAGGCAGCTACGTGGAGGACGAAAGTCAGGAAGGTCAAACGAACGCTTGGCCACTCAAATTGCAAAACAAATGGCCGCAGTACTTCCTGATATTGTAATTCAAGTCCAGCAAGCTCTCACTGCAAATCCTGTCAACCCACCAAATCAAGAGGATCAAAACATCGACAACCCTTCCTTCAAGAAGTGCTCCTACAAGCACTTCAAGTCTTGCGATCCCCCAAAGTTCGAAGGGACCGAAGGTGTCGCCCTTCTCATCCACTGATTTGAGGAAATGGAAAACACCTTCCTAAATTGCGATTGTCCTGAGGATCGCAAGGTACGTTATGCAACCGGGAGATTATTTGGGGTAGCCCTGACCTGGTGGAACACCGAGAAGGGTAAGAGAGGAGTAGAAGACGCGATGGCCTTAACCTGGGAAGAGTTAAGGGAAATAATGACAAAACGCTTCTGCCCAAGAAGCGAACTCAAGAAGTTGGAAGACGAGTTCCACTCGTTGAAGCAAAAGGAAGGAGATCATACTTCCTACAACAAAAGATTTCTTGAGCTGAACCAGATAGTTCCTAACTTGTTCACCCCCGTGTACCGTTTGGTTGAACACTATATTCGAGGCCTTCCCTCGAAGATTCAAGACTCAGTCCTCAGCACTTCGCCTGCAACCCTCGAAGCCGCCATGGAATTAGCCACCGAACTTACCGAGAACCGCATCAGGAACGGTAAATTCAAGGAGGAGAAAAAGAAAGCCCCCGTTGAGGGCCAAACTTCCAACCACCCCACCTCCTCCTCAAAATTTTCAAACAAGAGGAAACGGAATACCAGAAATTTTGCTGTCACCAAAACCAATTTCCCTATCCCTACTGCCCCCATCACACAAGTTGCTCCTTCACACCGCACCATACAAAAGGCAATACTCTGGCCCTTACCCAAAATGCACCCGTTGTCAATACCATCACTCTCCCGAATACCCCTGTCAATATTGCACTGGCTGTGGCCGTGCAGGTCACACCATCCAAGCCTGCCGCTCACTACAACGAATGAACCGCAACCAACCCACAACTCAAACCCACCATCAAATAATGGGTCAAGCCCAACAACCCCTACTACCACCACCTACACAACATACAACCCAAACCTACTACCAACCCAACTACCCCATGATGCAACCCATGCGGGCTTGCTACAATTGTGGAGATCCAAACCACTTTAGAAACACGTGTCCACGCTTGGTGAACATCATACATGCTCAATCTCAAGCAAATCCGGTGAATCAAGCTAACCAAGCTCCTCCACCTGCTAGGGGAAGAGCATTTAACATCAACGCCAACCAAGCTAGGGCCGACAACAACGTGGTTAACGGTACGTTTCTCGTCAATGGTAGTTATGCATCCGTGTTATTTGATACTGGCGCGGATAAGAGTTTTGTGTCCTTAGAATTTGAACCCATCCTCAACCAAACTCGTGATAAACTTATGGAATCCATAACGGTAGAAGTTGCTGATGGAAAACTGGTCTAATTAAACTCCATTATCGGAAACTGTACCCTTACTCTAAACGATCACGATTTTCCTGTTGACCTCATTCCTATGAAGTTGGGAAGTTTTGACATTATAATCGGCATGGACTGGCTCAGCTAACATCAGGCTGAAGTAGTGTGCCGTGAGAAGTTCATTCGCATTCCTCTTGCAGACGGTCAAACTCTACGAATCTTTGGAGAAACCCCTTCGAAAGGACTCAAGCTGATGTCCTGTCTTCAAGCCCGAAAATATCTCCGCAAGAATTATGTAGCATTTCTAACCCACGTTGTCAAGAAGGGAGACAAAGAGAAGAAACTCGAAGATATACCCGTAGTGAAAGAATTCCTGCAAGTTTTTCCCGACGACATCGCAGGACTTCCTCCCAAGAGAGAAGTCGAATTCCGCATCGATCTTATACCTGGCGCTACACCCGTCGCGAAATCTCCTTATAGGTTAGACCCATCCGAGATGCAAGAGCTGGCCAGTCAATTGCAAGAACTGACCGACAAAGGATTCATACGTCCTAGCTCATCGCCTTGGGGTGCACCTGTTCTGTTTGTAAAGAAGAAAGATGGGACGTTTCGCATGTGTATCGATTACAGGGAACTCAACAAATTAACGGTCAAAAATCGCTATCCTTTACCTCGCATCGATGATCTCCTAGACCAACTCCAGGGTGCCACTTGTTTTTCAAAGGTCGACCTTCGTTCCGACTATCACCAACTCAGGGTACATGAAGAAGACGTCCCAAAGACCGCCTTCCGAACTCGTTATGGTCACTATGAATTCATGGTTATGCTATTTGGTCTAACCAACGCTCCAGCCGTCTTCATGGACCTAATGAATAGAGTTTGCAAACCCTATCTCGATCGCTTTGTTATAGTCTTCATCGACGATATTCTCATTTACTCAAAGTCTAAGACTGATCATGAACGACACCTTCGACTCATCCTCACACTCTTGAGAACCGAAAAGCTTTACGCTAAATTCTCCAAATGCGAATTCTGGTTAAAAGAAGTACAATTCCTTGGTCATGTCGTCAATGACAAGGGAATTCATGTCGACCCCGCAAAGATCAAAGCAGTACAAGAATGGCAAGCGCCACGTACCCCAACCGAAGTAAGATCTTTCCTTGGTTTGGCTGGTTACTATCGTCGTTTCATATCAAATTTCTCTCGTAGCGCTGTACCACTCACGGCTTTGACACATATAGGAAAACCCTTCGCATGGGGACCTAAACAAGAAGAAGCCTTCCAAACCCTTAAGCAAAAGCTTTGTGACGCACCTATCCTCACACTCCCCGAAGGTTGCGATGACTTTGTAGTTTATTGCGACGCATCAGGACAAGGATTAGGCTGTGTTTTAATGCAAAGGGGAAAAGTGATAGCCTATGCTTCTAGGCAGCTTAAAACTCATGAGAAGAACTACACTACTCACGACCTAGAACTTGGAGCCGTTGTGTTCGCTCTTAAGATATGGAGACATTACCTCTATGGTACCAAGTGTGAGATTTACACTGACCACAATATCTTTAACCAAAAGGAGTTGAATATGAGGCAACGAAGATGGGTCGAACTTCTTAATGACTACGACTGTGAAATTCGGTATCATCCTGGCAAAGCAAATGTGGTGGCCGATGCACTCAGTCGAAAGGGTTATGCGAACTCCATTCGTCTTCTATGTTCGCAAATCATGACCAACATCAAAGACCAAATCCGAGAAGCTCAACATGTTTCCATAACAGAATACGACATACGCAATGAGTTATATTGCGGAGCAGAACTTAAACTCGAAACAAAATCTGACGGCATTCTGTATTATCTAGATCGCATATGGATTCCTGATCACATTAACCTTCGCGATACTCTTATGAAAGAGGCGCACAAAACACGATACTCCGTACACCCAGGAGCCGACAAGATGTATCAGGACCTTCGATACACCTACTGGTGGCCTGGCATGAAGAAGGATATTGCTGTTTTTGTTTCCAAGTGCCTTACCTGTTCTAAAGTGAAAGCTGAACACCAAAGACCCTCAGGACTTCTGGTCCAACCTGAAATACCTGTATGGAAGTGGGAAAACATAACAATGGACTTCATTACCGGGTTACCTCGCACTCCTGGTGGGTACGACACTATATGGGTAATCATTGATCGTCTTACAAAATCAGCTCACTTCATTCCGATTCGCGAAGACTTCAAGAATGAGAAACTAGCTCGTATCTACATCAGCGAAATCGTAAGCCGTCTTGGTGTACCGTTAAGCATTATATCAGATCGTGATGGTCGTTTCACTTCACGAACATGGCAAGTTGTACAAGCCGCTTTGGGTACACGATTAGATCTCAGTACCGCTTATCATCCCCAAACTGATGGTCAATCTGAACGCACCATTCAAACTCTTGAAGACATGCTTCGAGCATGTGTCATAGACTTCAAAGGGAATTGGGACGCTCACCTACCATTAGTTGAATTTTCGTACAACAACAGCTTTCATTCAAGTATCGGCATGGCACCTTTCGAAGCGTTATATGGTCGTAAGTGCCGATCACCTATATGTTGGCACGAGATTGGAGAAGCTCAAATCACCGGTCCAGAATTGATACAAGAAACAACCGACAAGATTCATCAAATCCGAAACAACCTTTTAGCGGCACAAAGTCGTCAAAAGAGCAATGCTGACAAGCGACGAAAGCCCTTGGAGTTTAACGTTCGCGATCAAGTACTTTTAAAAGTATCGCCGTGTAAGGGAGTAGTTCGTTTTGGCCAAAAAGGCAAGCTAGCACCACGTTACGTAGGTCCTTTCAAGATACTCGAAAGGGTAGGACCATTAGCCTACAAGCTTGACTTACCGGAGGAACTCAACAGAATTCATCCCACATTCCACGTATCGAACTTGAAGAAGTGCCTCGCCGATGAAAATCTCCATATTCCTCTAGAAGACATTCAAGTCGATGAATGTATGCATTTCATTGAAAGACCAGTAGAAATTATGGACTTCGGGGAAAAACATTTAAGAAAAAGCCGCATCCCAATTGTCAGGGTACGCTGGGAGTCGAAACGAGGACCTGAGTTTACTTGGGAACGTGAAGACTCAATGCGCGAGAAATACCCACATCTTTTTCCTGTAACTACTACTACTTAAATTTCGGGACGAAATTTCAAAAAGTAGTGGATACTGTAACATCCGTCGAAAAACGGGTTTTCGAAACCCGCTTCGTTTAATAACCGAACAATCAGTTTTAAATTTTTGTTGTTTATTTATGACTTATTTTAGTTTTAAACGATACATAATTAATAAGCAAATTAGAAGATATAAATTATAATTGTAAAAAAATAAAAATAGATTAATTAAAAAGGAAAACCGGCTGCTGGGAGTCTAACCCGGGTCAGCCGGAAATCCCCAAAGTCTTAACATTCACACAATCAACCACTCCGCCACTTTAGTTATTTGATATCATATCAAATCAATTAATTCAAATAATAAAACACGGAAGTCAAATCCAGTCAAAATCGCGCCCAATTAGCAGTCGTCGGAAATCCCGACGACTTCGCCGATAATTAACGTTTTCTTCCAATTTAACCGAAGAATTAACTTTAACGACGGTTATAACCGACGTCTGAACCCGCGACACCAGTCGTAACCGCCGGAGAACGGCTGACTTTGAATCAAGACTGAAATCCGACTCCATGCGTCTCGATTCTTCCCTATAAATTCACCCACAATCCACTGGAAGCCTTTTCGCTCAAAATCGCACCTTTTCTCGACGAAAATTCACTCGCCGGAAAATATCTGCAAGTCGCCGGAAAACCGAGACTCACATCCACACGGTAATTCTTTCGACTCTTTCTGTTTCAATCATTTGATTAATCTGTCACTAACACAACTCCACCATCAGAATCAATCCCAGTCAACGTTTGTCGAAATTCCTACCTTCGCCGGAAAATTTCAGAAACTTCCGGAAACACATTGAGAGCTGGTATGATCTTTCAAACTTCTGTTAAACTTTGATTAAGTACCTCAACTTCATAAATAATCGAACAGAACTGTTAATTGATTTCAACAGCCGGAGTTCACTATCAGAGCCGACGGACCTCTGCCGGAATTCTGTGAAAATCACTGATCGGTACATCCTTTCCCCCAAACTCTCTCCATTCGTTACCTTTAAATTACTTGTAATGTTTGAAAACCAAATTAGACATAAATCAGTCAAAACAGTCGGACTTTGTTTTCTGGGTGAAGTCTAACGAAGAAGATGAAGACGGGTTATAATATAAGATTAATTAAAATCAGTTTTATGAACGGGTTAGACACACAGTCCAGCGGTGGACTGTGTGCAACAAACACACATACGACGCGAGTTCGAATCCTGTCCCAACCTTACTCTCTCGAAATAAAAAAAATGCCTTTTTAACTGAACCGGGTTAACTCACAAACCATGTTAAGTATAATAAAAACCGGATTATTAACCAGGTTAGACACACAGTCCAGCGGTGGACTGTGTGCACGCTAACCCACAGGTCCTGGGTTCGAGACCTGTGGTCAGCACCGGTTCGATACCTTTAAAATCCTTTTTAAAAATAAATGATTTTCGGATTAAACTAAATAGTATATAAGAATAATTAAAAACAGAATTATTTCGGGTTAGACACGTAGCTCAGTTGGTAGAGCTTCGTGCACTCGTACGGGAGGTCACAAGTTCGAACCTCGCTCAGTGCAACAATATAACCGACCGGTCAACGGTCAACAGTCACGGTCAACGGTCAAAGTCAACATTTTTTTTATTATTTTTATTTATTTATTTAATTTAAAAATCAATTAAAAATACTTAAAAATAACATTTTCAAAGTTAGAAAGTAGCCTTAAACTCACAAAAATATATCCAAAAATCCTATTAAAATAGTTAATAAAATCCACATACTTACCGTACCTTTTCGTTATTTATTAAGTTAGTTATCTCTCGTCGATCAATCCTCTAAACTCGTGCGCATTCAACACTTTCAAACAAACGCACCCAATGTGATTGAATCTCTACCAATTCCCCGTTTTAATCACATTTTGGGGTGTACCATGTGTCGCTATATATTTATTTTAATTAAACACTTATGCATCCATCATATTTATGATCATGTGTATTCAATTTGTATCCGTTGTTTGTATGGTTGAAGTTTAGATTTAATTTATCATTTCAGTACATACATTTCATAGGCCGCCGCTCCCCATTACCTATGAGCGTGAGCTGTTCCCCATTACCTATGAGCGTGAGCCAGGCGTTGCCAACATAAGATCAGCTGCGGTGGATTGAGCCTTGATCTCACATACATTAGCATAGGCCGTCCGTTCCCCATTACCTATGAGCGTGAACGGGACGTTGCCAACATATACATTGTCATTCTATTTCATGCTTAAGCAAGGTGGTTTGTGATTGTTATGTTTACATACATTTGTTCATATATGATTATTGCACAATTTTCCTAAATTAAATTACAATAATAAATCAATAACAAATGTTTTAAACAAGGTTCACTCGCCAACTTTTGTTGACCCAAAATTCCCCATTTTTACACATGATACAGGTGATCAAGTTGAAGCAAGAAACATATAGGGCGGCTTAGAAGAATAAACCAGTTTAGCTTATGGATTTGTTTAGTTAATTTTTCCTTTCCTTGTATTGTATGAATTTGACTTGGAACTTTGAAATGTAATTTGGATTTAATAAATATGAACATATTAGTAAACATCATGAGCTTTGGTGATAACCCAATTATGCCCCGACTCTTATTCCGCTGCGGGTCGGGGTGTGACATTGTACGTGGCGCTTGCCATTCTTGTAATGCTTTGATCTTTGAGGGGTCGACATGTATTCCCTTGTCATTGACGACATGCCCAAGGAATTGTACCTCTTTTAACCAGAATTCGCATTTGGAGAATTTGGCGTAGAGCTTTTCATTCTCTAAGAGTGTAAGAATGAGTCGAAGGTGCCGTTCATGATCAGACTTAGAGTTTGAGTAAATGAGGATGTCGTCGATGAAGACTATAACAAAGCGATTGAGATAGGGTTTGCAGACTCTATTCATTAGATCCATGAAGACAGCTGGAGCGTTGGTTAGACCAAATGGCATGACCATGAATTCATAATGACCATAACGAGTTCGGAAGGCGGTCTTTGGGACGTCTTCTTCATGTACTCTGAGTTGATGATAACCAGAACGAAGGTCGATTTTTGAAAAACAGTTGGCGCCTTGAAGTTGGTCAAGAATATCATCGATGCGAGGTAATGGGTAGCGGTTCTTGACCGTTAACTTGTTGAGTTCTCTGTAGTCGATGCACATGCGAAACGTTCCATCTTTCTTCTTCACAAAAAGGACAGGTGCACCCCAAGTCGAGGAGCTAGGACGTATGAATCCTTTGTCAGTCAATTCTTGCAATTGACTGGCTAGCTCTTGCATTTCGGAAGGGGCTAACCTATAAGGATATTTTGCAACTGGTGTAGCACAAGGTATAAGATCAATGCGGAATTTGACTTCTCTCACGGGAGGAAGTCCTGAGATGTCGTCAGGAAAAACTTGCGGAAAATCTTTTACTACTGGGATGTCTTCAAGTTTCTTCTCCTTGGTTCCCTTTTTGACGACATGAGTTAAAAATGCGACATAATTCTTGCGGAGATATTTTCGGGTTTGAAGACAGGACATTAATTTGAGCCCTTTCGATGGGGTTTCTCCAAAGATTCGTAAAGTCTGACCGTTTGCAAGAGGAATGCGTATAAACTTTTCGCGGCACACAACTTCAGCATGATGTTGGCTGAACCAATCCATACCAATTATAATGTCAAAGCTTCCCAACTTCATAGGAATGAGGTCAACTGGAAAATCGTGATCGTTTAAGGTGAGAGTACAATTGCGTATAATAGAGTTTAATGAGACCGGTTTTCCGTCAGCAACTTCTACTGTTATGGGTTCCATGAGTTTATCACGAGTTTGGTTGAGGATGGGTTCAAATTCTAAGGACACAAAACTTTTATCCGTACCAGTATCAAACAACATGGATGCATAACTACCATTATGAGAAACGTACCGTTAACCACATTGTTGTCGGCCCTAGCTTGATTAGCGTTGATGTTGAAAGCTCTTCCTCTTGCAGGTGGAGGAGCTTTGCTAGCCTGATTCACCGGATTCGCTTGGGCTTGAGCATGTATAATGTTCACCAAGCGTGGACAAGTGTTTCTAAAGTGGCTTGGGTCTCCACAATTGTAGCAAGCCCGCATAGGTTGCACCATGGGATAGTTGGGTTGGTAGTAGGATTGGGCTAAATGTTGGGTAGGTGGTAGTAGTAGAGGTTGTTGGGCTTGACCCACTATCTGATGGTAGGTTTGGGTTGAGAGCTGGTGACGGTTCGTTCGCTGAGGTATGCGACAGGTTTGAATGGTGTGACCTGCGCGACCACAGCCGGTGCAATGTTGGCAGGGATGATCAGGAAAATGATGGTATTGGCAACGGTTGCATTTTGGGTATGGGCCAGAGTATGGCCTTATATATGGTGCAGGTGAGGGGGCAACTTGGGTAATGGGTGCAGCAGGGATAGGGAAATTTGTTTGTGTGACCGCGAAGTTTCTGGTGTTACGTTTCCTCTTGTTAGCAAACTTAGAGGAGCAGGTGGAATGGTTTGAAGTTTGGCCCTCAACGGGGGTTTTCTTTTTCTCATCTTTAAATTTACCGTTGCGAATTCGATTCTCGGTAAGCTCAGTAGCTAGTTCCATAGCAGCTTCAAGTGTTGCTGGCGAAGTGCTGAGACCTGAGTCTTGAATTTTCGAGGGGAGACCTCGAATATAGTGTTCGACTAAGCGGTAAACTGGGGTGAACAAGTTAGGGACCATTTGGTTCAACTCTAAAAACCTCTTGTTGTAGGAAGTATGATCTCCCTCCTTTTGCTTCAACGAATGAAATTCATCCTCTAACTTTTTGATCTCACTTCTAGGACAGAAGCGTCTCGTCATGATTTCCCTTAACTCCTCCCACGTTAAGGCCATTGCATCATCGATTCCTCTCTTACCCTTTTCAGTATTCCACCAGGTAAGAGCTACCCAAAATAGTCTCCCGGTTGCGTATCGTACCTTGCGATCCTCGGGACAATCGCAGTTGAGGAAGGTGTTTTCCATTTCCTCAAACCAGTGGAGGAGAGCGGTGACACCTTCGGTCCCTTCAAATTTCGGAGGATCGCAAGACTTGAAATGTTTATATGAGCACTTTTTGGTAGGAGGGTTGCCGATGTTCTGGTCTTCTGGCTGGGGAGGATTGATGGGATTTATGGCGAGAGCTTGTTGTACTTGAACCACAATGTCAGGAAGCACCGCTGCCATTTGTTTTGCGATTTGAGTAGCCAAGCGTTCGTGTGACCTTCCTGTTCTTCTACCTCCTCGTTGTTGCCTAGCCGACATCTACAGGAACATACATAAGAAGATTGTGAGTTTATGGAGTCTTTTTAGGTGTCATGTGTCTTATAAAAATAACATAAACATCAATAATGCAACTACATCCATAGGATGTCTTGGGTTTGCTCATGTTGGGCCTCAAATGTCCCCCATACTTTCACCTGCATAGTCATGTGGGCCCCCATGACTATTGGCTTAGTAGGATTCACATTGGTATTGGCGGTTTAACACTCGCATCACCCGAATGAAAACCATGAAATATGTTTACGAGATGTATGGTCGGAAGGTGTCCAGGTGTAGACACAATGACAACTCAAAGTGGGGTTAGCTCACACGACGTTTGGTATAGCATGCTTTGGCCTAATAGGTCCTTCGTACTCTCATCGTTGGTCCCCAGGTAGGCAGACTGGTCCTTTATTTTGGATTTATACGAATGCCAAGCCTAGACAGGACGTTCCGACTACCGGTACTTGTACCCTTCCAGTTACTACATGCCCGCCATGAGAACTCACTTTGATGTGATTTGAAAATACAAAAATCATTGCAAAAACAATCATGAAAATGATGTGGTGTGTGCTCTCATGGATATGATATGTTATGAGAATATGATTCATGATAGGCATTATATAATAATATGTACTTAGGAACATGCTTGCATAACATTGAATGTAACATTAAACATAAAACATATAAACATCATGAATTTTGCATGTAACACACAAAAATTAAAAAAAAAATTCTAATCAACTATAGTATAGGCTCTAAGGGTCTAATAACCTATCCTATATCCCTATAGTCATGGCTCTGATACCAATCTGTCACACCCCGACCCGCAGCGGAATAAGAGTCGGGGCATAATTGGGTTATCACCAAGCTCATGATATTTACTAATATGTTTCATATTTATTAAATTCAAAATTACATCCTCAATATTCCAAACATGTTCATACAAATACAAAGAAAGATAATCAACTAAACAATCCAAAGTCTAAACCAGTTTATTCTTCTAAGCCATCCTATGTGTTTCTTGCTGCAGCTGGATCACCTGTATCATGTGTAAAAATGGGGGTTTTTGGGTCAACATAAGTTGGCGAGTGAACCTTGTTAGAAAAACATCTATTATTGATCTCTTGTTATCTTTATCATGGAAAATTTGTGCAATAATCATATGTGAGCAAACGTAAATAATCATACAATAACAATAACAACAAACAATAACATACAATAACAAACCAACTTGCACGAATATATAACATGAATGAAACTGTATATGTTGGCAACGTCACATTCACGCTCATAATGTAATGGGGAACGGACGGCCTATGATAAATGTCTGTGCAATCAAGGCTCAATCAAACGCAGCCGATCGTATGTTGGCAACGCCTAGTTTACGCTCATAATGTAATGGGGAACAGCTCAACGCTCATATGTAATGGGGAGCGGCGGCCTATGATAATGTATGTACTGAAAATGATAAATTTAATCTAAACAATAACCACACAAACAGTTGATACATGTTGAATACACATTTGTTCATGGATATGATGGATGCACAATAGTTTAAATGTGATAAATAATATGACACATGATACACCCCAAAAACGTGATTAAAGCGGGGAATTTGTAGAGATTCACTCACATTGGGTGCGTTCGGTTGAAGATGATGAAATGCGCACGAGTTGAGAGGATTGATCGACGGGAATTAACTAACCTAAATAATAACGAAAAGGTATGGTAAATGAGTGGATTTTATTAATAATTTTAATAAGATTTTTAGATATATTTTTGTGAGTTTAAGGCTATTTTCTAACTTTTAAAACATTATTTTTAAGTATGTTTAATTGATTTTTAAATTAAATAAATAAATAAAAAATATAAAAAAATGTTGACTTTTGCGTTGACCATTGACCGTTGACCGTGACTGTTGACTGTTTGACCGGTTCGCTAGTGTGCAAGTGTGCGCCGGGTAAGGCTCGAACCCGAGACCTCCCGTACGCGTGCACGCAGCTCTACCAACTGAGCTACGTGTCTAACCCGAAATAATTCTGTTTTTAATTATATTTATATAATGTTTTAGTTTCTTCAAAAAAAATTTATTTTCAAAAAGGATTTTAATCCTCGAACCGGCGTGCGTAACAGGTCTCGAACCCGGGACCTGTGGGTTAATGTTGCACACAGTCCACCGCTGGACTGTGTGTCTAACCTGGTTAATATAGTGATTTTTATTATACTTAACATCTTCAGTGAGTTAATTCGATTCAGTTAAAAGGAAACATCTTTATTACAGAGAATACGATTGTGTCAAGGATCGAACTCGCGGCGTGTGATAAATGTGCGCACACAGTCCACCGCTGGACTGTGTGTCTAACCCGAGATATAATCCAATTTATATTAGCCTTATACACAAACTAACTACATCTTCTTTGTTACAATATCTCAGACAAAGATTACCCTACTGTTCTTATTTAATTCGATTGACAAACATTCAAGTGATTAAAATGAAATGTTCTTTCTCAGAATTCCGGCGAAGTCGTCGGCTCTGTTTTTATCGGCTTTGTCTGAGCGGGCCAATTAACAGTTTTGATTAGCTAGATGTGGAATTAAAGTACTGAACAAGAGTTATCAGAAGGTTTAAAGGTTTATACCGTTTCACAGCGAATTCTAGAAATTCTCAGAAATTTTCCGGCGAGTGATGATTATCCGATATTGTCGCCTGGAACTGATTCTGATTGAAGGGTTTGAGTTAGCAAAAGCTTAACAACTGATAGAAGATGGAAGAATTGAGAAACTTACTGTTTTGATGGAAGACACGGTTTTCCGGCGAAAGTCCGGCGAGTTCAAAAAGCGATTCCGACGATCAGAAATTAGAGTAAAAGTGAAATTAAAAGTTCTGTGAATGCTAGTGAGTCGCGAGATGGTGATTTTGATGGAGTAATTCAGAAAGTGAAAATTTTCGGTTATTAAAACCGATCATCACATGAATTCAAGTCCATTCAAGACTGAATTGATTAAAAATGTCGGTTTATTGGTTATAATCAGAAATCCGCGATCACTCAAACGTCTTGGACGTTTGGAAGCTGATAACGGTTTCAGTTGGCATAAACAGGTCGATTCATGGTTGAAGTTATGTTTTAATTGTTTCCTACATTTCACAAAGGCAACTAGTGGCAGAGTGGTTATATGTGCGCGAGTTAAGACTAGACTCACCCGGCTGACCCGGGTTCGAATCCCGGTAGCCGGTTTTCTTTTTTTATTTATTTTATTTTCACTTTTTATTAATTATAGTTTTTAAATTCTAATTTGCTTATTAATTATGCATCGTTTAAAATTAAAATAAACATAAATACGCAACGAAAAATTTATAACTTGATATTCGATTACAAACGAAGCGGGTTTGGAAAACCCGTTTTTGACAAATGTTACATGCCCAAAGTCTTGGAGAGGTGGCCAACCTCTTGATCCTTTGTAATAACTTCTGCAAAACTTAAAACTTGATAAGGTTGAAAGTTGAGAATTGAACATCCTTACTTTAGAATAAATAATAAGAAGTACAATAAGAATGAAAGCATTAGTAAAACGTTACCGAATCAAGAATCTCATATCCTTTGAGGATCCTTCAATCTGAATAGATCATTAGGATACTTAAGGATCCCTGATCCTTTACATAAAATACTTTTTTAGGTGGATAGCATTCCAAGCTCTTGGAAGAAGGTCACCATACATAGTCAGTAATCGATATGCCCCCTTTCCTGCCTCGGCTTCAATTAGATAGGGGCCTTCCCATTTTGGTGCCAATTTTCCATCAAAAGGATTCGTATCCTTCGTAGTATTCTGAAATGCTTTCCTCAGCACCATGTCACCAACTTGAAATCTTCTTATTCTGATATTCTTATTATAAGCACCAGCCATCCTTTGTTGATAACTAGCCAGCCTTATCCTTGCCAAGTTTCTTAATTCTTCCACGGTATCTAGGTCTTGAGCCAGAGTCTTAGCATTTGCTTCAGGATCACAGATGCTTGTTCTGGCTGTAGGGACTACCATTTCTGTAGGGATCACTGCCTCAGCTCCAAAGACTAAGGAAAAGGAGTTTGACCCGTAGCATTCCTGGGAGTTGTTCTATCTGCCCATAAGACATATGGTAGTTCTTCAGCCCACTTTCCTTTCTTTGATCCAAGCTTTTTCTTCAAATTGTTGATGATGATCTTGTTGGATGATTCCGTCTGGCCATTAGCTTGTGGGTGGACTGGTGTTGATGTAATCATCCTAATCCCCCAGCTGTCACAAAAGTTAGTAGTTCGATTCCCAATAATCTGGGATCCATTGACACAAACTATCTCTGAAGGAATACCAAATCTAGTAATAATATTTCTTTTGATAAAGGATATAACTTCCTTTTCTCTAACTCGATCAAAGGCTTAAGCTTCTATCTATTTGGAGAAATAGTCAGTCATAGCCAACATGAATACTTTTCCCCCTGGTGCATTAGGAAGCTTGCCAACTATATCCATTCCCCATCTCATAAATGGCCAAGAAGAGGATATAGGATGCAGAGGTTCTACTGGTTGATGAAGAATGTTGCTGTGTCTTTGGCAGGCATCACATTTCCTTGCATACTCCATAGTATCCTTCTTCATTGTAGGCCAATAATATCCTGTCCTGAGGATCCAGGAGAATAGCGCTCTGCCCCCAGTGTGATTTCCACAATCTCCCTCATGAAAATCTTTTAAGACTTCTTGGATTTCAGGATCTTCAATGCATCGTAGATAGGGTCCTGCAAGAGATCTTTTATACAACATGTCATTAATTATAGTAAATTGTGCTACCTTAATCCTGAAGGTTCTAGGATTCTCTCCAATAGGAATTTCTCCATTCTGAATGTATTTCAAGATTGGAAGGATCCAGGATCCTGAATTCGACTCCGGATTATCATTGGGTAGAATCGCTGTATCATCCACTATCTCCATTATTTCATTTTCCTCAATTGCAGGAGTTAGAACATGGATAATATGTATCTTTACATCCTCGGGCATCTTCAATGAGGATCCTAGATTGGCCAAGGCATCTGCTTCTGCATTTTCTTCTCTAGGTACCTGTGTAAGGCTGAAATAAGCAAAAGATTCTGCCAATTTCTTGACTATCTCCAAATATTTGATTAGTTTCTCACCTTTAACAGCATAAGAACCATTAGAGTGATTAGTAATTAATAGAGAATCCACAAACACTTGAAGATACCTGATCCTCATCTGCTTAGCTAATTGCAAACCTGCTATCAAGGCTTCATATTCAGCCTCATTATTAGTTGTCTGAAACTCACATGCTATAGACTGGGGTATAATGTCCCCCTGTGGCAATTTTAGTAGTAGGCCTAGTCCAGTTCCTTTGACATTTGAAGCTCCATCTGTGAAGAGTGTCCAAGGATCCTTGGTTTCTTCAAGTTGTTGCACTTCTAATTCAGCTTCTCTTTGTAGATCACTGTTGAAATCAGCCACAAAGCCAGCCAAAGCTTGGGATTTAATAGCAGTTCTGGGCTCATACTTAATGTCATATGCACTAAGTTTAACAACCCATTTTTCCATTCTTCCCGACATCTCTGGTTTCCTGAGAACATTCTTAATAGGAAAGTTAGTTTTAACAACAATAGTATGAGTTTCAAAATAATGTCTTAATTTAGTAGAAGCCATGATTAGAGCAAGAATTAGTTTATCTAAATGAGAATACCTGGCCTCAGCATCAAGTAGACTTTTACTTACATAGTATACCGGATGTTGTTCGCCTTCGTGATCCTTAACCAGGACCGCACTTACCGCTTTACCTGAAACAACTAGGTATAAAGACAATGGTTCTCCATTTTCTGGTTTCATCAAAGCCGGTACTGAGGATAGGTAATCCTTGAGAGCCTATAGAGCAGCTTCATGCATTTCAGTCCACTCAAATTTCTTATTCTTCCCCAAAATGTCATAGAAATCCTTGCATCTTTCTAAGGATTTTGAGATGAATCTATTCAAGGCAGCAATCCTTTCTGTCAATCTTTGCACATCCTTAGCATTGGCAGGAGACTTGATATTCACCAAACCTTGATTTGTTCTGGACTTGCTTCAATTCCTCTTTTGGTCACCATATATCCTAAAAACTTTCCAACTTTGACCCCGAAATGGCATTTAAAGGGGTTTAACTTCATGTTATATTGGTCAAGGATATTGAATGCTACTTCAAGATCCTTCAGGTGATCCTCGGCTCTTTTAGATTTGACCACCATATCATCTATGTATACTTCCATTGTACGTCCAAGTTGCTCCTTGAACATCATATTCACTAGCCTTTGGTATGTAGCACCTGCATTTCTTAAACCAAAGGGCATAGCAGTATAATAATATATGCCGGTGGATGTCATGAATGCAGTATCCTCTTGATCAGATGGTTCCATCTGAATTTGCTAAAATCCAGATGAAGCATCCATAAAGGTTAATAATTCATAACCCGCCGTAGCATCCAACATGAAGTCGATGTAGGGTAAAGGGAAAGGATCCTTGGGGCATGCCTTGTTCAAATCAGTA
Source organism: Scalesia atractyloides (assembly GCA_947069175.1). Lineage (NCBI taxonomy): Eukaryota > Viridiplantae > Streptophyta > Magnoliopsida > Asterales > Asteraceae > Scalesia > Scalesia atractyloides. The sequence continues at coordinate 3,794,338 of CAMTDV010000010.1, forward strand.
AAACCGACACATACCCTCAACCTTCCATTTTTCTTTTGAACCACAATCACATTGGCTAACCATCTTGGATACTTGACTTCTCTTATCATACCTGCCTTTAGTAATTTATCTACCTCTTCTTGGATAATTGCATTTCTTTCAGGTGCAAACTTCCTCCTTTTTTGGTGAATTGGCCTGAAAGACCTGTCAATACCAAGCTTATGAGTAATGATATCCTTTGAAATACCTGTCATATCTTCGTGCTTCCAGGCGAAGGTAGATTTTCTTCGTTTAAGGAAGGATACTAGGTCCTGCTCTATGCTCTCCTGGATCCCGGATCCTATATACACCTTGGATTCAGGATCCTCAAGCTCTAAGAGTATTTCCTTGACGTCCTGTTCTCTTGCCTCCATGACGTCTTTTGGAGGATGCTTTAATTGCTATGCTTCCCTAGACTTGGAAGCAGGTTTCATCGAGGAAGTGTAGCAATTCTTTGCCTCCTGCTGATCACTTTCTATCTTGACTATTCCCCATGGACTTGGAAGCTTGACACATTGGTGGTATGTTGATGGGACCGCCTTCATGTCATGTATCCATGGCCTGCCAAAGATAACATTACAGCAAGATAAGCTATCTATTACACAAAATTTTTGGATAGAATTCACCCCCTCTATGTAAATTGGAAGTTTGATGTCCCCTGATGTATTCTTGGTTTCCCCACTGAATCCCACGAGCACCGATGATCTTGGTATGATTTCAGATTCAGGAATGTTCATCTTTTTAAGGAGATCCAACTGGATTATGTTCACTGAACTCCCTCCATCAATAAGAATCCTGCGAACAAAATGGTTAGAAATAAATAAAGTAATGTCAAGACCATCATGATGAGGATCCTGAATGTCTACGCGATCCTCCTCATCAAAGGATATCACTTTTTGCTGTGTGAGGGTAGATGTTCGAACTGGTCTCTCCCCATTCTCCATCTTCGTCTCCTTAGCATGCCTTTTAGCCGCTGAAAACGAAGTTCCACAGATATCAGAACCACCGGAAATAAAGTTAATAATCTGAGCATCTGCTGGCGGTGGAGGAGCCCTCTCAGGAACTTTCTCAGTATCATGAGTCCTTGATTGCTTCCTTCCTAGCAGCTCCTTCAAATACCCTTTGCTAAGAAGATAGCCAATTTCCTTCCTCAATGCTATACACTCGTCAATAAGGTGGCCAAAATCCTCATGATAAGCACACCATTTGGATTTATCCTTAGTGGCTCCAGATTTATCAGTTTTCCTTGGCCATCTAGCCTTGTCACCTAAATTCTTCATAGCAAGTATTAGTTCATTATTATCAGCAGAAAAACAATATTCAGAAATCGGAGGATAATCCTCATCATCTTCCTCCTCTTCGACCGCATGCACATGGTGATTGTCATTCTTAGAGTATGACTTGGATCGATTATTCTTAAAGAATGATCCTTGTTTTTCCTGTCTTGAGGATCCTGACAGTCTCTCTTGGGTCCTCTTATCATCCTCTAACCGAATGAACCTCAATGCCCTGTTCCTTACTTCATCTAAATTCCTGCAAGGTGTCATAACAAGATCATCATAGAATTTTGAATCTCTAAGTAATCCCATTTTAAATGCTTCCACAGCAGTGGCAATATCCATATTGGGGATATCTAAGGATTCTTTACTAAACCTAGTGATATAATCCCTTAAGGATTCGTCACGACCCTGTGTTACCCTATATAAATCACTAGTTAATCGTTCAAAGGTTCTACTACATGAAAACTGATTATTGAACAAATTAACTAAATGAGAAAATGAAGTAATTGAGTAAGGAGGAAGACTTAGCAGCCATTTCAGTGCCGATCCAGTGAGTGTGGATCCGAAGCCCTTACAAAGACAGTTTTCTTTTAACCTTTCTGGAATGGGGTTGATCTCCATTCTTTCCCGGTACTGTGCCACATGCTCCTCTGGATCAGTCGTACCATCGTACAGCTTCATGTTAGGGGTTTGAAAGCGTTTTGGTATCTCAGCATTGCATATAGGAGGTGCAAAACGAGACACCATGTGACTTCCATATGGGATCTCAGGAATGGGCTTAACCACTCTTGGGACGCTGGATATCATATCCTTAAGCTTCTAAAGTTCCCATGCCATAGCCTGATTGATACCTGTATCCAGCATGGAACCGTAATTAGTACCAAAAGATGTATTGACATGGTTACCTCCTGATTGGTTTGGAACCGGTATCGCAAAAGTGTATCCAAAAGTAGACACTTCAGGTGCAACAGTTGGACCAGATGAAGCAATAGTCTGCATAGGGATGAAGTCCCCTTTGTGAACTTCAGAATCCTTGAATATCTGACTTCCTGAGGATCCTTAATCCTGAAAGACATTGGGTCCAGGATACATGGGTGCTGAGGGCCTTGAAGGATACTACATGGATCCTTGAACCTGAGAGGAGGATCCTTGAACCTTATCCCAAGCGCAGGATCCTTGATCCTTAGAAAAGGATCCTTGATGCTGGAAATAGGATTCCTTTGGTGCAACCTACTCCGAATATCCTCATGAGCTGAGATAGCCTCCTTGATGTTGATTTGAGGATCCATAAGGTTGGTAATGAGATGCTTGTGGCTGCGTCATTGCTAATGATCCATGTTGTAATCCTGAGGATTCTTGAGCCTGTGTCATCGCCATTGATCCCTGCTGGTAATTAGAGGATCCTTAGATTTGAACACCAGATCCCCTTGAATGCTGGATTGTTGACGCCAGAGAAGTGAAATCCAATGATCTGGGCATCTGTGGAGAGTGATCCTCCACTGATCTCTTCTGCTTCTTGATTTCATCAATCTCCCTGAGGATCCTCTGGTTAGTTTTGTCTTGTTGTTCCATGTATCCTTTCATCTGCAAAATCAAAGTAGACAGATCATTGTTAGTAGGTGTAGAGGATGAAACAGTAGAAGCCTTCGAGAAAACTGGTGTTGGCTTCTTCTGAGCATTATCAGCACTCCTCGCGGGTGCAGTGGGAATGGGAGGTAATGATGCACAAGTCTGAGATGAGGTGACCGCCGGCATGGCACTTGAAGCAGATTTTCCATGAGAAGCCATGTAGTTAATGGAGATGAATAGAAATGAATGAAATGAACGGAATTTTTAGAATTGAAGCACCGATTGCCTCATGGTGGGCGCCAAACTGTTTTCATCAAAAATCACAACAAGGATAATGTAACCAAACTTTGAATGTGAGGTTTAGTGCTTGGTTAAACGAACAAATGTATAAACAAATATCAAAAGTAAATGACGATGAACACAATGATTTGTACGAGGAAAAAGCCCTTGATCAAGAGTTGATCTCCGGCATAAAAAACCTCGGGTGATGGAAACTACCGATCACCAACTATATTGAACAAGAAAGATTACAACTTTGGAAATATTGAGCTTGTTACAATAAGAATTCTAACAAGTGTTCGAGAGAACAGTATGTATGCGAGTGTGTGTTCGGTCAGATTGTGTGTCTATCAAGCTCAATATCCCACTAATATCTAGCTAATCTCATTAACTAACTCTCCGAAATCCATGCAAGCTCCCCACATTCACATATAACAGTCATGGCTTCACTTGTACGTGCTAGAAATGGCATATTCCTCCGACATTCCCTCGATGACTTAGTCCATGATTACCTGCATACGTAAACTAACACAAAGGAACAATTATCAGCTAACATAGATATAGGTAAGGATCCTTGATCCTTAGACTCCATGCGATTTCCGTTAAGGATTCGTGATCCAGGTTCAGTCTCAGGATGGATGATCCTTGGCATAAAATCCATGCCCTAACAGCTATAAATTCGGTTGGTGGTATATTTGCATAAAAACTGATGATACAAGTGGTTACACACATTTGTTTTTTATTTTCAAGTTTTTTTTCATTCCAATCAATAAGGCAAGTTACATAAGAATAGCAGGTAGACGAGCAACAAACTGCGCCGCCATCCCCTTCTATCAAATGCAGTCTATGTGTTAAAGTTATCAAATATATATAACCGATGATATTTGTGCATACAACGTTTATATCTTTTCTTTACTAGGGTTTATGCAACGATTCTTGATAAAAACACATATAAGCGTGAAATAAATAAATAAAACACTAGATATCACCTCCCTACAATGTTGATTTTGAATGATCAGCTATTAGCAGCACTACGACGGCCACGCGGCGCATACGGAGGCAATCGGCGACGGGCATACGATTTAGGGCTTGGTCTCTATGCGTTTAACGTTCCCGCTCCCCGTGAGTTTTCTATGTTTTTTAATTATTATTTCCAACCCTAGGGTAGCGTTTGGTATGCAGGAATGAGAGGGTGAATGGAATGGACCATAGTGAGGTGTTGTTACAACAGATATGAGACCAAGGGTAGTAGACTGTCTGGTTAGGCTAAAAGGCTTCAAGGGTTCAAGTTAGCCTAACGCAGGTCGTGGGGTCCCCCTACGTTTGCAAGACGTAGAGAGAGGTTCACTAGTTTTTGTTGTTGTTCAATTAGAATCCAAGACCGAAGAGAACTCAGTCTAGGATGTTGATGCTTAGTGAAGTTATGTTATTTGAGGTGAAGAACAAGAACATGCATGGAGCAAGTTCTTAAGGGAGAAGAGAAGATCAGAGAGTGTGTGTTAGCTCAGCCGATCTAGTGTGTCCTGCATGGATGTATGTTGCCATCTTATATAGGAAAAGGTTCTGCCCAAAAGGGAAACCTGTGACCAATGAACCTTAGCTGCAGTAGGGGACTTACCCATTTTGAGGGTTGAAGGCTTTTGACCTGCGGATAAAAGAATGCTCTATGTGCACATGTTCTCTTTTCGGCTGTGAGAGGTTTTGACATGCAATCAGTGAGTTGATGCTTTACTGTTCACATGCTTTTTGTTGTTCATCCTAGTTGGCGGGTTACGAACCCTTTAGCCCTTTAACCTTTCAAGCGTTAATGTGCAAATTCCATTTTATTGAGGCTTGAGCTACCCCCGTCAGCAACCCCCCAAGTCAGAGTTTTTTGGGAAGTAAGCTCAAAACATTTCTGACTTTTACACATTATTTCTAATTCTTAAAGGCTTCAAGGCTTGAAGGCTTGAAGGGTTTGTTGCAGTTGAGATTTTTGAAATTTGAACTTTTGACAAGATAGTTGATGTGACTAATGGGCGGTTATTGCAGAGGGCAGTTCCCAATTAACTGTTGTGCAATTATTTCGCCTCTTGCCTTTTTATTTTTCTTTTTTCCTTAGAGATAAACACAATCTTCAACAATTTCTCCCAAGTTTCCTTCCGTATCCTTACTTCCTTCCAGGTTAGTGTGATTTTCCGTTTTTTGCTTTCTGTCTATTATTTCCGATGGGTGCTCGTAAGGATTTGGCCGTGAGTTTTTCTCGGTTAACTCAAGAGGAAGTTGAATCGTTTTGTCTTGAATGGGGTATAGGGTTAGAGTTTAGTTGCTCCAGGGATGGATGTTTCGATTGATCGGTGTCCGGCCGGTTCAATCGCTCTTTATTGTCGTCATTTCGAATTCTCTAATATCGGTCATCCGTTTTCTATCTTTGTTTTGAACGTTTTAGAGTATTATCGTATATATTTTGGTCAAATACATCAGTTGGGTCTTGCTAGGGTTTTACACTTTGAAGTTTTGTGTAGGACATTAGGGTATGACCCTTCGTTGTTGTCATTTCGCCGTTTCTTTCGTTTAGCGAAAAATGGTGACTTGTATACCTTTGAGACCACTCAAATTGATACTTGTTTGATATCCTCTACGGTTACAACTTTTAGTTCTTGGAAAGATCGATTTTTCTTTGTTTTTGAATCGATTGTTTCATTTAAATTTGTTTGGAGGCAACGTGATGCCGTTTTAAATGAACTGGTACCTTCTGATTCAGAGTTGAATAGTGTGTTTTTGAAATCTATTAGAGAATGTCCTTTGAGGCTTCACCCTTTTCCCGAACATCTCTTGGTGTTGTTAGGAATTAGCAAGTTATGGGATAAGCCGGATCGTGATCCTGTGCTTATAAGAAATGATCAGGGTATGCGCTTTCTTTGTTTTACATTATTACATTCTTGTTTACTTATACTTTTCATTTGGTTTTGTAGTTATGTCTGCACTAGACTTTGTGAAGAGTGATGATACTTCAGATGTTGTGTTTGGGGATGCTGGAGCTACGCCTGGTGAAGATGCTGTTGCTAGGGGGTCAGAACATCGGTTCGAAGGTTCCGGCTATGTGAATGTGCCAAAGGTCAAGGGTTTTACCAAAGCCGCTGCTCCTAAGGGGTCCACTCGTCGCTCAAATCGGTGTTTGTTGAAACCTTCCGGTCCTTCATCTTCCCCAGAGCATGTGGATCTTAGCGATGATGTTGAGACTCCTGTGGACCAAAGTCTTAGTGAAAATGTGGAGAAGGAGCAGGAGTTGGTGGTTGCTAAGAAGAAGAAGTCTGCTGGTAAGAAGGTTGTGGTGCCCTCGATTCAGGGTCGTCAAGGAGAGTTACCGAAGGTTCTAGTGGTGAGGAGGTTTATATCCCCAATTGGAGTGTCAAGGTTGGAGACAGTTTCAAGGATCCTGATGTTTGTGCTGATGTCCTAGCCAATTTCGCCCCTCCTGGAGTTCGTGGCTACATTTCTGATATGGAGGGTAATGCTATGCTTTCCAGGTTGATCCTTAGTTCCTGCAATCTTTCTGCCCTTTTAGCTGAGGTTGTTACTCGTTTTAGGAAGGGGATGCAGGAATATGCTGAATTTTCGAAGAAGAAGGATAAAATGAAATCTTCGATGGCTGCTATGAGGAAGGATATTGATGGGTTTTCAAAAAAGGAGGAGGCTTGGGCGAAAAGGGTTGGTGAGATCACTCGCAGTCATGAGGTTGAGATTGGAGATCTAAAGAAGAGGATGGAGGCAGATAAGCTTCAACTGAAAGCTGATAGGGAAACCTTGGAGTTTCAGAAGAAAGCCTTTGCTGAGGAGAAAGAACGGTTGAAAGCTTCAGTGGGTCAGGCTATTAGTGACAACCAATTTCCGTTATGCAGGGATTGAAACTAGCTGGGCTCAATGAGAAGGTTCGTTCTGAAGTGCTCGAGTCCTTGTCCAAGAAGCATTCCCGTTCAGGAGATAGTGAGGAAACTTTGTCTGGTGATGCTGATGGGTCTAATGCGGCAAGCCTTGAAGGTTCAGCCATTGCTGGTGGTGATGACCCAAAAGCAAAGAAGGTGAAGAAGGCGAAGACAGGTAAGGGTGATGGATCTGGGGTTTCCAATCCTTCTTCTGATGTTTGAACAATCCATTCGTAGCTATCTTAGCACTTCAAACGATGTTATGTTATTATGTTTTTTGAACACTATAGGTTTTGCAGAAACCCTTAAGGTTTCTGTCTTATGGTTGTTGCTAGCCTTAATGGCTGTTTGAACAATTTCTAGGTTTAATGGAAACCCTTATGGTTTCTTTTGTTAGTTAATAGCCCGATGGCTTTGTGAACATTACGTATGTGTTATGGCCCTTATGGCCTTTATGTTTGAAAATCTCGTATGTGTCATGTTTTAGGTTTTTGTTGCACATGTGTTGATGATTGTTTGTCTTGTTTATTTTAAGTGTCTGTTTATCTAATTTTCCTTAAGAAGTTTTAGTGCTGCAGTCACTTTGGATTCAAGGCTTCATTAGGTAAATGGCACATGTCGTCTATCCTTTATATCATTACTTAGTGTGTTTTCATTTCGTAAACTTTTTTAAAGTTTAAGGAACAATTGATGTAGGCTGCTCAAACCCGTCTATGAGACTAGTTTGTTGAAAAATTTCTAAATCTCATGGACTTGTATTGATTTAGGAACTCACCCCTTATATAGGTTCATTTAACCCTTGAACCTATTGAGCGATGTGGCCTGGGAGCTCATCCCCTTACATGGCCCTTGCCATGGAGTTTTTTGCAAGGTTCTCAACCTATTTATAGGATAGTTAAGACAAGTTATGATAAAAGCTTCATCATTCATTCAAGAGGTTTTTCGTTTACAAATGGGGAAATTTAACAACTCTTGAGGTACATTTTAATTTCTTGTTTAGACATGGAACCTTTTAAGGGTTTGGCCGTTCCAGTGCCTGGGAAGCTTCTTGCCTTCTGCGTCGGCCAACTTGTAGGATCCTCCTTTATGGGCCTCAAGGATTGTGTATGGCCCTTCCCATTTCGGGTCTATGTTTTCCTTGGTTTTCTTTTTTGCTGGCCTCGTTGTTTCGAAGCACGAGATCCCATGGTTTGAAACATTCGTGTTTTACCCTTGCATTGTAATAGGCTTCCATTTATTGCTTGTATTTGGCTTCCTGAATGGCAGCTTGATCACGAATTTCTTCGAGGAGTTGTAAGTTCAACATGGTCTCTTTGTTGTTTGTTTCGAGGTCCATGTTGAGTGTTCTTTGAGTCACAACTCCAACCTCCGCTGGAATTACAGCTTCTGAGCCAAATACTAAGCTGTATGGTGTTCTTTTATGGCTTGTTTTTTCCGTTGTTCTTATCGCCCATAGAACATTTGGGAGTTCTTCGAGCCAATTGTTTTCATGTTTTCCTAACCGGGTCTTGATACCTTCTACTATACTGCGATTTGTTCTTTCGACTTGACCATTGGATTGTGGGTATGCAAGTGAGCTGAAAACTTGGGTTATTCTGAATTCCTTGCACCATGTGCTGAAAGGCTTCTCAGCAAATTGTTTTCCGTTGTCCGTGTCCAATACTCCTGGTAACCCAAAGCGACAAATGATGCTTTCCCACACGAAGTCGATGACTTGTTTGCCCGAGATCTTTGCAAGTGGCTTGACTTCAGGCCACTTGGTAAAGTAGTCCATAGCCACCAATAGAAATTTCACTCCACCCTTGGCCGGTGGGAATGGACCGACAATATCCATTCCCCACTTGTGGAAGGGCCATGCTAAGGAAATAGGAACGAGATCGTGCTTGGGGCTTTTGGGAACCGGGGCATGTATTTGACAAGCTTCACACTTCTTCAGTTGTTCGGTTGCGTCTTGATGCATAGTGGGCCAGAAGTATCCGAGATTCATTAGTTTTGCAACCACTGATCTTGGTCCAAAATGAGCTCCACATATTCCCTCGTGAACCTCTTTGACTAGATATTGGCTTTGTTCAGGACCAACACATCTCAACAACAGTGGAAGGTATCCTTTCTTGAAAAGGGTTTCCCCTTGCAACACGTATTGTCTAGATTTTATTTGAACCCTGTTGGACTCTATCGGATCAAAGGGTAATTCACCATTTCTGAGAGAATTTGCAATAGGAGTCATCCAATTAGGGCCTTCTTCAGTGATTACGTCTTGAACCTCTAATTCTTGTATGGAGGGGGTTTTCAACACTTCAACCAACACTTTCTTGGTAAGGTGAGCAAACGTAAGAGTTGCAAGTTTGCTCAAAGCGTCGGCTCTCTTGTTTTGGGATCTGGGGACTTGCTTGATGGTACATGCTTGAAATATGTTCATCAATTCTTTTGATTTCTCCCGATATTTCTTCATATTGGGCTCTTTTGCTACATAGCTATCATTGACTTGACTTGAAACAAGCAACGAGTCTGTGAAGACTTGAAGCCTTTGAACCTTCATTTCTTGGCTATCTTTAGACCATCAGTGTCTCGTATTCAGCTTCGTTGTTAGTGGTCTGAAATTCAAGTCGAAGAGCGTATGTAAATTCTAACCCTTCAGGGTTGATTAAAATGAGCCCAGCCCCTGACCCTTCAATGCTGGAAGCCCCATCGGTAAAAAGCTTCCAGGCTTCAGGGTCAGCAGGTTCAGTGGCTGTTACATTAACTTTAGTGGTGTCTTGCTTTGGTATTTCAACGATAAAATCTGCCAGGACTTGGGCTTTGATAGCTTTTCTGGGGACATAGGTGATGTTATGTTCACCTAGTTCCACAACCCATTTGGCTAACCGTCCTGAATTTTTGGGTTTTTCAAGCATACTTTTGATGGGTTGGTCAGTGACCACTTTCATTGGGTGTACTTGAAAGTACCTTCGAAACCTTCTAGCCGTCTCGACTAGGGCTAAAGAAAGTTTTTCCAAAGGAGGATATTTAATCTCAGCCAGTTTTAATGTTTTACTGCAGAAATAAATGGGTACCTGAACTTTGTCTCATTCGATAGTTAAGACTGCGCTTATGGCTTCTTCAGCAGCTGAGAGGTAAACAAAGATCGTTTCTCCTGTTTCTAGGGCTGCTATGGCCGGGAGTGAAGCTAAATGTTGCTTCATCTGGTTAAAAGCTTCTTCTGCCTCTTCCGTTCATCTGAAATCTTTTTTGTTTGCACATCCTTTGAGTGTCTTGAAAAAGGGGAGAGACTTCTCAGCGAGCTTGGAGGTAAAACGCTTCAAGGCTGCAAGCCTTCCGTTTAGACTCTCAACTTCTTTTTTGCTTTGTGGGGATTTGGTTTCTAGCACAGCTCTGACCTTGTTTGGATTGGCTTTTATACTTTGTTTCCCTACAATATGCCCCAGAAATTTGCCTTCTTCAAATCCGAATGAACATTTTACTGGGTTGAGCTTCATTTTGATTTTCCTCAGATTTTGGAAGGTCTCTTGAACGTCTTCGAGCATTTGATACTCGGTTATGCTTTTTATCACTAAATCGTCGACGTAAGCTTCCATGTTTTTTTTCCAATTTGACTAGCAAATGCTTTGTCAATTAGGCGTTGGTAAGTCGCACCGGCGTTTCTTAGACCAAAAGGCATTTTTTGATAGCAAAAAATACCCTTGTCCGTGTGAAATGCGGTTTTTTCTTCATCTTCTTCTTTCATGAGAATTTGGTGATAACCTTTGTAAGCATCAAGGAAACACTTAAAAGGATAACCAGTAAGAGAGTCAACTTTGAGGTTAATTCCTGGCAAGGTATAACAATCCTTTGGGCATGCTTTATTCAAGTCTTTGAAGTCGATGCACATCCTCCAAGACTAGTCGGGTTTTCGAACCATAACAGGGTTGGCAACCCATGATTGGTATTTTACTTCTCGAAGGATTCTGGCGAGGACAAGCTTTTCAACTTCTTTGCATGCTGCCAGGCTTCGTTCAGGAGCTAGAATCCGTTTCTTTTGGACCACAGGCTTGACATCTGGTGGTATTCTTAACTCAGGTTCAGCAATGCTTCAAGGGATACCCGTCATGTCTTCCGGGCACCAAGCAAAGACATCGTTATAGTGTACGAGCAGCTTCTCAAGGTATGAGAGAGTTTCTTGGGATAAGTTTGTGTTAACCTTTATCCTTTGCTCAGGGTACTTGGGGTTTATGATCAATCCTTCATTGACTTCATTTTTTGAATTTTCCCCTTCGACCATGTAAGCTTCCTGGGTCGGTTGAAGGGTTGCAATCCCTCTTTCGGTGGGAAACTTGACAGTGCCTTGGCCAACTGAGACAGCCATACCGAATGCACACTTTCCTAGCCTTCCTATGATAACATCATAGTTGGAAGGGATATTGATAACCACAAAGGTGAGTGGTCTGGTCCTTTCCATCTGGCCTTCACTAAAACATACATCAAGGGTTAGCTGGCCTAAAGGATTGAGGGATATATCAGCGATTAGAGGACCCTGAGGGTTGAAGCCTTGAACATTCCTCATCATTGAGATGGTTGAAGAACTTTTCAAACATGATCTCGGTGGCCGCCCCTGTGTTGATCTAAGTTTGGCTTGTCTTATTCGTTCCCACAATTGCTTCGACCACCAGGGGATTTGAGAGCAAGTTTCCTTGAGGTAGTGGAAAGCAGACACATTGAAGCTCCCAAGCTTCCAAGCGTTGTCGTTTGTGGGAAACCTCTTGATTGACACTTACCATGTTCACTTCTTTGTTTTTTTTCTTCAGCCATATTGTCCCTGACCCCCTTCACTAAATGAGCCAGTTTTCCGGACTTAGCGGCTTCCTCAATTATTTTCTTGAGTTGAAAACAATCGTTTGTGTGATGGCCTTTATCTTCGTGGAACTCGCAATATTAAGTGGAGTTTTCATTCTTCTTACTTTTGGGTAAAGGTCTTGGAGGTCGGAAGATGTGTTTGATCTCCTCAGTTGCTAGGATTTCTTGGGGGGTTTTGGTCAGGGTTGTGAAATTGATGGTTCTTTCTCTTCTTGGAGGGTTTCGAGGTTCAGGTTTCCGGGAGTCTGAACCCTTGATCCGTTTATCATAATGGCCGAAATTTCCCCTCTTTCTGCTTGGGCTGCTGTTTCGCCAGCTAGGTGCCTGTTTCCTTTGTTCTTTGATATCCACTGCTTCCTCTCCTCGTATATGTGATTCGGCCCTTTCAAAGGCTTCTTCAAGAGTCTTAGGCAGGCTCTTGTTGAAGTCTCTTGTGAGATATTTGGAGGTGATGGCCTTCATAAAACTAGCCACCCTCATTTTTTTCGCCTGCACCCACGTAGGTGAGACCTTCTTTTTTGTACCTCTCGATGAATTCTCGGAGACTTTCATCGTCCCTTTGCTTGATTTGGAAAATTACAGTGGCATCCTTGGCGTATCTCCTTTGCTGTGAAAAATTGGCCAGAAACCCTTTGCTCAGATCCTCGAAGCTTCGAACGCTTTTGGCGGGTAGGTCGTTGAACCATATTCTGACGGATCCAATGAGAGTTTGTATGAACATGAGGCAGCAATCAGAGTTGGACCATTTTTCGATTCTAGCTGCACCAGTGAAGATCTGGAGGTGATCTTCTGGATCCTCAGTTCCATCATATGTTTTTATGTGAGACGGCATCTTGATCTTTGTTTGAAAGTCATAGTCGCCGATTTGTTGGGAAAAGCACGATAGGTTGCTGGGCTTGTAAGGTTTAGCAAGGTCTTCCTCTGCCCTTGTAGCAAGATTATGACTTGTTGTTCCTTGGTGAGTACTCAACACTTGATTGATGAGTTGAGTCCAAGGGAAATGTACCATCATTTGAGCCATCATTTGGGGCATCAGGTTAAAGCCTCGAAGGCTTTCTGACTGTGCAGCACAAGGCATTCCCATGGAGGCATTCATAACGGCGCCTCGTGCTAAAGGCAAAGTAGGCAATGCTTGCTCCCATGTGGAGGCAACCAGAGGGGGAACGCTTGTGATTAGGGACTGCCATAGCTGCTCAAAGGTGGTCTCGTGCCTGACTAGTGCACTGGTCATGACTGGTTGAGAAGTGAATATGGGGAAGGTCGTTGGGTTAGGCCTTCCATAAGAATAAGGGGTAGGGTTGAAAGGTTGATATACCATGCTGGACCAGCTTCATGGCCAGAGGCCATGGATTGTGAGTTGTTGAAAGGTGGAGGCGGTGGTCCTGGCGACAAAGACGGTTTTGGCTCATCATACTCCAACCTTATTCTGACCCCTTTTTCCCGTTCTTGACTTACATGTTGGTTGAGGAGAGTCCTCAACCGCAAGAAATTTATGGCAACTCCTTCTGGGGTCAAATCGACGCGTTCTGGGGCACTTGAGGTGCCGATCTATGGGGAAGGAGCCCCAGAACGGGAAGGAGTTGATGTTTGGAAAAACTCGGGGAATGAGATCCCAGCAGAAGTGTCTCCAGGGGTGGAGAGTGGGGTTGTCACAACCGGTGAGGCTGGACTAACGATGGACGTTAAAGTACGTAGTACTTGATTAACTTCCCCCGGAGATCCGTTTTCTGACATGCTGATCTTGAAGAAAAATGGAGCTACACTACTGGTCTTTTGAGAAGAATAAGCGGCGTAGCCCCATGGTGGGCGCCAACTTGTTGTCATAACGGATATGAGACCAAGGGTAGTAGACTGTCTGGTTAGGCTAAAAGGCTTCAAGGGTTCAAGTTAGCCTAACGCAGGTCGTGGGGTCCCCCTAAGTTTGAAAGACGTAGAGATAGGTTCACTAGTTTTTGTTGTTGTTCACTAAGAATCCAAGACCGAAGAGAACTCAGTCTAGGATGTTGATGCTTAGTGAAGTTATGTTATTTGAGGTGAAGAACAAGAACATGCATGAAGCAAGTTCTTAAGGGAGAAGAGAAGATCAGAGAGTGTGTGTTAGCTCAGCTGATCTGGTGTGTCCTGCATGGATGTATGTTGCCATCTTATATAGGAAAAAGGTTCTGCCCAAAAGGGAAACCTGTGACCAATGAACCTTAGCTGCAGTAGGGGACTTACCCATTTTGAGGGTTGAAGGCTTTTGACCTGCGGATAAAAGGATGCTCTATGTGCACATGTTCTCTTTTCGGCTGTGAGAGGTTTTGACAAGCAATCAGTGAGTTGATGCTTTACTGTTCACATGCTTTTTGCTGTTCACATGCTGTTCACCCTAGTTGGCGGGTTACGAACCCTTTAGCCCTTTAACCTTTCAAGTGTTAATGTGCAAATTCCATTTTATTGAGGCTTGAGCTACCCCCGTCATCAGCCCCCCAAGTCAGAGGTTTTTGGGAAGTAAGCTCAAAACATTTCTAACTTTTACACATTATTTCTATTGCTTAAAGGCTTCAAGGCTTGAAGGCTTGAAGGGTTTGTTGCAGCTGAGATTTTTGAAATTTGAACTTTTGACAAGACAGATGATGTGACTAATGGGCGGTTTTTGCGTAGGGCAGTTCCCAATTAACTGATGTGCAATTATTTCGCCTCTTGCCTTTTTATTTTTCTTTTTTCCTTAGAGATAAACACAATCTTCAACAATTTCTCCCAAGTTTCCTTCCGTATCCTTACTTCTCTCCAGGTTAGTGTGATTTTCCGTTTTTTGCTTTCTGTCTATTATTTCCGATGGGTGCTCGTAAGGATTTGGCCGTGAGTTTTTCTCAGTTAACTCAAGAGGAAGTTGAATCGTGTTGTCTTGAATGGGGTATAGGGTTAGAGTTTAGACCGGTTGCTCCAGGGATGGATGTTTCGATTGATCGGTAACCAAACAAGACATGGAATAGTAATGATCAATTCCATTACCTCATCCATTTCATTACCCCGTCCATTCCATTCCCCCGCTCATTCCATTACCCCATACCAAACAGACCCTAGGTGTACTTGGCTATTTAGGGATCAAACACTTACGTGACAATGGGTCAGGCATGACTAATCTCATACGGCCGTACCTGATTGTAAAATTCCGTTCCATACCCGATCTATTATCCGTCAGGTATCGGGCACACCCGCGGGTAGCGGGTTATACCGGTTTCGATCTTCTTGTATATGTATTTTTTACTTTCCTTAATAATTTTCTGTTTTAAAGATCAATATAATATATTAAATTATGATAAATAACACACACATCATCATTACCATAACAATATTTGATATATTTTAAAAACAATATTATATGTATATATATATATATATATATATATATATAATGCCATCAAATATATCTTTAAAATGAAAAGTTTATTTTTCAAGTAATAAAGGTACAAGAGTATGAAACATTACTAAACGATAGTTAAAGGAAAATAAATATAAAACTTAAAAGTTTTCGAGTATATGTTTCGGGTAAACAAGTTTATAGTTTTGGATAATCAGGTCGGATATCATCTAATCCCATATATGTTCCATACCCGCGGAATATTTTTTTTCTATACCAATACCCGTCCCAATACTCGTTGGGTATCGGTTATACCAGTCCCAAATGCTTCAGGTTTCTGGTATACCCGTCGGACTCGGGTAATTTTTTCTATTCCTGCCAAATGTTGGTCCTATAGATCAATTGGTTTGTGAGGAGGTAACTCTATGACCTTCTAATGTAGAAGTTATGAGTTGGAATCCCACTTGGTGCAATTTGCTTACTAATTGTTTTAGGTGGGTCATGGGTTTTATCACAATGGTCCTTCGGCCGGTGGGTTTCCCCTAGAATGGTGGGCAAGCCTGATCACCAGCGTTGTTTGCGTACGTTGAGTGTGGGTGGTCGTTCGTCAATGGGTTTACCCGGGTCGTTAGGCTTGTATAGTGTTCGTTAGCCGTTAATTTTTTTAGGCACTAAACACCATTCCTAAAGGGGCGTGAAGCATTTAAGGGATCTGCGCCAATCAAATCACTACACATCGTACTTTTTATATTTTTGTTTACTTAATTTGTTTTAATTAAACTATTAGCCACTTTATATGATATAGTTAAGTGACAACCCCACTACCTACCTGTCGGTCACTTTTACACTTTTTAGGTTGTTAAATTACGGATTTCGTGTTTGTTGTTTGGAGAGTCATAATGCTGTTGGTTAAACTTCTTGGAGTGATCTAAACATTGGTTGACGGTCCATTGTTGTCCTCTTCAGGTGAATACGATTCTTTTGGTACAGACGGACTATGCATCGACCATATCACCTCCGGAATTATATGTAACACATCATCCAAGATTAATTAAGATTGAACCTACCATGCAACATCTCAATCTCAATGATAAAAATGTATTAACTCAAAAGTATGTGTCGCTTAAAAGTTAAAATCAATGATAAAAATGTATTAACTCAAAAGTATGTGTCGCTTAAAAGTTAAAAGGCTCTACAAAAAAAATATATATATATAAAGCCAAATAAGTTTTCTAAAAGAAGTCTTTGTAAAATATTAAAATTGGTTAAATCTGCCATATATATATTATCCCTATATTAATTTACATTTTTATTCCTACTCATACAATTACCATTTAATTTTGAATTTTTTGATTGGTTAAATGTGATTAGTTATTTTCAAAATTAAGTCAAACATAATCTCGAACAATTGGGAGTGGTCTTTGAGAAGGGAAACACAATGGCAATTGGGTTGTATTTGAAAGATGCTTAACATTGTAAGTGTTTGTCTCCTTAATTATGCATTGTAACAAATAAAAACCTCTAGTTTTATGGAAACGAGAATTGAACTTGTTGCGTTGCAGCGTTCAGACCAAAACCGAGAAAAAGCGTAAAAACACCACGAATTTAAGTGACTCACGTGACGTATAACGTAGACGAATTCAAACTTATATCGATACGTATTAGAAAGTCGAGAGGGTCAAAGATATATTGTGGAAAAGAGGGGGGGGGGGGGGGGGAGGGAAGTGAAAATTAAAACTTGAAGGTACCTTTTCAATACAGACAAGAAAAAGTAAAAAACTAAAGGGACTAATTTTTATCACCATCCAAATTTTGAGGGCCAAAGCCAAAACTCAAAGAAAGAACCTCTTTTGGTTCAAATTCAATAACATAGAACTTTTGTGATCAAAACAAAAGTTTAGAAAGTTGATTGTAGAAAGTTATTGTTGTTAGAAAGTGTTCAGAAATGTCAAAATAAATGTTTTGGATTTTAATCAACTAGATGTACACCCAACCCTGTCGCGTTGCAGCCGAAGGCTTAGTGGTATGAAAAGCCGTCAAAGTGCTTTAGCACGACGTCTGCCCAATACAAGCATTCTAACATACATACATTGTAGGGACTGACGGAATACACGACAACTCCATAAACAATAAAAAAGACATGCATAATTTCAAATAGTTAAAAAGGAAATACAAATTTTAATCTATCACATAAACAACTCATATATTCTATGTTTTTAAACAACTCATATAATCTATGTTTTATAACAACCATTCTTTCGGTCTCATAACTCACGTTCTTATTCTTGTAAAAAGTAAAAGCCATATAATAACCTTATCTTCTCTCCTACACCTATCATCATAAGCCCTAACATATCAGTCAATTCATTTTCCCGTTTAATCCCAATCCAACACCACACCCTGTACACATACACAAACCAACATAACACCTCCCTAATTCCAAAGGATTCAGGGTGCATGCCAGATAGAAACAACACCCAAACCCAACAATCATCTCGCATTCCATATGCAGGTTTTAAAACACCCAAAAAAAAAAAAACAATCAGAACCGGTGGGTTTTAAATAACCCAAAAAAAAAAACAATCGGAACCGGTGGGTTTTAAATAACCCAAAACAAAACCAACATCAGAAAACATGTCAAACACCCAAACCAACACTAATAGGAAAAGGCATCGGGCATCAACAACCACAACGACAACGGCGAAAATGGTCGTTTAAACCGGCGTTTCTCAAAACGATTACCGGTTTAAAAAAAGCACAACCGACATGGCTACTGATAACATCGACGCCATGGCCTCAATTTTAGATAGACAAGCAATACAAAATGGAGAGAGAAGTCAGAAGGCAGAGAGTTCGATACTTTTTTTTTTTGAACGGCTAACTGCTTTCCACAGGTAAATCCATCCTTTCGGAGCTATGTCCAAACGTTGACTACTCGACACCGCTAGAAAGCGTAGCACACCCCTGATGCGCAGAAACCCTGTATAATAGGTAAAACTGTGCCCCCTTGAACTCGAACCTGGGTAAAACCCCAGGCCAAGCCTTCACCGAAATGAGAACAACCACTATGCCATAGTAGAGGACCAGAGAGTTCGATACTTAAGAGCGAGAGAATTATCTTCTAGAAGGTAGGAGAAAATGTGAAAGGTAATGGTATAAAACAAAACACAGTTACTATAACCACCTTAAAGCCCCAATATGACAAAACCATCCCAAAATGTCAACAAAACCACTGTACAATTAAACATGCATAATGTACAAACAAATATACAGAGAAAGAAAGGTTGTAAATTATAGGATATATAAATAAATTGATCTATCAGTGAGATACACAGTCATAATTGAGATTTTGAAAATAAACTTTTTTTAGGATTTTATTTTTTTTGTTCCAACCTCAATATTAATTAAATATTTTAAAAAAGTTTAATATGGGTAACTTATTTTACAAAGGCTCCTAAAAGTAAGAAGTGTACAAAGAAACAATTGATCGCACAAGATGACACAATATCGAGCAAAATATAACACAATGTCGAAGAAAAAAGAAACGATGAGTCGAAAAAAAGACACAATGACCCAAATATAGAAAATACAAATGATAAATAAAGACACAATGATAATAAACAAAAATTTAAAATCTACAACCTATAAATCCAAAAGTGAAAACCGTAAATCTCACATCGTAGATTTCAATGTGACAGTTTCAATGTCGCTTGAATGATGTAACCGGAGTATGTTTTATACCCTTTGCAGGACTTCTTATTTTTATGAGATTTTATATTTGATCATAAACCAGTTTAATATAAGTAAAACTGGTTTTGTATATAAGCATTAAAACCGACATAATTAATATTAGATACTAAAATTTGACCGTGTCAAAATTGTAAAAAATGATGATTTGAAAGAAAAAACACTATTGATTGACATCCGTATTTATATACTATTAATTTGCATTTGCATTAGGTTTTAGCATTAATGTATTGTACTATTTGTTAATATGGTGTTTCATGCATTGCTTTGTTGCAAGTTATGTTGTTTTATTTATAAATTATTATTATTATTATTGTAGTGATTTTAGTATATTCATTTTTTTTTGTCCCCTAACAATTTTTTCCCATTAAAATACTTGTAAATTAAACGTCAAAACAACAAATTACAAGGGCAGGTAAACGGGCAATAAGCTGAGCATGTTTTAGGGTTCTCAAAAGAAAATGATATTTCACTTTAAATCCAAAACTACTTGATTTTTTAGTTTTAACCAAAAACTTTTTAGTTTTTCCAATTTAACCTCACAACTTTTTTACTTTCAACTTTGATCCCCTATGTTTTCATATTTTGCAAAACTTTTTGTTTTACGTTTAGTTCTAAATTTTGCGAGTTAACACGGCACAATGTGTGTGTGTGTGGTTCAACGATTTTACGCTTTGTTCTAAGTTTTGCGAGTTAACATGGCGCAACGTACGTGTGTGGTTCAATGTACTTACGTCGTCTATTTTTTCCCGTTTAATAAGTTCGTCACAACATGCGAGTCCTAAATCAAGTTAGTTATTATTTTATGTGTTTTATATGTCGGTCTAATTTCTCCACGTTAAGACGCCGCAACTTGAATGTTGGAGGTCGTTGGCTATAGTGTGGCATTGGTGCTATTTGTTATGGTTTTACGGGCTTAATACGATAGGTTATTTATATGGATACAAGTCATGTAACGTAGTAATTATGATACCATTAATTGTATTGAGCTTATTTGGTGAATTACTTATTTGTATAAGATAGTAATACAGACTTAACCGACAAAAAACATTTTTAACAATTTGTAAATGTGAATCTGAACATGTCAATTTCGTTGGCTGCGGCGCAACGCACGCGGGTCAATCTTCTAGTTATTGATCATATATTAAAAGCATTGAATTGATATATTTATAATTTATACTTTAGGTTGTTTTCATATTTTACAAGTTTACAATAAAAAACTTGATGAATTGATATACTTGATATAAAAAGAATATAACATGAAATGTTTAAAGTATTAATGCTAAAGGCCATCAAATCTCATGTTCATTTAGTTTCAAACGAACTTGAGTTCAATTGGCAAAGTCATTAGAATTAAGAAGTTGCTCTTTTTGAGGTCAAAAGTTCAAACGACTAAAGACAAATTTGATGTAATTTAAGCCGTTAAAAAGAAAATGTTGTGAGTGGCAAAAATACAAATGGTATGATCATTAATACTTGCCATTGATAAAAACAACGTCATGGGCCTTACAAAGAATTAAATGAGCTGCAAATTGATCTTGGGCCAGGACTCAAGCTCTTGGCATAAACTTGAGACATATGGTCTCGAGCTTGGCTCAAAAAATTATTTCTGTTTAAGAAGATAATTAACTCTCAAAGCTGACTCATAAGTGAACTTTATCAACCAACAATTAAAAGGGATATTGAACCTGATCCTTTTACATGGGTCTCTCAACTAGGGGAGTTAATTCCTAATATGAAAATAATTAGTTTTGAGTTGTCATGCTATTTAATTAAAGAGTCTTTATAAACCAGATTGAAATTACAACACAAGTTTTTTTTAAAATAATTAAAAGTTTAACTAGCGATCCTGTTTGAGACTTTGACCCGTTTAGGAAAATAAGTTACACCTACATCAGTGATGTTCAACTACAGGATTTTAAGTGAGCCAGAGTTATTTTTTTTAAACGGCCAACAGAATCAATCCCGAGCACTCTCGGGGCACCCACTGGACCAAACGGAGTACTCCGAGAGTAACCCGGGTCCACCACCAATTCCGGAGAAAACCCGGTAACCCACCCGCCCGTAGGCACAACGATAAAATTACCGGTAAAACCCGTTTGGCTCAAGGATCCAACCCAGGTTTCCCTGGGTCTTCTATCATTGCCCACCAATGCCTCACTCTGCACCAAATGGAATTTGAACTTGCATCTCTCAAGAGAAATGTAAGTCTTCCACCACTTGATCTAGAAATCATCGGCTATTATTACCCGATTATAAGTGTAACCCATCAACCCATTTACTACTTTTTCCTTTGCTAGTTATTATACATAGTGCATGTTGGTGTATACGTACCTACTATAGAATATTATTTTATGATGCTAGAAAATCCAAACATATATGTTGAATGCTATTGTAAAATACATATATACTTATATAATGTGTCTCATTTATTGGATATACACATACCATCACAATTGAAAAATCATCGTTAAGGGTTTGTTTGGCTAAGCTTATTTAACTTAAAAGACTTTTTTTTGTTAAAATGATTTATTAAATTATGACTTTTCGAAAATGAGTTTCTAAAAAAAGTGTTTGGATTAGCTTATCGGTGAAAAGACAAATAAGTTGAAAAGTTATAAAAAATCATAAAATACTAGCTTTTCAAAACTAACTTTTTCTTTCTATACCAAAAGTTGTCTCAAAAAGTCTTTTTCAATTACCCGAACGTTATTTTGACTTATAGTTTTTTGAAAAAGCCAATAAATCAATATGTTGTTTCAAAAAACTTAGCCAAACATGTCGTATGCCTTGGACCAAATTTTAGGGAGCAAACACAAACTTAGGAAAATATGACGGCACGTGTTACATAGCATAGCACTAAGCTTCACGTGCGTTTTTTCTTTTTGATTGAGGCGTTGGTCGTTATGTTGCCCATAGGGTACATTCAAACGAGTAAACTAATAAAAAAAATATATTCCACGTCAAACAACAACACAACAATAATAAATTAGTAATAATAATTTATATACACAAGGACGGTATTCTTCTCTTTTTTTTATAATTCTTTATGTATTGCCGGCCATTGTTTAGCTATGCTCGAGGTCAATTAACTTCGAGCTTGGACAATTTTATGACGTACTTGAGGACCGCTCATTCTTTGAGAGTGATGAAAAAATAAACTTGTTTGGCTTAATGAAAACTTATACGAGTTTTAAGAATTTAGGGAAAAGGTTTTTTCAAATTTTTTTTACCAAATCTTAAAATAATCAACTTTTCTCAAAAAAAAAAAACTAGTTTTTTTCATTTACGGCAGCCGTAAATGCTGTAAAAAGTGATATCATGCTTATGTTATCAGCTTTTTACAGCTGCTGTAAGGGGCCGAAAACACTATTTCGGATTTCTTTTTAAATTTTTTTACGTCAGTCTTCTCTAACATTTTAATCTTGGGGTGTGAAAAACATGGGGGCAAAACTCGCATGGGAAGACTGAATTCTTTTAGTTATCACAACTCGGAAAGGTTTTCCCTTGATCTTGATCCTATGTGTATATGTATGTGTGTATATATATATAGGGTGAAGATCAATTCTTTAAGTTATCAAAACTCGGAAAGGTTCATTATTTGTATTGGGTTTATTTTGGTTGTTTTCATACTGGTTCTCATGGTTCTCGAATGAACCCTACCCTATATATATATTGTAGAGTTCAAATGAGAAGAAATTCTTTGTAAGAAAGAAATAAAAAATAAATTTCCACGAGTAAGAATGTTTTCTTTTATTCATTTAGTATTTGTATTTAATGTTATGGCTCGTGGTGTACTCTAACTTTATTGGTGTTAAAAATGATGTTTTGGTAAAAAAATTAATGAACTAAGTTTTACAACCAAATTAGGAAAGTGAGGTGTAGTGCTTGGTGAAAAGCTTTGTTTTATGTTGAGGACTCTAGGTTATTAATCGAGATCTTGAGTTATAAGAACAGTTTGAGAGTGATTTGTAAATGTAAACAAATGAATGTGATAAATAAGAATGATTTGACACGGGGAAAAAACCCTTGATCTTCTTATTGAAGATGATATCCGGCACAAAAACCCCGGAAGCTGGAAACTACACAGCTCCACTAGTATTAAATGTATAGAATTTACAAATATGAGACTATGATCGATCGAACTAAGTGTTACAACAATTATGTGAGTGATTGCGGGTGAAAAATGTGGTGTAAGCAGTGTATTCGAGAGTATGGAAGTGTTCCTAAATCGATCGCATCATGTCTATTTATAGTACAAGTCATAAAATGAATCCTAACTATACCTCCGATTATTGCGGGATCCTGAAAAGAATAATCATCGACCGTTGGTAGCCTTCAACTCTAATTCCCCACGTTTTCTCGAGCTACCTTCGCGATAATTCTGGTGCAAGTTATCCACTAGTCGTTAACGTAAGAATATTCCTGCAAGATATCCTTTCAAGATAGAAGCAACCGATTAGTAACAAATACATTCAGGATCCTGGTACGTATCAAAATTCACGACCCTGACTATAGAAATTCTACCCCAAACAATTGACCCCAATTTTATAGTTGTGTAAAACAGCGTGTGAAATTTTGAAATTTGAACTAATCGTGTGGTGGAGATGAGAGTTTTGATATACATCATGTGATTGGGGTTAGAGATAAGAACTTAACCTTTTTACCCTCTTGATTTTACTGTTGTCAATCCCATTTAAACAAACATCCTTGTTTCTCCTCTTCATTCATTATATGCACAGAAGTTGGAAGATCTCACAGGTCAAGCTTCCCTCTCACTCTCTTTTTACCATTCAGTTTTTTGTTTTACAATGTCTCCCAAGAAAATCTCCAATCATCAGATGTACCGGAGTCGTTGATCAGAAGATCTTAATGTCTTCTACCTAGGATCTTTGAACTTTCGATGATCAACAGATTGGCCACCTAGTAACTTCACAAATCCTTCTCGATAGCGGCGTTGTACGACCATTCGACCCCAAAGCCAAAGCCGATCTTAGTTCAGAAAAATGGATTTGCTTAATATTTTATCCTTTTTCAATCGGTTTCACTTATCCATTTCCACCCCTTGTTGAAGAGTTTTTTGCCGTCACCAAGCTTGCTTACTCTTAGATTATGCCGCTTCTCTGGAGGATGTTGTATGCTTTTCACAACATCAATCAAACCCACTCTCTTGATATAACCATGGCTGAGATTGCATGTGTTTATGAGTTGAGGATTCATGGAACCTGTCGTTTTACCCATCAGATCAGACCCAACCATTATCCACTGCTCTAAAAAACCAAACATGATGAAAAAGACTAGAAAACATATTTTTCTTTGTTCGTAGAGACTCAATTCTTAATGGATGATCCTTGCCTCTTCAGTGGACTCGGAATGGTATATCCTGTCAGGATCCAACTAGGTCTCTTAAAAATGTAGTAACTACTATTTCTAACTTCATTATTTTATCTATGCAGCTTTCGACCTTGAGATTCTAGCACCTGCAAGTCAGGAGACAGACGGCAATATATCAAGGGTGTTGGCTTTACCAATATCCGCTAGAGGCTTCTAGCCTTACCCAGCTCTTCAAGAATCCAGCCTTCATTTTCCAGCTTCTAATTCTACCATGTCTTCAGGTATCCTTATTGTTCTTCATTGAATATTTCCTTTTGGATTTTGGATGTTCAGGATCCTAAGATTATTCCCTATATGCATGACCCCAAAAGCCCTCCAGCCTCTTTAACCTCGAGGGAGTCCTCAACTATGCCGAGTAAGGCACCCAGGTTAAGCAAGAGAAAACTCCTCCTCCTACTAGCAAAGGCAGAACCCTTTCTCTTCGTTCCAAAGCTACCCCCGGCAAAAAAAAATGCAAAAACCCAGATTTTACGGACTTGGAAGATTTCGATAACATGGATCCTGCAGAATTATAAAGAAGCTTCAAATGATTCAAATTGTGGTAAGTATAAGTTGAATTTAAAATCCTTATTTAGTTTTAGGATCCTGATTAAAATTTCTAGTGTCACACAGGCTCTTTCCAAGCTTATCACTACCCAATATGAGAAGGTGGCTCAATATATCGAAAAGATTTGTGATATGGAGCTACTTGCAGAGCACCGGACTAAGCACTCTGAGGATCTTCACGTTGTTGGGATTAAACCCTATACAAAGGAACAGATGATATAAAGCCAAATACACTATCGGCGGTTTGGTCCAACTATCAGAGTTTACAACCACTGATCAGCTAAACTCTGTCTTCCTAAGATCTGCTACCTTTACTCATCTGTCACAACAAATTTGCCAAAGGTCTGCTAGAAGATAAGGAGCAGAGGATTGCCATCAGTGTTTTACTTTTATTAGTTTAATAATCAATGTAACAGTGCATTGCACTGACAGTGTTTAGTGATCAGATGTTTGAGTTAGTTATTTAGTTGTTAAATATCACTATCAACCCTGACGTCATCAAAAGATGCTCAGTGGTTAGATAGTTAGTATCAATAGGTGAATCGTTGTAACAATTGAACTTGTCTATTAAAAGATCATTCACCAATCATCTTCTCTGAGTTTTCTATACTATCAAACTGTTGTAATTGGCTGAGGGGGAGTTTGTGAATCACATGCTAAGTTCTATCAACTTAAAAACATGATGATGATGATGATGAAAACAAACGATCTTTACTTGTAGTAAAGTTTTCCATCTTATTCCGCTGCATTTACTTTTCAATTCAATCATATTTCCATTTTTGAAACAAAAACTACAAGTAATCAAACTCAGATCCTAACAATTGGTATCAGAGCCTGGTCAATCAAAATTTGATTAAATTCAATTTGATTTGAAAGATCAGCTCTTCTTGCTAATTAGTTTGATAGTTTTACTTGAAAACAGAGTTTTATTATGTTCAAAGTTTTTAAAACACAAATCTGTTGTAAACAAGCAGAAATGTCTCAAAACACATTTGATTCCAACATTGGATCTATGTTCAAACCACCGATGTTGAAACAGAATGAATATTTCATATGGCAACGTCGGCTGGATCACATCTTAGCTCAGTAAAACACCGGATGTTGGCGATCCGTTGTGTTTGGACCACATATTCCATTGGTTCCAAGCACAGAGGATCCCACTACTAAAGTGCCAAAAAATCCTGAAAACTACTCTGAGCAGGATTTCCAGAAAATAGAGTTGGATGCAAAAGCGTTTAGCATTGTTGCTTCCGCGCTACCCAACGAAATCTATCCTGGACTGCTCCACTGCAATAGTGCAAAAGAGTTGTGGGATGCACTGAAAGAACAATTTGGTGGAATTGAGGAGGTGATTGAAAACAATAGAGAAGTTCTGAGTCAACAATATGAGACGTTTTGTCACATAAAAGGTGAGTCGTTAACACAATAGTTCGAACGTTTTAACTGTCTCATCAGTGAATTGAAACTGGTTAATGTGGAATTTCCTAATTCGACTGTTAATAGTCGTTTCTTAAGATCGTTACAAGAAAAATGGGAGACTGTAGCTTATGTTACTCGAACATCTGTTGGGTTTAAAGAGATGACCCTCACTTAACTTCATGGTCGACTTCTCACTTATGAGAGAGAGTTGAACCAGAAAAAGAAGTTGCAAGAGTCAGGGAAAGCAACTGACGACTATACTTTGGGTAACACTGCTCTTTATAGTCATGAAGAGGGTTCTGGCAGTGGAAAGGATCAGGGTTATGATCTTTATATTGATATAACTTATGGGAACAATTTTACGTCTGATTACACACCCAATTTTGCTTTTGCTGCAAATGGGGAAAGCCAAAACTCTGATAATATGTCCTTTGAGATAAACGGCTTACAACATTTTGAACCTACTGATCTGAAAGAAATGGATATCTTATATCAGCTAGCACTCTTGAGTGTTAGAGCAAGTAAATTTTACAAAAGGACTGATAGGAAGTTTCCTGGATTGCATGGGGGGTTGAAAGTGGGGTTGGATAAATCCAAAATCAAATGCTATAAGTGCAATAGGTTAGGACACTTTTCCAGTAAATGCAGATCTCAAACTGCAGGTCCAATTGTGACTCATCCAGGCCCTAGATCTCAAAGCACTGCTCATTTTTCCCATTATACCCCTGCACCACAAATGCAAAACACTGCACACTTTGCACATCCTGCTACTACGGTTCCTATCCATTTTGTCCAAGCACCTGCTCCACAGATTCAGTATGTCCAGGCACCACCTCAAGTGCATGTACAACAAGCTCCACATGTCACTCAAACTACTCAAACCAGTGCTCCGGCAGAGGTTAACCAACATAGCTTCTTTACACAAGGATTTGTTGACTAGAGTAGTTTGCCTGAGGATTTATCAGATGAAAACTTTGCTCTAATGGCTAAAAATGATTTTAAAAATGAAAATATTTGTCTAATGGCCTTAGAGACCATAGTTGAAGGTGATGAGTCTGAGGAACAAGTATCAAAATCTGATGAGGTTCAAAGTTGTGATGAAGCAATGGTTACACCAGTGGTTTCTCAAAACACTGTTGATGAAGAAAAAATCTATCTATCTGACCCATGGGATACAGATGTGTGTGAAGATGGTTGTGATTGTGCTCTTATGGCTGCTTCCAAGGTATCACCTCAGATTCTTAAGAGTCTCTGTTCAACAAAATGTATAATAGCTTTTGCTAACATTAAACAGGTGAATGAAAACCTTAGGAACAAAATCTTAGAAGATGAACTAAATTTTGAAAAACTTATTAAAGAGTTAAAAACAAAATTTTCATCAAAATATTATGAGATAAGTAGCCTAAAGCATGAAGCTAGCATAACCAAGGACCAACTCCAAACTATGGTTGACAAATACCAAGTTTGCAAAAAGGAGTTAGAAGCTACCCAGATCACAGGTGAAAATGGGTAGAGTCTTCCAAAGGTTTTGAAATTATGCTAGACAAACAGATCAAAAGTAACATAAAATTTGGCATTGGTTTTCAAAATGAAGAACAAGCCACTGAAAATGTTACAAAAATTGATTCTGAAAAGGTTGAAGTGGTTCTAAAGAATTTGGCTGGAAATGAGATAAAAATCACTGATAAAAATGGTAACAAAATTTCTCTGAAAAAACATGAAGAGTCTTCAACTTTAAGGAAATTAAGAAATACCAATTCAAACCCACATGGTCAGATGAATGTGATATTCTTGAAAATTTCAAGCCAATGGACTTCTCAACCATTGAAGGTGTGAAGCCACCAAAGGCTAGAATCATTCCCATCAAAGATCTTCCAGCAGAGGTTACAACATCTGTTAAGAAGAAATCAGATAAAAAGAAAAGGAAAAGATCAAACATCTGTTTTGTGAATTTTGCAACAAAAGAAAGCATGTAACTGAAAAATGTTTTCTTTTAAAAACATATGACATAAATAGAACATATGTGATCCCAAATGATTCAAAATGCTTTGTCTGTGGTAAAACAGATCACTTAACTCATGAGTGTGCCTATCTTCAAACTTATGATCAAAAGATAAAAGAGATCAAGGCAAAAGCTCTTGAGAGAGAAAATTCATGCTCTGCTAGAAATAAATATAAGCAGACCTTAGAACTTGTTAAAACATCTGTCACAAAAGCATTGAACAAAACCTCTGTTCCCAGAGAGGTACAAGTGACAGATGCTCCACCTGCAAACAAGTACCCAAGAGGACATGGACAACTTGTTTATCAAAAGGTTCACATGAGCTATGAAGGTTACAAAAAACCCTCAAAGCCCAAAGTGAACAGATATCCTCATGGTTACCAACATCTCACAGGAAATGGTTCACAATAGTGGATACAAAGCAAATCTCAGACCACTGACCATATTCCTGGATTTGAGAATGATCAATCTGTGACCCCATCCAAAGCCATTCTGGCTTTGGAATCTCATCTAATCTAATTGTTTACTTATGTGCAGGGAGCTTCTACTTGCCTTGATAGTTTATGGTATGTAGATAATGGAGACTCTAGATACATGACAGGATGTAGAGCCCTTCTCAAGGATTTCTTGGCTCATGGAGGGGGTGATATATCTTTTGGTAACAATTCAAAGGGGAAGGTGTTGGGGTCAAGGTGTGTTCAGGCTGGGAATCTCAAATTTGAAAATGTTAACTTAATTGACAATCTAAAATTCAATCTTCTGAGTGTCTCACAAATGAGTGACAAAGGATATGGATCATTCTTTACAAAGAAAACATGTCAAATTGTAGGACTAGAGGTTGTTAAAAATATTGATCAAATCATTGTTGAGAGTAAAGCACAACTTGTTGCTCATAGGAGTGGCAATGTGTATGTGGTTGACATGTTGAAAGATAACCCTATGTCTAATGCATGCCTGTTCTCAATTGCTTCCAGCAAAGAGACATAGTTATGGCACAGGAGACTTGGGCACACAAATCTGAAAACTATCACCACTCTCTCTAAACATTGTCTTATCAGAGGTTTACCCGAAAAGAAATTTACTTGTGAAGAACATTGTGTTTCCTGTTTAAAAGGAAAACAACATAAAAGTTCTTACAAGTCAATTGAAGAGTCCAAAACAACCCAGTGCTTGCAACTACTACACATGGATTTTTTTGGCCCTGTGCAAATCATGAGTCTCACAAAGAGAAGGTATTGTTTGGTAAATTTTTGATGATTTCTCAAGGTTTACATGGACCTTCTTTCTTCACTCTAAAGATGAAACTGCAAAATTTTGTCAAACAAGTTGAAAAGCAATATGACCTTCCAGTAAAAATCTTTAGGAGTGACAATAGGGCAGAGTTTAGAAACAAGGAGTTGGATGCTTTCTGTGAGTCAAAAGGGATTGCTAGGCAATTTAGTATCCCAAGGAATCCAGAACCAAATGAGGTGGTTGAAAGGAAAAACAGGACTACATTGAGCACATCATGACTAACAAGAAATACAAAGCTACCAGGGAACAGTTCAAGGATTGGACTGTGAGTGATCTTAGAAAAGAAATAGAAAGAATGCAAGAAATGCTAAAGATCCTCACAAAAAGCCAACTCCTCTAGACTGGAAGAAATACAAGAAAATTTTGCCTGACAGAGTTTTGAAGCTCAAGAGAATGAAGGAAGAATTGATACAAAACAATTATGGATCAAGAAATCAGGTTATTAGATGGGGAGAGTTGAGAGTGCTTGACACTTACAAAAAGTTGGAAGAAAGAAGGAAAAAGGATCCAAGCATGCCTCCTAAGCCTGATTATTCATCAGAGGATGTGGTTCATAAAGCTCAACACTCTAAAAGGTCTGTCTCAACATCATCCCCTTCCATACTTGCCTTAAATCAATTAAAAAGGCAAGAGGAGATGGCTGAAGAAGATAAAAGAGCGTATGAACACATCAAAGAAGGAATCTGGTGTATGATTGATTATCATACTGATGATGCCAGTCAAAAGCTTGCAGCAGATCTTTCAAAGATGGCTCATCAATCAACTCTACCAACCTCAACAATAAAATGCCATTCTAGAAAGCCATCAGACCAAAAAATTCTAAAGTGGAAAGTTGACAAAAACTCCCACGAATTGACTTTGCTCAAGTCTAATGGCGATGCTACCAAGATGAGAATGGAGGATGCATATGAGCTTTGTGCAGAAGACCTCCAAGATCTTATGGATCTAGTACTCGAAAAGGATGATGATGATGAAGTGTCTATGAACTTTGAATTGCAATTTAAAGGACAAATCAGAGAATTTTTGTTGAGGAATAAAGACCAAGAATAAATAAGTGTTTTGGCATCATCTGTTCCAGGGGGAGATTGTTGGGATTGAACCCTATACAAAGAAATAGATGATATAAAGCTAAATACACTATCCGCGGTTTGGTCCAACTATCAGAGTTTACAACCACTAGTCAGCTAAACTCTGTCTTCCTAAGATCTGTTACCTTTACATCATCTGTCACAGCAAATTTGCCAAAGGTCTGCTAGAAGATAAGGAGCAGAGGATTGCCATCAGTGTTTTACTTTTATCAGTTTAATAATCAATGTAACAGTGTATTGCACTGACAGTGTTTAGTGATCAGATGTTTGAGTTAGTTATTTAGTTGTTAAATGTCACTATCAACCCTGACCGTCATCAAAAGATGCTCAGTGGTTAGATAGTTAGTATACAAGGTGAATCGTTGTAACAATTGAACTTGTCTATTAAAAGATCATTCACCAATCATCTTCTCTGAGTTTTCTGTACTATCAAACTGTTGTAATTGGTTGAGGGGGAGTTTGTGAATCACATGCAAAGTTTTATCAACTTAAAAGCATGATGATGATGAAAACAAACGATCTTTACTTGCAGTAAAAGTTTTCCATCTTATTCCGCTGCATTTACTTTTCAATTCAATCATATTTCCATTTTTAAAACAAAAACTACAAGTAAATCAAACTCAGATCCTAACACACATCAACTCTGAGGATTTCCGATATGGAGCTACTTGTCAGTTTTTCACCAAACCAATGTCCACTCATCTATGTTAAGTTATGTCCGTTCGTTTGTGTATGTTTATGTCCGTGAACTATTCGCAAGGATGCTGGTTTACCCTTGAGAATCCATGAGAGTTTCGGGGCCTTGGGCGAGTAGAAAAAATGGGTTCTCAAGCAATTATCGTCCCTACACCAAATTTTTGCCCCTTTATTTTCAGACTATCTTTTTTTGTGTTTAGAGATGAGTTTGAATTTTAAAACATTATTGGGTTTAGTTTGGTTAATGAGAATTCGGTTTATTTGTTTATATGGGCATATACTAAATAGGACAAGTTAATGAATTAAAAACCATATTGAGTCTTAACTTTTAAATCTAACTAGAAATAAGCACCCCCGCGTTGAAGGGGCGTAAAAGCATGTCAAATAGCATCAATCCTACACAATCGTCAGCAACCACCAACGTTGAAGTTCTGGCGTGTTAAAGCAAAGAAATAGACCGAAATGTGGAACATTTAAAAAAATAACTAAGTCGATCTAGGACTCATGCGTTGCGACGAACTGTCAAATGAGAAAAAATAGGCGTGAAAAATTGAACAACACATGGACGTTGCGCATGTTAACTCGCAAAATTATAAACGAAACGTAAAAACGTTGAATCAAACACGCAAGTTGCGCTGTGTTAACTCGAAAATTTTATTAGGAAATGTAAACGAAAATTTGGGAAGGATGAGAAGTATAGGGGAACCAAGGTTAAAAGTAAAAAAAGTTGTGAGTTATATTACAAAAGATAAAAAGTTTTGGATTAAAAGTAAAAAAAAAAATCATTTTTATGAGGTTATAATTGCAAGAAACCGAAAGATAGAACATATAAAAAATAACAAGTCGATCAATGACTTACGCGTTGCGACAAACGTATGAAATGAAAAAGTATAGACGTAAAATCTTGAACTACTCATGGGCGTTGCGCCGTATTACCTCGCAAAATTATGAACGAAACGTAAAAAACGTTGAACCACACACACGTTGCTCCGTGGTAACTCGCAAAATCTAGTTCGAAACGTAACACAAAAATTTGCGAAAGATAGGACACCAAAATTATACATAAAAAAGTTAAGGTTAAAAGTAAAAAGATTCAATTTTGTGAAGTTATAATTGTAAGAAATTCAAAGATGTGGATTAAAAGTAAAATTTCAACATTTTTTTTAAATCCCCCAAAACACATGGTATAATACCATATGCATAGAAGAGTTACTAATTTATATTATATAATTATATCATTTGTTAAATATATATTAATAATAACATGTATACTGTTTTTTTTTTTAATTTGGGTAATTAGTGAACCATGAGCAAGATCCCACCTTGCCTCTCATATGGGGCGGCTCTAACCATTTGTTTATATTATTATCGAACAATCATATATAAACATAAGTATATTCCTTTTCTTAACGAGCGAACGCAAAAACTAAAATTTTGTTTTTTTAGTTTTTGTGTTTGATCATTTATTTGATTAAAGTTAAAGAAACAAACAAATATATACACCATTATTTTTTTCTCTGACGCTTTTTGGGCGTCATGTGAATGCGACCCCTTAAATTTATTTCTTTAAATTAGTTCCATTGATTATTATTATTATTATTATTATTATTATTATTATTATTATTATTATTATTAGTATTATTATTATTAGTATTATCATTATTATTATTATTACTATATATAACTAGATGTAAGCTCTCATGCGTTGCGACGGGGGGCTAAAGCGTGCCATCTCGTTCTGTTTCTCTCTCTAGAAACCCATTGATGTTCCTATCTCTACGAAATATGATCACGTAAGGTCCATAAAAGGTCAGACAAAAACTCATCGTAAAGTGTCTGCAACTAAGAGAGAGAGAGTTTCAGAGAGAGTAAGAGATCTAAGAAAAAGAGATATGAAGAGATGTCTGGGTTTTAAAGAGTCAAAGAAACAAATGTCAAACAAATATAAATACTGGATAGGAAATAAATATGTGGTCATTAATTTAAAAGCTTACAATCAAATCAAATCCATAATACAAGAAATTAATGCAGGAAAACACCAAAGTAAAGTGTACAATATCCTTATGCCTTTAAATGTAGGGATGAGCAAATGGTGCAGGGGTAACGACTTTTAACATTTTCGATATCGGTTCGGTACCGGTATTTACCAGCTTTTACTTTCAAATACTGGTATCGTACGGAAGGGGTATGGTCCCAAAACCTTGTGCCAAGCGCAGGACCATACCATTATCATCCAAAAGCAGGTCTCACGCAGACTAGATCACGAGTAATAGATACCATTTATCCATGCACTAGATCATTGAAAAGAGTATTAAAATCATTCAACTACCTTGCGCTGGCTCGCGCAAGGAAACAGTTAAGCTTGAAAGTTGTATTCTTTATCAAACGACCTCCGCGCAGGGAACTTAAATGAATGGCAAAAGGAATCTTTTCTGTTATAACAGAAAGAACACGTGGCAGCAGATCAAGAGATCACGGCTGTTAAACATTCTAGAAGCCATAAAAGCTCAATCGTGCAAGGGCACAAGTGGTTACAACAGAATTACACGTGGCACGATCTGGTGCACTCCTGAAAATCACGATGATGGCATGTCTCGTAACAAAAAGTGGAGAAGCATCATCTGCCACGTGGTGTTTCCCCAGCCGTTGATCAACCCATGATCAGTGTGTTTGGATGAGAAAATAACCAACTAACGACGTTGGAAAGATTTTGTTAAGTTTTCCTCTCTCACATTTTGGCGCCTAAATCCGGTTATAAATAAGTAACTTCAGGTACAAGCAATCGGATTCACTCTCACTTACTCTCTCTCTTACTTCACTTTAACTACTCCGATCAACCTGTACTTATTCTCACGCTGGAGGGTGGTCACGGAGAGAACCCCCACTCTCCCTGTGGCGAGTCTAACGGTGGTTGGTTTTGCAGCGTTCATCGGAGGTTCTCGGAGGATTAACCTCTTATGCGGAAACTCTCATAACATATCTGATCTGATTCCGATCAATTAGATCTGGTGTTTCTTCATTGGCGCCCACCGATTTCTCATTTCTTCTCATCTTTTCGTTTGTTTCGCCTGAATCTTCAGTATCATGGTTGATGATTCATCTCATCCTTTAGGTCCTCGATCTGAAATTCGTCATGTTGCTCGTGGCACTCGGATTGACGGACAAATAGAAGAGGGGTTTTCCGGCGAAGCTGATGTTCAACATGACCTTGGTCATACGAGCATTCAAGTAACTCCGGCGGCTCCACATGTCGATGTTGCATCAATTTTACCACCATGCGAGACTCCCTTGTATTGGCTTATCAAATCTCAGACTGCTCTAAATGCTATGTATGCTCAACTCCGTGCTCAAACCGGAACTCCAGCTTTTCAAGCTTCGGTCAATGCTCCTCAGGTCCGTGCTTCGCCGACACCTCGTGCGTTGAGTTATGATTCACAGATCCGTGCTCGTGCACCTTCGCATGTATCTGCAGAAGGAACTAAGATGTACTCTCAAACCAGGAATGATTCTATTCATTCTGGTAATCGAAAAGAAGAAGACAATACTCAACGTCGCACATCTATTCATTCACATTTGGGCCCGCGACTGTCACAGAAGCGGGACACCCAATATGATGAGTATGATAAAACTTATGACGAAGGAGATAGCGTAAGTGTTTTTAATCGGTTATCTACGGATCATGTCAACTATAAGCCTAAAATTCATGCAACATACAACCCTGAGGCGGAGCATGATTATAATCTGGTGTATAGACCTGCTGAAGCAGCTGAACAATCAAAGTTTGTGAAGGAAATAGCATTGGCTCCGCTAGAACGAGCAAAGTTACCATCCAATGTGGGGAAGTTTAATGGTTTAACTGATCCTGATGATCAAATACGCCTCTTCACTGGCATAGGGCTTATTGTAGACTAGACGTTACCAATGTGGTGTCATCTATTCGTGCAAACTCTTACCGGCGCCGCGCGTCTTTGGTTTGATAAATTACCCACAGGTAAACTTTCCTCTTGGAATGACCTTAAGGAGAAATTCCTTATGCATTTTAGTCAACAACGGCGCTACGTCAGAGATTCCTCAGATGTGATGAACATCTGGCGGAAGGATGACGAGAGCTTAGAGGATTTTATCACTCTTTATAACAAGGAAGTGTTAGAAATTGGAGATGTACACGAAGATCTTATCCGCGCACAGTTCAAATATGCGGTAAGATGTGATGAAATGATAAAAGTGCTCTCTGGAACTACTGGTCTTCCAAAGAGCTGGCATAAACTAATGGAAACAGCGAAAGTTTATGCACAGACAGAGAGGAATCTGAATTCCAACAGACCACCACTACCTCAGAATCGTCCTCAAGATCTGAGTAGGGGTAGTCGGAATTTTAAGAAAGGTTGGAAGGACTCGAATCAAGGTTCATATTCTCCTTATTCACCAGTAGATGCTCGCGCAACAATTAATAAAATTACTACCCAAAAAGCAATCAAACAAGAGAACCGTGATGGGCAATGGACTCCTCTAACAAAATTCCCAGTAAAGGTTCTTAGCACTGAGAACTGTTAGTTTAAGCAACCTCAACCCATGAAGAACAAGAAGGGTCAGGACCCAAATCTCTTTTGTGACTATCACAAAGATACCGGGCACACAGCTGACAACTGCATCAGTTTGCGCACAGAGATAGAAAAAGCGTTAAAGAGTGGTAAAATGACACACTTACTCCAGTCAGTGCGTAAGGAAGTTAGACAACTTACGCGCGGGGATGAGGGTCCAAGCAACAAGAAGATGAAGCAAGTTTCTATGATTCAAGGAGGAATGACGCGCAAGCGCAACTTTCAACGTTTTCGAAATGACAAATGGCGTGAACAACAAGTGATTTTTCCCATTGTTCCTAGCGAACCACAGGAAGAATGACCAGTAGTGGTTACAGGTATTTTTGGCCATTATCAAACTGATTATCTGTTTATAGACCCTGGGAGCTCCATGGATATCATATATGAGCAGTGTTTTAAACAATTGGATCCAGATGATAAGGCACGCCTAGAACCAGTTGATTTCCCTTTAACTAGGTTCTACATTGAGGCTGTTTTTCCTCTAGGACAGATAGTTTTTCCCGTCACCCTCTCAGACGGAAAACATTCACGAACCATTAAGGTGAATTTTATGGTAATGCCGGCAACTTCTCGCCATGATGTCTTATTGGGACAACGCGCGCAACGTGATTTTAGCATGATTACATCAGCTCCGCATGCTGCTTGTGGTTTCCCAACACCAACAGGCATCCCTATTATGTATGCGCGCAAAGAAATAATGTCTATTGAAGAACCAGTCGCTAAAGCTTCAAAACCTGTACCTCCAAATGAACCTGAAAAATGGGTATTTATACCAAATATCCTGAGCAAACAATTCTTTTGGGCCCCGCAATAACCACAGAAATCCGCGCAAAGCTCAAATTGTTATTATTTCGAAATAAAGATAGTTTCGCTTGGACGCCTGCAGATATGGTTGGCGTCCCGCGTGATGTTGCAGAACACTGTTTAAAAGTTTTTCCTTCAGCAGAGCCGGTGGTACAGAAAAAGCGCAGCTTAGGGCCTGAGAAAACTCACGCAATGAACGAAAAAGTTTTAGAATTATTGGATGCCGGAATCCTGCGCGAAGTCAAATATCAGACTTGGGTTGCTAATCTAGTCATGGTGCAGAAACATAATGGTGGTTGGCGCATGTGCGTTGATTTTAAAGATCTGAACAAGGCGTGCCCTAAAGATTGTTACTCTCTTCCAGAAATCGATAAGAAAGTTGATTCCTTAGCATCATTTCGATGGAAATGTTTTCTCGATTGCTGTAAAGGATATCACCAAGTACTAATGAAAAAGGAAGATGAGGACAAGACGGCTTTCCGCACGGAGAAAGGCATTTTTGTGCTACACAAAGATGCCCTTTGGCCTCCGCAATGCGGGAGCCACTTATCAACGCCTTATGGATACAGTGTTTGGTGACGATATTGGGGTTACGGTTGAAGTTTACATTGATGATCTTGTTATCATGAGCCACACTGAAGATACGATGTTAGCAAACATCCAATGAACTTTTGATTCATTGCGAAAGGTTAACTTGAAATTGAATCCGAGCAAGTGTTCATTCGGTATGGAAGAAGGCAAGTTCCTGGGATTCATTGTTACAAAAGATGGTTTCAAAGTTAATCCTGATAAAGTGGTGGCAATCCAGAGAATGTCTTCTCTGCTACTATTAAAGAGATGCAACGATTGGCTGGACGATTATCTGCGCTCAACCGTTTTCTTGCTAATCATGCTGCAAAATCTTATCCATTCATTTTTACTTTGCGCAATTGTGTCAAGAAGAATGAATTCTTATGGACTCCTGAAGCAAAGAGTGCTTTCCAGGATATGAAGAACTGTCTAATACAACTCCCAACACTTACTGCTCCGCTTGAAAAAGAGCCAGTGATTCTCTATCTTGCTGCATCCGATATGGTAGTAGGTTCAGTTCTACTAGTTGAACGTGAAGGGGTTCAAATCGCAATTTATTACGTCAGTAAAATGCTCAATGATCCATAGACGCAATATTCTATTATGGAAAAACTGGTCCTAGCTCTCGTTCATGCGTCGCAAGCTACGGAGGTATTTTTCATGACACGTAATTACTGTGCTGACAAATTATCACTTGGGGCAAATTTTATCAAAGACTAATGTATCGGGGCTTCTTGCAAAATGGGCTATTGAGTTGGGAGATTACAACATTTTATACAAGCCACGCCCAACCATCAAGGGGCAAATACTAGCCGATTTTATAACTGAAGTGCCAACAGACAAAATTGACGAATGCAAAGCAGTTCAAAATCCAGTTCCCATGGTTGATGACAGACCTTGGGTATTGTTCACTAACGGCGCATCAAACAGCGATGGGGCTGGTGCAGGTCTTCGCTTGGTAAACACTGACAATCAAGAGTTCACGTATGCCATTTGTCTTGACTTCAATAGTATGAATAATGAAGCTGAATATGAAGCATTTCTAGCAGGCTTACTCCTCGCTATCAAGATGGGAGCAGCGAACTTAACAGCACACGTAGATTCCCTATTGGTGGCGAAGCAAGTAACTGGTGCCTATGATGCCAAAGGAGATATTATGGCTCTATATCTAGAGCAGGCAAAGACATTGATCATCCAGTTCAAACACTTTTAGTGGTGCATGTTAATCGCAGCAAGAATAAACAGGCAAATGCTTTAAGCAAGTTGGCGGCCACAAGTTTCAAACATTTGGCTAAAGAAGTTCGAATAGAAGTTTTGAGCAACCCTTCTGTGCCACTGAAACAAGTAAGCATAGTCGAAGTTGGAAGTCCATCCTGGATGTCTCCAATTATTATGTATTTGCTGCATGGTTCTGTCCCTGATAACAAGGCACAAGCAAGAAAGATACGATGCAAGGCCCTCAAATATTAAATGGCGGACGGTATTTTATACCGGAAGTCTTACCTGGGTCCTCTTTTATGATGTGTTGACAAGCATGATGCGCAATATTTAATCAAATAAATTCATGAAGGATTATGTGGCATACACACTGGACCACGCATGGTTGTCGCCACAGTTATGAGTGCAGGCTATTACTTGGCAGGAATGCATTTAGATGCTGTTGAGACATTGCGCAAATGCATATCTTGCCAAAGACATGCTCCAACAACCATGCGCACAAAGAATCCACTTGTCCCAGTAACCGCTGCTTGGCCTTTCTAACAGTGGGGTATTGATCTAGTTGGTCCATTCCCCGATGCGCCAGGTGCAGTAAATTTATTGTGGTTGCTGTGGATTACTTCAACAAATGGGTTGAAGCGAAGCCTTTAGCCTCAACAATAGTTATGGTGATCAGAAAATTAATATGGGAGCATATTATTTGTCGGTTTGGGTTGCCGATGCGCATTGTAACTGATAACGGTCCAAATCTAGCGTCCGAAGACTTACAAAAATGGATGCAAGAGATGAAAATTGAGCATGTTTTCTCTTCCGTTGCATATCCACAGGCAAACGGACAGGTCGAAAGCATCAATAAACAAATGGTTGACGGTATCAAGGCCCGCCTTGGCACCGCACGACGTGGATGGGTAGATGAGCTTCTAAGCATCTTATGGGCTCATCGCACAATGCCCAAGACAAGCACGGGAGAAACTTCGTTCAGTCTAGTCTATGGAACGGAGGCGGTAATTCCCGCTGAGATTGGCCTCCCAACCCCAAGGATGCTGGCTCTCGAAAAACAAAACAATGAAGAACAAAGGCATATGGATCTGGATCTGGTTGAAGAAAGGCCTGAAAATGCAGCCATACGCGAAGCAAAGTACAAATCACAGTCAAAATAATACTACAACAAAAGGGTACGCATTTGTACCTTCTTGCCAGGGGATTTCGTCCTTCGAGACAATGAAGCGTCCAACACTGAGAAACCAGAGAAGCTGGCTCCACGATGGGAGGGACCATACGTAATAAATGAAGTCCTTGGCAAAGGCGCTTACACTCTAAAGTGCATGGACGGCTCCAGCGTTCCTCGAACCTGGAACGCCCATTAATTGTGCCGCTGCTATACGTAATCTCAGCTCTTAATACATTGGCCTTGCGTCTTGCAAGAGACTGCTTACAGTAGTTTATTTGTAATCTTAGTGACAGTATTAGCTCGATGCTATATCAATGAAATCTTATTCTGTTATTACTTACATCTTACTTTTGTGAATATATTTTTTTACAAATGCATGCAAGTACTTTGGAAAAGTAAAAACACTAAGGCTATCAACAACTCATGAGCCACAAGGCAACACAGTACTTACGCACCTACATGAGTTAGCCAAATACGTTCATTTGTCTATCCTAAACAAGTAATTGTACTCATGCACATATTATAATCCAAATATATTATATTAACAGATTAAGTACTTGCGCGGCAGCGCACCTGTACACAAAATGTTGCAAAATTCACATAATTCAAAGTTTCTTGAGGTTAAACATAAAATTACAAGGCCAATCTACTTTGGAGCCTTTGTTGCACCTTCTTCCTCATCTATCTCCGCAAAGATATCTTTCAAGCGATTAACAAAATCATCATGAGGCAGCGCATCATAAACAAGATCCATGATCGGGATTTGTAAATGACAATATCTTTTTTTAGACCTGGTATTAGTTCCATGAGTATCTGATCGGCTATTATCCCATTGAACTTTTAAAGCGTGCGAAACATGGGCTGAGCACTCGTTGTAGCCTTGGTTATACCATCAGTCCACACCGAAACCATCAGTTGCGCTACTGCTTCATCAAGCTCAGTAGAATTCAATATTGAATTGGCAATCTACAAAAAGCTACAAAGTTCAGAATAAATAAGGCAGCAAGCTGTATACTGATGAATCAATCAGTCACTTACTTTTACAATCCCATATTGTTGCATCCAAGAAAGCTTGTTCATCTGGGACTCTGCGAGGCTTTCAGCAGTGGTACGAGCGACTTCCCTTTCTTCAATCTTCTTTTCGCCTTTAGTGATACGGCGTGTCAGCTCAGCTTTCTCCACCTGACTCAACTTAACATCCTTCTTCAAGGAATCAAGCTCCGCTCGCATTTTCTCCCGATCAAAGAACATAGAAGTAAGATCAACAATGTCCTTATCTCTAAGAAGGAGAGTCATTCTGGTCTCTACCTCTTTCTGCTCACTTCGCTCCCTATGTGAGCGTGCCTCGTCAGCTGCAAAGATCAAATATGCCTTCTATTTCTTTAGTTTCTCTATTCCATTGCGCAAAGATATCTTTTCGTTGTTGTCACGCTCACAGGCGTCCAACCAACGTTTATGATCTTCGGCATACTTCGCTGCAGCCGACTCAACTTTTTTTTTCCACCCCAAGGCGGACCACTCTTCTGTCTTTTTCTCTTCCTCAAACTTGCACCTCTCCGCCTCCAGTTCCACCATCATTTTCTTTACCTTCTCATTTTCAACCCCAATCTTAAACTTTTTAGATTCAAATTCATCCCACTCTTTATTCATACTACGCCATTCGCGCACGATTCTGTGGGTAACATTAGAAGCTTGCGCTTTGTCTAGCAGATATGCCTGGTGCGTCTGTAATGAGTGTTCTCTTCTTGACGCTTAACCTCCGCCGGAGGATATATGCCCTTATACCACTCTCTGCAAGCTTGCAGGTCGGTAAAGGTATCGCTTTGTTTAAGTTTCCATACTAGTTCATGGAGGGCGGAGGCTCACTTTATAGAGTATGAGAGATAATAATAATAATCCCCAGGAGTCTCTTCAAGGCGTATGGGGGATTCATCTGCTGGGTCATCAAAAAATGACTCAAAGTTATGTGCAGGATACGACGAGCCAATGTTCTCTGCCTGGCTATTAGTAATCTTTTCTGGATGTGATGGCGGAGGAATAAATCTTTTTCGGCTCTTCGACAGGTTGTGTTTCGACGACACCAGATGGGGGAGTATTTTTCACCTGCTCGCCAGCAGGGTCCTCAAGAGATGTTTTTGTTTGCTCTTCTTCTGGAGCAGGTTTTTCTGGCATATCAGGTATAAAAGGCTCTGGGCCACTGTTCATCACATTTGGGTTCACCACATCATCACCCTTCTTCAAGCTTTCAGTTTCTGGTTGGTGCGTTGCAGGGGTCGATGATGATGTTGTTTGCGCAACCTTCACAATTTTTTCTGTAAATAAAATAACAGGTGAGAGAGGTTCGCAAAATGCAAAAGAAATGTTTAAACATACCAGGAGAAAATTTCTCAGCAAGCGCATCCAAGTTGCTCTTCTTCCCAATTTTGGCCCTTGATATCTTCTTTGGTGGTGGTACTAGTGGTTCAAGATCTGCTTCTTTTCTCTTCTTGGATGCACGGTGCATCAATACATCAGGACTGGAAGGTATATCAGTAGGATCATCTAGGTTCGCCACAGGGATCTCTGCTGTATCCATTGGTTCCGCTTTTGGTTTCTTTAAACCTACAGGCACAAGACCTTTTAATGAGTCCGACACCACCGCGTACTGATGTATTATGAAATACATCCATTTATCATGTAGAGTTTGTTTAATTTTCGTTTGAGTTTGTTTGATTTTAGTAGTTATTTCGTAGGAGTTTGATACTTTGTCGTATACAGGGTTTTGTTGCAGAAAGGTGCTTGAAAGTTTTGGAATCCTGCTTAGGAGAAGCTAAGAGTGAGAGGTGGAAGAGCTGGAGCTGAAACAGGGAAGAAAACGAAACTTTCTGTTGAGAATGGACCTAGGTGTAGCGCGACAGACATTGACAAACACCTACGCACTACACCTAGCTAGTGAAGAAATCAAAGGCAGAGAATACTAGCGCTGCGCAGCGCGACGCATTTGATCACCACCTGTCGCGTGGCGCGACGGGGTCTTTTCTGGGGAATCCCAGTTTTAGTTGTTGTATGATTCTTCCAGACCTATAAAAACATCATTATCTTGTAAATAACCCTAGTTGGACGAATTGGGAGAGCTTGAGACGCAAAGTTATCAACCTTTTGAGTATTTTCGAGTATTCGGAGCTGCACGTTGAGGATTGGAAGCTTAGGAAGCATTCGGCTTGGTGATTTACCATTCGGGTGTTCTTTATTCTTGCTTTTTTCTCATATGATGTTCAATGCTCTTGATTCATACTTGTGTTTGATACTTTCAATGACTTTGTTTGGCTAATTTTATTGAACTACCTAGATTGGATGAATGTTTGCGTTAAAGTTTTGATTTTTATGTGATTTGTGGATATCATGGTTTGTTTATGAGTTCGTAAGCGATTTGTTCTTATAGTTAGATGTGTATGCATGCTTGAGGGTATTTGTTCATTGTTTATGCTTCGCTTGATTCTTGGTGACGGTCTTTATCACATAAGAGAGTCTTGCTAGGGTCTAGTTTTTGGTGAGTGTCTATATCACATAATAAAGCTAGAGTCTTTAGGGTTGAACTACGTAATAAACCTTAGAAGTTATAATCGGTAAACGTATAAAATCAAGTGTTCTACTAATCATCAATAGCCGTGAGGTGCGAGGTTATCGCTAGGTCTAAGTCATTAAGCTGCAAGGTAGGAGCTTTCTTAGAAAGTAAACCTGTTGGCTATTGTCTAGCGAATCTAACTAGAAATCCAAGTTTACCTTTGACTCAGATCCT
The DNA here is from genome assembly GCA_947069175.1 of Scalesia atractyloides. Taxonomy (NCBI): domain Eukaryota; kingdom Viridiplantae; phylum Streptophyta; class Magnoliopsida; order Asterales; family Asteraceae; genus Scalesia; species Scalesia atractyloides. The sequence goes on from CAMTDV010000010.1 coordinate 3,837,889, forward strand.
GTGAGGGAGTAGGTCTTGCAAGGTACTTCCATAAACCCATTAGAGATCCTGTGAGGGAGTCTAATAACTGGTAACTTAACAACCTTTAGGGTATCACTGTGTGATCTTGAGAAGGGTCAGGGGTCCTTTAGATATTCCGAAAGGCGAGAACTTTATGATCCCGGTTCCATACTTGAAGCAAACAGGATTCCAGTCTAGGTAGTGTTTTCTCACCATCAGAGTTAAATCTTAAGTAATTCGTTTAATTAACTTAGTTAATCTTAGTTAGTTTTAAATTGTTTTCTTAGGAATTTGTTAGAACCCCCCCCCCCCCCCATCAAACAACAACATTTTAGTCCGTGTCTGTCAGAGTCTAAATAAAGTAGTTAATTTAATCAGTAGAGTCTCGTGGGTTCGATATCCGGACTTACTTTAGCTATACTAGAGTCGATCGGTACACTTGCCGGTTAGTAGTTTAGTTCGTTTTAGTGAGTCTAGAGTATTACTTCGTGTCTAGATTTAGGTTAATTTCAGTTGTTTTTATTGAACTACTTTTAGCACATCAAATTTTTGGCGCCGTTGCCGGGGAACTCTTGGCGATTGCGTTAATTACTTTGTTTTGACTTTCGTGATATCATACGTGCTATTTGTCGCGTTTGAGTTGTAGGAGTCTAATATAATTTAGTTTTTCCTTTTTGGTTGTGTCAAGTCGTTTATAGAGTCTTCTTACTTGTTTGTTTTTGGTTTTTCAGTGGATGCCCCATACACGCTCGCAAGGTCCTCTGCTGAAACCACCTACAGCAAGTCATCCTTCTCTTCCTCTTCGTTTAAGGTTAGTACTCCCTTACCATCATCTTCCACCCATTCTGCCTCTACACCACAATCTAAACTACCGAACTTTGACTTCACTCCGAAGTCAACCCCACAAAACTCCCCACCACCCTCCCGTCCCCAAAGCCCACAACTGAACCGTTTGCCAATAAGCAAACACCGGTTTCACCGGTGCTCGCTCACCCATCCGCCTACCCGAAATCACCAACGAAAAGTCTTGGCAGATCCCATCCTATATCATGACCGCTATTACCAACTCTTGTCAATTTCATGGTCATGATGATGAGGACGCACCAGCTCACATCAACCGCATCACTCGTCTCTTCGGCACCTTCTCTATTGAAGGAGTCAGCTGATGAGCGTTACTTACAGGTTTTCTGATTCTCACTTGCTGGCCGTGCAGCCGTCTGGTTTGATTCACAGCCATCAGGTTCTTTTACTACTTGGGCCGGGTTACGAGATGCCTTCCTAGCTAAATATTACCCACTCGCCAAGGCATCCCGTATACGCGATCAGATTCATTTGTTCTGAATGAACCCTGATGAGCCGTACCACCTCGCCTGGGAAAGGTTCCAAACCCTACTTGCTCGGTGTTCACAGCATGGCTTGTCTGGTGCGCACTTGTAGAGAAGTTCTACAACGGTCTCACCCCAGAGATCCGGACCAGGTTTGACACGTCGGCTGGAGGGCAACTCATGGGAAAGAAGTCTACAGCTGAGGGTAATGATCTGTTTGAGAGTTTCGCCCATTCCAAAATGGACTATAGCACCACCAGCAGGAATTCCATTCCTGTTACTAGCACCTCTTCGACTACTCGGGGGTGAACCAAGTTGGCTTGGACTCAACGGTGGCTGCTGCGCTAGATCGGATGGAGAAAACTTTCACTAATGAGCTTTATGAGATTAAGAAAAAAGTCGATAGGTGTGAGCTTTGTCGAGGGGGTCATGATACCGTAGATTGTCCCACCATTACGTTAGAGCATGTAGAGTTCATAGCCGGTCAGAATAAGGGTCAGTTTAACAATACTTCAAATTATAACCCTAACTGGCGAAACAACGATAATAATAACTTCCGCTCCTCCGGTAACCCCCTGGTTTCTCATCGGGTTAGTATCAAAACAGGGGGCAGGTTTGTTCACTAGTTCAGGTCCTAATCACCAGGGGCAGTTTAGTCATTCAGGGTCGAATCAGGAGGGTCAGGGTAGTGAAAAGTCCTCCGACATGAGTAGGATCGAGGAGATGTTCACTCAAATCATGGTTAAGGAGCAAGCCACTCAGAAAGCCTTAAATGAATTTAATGGTTTCGTGAAAAATCAGGAAAAATTAAATAAGAATCAAGAACTTCACAATAAAAACCAACAGGCGGCTCTTTTAGATCTTCAAAGATAGTTAGGTGGTATTTCCAAACAATTGCAAGAATACCCTTCTGGTCAATTCTCAGGTAACACTTACCAAAACCCGGCCAATCATTCGGCCAAGGCCATCACTACTAGGAGCGGTAGGAGTTTAGGAGAGGTAGTTAGGGAGAGTGTGGAAGTAGAGGGTGAGGAAGAGGTAGACGAGGAGATTGAGATGGAAGCTCCCGGTAAGGTGGACGATAGGCTAGTCCCAGCAAGTACCGCACAAACCGAGGAGTTTCAGGTAGAAAAACAACCAGTAGGAGTCAAGCCATCCCCTTTGGTTGATCATTCGCGTGCTCCGTACCCTGCTCGTCTCAAGCATCAGAAATATGCTAGGGAGTACGGGCATTTCTTAGAGATGTTTAAGCAATTAAAGATAAATCTTCTGTTCATCGAGGCCTTGCAATCTATGCCTAAGTATACGAAATTCCTCAAAGATCTTCTCAAGCGGAAACATAGGCTAGGTGAGTTGTCGAACATTCCATTGACCGGCGGTTGTTAGGAGGTAGTTTTGAACAAGCTACCGGAAAAATTAACCGATCCGGGCACCTTCACCATTCCATGTTTTTTCGGGGGCGCCGTTGCTTCCGCTCATGCCCTAGCCGGTCTAGGAGCGAGCATCAACTTGATGCCATTCTCACTTTACGAGCGTTTAGGTCTAGGAGAGCTTACACCCACACGTATGTCGTTATCATTGGCCGACCGTTCGGTCAAGTATCCTAGGGGTATCATCGAGAATCTTTTAGTCAAGGTCGATAAGTTCGTCTTTCCGGTTGATTTTGTCGTCCTCGACATGGAAGCCGACGAAAAGGTTCCAATCATTCTAGGTCGTCCCTTCCTTTGAACCGCCAAGGCAATCATTGATGTCTATGGCGGTAAGATCTCGCTTCATGCGGGTGACGAGATTGTCACATTCGAGATAGATAGAGCCATGCAAAACCCTAGTGGTAGTGATGATCATAGTGGTCCGTGTCATTCCGTCTATTTTTTAGACTCCGTCATGTCATATGTCGATCAGTGTGTTAGTTACATTAGTGGGAATGATCTAGTGGGTGAAGATGAGATTGAGTTTGGAAGTGAGGAAGAGGAAGTTGGAATGATCCGGAGTGGATTCCAGAAACTTTAGAGTTGTGTGAGGTTAGGGAAGAAGTAGAGGATAAACCCTTGGAGTTGGCACCTTTAGAGCTTAAGTTTCTACCATCCCATTTAGAGTATGCCTTCTTAGGAGAGGAGTCGAGTTTGCCCGTCATCATCTCTTCTAAGTTGACGGAGGAGGAGAAGGGTAGGTTAGTTGAGGTGCTTCAGAAGCATAAAGATGCTATAGCTTGGAGATTGTCTGATATCAAGGGGATTAGCCCCACTTTTTGCACACACCGGATCCTCATGGAAGATGAATTTAAACCGGTAGTGCAACCTCAAAGGCGTCTAAATCCTAACATGAAGGAGGTGGTTAGGAAGGAGGTAATTAAATTGATGGAAGCCGGGCTAATATATCCAATATCTGATTCCTCGTGGGTTAGTCCCACTCAATTCGCCCCTAAAAAGGGTGGGATGACTGTTGTCATGAACCCGAGAAAAGCGAGCTTATTCCTTCCCGTACGGTCACCGGTTGGCGTGTGTGTATTGACTACCGCAAGTTCAATGACACCACCCGAAAGGACCACTTTCCTCTACCGTTCATCGATCAAATGCTCGAGTGTCTCGCGGGTCGTAAATTCTATTTTTTTCTTGATGGTTTTTTCGGTTACTTCCAAATCCCAATCGCCCTGGAGGACCAAAAGAAAACCACTTTCACATGTCCTTATGGCACCTATGCGTACCGGCGCATGCCCTTCGGATTTTGTAACGCATCGGCCACGTTTCAGTGGTGCATGGTCACGATCTTTCAAGACATGGTTGAGAGTACTATGGAGGTCTTTATGGATGATTTCTCAGTCTACGGTGATTCTTTCGACCATTGCTTAGGTAACTTAGAGCGTATGATGAAGAGGTGTATAGAGACAAAGTTGATGTTGAATTGGGAGAAGTGTCACTTCATGGTGACGGAATGGATTGTGTTGGGACACAAAATCTCGAGGTTAGGGATAGAGGTTGATAGAGCCAAGATAGATACCATTAGCCGTTTACCCCCACCCACCAATGGTAAATCGATTAGAAGTTTTCTTGGTCATGCGGGTTTTCATTAAGGACTTCTCTAAGATCACACGCCCCATGACCCGTCTTTTGGAGAAAGATGTTCCCTTCATCTTCGACGAGGAGTGTCTTAAAGCTTTTACCTTTTTGAAGGAGAAGCTTGTTAGTGCCCCCATTCTTATCTCGCCCGACTGGAGCTTACCGTTCGAGCTCATGTGCGATGCGAGTGACTATGCCGTAGGTGCGGTTTTAGGACAAAGAAGGGACAAGCACTTCCATCCAATTTACTACGCGAGCAAAACGCTAAATGATGCTCAAGAGAACTACACCACCACGGAGAAAGAGCTCTTAGCCGTAGTATTCGCTTTCGATAAATTCCGATCTTATCTCGTGCTTTCCAAAACCGTTGTTTTCACCGACCATTCCGCCTTGCGTTTTCTCTTCCAAAAGAAGACGCTAAACCCCGACTTATCCGGTGGATTCTATTGCTTTTCGAGTTTGACATTGAGATTAGGGACAAAAAGGGGGCAAAGAATTTAGCCGCCAATCACTTTTCGCGGTTAGAGGATCCGAATAGAGAGGAAATCTGTGAGGAGGCGATAGGAGATAGATTCCCTTATGAGACCATAGATTTTGTAGAGGCGGAGAGAGGGCTTACCTTGGTTTAGTGACCTAGCGAATTACTTGGCCGATGGGTATGTCATGGGGGATATGAATGCCCAACAAAAGAAGAAGTTGTTTAGGGATGCACGAAAGTACATATGGGATGATCCATTCCTCTTTAGGATAGGAGGTGGCCGAGTTCTTAGGAGATGTGTCACGAGAGAGGAGGGTAGAGAGATCCTTAGGCATGTTCATGAAGGACTAACTGGTGGTCATCATGGCGCACACGCTACCGCACAAAAGGTTTTTGATTGCGGGTTCTATTGGCCCACGGTAGTAGATGACGCGGTTGAGTTTGTTAAGAATTGCGATGCTTGCCAACGTACCGGCAATATTTCATACAGGAATGAAATGCCCCAACATCCAATCCAAGTCCTAGAGATATTTGACGTTTGGGGAATTGACTTCATAGGACCTTTCCCCCTCTAGTGGGAATAGGTACATCCTCGTGGCAATCGGTTACGTCTCGAAGTGGGTTGAAGCTCAAGCTTTGCCTACAAACGACGCCCGAGTGGTGGTGAAGTTTCTTAAGAAGTTGTTCACTAGATTCAGCACACCTAGAGCTCTCATTAGTGACCGCGGTTCGCTTTTATGTAATGCCGTGATGGAGAAGGCATTGGAGCGATATGGAGTTACCCACCGTTTTGCAACCGCATATCACCCGCAAACGAGTGGGCAAGTTGAGAATGCGAATAGGGGGTGAAAAGAATCTTAGAAAAGACGGTAGGGAAGTCTAGAAAGGATTGGTCCGACAAGCTTGATGACGCTTTGTGGGCATTTCGTACCGCCTACGAAACACCTTTAGGGACCACTCCGTTTATGATTGTGTATGGCAAAGCATGCCATCTTCCCGTCGAGTTGGAGCATAGGGCACTTTGGGCCCTTAAAACCGTGAACTTAGATTTGACCGAAGCGGCTAGGCGTAGATACTTTCAAATCCATGAGTTGGAAGCACTTCGAGATGCGGCTTATGAACGATCCTGGAGTATTAAGGAGAAGTCAAAAGCCTTGCATGATCGAAAGTTGAAGGAGTTGAAGGAATTTAAGGTTGGCGACAAGGTACTTTTTATAATTCGAGGTTGAAATTGTTCCCCGGAAAGTTGAAGTCGAAGTGGACGGGACCATATATCGTTAGAGACATATTTCCACATGGAGCGGTAGAGTTGCTAAAGGAACTCAATGGATGCATTTGGAAGGTTAATGGCCATAGGTTGAAGCACTATTTAGGTGGCCCGATCGATAACACTGAGAAGGAGGTAACTCCTCTCGAAGACATGCCTAACACCACCACTTAGTGTCTTGAGCGTAGGCTCAAGTGTAGAGTTTGTACCGGTTGTATTTTCATCTCTTTTTGGTTATTTTTCGTAACTAACAGTTTTCTTTTCTAGTTCGTCGGTCTTTGTTTCGTATTTTTGAGTCATTTGCAGGGAATCATAGTCGAGGATTTACAAAATTGGATGAAGAAAACGACGTCGCAGGTAAGTATAAGTGTTAGAAAAATTTTGGGTTTGGTGTTGGAAGGTTTGGGTGAATTGCAAAAATTTTCTAAGGCACAGATCTGGCAAAAATTCGAAACTTTCTATGAAAAAACGACCTAGGTGTAGCGCGACACTAATCCCTTGATACCTCCGCGCAGCGCGTAGGCCCTAAATTGAAAATCAGCAATTTTAATAACGCCGCGTAGAGCGACGCTAACCTCTTGGTACCTCCGCGCAGCGCGACGGGGTGTTACACCCGGGTATATCAGATGTTTTCCCCTCTTTCTTCTCCAACTTCTTAAAACCCTAACCTACGAACCTTGCAGCCGAAAATCACCATTACCCACCATATCCGCCACCAAACTTCACCATTTCCCCCCCATCTTTCACCTACATCAATCATTGCACTTCCCTATATCTTTCCACCGTCAAATACACTCGATTCGCCGCAAAATCCACCAAACACGGGACCTTCTTTCTTCACTTAAAAAGTTGAATTTTTTTTCACTTGTTCTTCACGAATCCGGTATGTTTCCTTGTAATTTTCTGTACTTTATTCGTTTTGTTAGATACTTTTGAGTTTGTTTTTGCTATTTTTGTGTCGGGTCTAGGTCTAGGGTTGTGTTTTGAACAAATGCCATGCTAGTATCAGGTTGCGGATGGTTTTGGTTTCTTAGCTTAGCGTGTTCCAGGCTGCGGATGGGTTGTTTGGGTAGAGAATCTTGTGCTTTGCGGATAGCATAGTTTTGGGGTATAGCGATGTTGAGTGTGGGGATTCAAGTTGTGATTTCTAATCATGGTTTTCACCCGTTTCACTTTTTACATTATAAAGATTAGAGAGTTGCGTGGGTTAACACTCAATGTCGTTTGCATTTGGCACTTGACGTAAAATTGAGGACAATTTTAGTGCCGGTAGGGGGTAGTGTACATTGAGTTTGTGTTTTCGAGTGTTTTAATTTTATTCATTTATTTGTTCTAGCTCGGGTTTAGTTTTGTGTAAGCACGTACAAGTATAAAACACTTCTCCCGTACTCAATCTCCATTCGGGCGAGGTTGTTTAGAACTTTTTCCTTTTGTAAACGATAATCCGGTTTTAGGTTTCAACCGTGAATGCAATGCTATACGGTTTTTTTATTATTAAAAAAATACAAAAAATAGTTTGTTATCGTTAATTTCCTGCTGTGTTTTGCCGTGTTTAAACATGTTTATGCAGATATGTCAGGTGAAGGAAGCTCAGGTGAACCAAGGGCCAGAAGAAGAGGTCCAATAGCCAGGCGAAGAGGTTCGCCAAGTCAAGAGGTGCGATATGTTACGGGTCCACCGAAAAGACGCATTCGATATGAAGGTCATGAGCGAAAGATTTATGCCAGGGTTACTCTAAGAAAAGATCATCCTTTACTTCAGTTTGAGGTTAATACGAAAGAATGGGTGAAGTTGCAAAATATCATTTGCACGAAGCTCTTTGAACATTGGACTATCGATTGGGATTGGTTAACCCAAATGGGTGCTCGCGAGAGAGTGGAGGAGTTGTTGGGTGCAGTATTGTTGGATATGGTAAACTGTGATTGGCCACAGTATGATGAGCTAGTCATGGAGTTTCATTCTAATTTTCAACACAAGGAGGGATCGTTCCTTGAGGAGGATGCAGTTTCGTTCAGTTTAGGAAGGATGTTGCATGAATTTTCTATACCTCAGTTTGCTGTTATAAGTGGTTTCTATGCTTTTGAGGATGTTTCTTTTGACGAGTTCATGAATGGTCTTAGGGGGGTGTATGTGAAACAGAGGGAGCGATGTTTGGCAAGTGGTGATCTAGCAAGGTTTTGGGGGTACTACAGCCGACCGTCCTTTTGGGAAAAAAATTTGATTACTTTGGTTCGAGATCCGATTTATAGGTTTGTGTTGAAGGTTTTCGCTACCACTCTGGTTGGCAGGAAATTGGGTAAGAACAAAGCGAACTGGATTGACATTTTCTTGTTGATGTGTCGGGTTGAGGGTAGAGATATGAATTTGGCGAGCGTGTTGGCATGGTCGTTTAACATGGCACGTAGAGGAGGAGGCAGGGATGCATTAGACATGGGTCCGTACATTACGAAGATAGCTGAGAATTTGGGTGTTTTTGGGAAATATAATTTGAACACATTGAAGGTAGGACCTGCGTCGAGGCATGTGAATGTGAGGGATTTGCAGAAGGCAAGGATTGTGAGTATGAGTGAGCCGGTGACTTGGATTGATGAGAGGCAGGGGCCTCAAGGCTTGCCACCAGTAGGACATCCGGCTGATGATGTTATGCAGGCAATTTATCCGACAGCTCGCCAGATTCCGCGACAGAGGCAGGAGATGCCCGCTCCTCAGTATCCTCGTCGGCAGCCACCACCGGAGCTTCTTACGTTAGCAACTCTTTATGATCGGATGGATCAGGGTTTTGGTAGAATTGATTATAGGCTGGATAGGCAGGATGGAGCCATTCGGTATATGATGGAGCGAATGAGTATGCGTGTTCCAGATTTCTTTCAGCCGTTTGTCGACCCAGGTCAGTTTCCGATGCCCGGTGGAATGAATCCTAGTGCTCCAGGTAGCTCGGGTCAGCAGGGTGGTTCAGGTGCGGGGCCAAGTGGTTATGCAGATCCGACACCGGAGTATCAGGTTTATGAGGATAGTGATGAAGATTAGGACAGTGATGAAGAATGGAGAAGAGGAGGAGTCAGACGATGACGAGTGATCAGAGATGGTGGTAGCAGCAGGAGTATTATCTAGTATCTTTTATTTTTTCTTTTATGTTGTTTTATATCTAATCTGGTCTGTACTCCTAATTTTGGATACTTGGTTTGGTTGGGTTAGGGTAGGATGATCAGTTTTTTGATGGTTCTTGGATGTACTTTTATCTATTATGCTATGTTATGCATGCAATTTATCCGACAGCTCGCCAGATTCCGCGACAGAGGCAGGAGATGCCCGCTCCTCAGTATCCTCGTCGACAGCCACCACCGGAGCCTCTTACGTTAGCAACTCTTTATGATCGGATGGATCAGGGTTTTGGTAGAATTGATTATAGGCTGGATAGGCAGGATGGAGCCATTCGGTATATGATGGAGCTAATGAGTATGCGTGGTCCAGATTTCTTTCAGCCGTTTGTCGACCCAGGTCAGTTTCCGATGCCCGGTGGAGTGGATCCTAGTGCTCCAGGTAGCTCGGGTCAGCAGGGTGGTTCAGGTGCGGGGCCAAGTGGTTATGCAGATCCGACACCGGAGTATCAGGTTTATGAGGATAGTGATGAAGATGAGGACAGTGATGAAGAGATGGAAGAGGAGGAGTCAGACGATGACGAGTGATCAGAGATGGTGGCAGCAGCAGGAGTATTATCTAGTATCTTTTATTTTTTCTTTTATGTTGTTTTATATCTAATCTGGTCTGTACTCCTAATTTTGGATACTTGGTTTGGTTGGGTTAGGGTAGGATGATCAGTTTTTTGATGGTTCTTGGATGTTTGGACACTTTTATCTATTATGCTATGTTATGCAGGTAATTTATCCGACAGCTCGCCAGATTCCGCGACAGAGGCAGGAGATGCCCGCTCCTCAGTATCCTCGTCGACAGCCACCACCGGAGCCTCTTACGTTAGCAACTCTTTATGATCGGATGGATCAGGGTTTTGGTAGAATTGATTATAGGCTGGATAGGCAGGATGGAGCCATTCGGTATATGATGGAGCGAATGAGTATGCGTGTTCCAGATTTCTTTCAGCCGTTTGTCGACACAGGTCAGTTTCCGATGCCCGATGGAGTGGATCCTAGTGCTCCAGGTAGCTCGGGTCAGTAGGGTGGTTCAGGTGCGGGGCCAAGTGGTTATGCAGATCCGACACCGGAGTATCAGGTTTATGAGGATAGTGATGAAGATGAGGACAGTGATGAAGAGATGGAAGAGGAGGAGTCAGACGATGACGAGTAATCAGAGATGGTGGCAGCAGCAGGAGTATTATCTAGTATCTTTTATTTTTTCTTTTATGTTGTTTTATATCTAATCTGGTCTGTACTCCTAATTTTGGATACTTGGTTTGGTTGGGTTAGGGTAGGATGATCAGTTTTTTGATGGTTCTTGGATGTACTTTTATTTATTATGCTATGTTATGCAGGCAATTTATCCGACATCTCGCCAGATTCCGCGACAGAGGCAGGAGATGCCCGCTCCTCAGTATCCTCGTCGACAGCCACCACCGGAGCCTCTTACGTTAGCAACTCTTTATGATCGGATGGATCAGGGTTTTGGTAGAATTGATTATAGGCTGGATAGGCAGGATGGAGCCATTCGGTATATGATGGAGCGAATGAGTATGCGTGTTCCAGATTTCTTTCAGCCGTTTGTCGACCCAGGTCAGTTTCCGATGCCCGGTGGAGTGGATCCTAGTGCTCCAGGTAGCTCGGGTCAGCAGGGTGGTTCAGGTGCGGGGCCAAGTGGTTATGCAGATCCGACACCGGAGTATCAGGTTTATGAGGATAGTGATGAAGATGAGGACAGTGATGAAGAGATGGAAGGGGAGGAGTCAGACGATGACGAGTGATCAGAGATGGTGGCAGCAGCAGGAGTATTATCTAGTATCTTTTATTTTTTCTTTTATGTTGTTTTATATCTAATCTGGTCTGTACTCCTAATTTTGGATACTTGGTTTGATTGGGTTAGGGTAGGATGATCAGATTTTTGATGGTTCTTGGATGTTTGGACACTTTTATCTTTATGCTATGTTATGCAGGCAATTTATCCGACAGCTCGCCAGATTCCGCGACAGAGGCAGGAGATGCCCGCTCCTCAGTATCCTCGTCGACAGCCACCACCGGAGCCTCTTACGTTAGCAACTCTTTATGATCGATGGATCAGGGTTTTGGTAGAATTGATTATAGGCTGGATAGGCAGGATGGAGCCATTCGGTATATGATGGAGCGAATGAGTATGCGTGTTCCAGATTTCTTTCAGCCGTTTGTCGACCCAGGTCAGTTTCCGATGCCCGGTGGAGTGGATCCTAGTGCTCCAGGTAGCTCGGGTCAGCAGGGTGGTTCAGGTGCGGGGCCAAGTGGTTATGCAGATCTGACACCGGAGTATCAGGTTTATGAGGATAGTGATGAAGATGAGGACAGTGATGAAGAGATGGAAGAGGATGAGTCAGACGATGACGAGTGATCAGAGATGGTGGCAGCAGCAGGAGTATTATCTAGTATCTTTTATTTTTTCTTTTATGTTGTTTTATATCTAATCTGGTCTGTACTCCTAATTTTGGATACTTGGTTTGGTTGGGTTAGGGTAGGATGATCAGTTGTTTGATGGTTCTTGGATGTTTGGACACTTTTATCTATTATGCTATGCTAGTTGGTGTGTTTTGTGATAGGTTTGATGTCTTTTATGCCGCGTCCGTTTGCGTTTCTGAGAGTTAGGAGTTGTTTGCTGAGCGTATTCGGAATGGAGGGCATATGTGGAATTGACTGGCACATTGACAGTCTCGCACAGCTAATTCGTTTCACTTGTATTCTTTGTACATAATTATTTCTTAATTTAGTATTTTTATTTTTCTAGGTAATTTGAGTCGTGTCTCGTCTTTTCATTAGGACAATGTAATCTTTAAGTGTGGGGATGGGATACATGGTGTACATAGGGGTCGTAGTTGTAGAGGATTATAAAAATATATATATATATATATATATATAATTGAGAAAATGTCTTTTGAAATAAGAAGTTTGCAAAAATAAAGCGGAAAATGATAGAAAAGATAGGTGGTTACTCGGGTTCAAATAATGATATATGAGTTAAAAATAGTCGAGCTTGTCTCTAGTTTGGGATATGTGAATAGGCCGGGTTTGGTTCTAGGTTCCTTTGATCTTAATGTACCTAATTGTCGGTTTGCTAGTGGGTGCTCATCTAGGAAAAGTGGGAAGTTGAAACCGCCAATAATAGTATAAGGAATGCTGTTATAAGTTAAAATCGTTAGAAGTTTTAATCATGGAAAAATAAAGAATAATAACAAAAAAAAATTGACCTAGGAATTAAGGAAAGTAGCGCAGGCCTACGTAATCTTCGTTGGGGATGGTGACTCTGACTTAGATTGCCTCTGGGATGTGTGAAATCAAAGTGCGAAAACAATTTCTTACCAAAGCCTATTGTAATCCGAGTTGGGGATAGCGACTCTACAGCCGGAATGCCTCTGGGTTAAGTAAAGCATCATCTAAGCTCAATGAGAAAGAAGAATAAAAAGAAAAAAATTTGGTTTTAAATTCTTTTGATTTTGATATAAAATGGTTAGGAATTGGTCCAGTGATCGTTCCTTTTGTTCTGTAAACTTGAGGAGGAATTAGATGAATTGTGGCTTCTAGTGTGAGACCCTAGGTAAACTGATTGCACTTGAACTTAAATTGCATGATAAGGGCTTGGAACCGGGTCCGGGTTTAAGAGGACAAACATATTTGCAATCGTGGCTAACACAAGTTTTGACTTTAATAAGTATGAATAACTTTTGTCCCGGGTGATTTTCTGTCTCTGATTTCGTTTTGCACAGATTCTTTTTCGAGGACGAAAAAAGAGTAAGTGTGGGATATTTGATGTATTGTGAAATACATCCATTTATCATGTAGAGTTTGTTTAATTTTCGTTTGAGTTTGTTTGATTTTAGTAGTTATTTCGTAGGAGTTTGATACTTTGTCGTATACAGGGTTTTGTTGCAGAAAAGTGCTTGAAAGTGTTGGAATCCTGCTTAGGAGAAGCTAAGAGTAAGATGTGGAAGAGCTGGAGCTGAAACACGGAAGAAAAACGAAACTTTCTGTTGAGAATGGTCCTAGGTGTAGCGCGACAGACATTGACAAACGCCTACGCGCTACACCTAGGTAGTGAAGAAATCAAAGGCAGAGAATACTAGCGCCGCGCAGCGCGACGCATTGATCACCACCTGTCGCGCGGCGCGACGGGGTCTTTTCCAGAGAATCCCAGTTTTAGTTGCTGTATGATTCTTCCAGACCTATAAAAACATCATTATCTTGTCCATAACCCTAGTTGGACGAATTGGGAGAGCTTGAGACGCAAAGTTATCAACTTTTTGGGTATTTTCGAGTATTCGGAGCTGCACGTTGAGGATTGGAAGCTTAGGAAGCATTCGGCTTGGTGATTTACCATTCGGGTGTTCTTTATTCTTGCTTTTTTTTCATATGATGTTCAATACTCTTGATTCATACTTGTGTTTGATACTTTCAATGACTTTGTTTGGCTAATTTTATTGAACTACCTAGATTGGATGAATGTTTGCATTAAAGTTTTGATTTTTATGTGATTTGTGGATATCATGGTTTGTTTATGAGTTCGTAAGCGATTTGTTCTTATAGTTAGATGTGTATGCATGCTTGAGGGTATTTGTTCATTGTTTATGCTTCGCTTGATTCTTGGTGACGGTCTTTATCACATAAGAGAGTCTTGCTAGGGTCTAGTTTTTGGTGAGTGTCTATATCACATAATAAAGCTAGAGTCTTTAGGGTTGAACTACGTAATAAACCTTAGAAGTTATAATCGGTAAACGTATAAAATCAAGTGTTCTACTAATCATCAATAGCCGTGAGGTGCGAGGTTATCGCTAGGTCTAAGTCATTAAGCTGCAAGGTAGGAGCTTTCTTAGAAAGTAAACTGTTGGCTATTGTCTAGCGAGTCTAACTAGAAATCCAAGTTTACCTTTGACTCAGATCCTATGAGGGAGTGGGTCTTGCAAGGTACTTCCATAAACCCATTAGAGATCCTGTGAGGGAGTCTAATAACTGGTAACTTAACAACCTTTAGGGTATCACTGTGTGTTCTTGAGAAGGGTCAGGGTCCTTTAGATATTCCGAAAGGCGAGAACTTTATGATCCCGGTTCCATGGTTGACATTTCTAATTAAAAATCATTACTTGAAGCAAACAGGATTCCAGTCTAGGTAGTGTTTTCTCACCATCAGAGTTAAATCTTAAGTAATTCGTTTAATTAACTTAGTTAATCTTAGTTAGTTTTAAATTGTTTTCTTAGGAATTTGTTAGAACCCCCCCCCCCCACATCAAACAACAACATTTTAGTCCGTGTCTGTCAGAGTCTAAATAAAGTAGTTAATTTAATCAGTAGAGTCTCGTGGGTTCGATATTCCGACTTACTTTAGCTATACTAGAGTCGATCGGTACACTTGCCGGTTAGTAGTTTAGTTCGTTTTAGTGAGTCTAGAGTATTACTTCGTGTCTAGATTTAGGTTAATTTCAGTTGTTTTTATTGAACTACTTTTAGCACATCACGTACTCACACCAAGAATCAGACACAAGGCGCATACCTTTCTTGACTTCAGTTTTCAATGCCTCAGACGCCTTCGGCGCAGGAACGTCTGGCTTCTTGGGCAGAGGGACGGTAAGAATGGGCTACTTTTTCTTTTTAGATTTTGGGCCTACGCCCAAGTTTGACAAGTCACCTATTTGATCAAACCAAACAACAGTATGCGCGCCATAGGTTATATTGCAATATTACTCAACATTTAACATTAGTGGTAATATTGCAATACTAACTCAGGCTTCAAGAAAAATTACTTACCAGTGGTAGAGGAGGGTTGCGCATTGAGCTCTTCTATCTTTGGTAACTCAAAATTTCCCAAGGTTTGCTCAAACCAAGGTGCTTCATCTGCTCCAAGTGGCGCTACGTCCATATTACCTTTATCTCTTTTGAAAAGTACACCGTATAAGGAAGTAACTGCAGCAAAACGCAAATATGAGTGCGTGAATGAACAAATATATTAGAGAATGAATAACTTACGTATGCCTTCTTCAACATATACTGGTTTCTCACGACGACCAGCTTTCCAAAGCATGCTCATTCCAGCAGCAACCAATGCCCTTTCTGGCAACACAATGTTTGGCACATCCTTTAAATCTTGGTACCACACCTCATCAGTCGGGATGGCCATTCTCTCTAACTCAATCTCTTTCACTCCGCGAAATGTCATCTTCATCGGTATCACAACAGCTTTGATATAGAAGAATTTTTGCTTCCAATCATGATAGGACTTGGGTGGATTAAGCAATAATCTTTTGGCTGGTAAACGTTGTTGGAATGAGTAAAATCCCAATGAGCAATGTAACTGGTAAAAAACCCTAAACTTGTCGACGGTGGGAAGAATGTTCATCGATCTGCAAACAAACTTGAAGTGCCAGATTCGTACCATTCCCATCGGGTTCAACTGGGATATATGTAATTTGTAGAAATCAAGAATTTCCAGAAGAAAGTGGGTCACCAGAATTCTAAAATTGCCCTCTGCAAAATAATCCCAAAACAGCGTGATGTATCCCGTTGGAGCGTTCGCTGCCGTATCTGTCTCATCGGGATATCTGGCATCCCATGTCTTTGGGAACTTAAAATTGGCAACAAGACTATCGAAGGCACTCCGGCTCCATTTTAACGTCGGCAGTGATGAAGTCGACGGCATATCTGATTGTTCTTCAGGCTTAGAACTGGTAGCCATGGCTAGATCTGTGAACGAACAAGAAATCTTGAATAGTAACAAAGAAATGGTTTTTTAGAACTCAAGAAGAAAGTAAAGAGGCAATGAAGATTTGTTGGAAAGCACCGGGACGATGATTAAGCAACATGGTGTTTTTATAGGCATCGCAATTAATGCCTGGGAAACCGTGCAGCAGTTTTTCAAAATCCTAGGCATCTAAAGGGGCGAGTGGGGAATAGTAACCATCCCCACGCGTGCGTGCACTCACCAAAAGCCCATCATGCAATTGATGTTGTACATCTGGCACTATTGGCAGTTGTCACGTAGTGCTCAGTACGTCACCATGGCACGTGCTTTCCACCAACCACCTGACACATAGTCACGTCACAAGACAGGCTGTTTTCAAAATTCAAATTTCTCCAACATTATCCATTCAAAGGAATAAGATAGTTCTTAAACGCCGCGCAACTATACGACAACATTTTAATTAGTCCAGTACTCCACCTCTCCGCCACAGTGCATCGGAGCAACACTGGACTGGGGGGACTTGAAGGGGTATGGTCCCAAAACCTTGCGCCGAGCAAGAGACCATACCCATTGTTATACACAAAGCAGACCTTGCGCCTCAACTAAGTAATATTATAAGTCCAGTATTCCTCCTACTTGTTAAATTACATAGGAACAACACTGGACTGCGGAGACTTGAAGGGGTATGGTCCCAAAACATTGCGCCAAGCGCAGGACCATACCATTATCATCCAAAAGCAGGTCTCGCGCAGACTAGATCACGAGTAATAGTCACCATTTATCCATGCGCTGGATCATTGAAATGAGTATTAAAATCATTCAACTAACTTGTGATGGCTTGCGCAAGGAAACAGTTAAGCTTGAAAGTTTTATTCTTTATCAAACGACCTCCACGCAAGGAACTTAAATGAATGGCAAAAGGAATCTTTTCTGTTATAACAGAAAGAACACGTGGCAGCAGATCAAGATATCACAGCTGTTAAACATTCTAGAAGCCACAGAAGCTCAATCGTGCAAGGGCACAAGTGGTTACAACAGAATTACATGTGGCACGATCTGGTGCACTCCTGAAAATCACGATGATGGCATGTCTCGTAACAAAAAGTGGAGAAACATCATCTGCCACGTGGTGTTTCCCCAGCCGTTGATCAACCCATGATCCGTGTGCTTGGATGAGAAAATAACCAACTAACAGCGTTGGAAAGATTCTGTTAAGTTTTCCTCTCTCACATTTTGGCGCCTAAATCCGGTTATAAATAAGTAACTTCAGGTACAAGCAATCGGGTTCATTCTCAGTTACTCTCTCTCTTACTTCACTTTAACTATTCCGATCAACCTGTACTTATTCTCATACCGGAGGGTGGTCACGGAGAGAACCCTCATTTTCCCCGTGGCGAGTCTAACGGTGATTTGTTTTGCAGCGTTCATCGGGGGTTCCTTTCATTACGACGAACAATTGGAGGATTAACCTCTTATGCGGAAACTCTCATAACAGATCTGATCTGATTCCGATCAATTAGATCTGGTGTTTCTTCACGTACCACTACCGAACTGTACCGGGTATATTCGGTACCGGTATCCACTTTTGGGGATTTTCGGTACCACTTGGTACCAAGCCCATCCCAATTTAGATGTTGCAAATTATACTACTATAGATATAAATATAAATATACATATTTGTCTTTAGTGGATACAACCTACCAATGTTTTAAAATTTAGTTTTTATACCTTATTGGATTTGGCTCAAAATGGTTTAACCGGGTGTATTGGGCGGTTTAACCGGGTGTACCGGACGGCTCACCCGGTACAACCGGCCGGTTTAAACCGGCTTTTTAAAAACATTGCAACCCAATAAGCATTATGGTACAAATATATATAATATAAATATACAAGTTTGTCTTTAGTGGGTACAACCCACTAAGCATTATGTACAAACCATAATGCATAGGTATGTTGCATATATAAGTTTGTTTTTAGTTGGTACAACTCACTAAGCATTATAGTTAGGTATGTTGCATATATAAGTTTATATTTAGTGGATACAACTCACCAAGCATTACAGTACGAACCATAATGCATAATATGTATATAATTGAAGAAGTTTTTAGTAAGGTTGATTTTGTAACTTTTTGTTTTGACCAAGCATTTGTATGTGGGTGTGAGGGGATAGTCAAGAATGCTTTTTTTGATATCAGCCCAAACTCAAGCATTATTGTGTTTTGTCTTTTATAACATATTATTTTTTCGTTATTGTACACTTTTAATTTATTTTGTTCAATTAAGTGTTTTCAAGTATTATAACACTTTCTTTTTATTTGCTTTATATGTTTAGTATCTTTTTAGTTAAAATATACATATTTCATTTTATTCTCATACTTCGTTGGTGTACTTTGACATAAATCTTGTTTGGAAACGAGTCAGGTTAAATATAATACATTTTAAATATACGGTATAAATTTAAGGTACTTTACGTTCATAAGTCATGTCAATTATAACACGTTTTGGTACTTATTTTTATTGACGTTTTTCAATTGATTTATTTGCTTTTATATGTTTAGTAGTTTTTTAGTTAAAATATACATATTTTATTTTACTCTCATACTCCGTTGGTTGGTGTATTTTGACATAAATTTTGTTTGGAAGCGATTTAGGTCAAATATAATACATTTTAAATATACTATATAAATTCAAGGTACTTTATGTTCATAAGTCATGTCAATTCTAATACGCTTTGGTACTTATTTTTATTGATGTTTTTCAATTGGTTTGTTTGGTTTTTTTTTTTAACCTCACCCTTCTCAACGCTAACATTGACACTTACACCCCTCAAATTTTTAAAAATTTTGTAAAATGTCATTTTGATCCCCTTGAGTTTTACATGCTTATTTTTATGTGCGTGTCAGTATGAATTCAGGTTGGTTTACATTTCGACATATTTTTTCCCCAAAAATTTGTCATGTCAAATATAATATGTTTTTCATTGATTAGTATAAATACAAGTTGCTTTACTTTTCATGAGTCATGTCAAATATGATATGTTTTAGTGCTTATTTATATTGACGTCTTCAGTTGGTTTTTGTTTTGGCGTTTATGTACGTGTCGGTATAAATTCAAGTTTTTGACGTTTATGTACGTGTCGGTATAAATTCAAGTTGTTTATGTTTCGACGTAATGACATTTTGACCCCTAGAGTTCTAAGTGTTTTTATGTACGTTTTGGTATAAATTCAAGTTAGTTTACGTTTTAACGTAATTTATTTTAGAAATGAGTCACGTTAAATATAACATGTTTTGTGTTTAATTTTATAGACAATTTTAATTGATACGTTTGATTGATAAATAATTATAAAATTCAGTATGCTCAAATTACCTTAAAAATCGCTCCCGCCCGCAAGACGGAGGAATCTAGTTGGTATATATAATTCATGTTTGAAAGTTGTCGTCCAAAAATATATATAATTCACGTTTGATGGACAAGACAAGATTCAAAAGTCAATGGTTATCCGTATCTCTTTTGGTTTTATGGTTTTCATACGTTCAAATAAAATAATGATAGGTCACGTTTTATGTTCTCAGCTGGACTTTACTGAAGCAAGCTTAGTCATAATTGGATACTTTAAGGCATAAAGCCATGAATGTAACTACATCTAAACTTTCTATGTGACACAAATAGTCCCTTACTATATGTGATCATGATTACTCCTTTGGTTTGTGTAAAGTTTTATAAATAATTATGATTACTATAATCTCTAATTTTGAAACCAATGAATTTGTTGTTCTTCAAATGGATAAGCATCTAATTAAACTCATCAAAATACCATTTCTAAATATGTATGGTATTCTAATAAAGTATTTTTTTTCTTTTTCACTGTTGTTTAAAATCAAATATAAATCTAGTCTATATCTAAATGCTAAGGTTAAGGGGTATATGGGGCATGAGATAGGTTACGGATTGCCACCTAAGATGGTGGATGATGTGCTACACCTCCCCTTTAGGGAACCACCATGGTTTGCTGACGTGAGGTCAAAGTCTCACTCAAAAATAAACCAACTACACTAAATAGATAGTGATAAATGGGTATCGAACGCATGGAGTTTGTGGAAAATACGTTTACTAAGTAACTTTGCAAATTAACTAAACTAAATCCAAAATACAGAAAAAACAATTTTAATGATTTGGTTGTTTGGTTTTAAGAACTAAAATTAACTAAAAAGCATTTAACAAAGTTTTGATTTAGAGATTAGAGGATATGTTCTCCCTCAGTTTTAGGTTTCTATGAATGTTAATGTGAAAGTTTAATCTGAGATAAACTACATAGACATAGTTCATGAATGTGCGTTTGATTGTGATAAAAGGGGACTAAGTACTTAGATTACAAAACGCAAGGTAGTCACCCGATAACCAGTTTAGTATAGCCAACCCCGAATCCCTCCCAATAAATCCTGATTGCTTATGGCAGCAAGAACTGATGGTTCAAAATAGGAAAATCAAAAATAACAACAATTACAAATCAAACTCATAACACCATAGCAATATAATCATAAAGATCAAACTACTATCTCAGAAATAACATAAAGAATCACAAAACATTCAATTCGAAACCTTACAATCCGAGGGAAAACATATAAAGACATAACCACACATTGTTCGATTGATCATCGCTTAGTGTTTCCTCATTCCCAAATCGCCTCTAACCAGTTCCAAACCGAAAACAACGATAAAATATCCCAAAAGTCACAAGTTTCAAAATATAAGTGGGAGTTACAGATTTCACGTCAGGCCCCACCGTAAGCTACGTTGGCCACCGTAGCTTACGGTGGTCATCAGATGGCTACGATAGACATATACTGTCTTACGATAGGAAATTGAAGGACTGGGGCTACCGTAGCTTACGGTAGCTACCGTAAGCTACGGTAGAGGTCAGGTGTTTTTCCTTGTTTGCATCAACTTTAGCACACTATGACTCCACAAGTTCACATTCAGCCAAGCTCCTTCCAATACTTTATCTTCGCTCCTTTATGTTCATTTGTACTTTGTACTTGAAATGACGAGCAAACCGTAGTTATCTAATTTTAGAGATTACTAATTAAGTGTATGGTTTTAATACCGTTTATCGTACTTAAGGGTTGTCCTACGGACCACCCATCATTCGCATGGATTAAACCATGGGAACCATGCACATCCCTTTCCTTAATTAGTAAAATATATGTTTACACAAAATAATCTTTTTAAAAAAAATGGGAATGGTGGTTTGGGTCATAACCACACCCTATAGGATAGTGGATTTGAATGGTGGATGATAGTGGGGTGATATGACGCTGACATAGGGGGTAATGGTGGTCTTGAGGGTCATGATCACACCCTATAGCATGTTTAAAATCAAATCTAAATCTAATCTATATCTAAATACTTATAATATAACACCATCTATCACTCTGCATCTCCATTGCCACCATTTCCAACCACCATGTTCATGTCCATTACCTCGTCAATATTTAGGTTTTTGAAGTTCATTGCTATCGTCCCTTAAGAAAACATACTGCCATCTATATGAACAAAAGTACAATTCTACAAGCCTACTAGAGTTTTGAATACTATATCCATCAATTTGGGTTAGGATTTAGCTTGAGACGTATATGTCTATTACAAATACAATTTCAATTTGTCTTTTGTTCAATTTGTCTTTTGTTCCAAGTTTAAATGAACTTTTATGTTAAAAAATGTAGGAATGGATTTTGATCCGCAATACTGTCAATTCTTTTTCAATGTATACATACATGCATCATGCATATATATCTTTATGTTCTTAACAATTTTTTAAAAGTTGTAATAAGGCCGGCTGGAATGGGGTAGCGTCACTCCCACCTCACCTCAGGAAAATAACAAACCAATACCCTCTCCCCCTTGCCACGACTCCATTGGGGCGCCATTGTTCACTTCGCGAGCACAATAACGAGGAAAAGGGATATTTTTTTGGAGCCAAACCAATCTGACCATCGACGTAACACACTTCTTTTACCCAACTCACTATCCATTTTTTACTCTCAAATTCTTTTCTATTAAATTTTAAAATGGCAAGACCGCGTCGGACCGAGCAAGAAGATATTGCTTTGGCCACGAGTTGGGTGAATGCCATCAAGCTAGCAATGCCTCAAGATCTATGACAGTTTTGGAAAACGGTTATAACTACATTCCATCAACATGTGGGTGAAAATCATCGTAATATTAATCAAATATTTGGAAAGTTTACGCTTGTACGAGCAAAGGGTGCAAGATTAGAGAGGTTCTTTAACAATGCATTGAACGACAAAGAGGGTTTAACTGAGAATGGAACGATTGTCGCGGTCCGTAGCGAGTACCAAAACATCCACAACACTCAGTTCGCTAACGTTGCGGCTTGGAGAATTTTAAGAACAATGCGTTGCCATTTTTATTTTAATTTCGTACCTTTCTTTTTAATATTTTTAAATAGAGTAAAATACAAGTTTTGCCCTTTATGTTTACGCCAAATTGCAAACGCTGTCTTTTTTTCCAAAAGTTTACAGGCGGTATCCTTTAACCTTCTAAAATCTTGCACGTTATGTCCTTTAGGCCAAACCCAGTTAGATTTTTTGGTTAAATATGGGCATGCGCCTTGCACATGAGGGTATTGTTGTCATTTCATCGTATCAAGAACTATTGTGTAAAAGAACTTATTTTTAGGGACTATTGTGTAAGTATAAAAAAAATATTTAAAATAAAAAATATATATATAAATAAAACAAAACTCTGCATTCTCTCTCTATAAATCCCCACTCTCTCTCTCTCTTCTCTCCCACTATCTCTCTCTCTCTCCCTGCCGCCACCTCCCACCCCACCACCACCATCCCGCATAACCCACCCAGCACGGTCCAACACCACCTCCCGCATAACCCACAAAAGAATTTCATAATCACAACTGTAACCCAAAACAAATGCTTGATATCCTATAATTACTAATATTCATTTTGTCCACCACCGTCAACCCCCACTTGCCACCAATTTCCACCATTACCAGCAACTATCCTTTCTAAATCCAAAAACCCATCGTCAACCCTCAAAATCTGAAAGTCCCTCTTTCTAAAACTGAAAATTTGGGATGAAAAATTGATGGAGAAGAATGGGTTTTGAGTTGTTTCATTTGATTTTGTTTACTCTACCTAAAAAATCACAAAAAGGGAGTCTGAACCTTCGTTTTGGAAGCTGCCGATTGTATCAGATCTGGAATTGGAGCCTTATGTCTTCGCTTATCCGGTTATTGCATCACCATCACCAATGATTTGAAGCCTCTAGTATTTGATCGGAGTTGAGGAGGGGGTGAGGGCGGTGAGGTTGGTGGTAGCTGTAAGGGCGGTGATGGCTGAAATCTAGAGAGGAGTGAAAGAGGGGTAGAGAGAAGAGATGGATAGAGTGTGTATATATATAAAATACTAGTAGGGACCCGCTCGATACGGCGGCGATGACGACAATTTACAATACTCTTGTAATAAATTGTATAGTATTTTCATTATTTCAAGGGTAATATAGTAATTTTGCATATAATTAACTGAGAAATCTAACAAAGGTTAGTGGTAAGGACCACCCGAGTGCAAAATTTAAAACTACTGGGACCAAGTGTGTAATTAGTGAACTACTGGGACCAAGTCTGCAAGATTTGCAAACCGCAGGGACCAACCAAGCATTTAACTCTAAAATAAATCATGGGTAAGTTACAACATGTGTAAGATTGACCTGTTTTAGTCATTTTCTTTTTGTAATTTATTTGAGCGGTTTCAGAGAAAGCAGAACCCCAATCGATTAAGTAAAGGGGTCAAAACTGCCGGTAGAAGGGAAGCATTGTACCTTGAGCAAGTCGAATCAAACTTCAGAGCATTCAAACAGTGTTTTTTGCTGCATTTTGAAAAAAATATCAGATGTTGATGGGTACGACTAAACTCATCTTTGACTGGATTAGATTTCTTCTACAAAGTTAAAAAACTAAATGGACATGTATTCTCAAGAACACTATTCTTTTTTTGAACTGCAAACGGAGCTTTTATACGAAACCAAAGCCCTCCTTAGCAAGAAGCTATGAATTCAATAGCTTCAGGCAAAAAACCAAAATTAGCTCGTGGCACATGAGGAATGTTTTCAGACAGACACATTATTTGCTCACACTTCTTATGCATTCAATAGCTTCAGCCAAAAAACCAAAATAGCTAGTGGCACATGAGAATTTAGTTGTTCTGCCATGCTTGTCGTTGTTGACCCAAGTAAGCCCATTATTTACCAACCTATCAAATGAAACCAATTTTGAATTATTATTTTTTTACTAATTACCTTGATTTCTGCTTACTGGTTATGATGGGTGCATATCCTTATGCTTTAGTACAATCATCTACCCACATGGTACAACCTCAAGCCTTTGTAATTAAAACCTCCCTTTTGCCTCTATTTCCCATCATAGTACTGCATCTACAATCCAACTAAACACGCTATTAATCAACTTTTTATTTCTTATTTCAAATAAATGTGATTGCATACCATAGGTCATGTGTAAAACCGTATCCTTTCCTTGATGATGATCGGGTTGGTTAAAAAAACTGAAATTTTCAATCTCTTATATGTTTATCGATTTTTCACATCAATGTAAGGAGGTCTTACCCACGATAAATCTTGATCAGTTGTTGGGGTTACGACACTGACATGTTTTTGTCATTTTGTAGACCAGCCTAGCGTCCCAGCTGATGTGTTCGCCAACACAGGCAGCGTGCAAAGCATGTCAACTTTAGACGCATCTGAGGTATGTGAAATCTCTGATGATGCACCGTTACTATCAGCTAGTCCTCTAGGCCCATGAAAATAAGCACTCCAATGTGCTTGCCACGCCACAGAGAAGACAAAAATAAGCGTGTTTTGAAACTGATTAGTGTGTTCTTTTACCTTTTATCAGATTTCTTGAAGTCAGAGATTCCCCAAGTATACCACCAGGTTTGTTTCTGCAAGTTATCGATTTACATTTCTATCAATTCGCATACAAAACATTAAACACTCCATTCCATGATGAAAAATAAGAGAAAACACTTACATGTATGCTTCTCGAAGGTTTGTATCCATCTCCTAGCTAAGTGGGCCTTTCAAACATATTGAATTACTCACCAAGGTTTGCATCGATCTCCTGACCGCATGATGCGGCACGTTGCGTATTTCGTTAACCACAGACTATTTACAAAATTATCCAAAATACGCGTAAACCCACCATATAGCCAGCTGACATGTGAATTCCAACAGTTCCCATCTTTTTCACTTATGTTAAACCAAAAAGCCTAAATGTCACTTTTTAAGTGTGAAAATAAACTGTGTAAATATGTTTGAAAGAACTTGCACATACTCGTAAACTTGCTACTCATAAGGAGGACCATAACTGCAGCCTTTGTTGTTTCTATGCTCAAACTTTAGAGTAACCTGCCACAAATTAATGCAAATTGACTTCAGAAATCAGACTAAAATGATAATAATAAACATTTCAGAGAACCCAAACTTGGTTGGTGCAAAATATTACCTCCATGGCACCAGGACCAGACATGCGGTCAGTTCCGCCATAAAAGACGACCTGCAAATACCTGACCAAATCCACATATACCTAACTTTCTATCCACCTTATTTTGAGGTGATCCACCTACTTGAACCTGAAAACAAGCCAAATAAAGATCACCGAAATTAGTTGGTCCTGATTTTGATTGCTTAAAGGATCCACTCTATAATAATTTCAAGGAGATAGGTCTAAAATAAACAATGAAACATTTATAACCAAGACCACATCTCTGGCTTTCTTTCCTTTTCTGGGACAAACTAACATTACATATCTCTTAATACAAAAGGCATTAGACTCAAATGGAGCTATGAAAGACCAGGCATTTGCTAAAAGGCATTTAACTTCAAATTACACAATATCAAACTCAAGTCAAGTTCCCAAAACTAATAAACACCAAGAGTAATAATCGAATATGTTACTGGTCCATACCTGAACAGAAAACCCTAACTAAAAAAAAGGTACATGTGGCAGACGCCGGCATCAAATTAGGGCTTCAATCAAGCCGAAATTGCTTCTGTTTGCGGCTACGTTTGCAGCCGTTTAAAGGCCAGTTTACTGCTGCAAAAGCAGCTCCAAACGGCTGCGAAATCGCATCCGTTTGCAGCTGCGTTTGCCGCCGTTTAAGGCTGAAAATGCACCGTTAAACGACTGCCATTTTGCATCCGTTTGACAGGTCATTAGACTTAATTTATAATAATACTTTAACTTTTTTATTTAATTTGTAGGAAAATTTGAACTTTGACGAAGTGAAACATGATCTAAAAGCAAAAAAACTTGAAAGGTGGAAGGAATCAAGAATGTGCTTATGAAGCGGTACTCTGACCGCAAGCACGAGGCTAAAAAAACATTTATGCGCCAGGGAGGGTACGAGGATGTTGATAGTGCAAAGACATACCATCCCTGTCACACCCCGACGCGTAAAACAACAAATCGCGACGGAAACATCTGGGAGTGGAGTAACAAAAGTATTGTTTCAACAACCATGGTAATTAAAGTTTTGTATTATTATATTAAGTTTGATTACATAGTCTTGGAGTAAAGGAAAACAAAACGGAAATTTAATTGTCTTTGCGAAATAACAACAGCATTATTATTGTCTTGTAGATTTTAAGTCACTAAAGCCCAAAGTCTATCCTAAGTGTTGCATGAATCAACCTCAAACATTAGCTCCTTAAACACATGTGAAAATAGGTACGTCAGCATAAAAATGCCTGTGAGATACATAGCTTTAATTGATGAGAATTCATGACTCGAAAGTTAAAATAGATGTTTAACGAAAAGGAGTCATGAACCTTATAAAATGTTTTCTTTCATAAAATCACAAGAAAATCAAATGTTTAAAAGAAATGATGCATAGTTGAATAAATATCCAATAAAAATGAATTGTATAAAATATGTCTTGTTTTGAAATAAAATGTTATGTCTTGTGTAAAAGATGTCATGTTTTGTAAAAATTTCATGTCTTGTATATCGAAGTGGTTTAAATAACGTCACGATATGTAATATAATAAAAGAACTTATATATAGGAAGTACCAGCGGCATATCCACCATGCCTTTGTCATATTAACACCGTTTCGTTACTTAAATCACTTACCAAAAATCATCAAATAATGTCTTGTGTAACCAAATATCGTGTACAAAACGATGTCTTTGAATAAACAAAAGTTTAAATCAAAGATTATGTTCTGAAATCTATTGCTTTATTTGACAAGAACATTTATCAGGATTTTTGTTTATCGCATACATTCAAGCCTTGAGACTGTTGGATAAACCCTTATCAAGTTAAAGGTTTATCAAAAATGTATTCGGATTCTGTCACTCCCTACTTCCAAACAAACCTAGGAAGCGGGGAACGAGATTAGTCAAGTCCTATGGTACCATTACATACTACCGAGCGACGTGATCAATGTTAATGAATGTATTATGTCTCGTTAAAAATCCCAAATGGCATAGTCAATGTAAGCAATGTCATGAAAAATAACATACGAAGTAGAAATGTCCATGAAATCAATGTGCTAGCATGCTCAGTCAACATACATAGCAAAATGCAATGTAAATCAATGTACTCATATACTAAGTCAACATAAGCCGCAAAAGTATCTTTGGAATCAATGTGCTAGCATGCTCAGTCAACATACATAGCAAAACATAATTGAAATCATGTACTATATGTCTACTAGATGAACATAGCAAATATATGTCATAAAAGCATGAAAACATGAAAACAACAATACGCACATGTGTTTCACCCCAAAATATATGAAAACGTAAAAGATTGGGATTGCAAAAGTATCCTTGTTCAAGATGGATATACAAAGCTCAAGAGTCTGGGAAAATCAAGTGAGTTCTAATATCGGATAACTATGTTAATGTTAAGACCTTAATCGGAGGATTCGGATAGAATGAAACCTTATAAACCAAATGAGTGTTGGGACTCGTATGAAGTGGTTTAATAAAGTTAACATTCTGATTTGGAAAGGATCCTAAGTGCTTTTGACCCGTTATGACTCGTAAATATGTGTTCGTATGGTTAGATATATGTTATGATAAGTCTTATATGTCAAAACATATTTAATAATGTTGTAACATCAGATTATATGTCAAAATTTATGTTACATATGATTAAAGTCGATTTATGCGCAAAAGTGCATTTTGGTCGTTATTAAAGGCATAATAAGCGACTTAACATAATGTTAACCAAACGACATGACCATAAGGTATAACCTCAGAGGGTTATTCCGTATACAACTATGGTCACTACTATGAGTTTGGTCGGATCCTAAGATCGACCAAACGGGTCGGATTCAAAAGTCAAAGCGGTGGTCAAGACCGCTCGACTTACGACCCTAAACAAACACTAAACTAAAAGTGACGAGTTAGACATGTTAAACATGTCTAAATAATGTTTATAAAACTGATTTGGTATCAAAACAAGGTGTTTTGATACCAGAAAATAGTTCCGTCGTATAATGCGCACTTTGCCCATTTTTGACTCGTCGCTTCGATTAGTAAACGTGGTAATCAGTAGGCATGATCACTATGGATCATAACCATCGTGATTACGATCACGTTGCAAAGTCCGATTGGACTTTGACTTGACCAATTATTGGTTAAAGCTGAAAGTCTTAGCTTAAAATAGCTAAAAATAATAAACGAGACTAGATGGAACACTTACTTGTGATCCAAGGATGAAAGAAAGACTAAAGAACTCAGATGGGAGACCTCCAACAATGTGGTAGTCTCCACTTAGAGTTATAGAGAGAAAAGAAGTGAATGAGCAAGGATAATGGTTGCAACTATGGAGGTATTTATAGTTGAAGATGAAGTGTAGGATCATGCCAAGTGTTGAGAGGTGTTGTAGGATCATAACATGTGTCTAGTGATGTGTTGCAACCAGAGAAAGTGTGGCAATATCAAGTGCTTAGTCTCCAAGGAAGTAAAAAGAAGCTGCCAAGTTGCAATTAGGAAGCTTATGCTCTGGGCACCCCTCACGGACCGTATGGGGTTTTGCCTTACGGTCTGTAAGGACCTTGCAGGGGCAGAAGTTTCAGAATTGGCTGAATTGGCCCCTGAACTTGTTTTTGTCACATTTTAGCACTTTTAACACCCGTTAACCTCATTTTAAAGCTTTATAAAGATGATAAAGCATAGGGAACTTGATATTTTTGCATATAGTTGCGGTTTTCGGTTAATTACGACGAAAATCGTAATGAACGCGCAAATGCCCGTAAATGCGCAACGAATGATATTTTTGCATTCCAATCATCAAAATACAAGATTTTAATGATTACAAAAATTTTTGGATGTGCATACATGTTCCAGATTAGAAAATACGCGTAACGGCATAGTTTCGCAGAATTTGTGAAATAGCCCCTGGAGTTGCATAAGCATGTTTTTGCCATACCAAACCCTTTAAAACTTATTTCTAAGTTATGTAGAGGAAATTTAGGGTATGTTTAGCTTACGTCATTGTTCCGGAGTGTATGTCGTGTTAAACTGATTACGTTTGCGTAATGGTTTGCGATTTCACTTCCAGAAGTGATTTGAAATGTCGAATTTGAACAAGGATTGAAAATATGAAATGTCATAAGTAAATACACAAATCTTGGAATAAAACACAATGTTATAAAATTACAAAATTGTTTCGGAATTGTTCGATGATGGGAATACACAGATGTCACAGTCTCCCCTACTTTAGGAAATTTCGTCCCAAAATTTAATTAGAGGAAACTTGTGAGAATAGATGTGGATATTTTGCCTTCATCTGGTCCTCTCGTTCCCAAGTAAACTCTGGGCCACGTTTGGATTCCCAGCGAACTTTAACAATCGGTATTCTTCTGCGCTTTAGCTTTTTGACTTCACGGTCCATTATTTCCACAGGTTTCTCGACAAAATGCATCGTGTCATCAACACGAATTTCATCAAGAGGGATGTGGAGGTTTTCATCAGCTATAACACTTTTTCAAATTGGACACGTGGAAGGTTGGATGAACATTACCAAGTTCAAAAGGTAACTCGAGTTTGTAGGCCACCTTTCCGATTTTCTCAATGATCTTGAATGGTCCAACATATCTCGGTGCAAGTTTTCCTTTCTTTCCAAATCTAACCACGCCTTTCCAAGGGGATACCTTGAGTAGGACATGATCACCGACTTGGAATTCCAAGGACTTGCATCGTTTGTCCGCGTAACTCTTTTGACGGCTTCTAGCTGTCAAAAGATTATCACGGATTATCTTAACTTTGTCTGTTGTGTCTTGAATAAGTTCAGGTCTAGTGAATTGAGATTCACCAACTTCATTCCAACAGACAGATGAACGACATTTTCGACCATAAAGAGCTTCAAAAGGCGCCATGTTAATGCTAGAGTGATAATTGTTGTTGTAGGAGAATTTGATCAACGAAAGATGTGAATCCCAACTACCATCAAAGTCAATCACACAAGCTCTAAGCATATCCTCCAGTGTCTGGATTGTTCTTTCGGATTGTCCATCCGTTTGGGGATGATAAGCTGTGCTTAGGTTAAGTTTGGTTCCCATGGCAGATTGCATGGTCCTCAACAAATGAGATGAGAATCGAGCATCACGATCAGATATGATGTCCAAAGGAACACCATGACGAGATACAATTTCATCCACATAGATCTTAGCAAGTTTGTCAGCAGGGAAATCCTCACGGATTGCTATAAAGTGTGCTGACTTGGTTAGACGATCAATGATTACCCAATTGGCATTATGACCTCTAGATGTATGCGGTAATTTGGTAATGAGATCCACTGCAATGCTTTCCCATTTCCAAACCGGAATTTTTGATTGTTCAAGCAAACCAGAAGGACACTACTGTTCTGCCTTAACTTTGAGACAAGTAAGACATTTAGATACGTACAAGGCAATGTCTTTCTTCATACCCGGCCACCAATATTGCGTACGAAGATCCTTATACATTTTGTCTGCACCTGGATGAATTAAATAACGAGACTTATGAGCTTCACCCATTATCAAGGTGCGGAGATTGTCTTGACTTGGGACCCATAAACGGTTCAGATAATAAAATAACCCATTGTCTTTTGTTTCAAGTTGATGCTCACGATGATGTGGTAATCATCCATCATGCCTTGTGTAACACAAGTTCGTTGAGCTTGGGAGATACGGTTTTGAATATCAGATCGAACTTGAACACAATGTAGCTTGACTCGTTCTTTACAACTAAGAGCATTGGCGATGACATTCGCCTTACCAGGATGGTAGCGAATCTCATAGTCGTAGTCGTTCAGAAGTTCGATCCATCGTCGCTGTCTCATGTTTAGTTCTTTCTGATTGAAAATGTGCTGGAGACTTTTGTGGTCGGTGAAAACCACGCATTTTGTACCGTATAGATAATGTCTCCAAATTTTCAGAGCGAAAACAACAACACCCAACTCAAGATCATGAGTGGCGTAGTTCTTTTCGTGAATCTTCAATTGTCTTGATGCATAGGCTATAACTTTGTTCCTTTGCATGAGAACGTAGCCAAGGTCTAAGTTTGATGGATCACATAAACGTCAAAGTCGTAGTTACCTCAGGTAAGGATAAAATAGGAGCATTACAAAGTTTCTGTTTCAAGGTCTGAAAAGCTTCTTATTGTTTGGGTCCCACTCAAAAGGTTTATTCTTTTGAGTCAAAGTAGTGAGGGAACCGCAATCTGTGAGAAGTTTGTGATAAAGCGACAATAGTAACCCGCGAGACCAAGAAATGAACGAACTTCGGTAGGAGTAGTAGGCGTATCCCATTCCTTAATCGCAATGATTTTGGCGGGACCTACATGTATACCATGTTCGTTGACAATAATTCTCAAGAATTGAACTTCCTTAAACCAAAACTCACATTTGGAGAATTTGGTGTAAAGTTGTTCTTTCTTTAGGAGTTCCATCGTTAGACGAAGATGTTGCTCGTGATCGGCTCGAGACTTTGAATAAATCAAAACGTCATCAATGAAAACAATGATGAACTTGTCCGAATAAGGCTTACAAACCCTATTCATCAAGTCCATGAAAACAGCAGGAGCATTTGTCAGACCCAAAGGCATAACAGTGAACTCATAATGACCGTATCGAGTGAGGAAAGCAGTCTTGGGAATATCTTCTTTGAGAACACGAAGCTGATGATACCCAGAACGCAGATCAATCTTTGAGAAGCTAGTAGCTCCCTGTAGCTGGTCAAAGAGATCATCAATACGAGGTAGGGGATACCGATTCTTGATTGTACGTTTATTGAGCTCACGGTAATCGATACACATACAAAATGATCCATCTTTCTTTTTCACGAATAGGACTGGAGTGCCCCAAGGTGAAAAGCTTGGACGAATGAATCCTTTGTCAGAAAGCTCTTGAAGTTGTTTTGACAATTCATGCATCTCAGACGGTGCAACACGATATGGGGATTTGGTATAGGGTTGGCACCAGGTACAAGATCTATACGAAACTCGACTTGTCGTGCTGGGGGTAAACTGGGTAGTTCTTCAGGAAAAACCTCAAGGTAATCCCGAACAATGAGGATGTCCTGAATAGTTTTACCATTGCCTTTGTCCTCTATGATACGTGCCAAGAAGGCAACATAATTCTTTCGTAAGTATTTGTCAGGATCTAAGTTTGAATCACTTGTAGTTTTTGTTTCTAAATATGAAAATGGATTGAGTATGAAGGATATGCAGTGGAATTAATGGAAAACTTTTACTACAAGCAATCGGTCGTTTGTTTTCATCACCATCATGCTTTTAAGTTGATAAACTTTGCATGTGATTCACAAACTCCCCCTTAGCCAATTACAATCGTTTGATAGTAAGAAATGAAGAAGATAAAGTGCGAAATGATCTTTTTCAGGAAGACAAGTTTAACAGTTACAACGTTCACCTATTTATACAAACTATCTAACCACTGAGCATCTTTTGTGACGTCATGGTTGATAGTGACTGCTAACAAAATTGTAACTAACTAAAACACTGCTATACTAATATATAAGTGCATAGCACTGTTACATTGATTAGAGTAAAACTAGTCTAAGCACCGATCTCTATCCTCTGATCTTGTTTCTTCTATCAGACCTTTGCCTCTTGAACGATCAGATGATAGGAGCAGTTGTTTCGGGAAAGCAGTGTAAAGGTAGATCAGAAGTTGTAACCTCTGATAGTTGAACCAAAGCTCGGATAGTGTATTTGGCTTTGAATCATCTGTTCCTTTGTTAGGGTTCAATCCCAACAGTATTTATGGGCTTGGGTACATGTCATGAGTTTAAGGCTACTAACGGGTTTTTCTCCACGAACCTCTAAGGTTTCACCAGACGAAAGTGGTATACGAACGATCTTATCAAAACAAATCACCTCAGCATGGTGTTTAGATAACCAGTCCATCTCTACTATGATATCAAAGCTCCCAAGTTGCATTGGCGTGAGGTCAATGGGAAAAAGATGGTTGTTAAGGTTTAACTGACAACTACGAATAACAAGGGGTTCACCACTAGCTATTTTGACTGTCAAGGGCTTTCCTGGTTTGGTTCTAGGCATGGAAAGCAAAGGTTCAAAAGCTAGGGATACAAAACTTCTATCGGCACCCGAATCGAAAAGAATTGAAGCAAGATGGTTGTTAACAAAGAACGTACCGTTGACCACTTCATTGTCAGCCCGAGCCTCATTAGCGTTGATGTTAAATGCTCGTCCACGAGCCGGGTTTGCATTAGCTAACTTCGGGCAGTTGTTCCTGTAGTGGGTAAGATCCCCACAATTGTAGCAAGACCCAGGTGGATAGTGAGGTCGTGCAGGCTGCTGAGCAGGATTTTGGGCTACTGGATTCTAGGTAGGAGCAAAACGACAAGTGTTGGCAAGATGACCAGATTTTCCACAGTTAGCGCAATTGAGGCATTGTAAATGTGGTTGATGGTGTCTGTTACACTTGTTGCACAAAGGTGCATTGCCAACATATTGTTTCTCGGCTGTTGGTTGAGCAGGCTGATTTGGAGTAGCTTGGTTAGGTTGTGTGACAACGGCGAAGTTCTTGGAAGCCTTGTGCTTCCTAGACTTCTTTGAGGTCTCGACCTTGTTTCCCTTACGCTTCTGAGACATATCAGACGGTTTCTTGTCACCCTTTCGATGGAGTTTACCCTTTTTGACTTGTGATTCAGTAAGGGTTGCAGCTAGCGCAATGGCTTGATGGACAGATGTAGGGTTACTGCCAGTGACGATATCCTGGATAGGATCTAGCAGACCATCTATGTATTTCTCTATCGCCTTGTCCAAAGGCGTTACCATTGTCGGACAGAGCAAGCTTAACTCCTCGTATCTATTAGTATAAGCACCACGACTGTCTTGTTTCAGGTCATGGAACTCATTTTCGAGCGCCCTCTACTCGTGATGAGGGCAAAACTCTTTCATCATTAGAGCCCTAAGTTCCTCCCATGTCTGACCCATAGCAACATCAGCAGCTCGATCTCTCACCACTCCGTTCCACCACATGAGCGCCCTCTTATGAAATACACTTGAAGCAAACTCGACTTTACGATTGTCAGGACACTGAACATGGCGAAAAGTACTCTCAAGACTCTCAAACCACTGTAGGAGTCCAGTTGCTCCTTCAGAACCACTAAACTTGAGTGGTTTAGCCAAGTTAAACTGTTTAAAGTTGCACGAAGCAGGTGCATTATTATTGTTGTTAGCTTGGTTGATTTGAGTAATGAGATTTGGTAGCATAGCAGCCATTTGTTGCACTATGATAGTTGCCAGTTCGACGTAAGGTTGTTGTACGTTTCGTCGAGGAGGCATTCTAAAAGAGGGAAAAAACATGAGAGGAAACTAGTGAGATGAATGTTGGATAATCAAAATGAGATGTCATAAATATCGACGAAATGAAAGGATGGTGGTCATTCTTTCATTTACTGACAACAAACAAACGACACACAGCGACTAATCAAAGTAAATTGGTTTTTATAATGTATCGCGAAGACATGCTTTAGCCTATAAGTGGATACTCACCCAAGAGTTCCCAGGTAAGAGTGACTGGTCCGATTAAGTGGATTTGTACGAACACTCTAGCCTTAGACAGAAAACTCAGGGTACAGGCACCCACCCTTCCAGATTGCATGTGTTCACATTATTAAAACCCAAACTTTGACGAGATTTTGAAAACTTTCGAAGGCATAAAGCCAAAAAACAAATCATCTAAGGATAGATGATTGATTTTCAAAATGAATTTGAAATTTGTGGATTTGTTTTTGGTAATCACCTAAGGATAGGTGATGGTATTGTTTTAAGATCGAAACACAAGATAACTTGTGTAAAGGTCCTTGATAACTTATGTTAAGGTCCCAATCTTTCTGTCACACACCGATCGCGTAAAACAACAAACCGCGACGGAAACGATAGGGAGTGGAGTAACAGAAGTATTGTTTCATCAACCATAGTAATTAAAGTTTTGTATTATTACATTAAGTTTGATCACATAGTCTTGGAGTAAAGGAAAACAAAACGGAAATTTAATTGTCTTTGCAAAATAACAACAACATTATTATTGTCTTGTAGATTTTAAGTCACTAAAGCCCAAAGTCCATCCTAAGTGTTGCATGAATCAACCTCAAACATTAGCTCCTGAAACACATGTGAAAATAGGTACGTCAGCATAAAAATGCCTGTGAGATATATAGGTTTAATTGATGAGGATTCATGACTCGAAAGTTAAAATAGATGTTTAACGAAAAGCAGTCATGAACCTTATAAAATGTTTTCTTTCATAAAAATCACAAGAAAATCAAATGTTTAAAAGAAATGATGCATAGTTGAATAAATATCCAATAAAAATGAATTGTATAAAATATGTCTTGTTGTGAAATAAAATGTCATGTCTTGTGTAAAAGATGTCATGTTTTGTAAAAATGTCATGTCTTGTATATTGAAGTGGTTTAGATAACGCCACGATATGTAATATAATAAAAGCACTTATATATAGGAAGTACCAACGGCGTATCCACCATGCCTTTATCATCTTACACATTTTTGTTATTTAAATCACTTACAAAAAATCATCAAATAATGTCTTGTGTAACCAAATGTCGTGTACAAAACGATGTCTTTGAATAAACAAAAGTTTAAATGAAAGATTATGTTTTGAAATCCATTGCTTTATTTGATAAGATCATTTATCAGGATTTTTGTTTATCGTATACATTCAAGCCTTGAGACTGTCGGATAAACCCTTATCAAGTTAAAGGTTTATCAAAAATGTATTCGGATTCTGTCACTCCCTACTTCCAAACAAACCTAGGAAGCGGGGAACGAGATTAGTCAAGTCCTATGGTACCATTACATACTACCGAGCGACGTGATCAATGTTAATGAATGTATTATGTCTCGTTAAACATCCCAAATGGCATAGTCAATGTAAGCAATGTCATGAAAAATGTCTTTAAACCATGTACTAAGCATGTTAAATCAACATACGAAGTAGACATGTCCATGAAATCAATGTGCTAGCATGCTCAGTCAACATACATAGCAAAATGCAATGTAAATCAACGTACTCATATACTAAGTTAACATACGCCGCAAAAGTATCTTTGGAATCAATGTGCTAGCATGCTCAGTCAACATACATAGCAAAACATAATTTAAATCATGTACTATATGTGTACTAGATGAACATAGCAAATATATGTCATAAAAGCATGAACACATGAAAACAACAATACGCACATGTGTTTCACCCCAAAATATATGAAAACCTAAAAGAGGGGTCTATGTACTCACTTGAGATTACAAAAGTATCCTTTTCAAGATGAATATACAAAGCTCAAGAGTCCGGGAAAATCAAGTGAGTCCTAATATCGGATAACTATGTTAATGTTAAGACCTTAATCGGAGGATTCGGATAGAATGAAACCTTATAAACCAAATGAGTGTTGGGACTCATATGAAGTGGTTTAATAAAGTTAACATTCTGATTTGGAAAGGATCCTAAGTGCTTTTGACCCGTTATGACTCGTTAAGGTAGTTTAAGCCACTTTAACGTGTCATTTGCGTAAATATGTGTTCGTATGGTTAGATGTATGTTATGATAAGTCTTATATGTCAAAACATATTTAATAATGTTGTAACATCAGATTATATGTCAAAATTTATGTTACATATGCTTAAAGTCGATTTATGCGCAAAAGTGCATTTTGGTCGTTATTAAAGGCATAATAAGCGACTTAACATAATGTTAACCAAACGACATGACCATAAGGTATAACCTCAGAGGGTTATTCCCTATACAACTATGGTCACTAATATGAGTTTGGTCGGATCCTAAGATCGACCAAACGGGTCGGATTCGAAAGTCAAAGCGTTGGTCAAGACCGCTCGACTTACGACCCTAAACAAGCACAAAACTAAAAGTGACGAGTTAGATATGTTAAACATGACTAATAATGTCTATAAAACTGATTTGGTATCAAAACAAGGTGTTTTATAACCAAAAAATAGTTCCGTCGTATAATGCGCACTTTGCGCATTATTGACCGAAACTTTGACTCGTCACTTCGACTAGTAAATATGGTAATCAGTAGGCATGACCACTATTGTCACACCCCGACCCGCAGCGGAATAAGAGTCGGGGCATAATTGGGTTATCACCAAAGCTCATGATGTTTACTAAAATGTTTCATATTTATTAAATTCAAATTTACAATCTTAAATGTTCAAATCAAATTCATACAAATACAAGGAAATGAAACTAAATAAAACAATCCAAAGCTTAAACTGATTTATTCTTCTAGGCCCTCTCATGTGTTTCTTGCCTCAACTGGATCACCTGTATCATGTGTAAAATGGGGGAAATTTTGGGTCAACAAAAGTTGGCGAGTGAACCTTGTTTAAAAACATTGTTATTGATTTCTTGTTGTGTTTAATATTGAAAAGTTGTGCAATATTCATATGTGAGCAAACATATATAAACAAACTATCACAAAAACCTTGAATGAGTATATGACATGAATGATAATGTGTTGTGAGATCAAGGCTCAATCAAACGGAGCCGATCGTATGAAATGTATGATGATGTATGTGAGATCAAGGCTCAATCAAACGGAGCCAATCGAATGAGGCACCTGTACTCAACCCGTCTCCCATGGGGAGCTGATGGGCCTATGAAATGCATGTACTGAAAATGATAACTTTAAT
Source organism: Scalesia atractyloides (assembly GCA_947069175.1). Lineage (NCBI taxonomy): Eukaryota > Viridiplantae > Streptophyta > Magnoliopsida > Asterales > Asteraceae > Scalesia > Scalesia atractyloides. The sequence goes on from CAMTDV010000010.1 coordinate 3,876,138, forward strand.
CTAAACATAATCCACACAACAATTGATACATATTGAATACACATTTGATCACGGATATGATGGATGCACAAGTGTTTAAAATATAATAAATAATTAAGCGACACATGATACACCCAAAAAATGTGATTAAAACGGGGAATTGGTAGAGATTCACTCACATTGGGTGCGTTCTTTTGATGATGTTGGATGCGCACGAGTTTTGGGATTTGATCGACGAGGAAGAACTAACCTAAAATAATAACGAGATAGTTCGGTAAATAAATGGATTTTTAGATTTATTTTTGTAAGTTTAAGGACTTTTTCTAACTTTAAAAATATTATTTTTAAGTATTTTTAATTGATTTTTAAATTAAATAAATAAATAAAAAGAAATAAAAATTTTGACTTTTTGACCATTGACCGGTCCGTTGACCGTTGACCAGTCGGACTGTGAGTAATGTGTGCGCTGAGTGAGGCTCGAACCCGGGACCTCTCGTACGCGTGCACGCAGCTCTACCAACTGAGCTACGTGTCTAACCCGAAATATTCTTTGTTTTAATTATATATATATACTAATTAACTGTTATTTTATTTGGCTTAATATTAAAATGATTTAAAATGGCCGAACCGCTTGCAGGGACCCGGAGTCGAACTCGGGTCCTTCGGCTCGTATGCGCACAGCCCAACCAGTTGGGCTGTGTGTCTAATCTGTTTAAATTACGGTTTATATTATTCTTATAAACATGCTGTGACTCGTTCTGATTCAGTTTTAAAAAGGTTGGTTTTAATTCTGAAAGTCGGTACGTTGCAAGATTCGAACTCGTGACGTTTGTTTTGTTTGCGCACACAGTCCACCGCTGGACTGTGTGTCTAACCCGTTTGATTATGTGATTTTAATTATACTTATACTTATTTCTGACTTCGTCTTCTTCGTTTACAAACACCCAGATCAGAGAGTTCCGACTGTTTTGTTTAACTTGATTATCAAAGATTATAATTAGTTGAAATGTAATAGTAAATGGGATTATAGAACAGAGTGTACCAAAACAGCGTGTTTAATTCAGGTTTCCGGCAAGGGGGCGTCGGCTCTGATTGGCGATCTCCGTCTGAGTGAATCAATCGACGGTTTTGATCAATGAGTTGTGCAATTAAGGTACTAAACAAAGGATATTAGGGGGTTTAGATGATTGTACCGATTCACAGCGAAACTTCGGAGTTTTCAGAGATTTTCCGGCGAGTGTAAAATTTCTTGGCAGCGTTGTCTGGAACCGATTCTGGTTGAAGGATTGAAGTTAATATATGTCTAACAATGGTTTGAAAACGAAAGAGTCGAGAAAATTACCGATTTGAAGTGAGTCTCGGTTTTCCGGTGAAAGTCCGGCGACTGTAAAATATCTCCGGCGAGCGCTAAAGCTTCGAAAGTTTGTGCGATTTTGAGTGAAAAGATTACCAGAGGTTTGGGTGGGTATTTATAAGGAAGAATCGATATGAATTGGGTCCGAATTTGGTCTTGATTCGTGGTCAAGTTTTCTCCGGCGGTTACGACTGCAAATTGACTGTTAGACGTCGGTTATAACGTTATAGTCAAAAGGAATAATGGCTGATCTCGCGGATTGCCGGATTTTCCAGTGATTGCGAGTTCTGCCGCGCTGGAAGTCCGGTTTGAATTCGGATTTCATCTTAAGTATTATTTGTTTCGATATGATAACAAAGAAGTCAAGTGGTGGAGTGGTATGTTGTTTGTTTAATGAACCGGCTGACCCGGGTTCGAAACCCGGCAGCGGTATTTATTTTTTTATTCACTATTTCTTTGTTTTATTTGATTATGTTTTAAAATTTTAACAATGTTTATTAGTTATATATCGTTTAAAATTAATATGAACATTAAATACGCAATGAAAATTATAACTGAGATATTCGATTAATAAACGAAGCGGGTTTTGAAAACCCGTTTTTCGACGGATGTTACAGTATCCCCTACTTTTAGAAATTTCGTCCCGAAATTTAAGTAGTAGTGGTAACAGGAAAAAGATGCGGGTATTTTTCGTGCATTGAGTCTTCACGTTCCCAAGTAAACTCAGTTCCTTGTTTCGACTCCCAGCGTACCCTAACAATTGGAATACGGCTCCGTCTTAAACGTTTTTCTCCGAAGTCCATGATCTCTACTGGTCTTTCAATGAAGTGCATAGATTCATCGATCTGAATATCTTCTAGGGGAATATGGAGGTTTTCATCGGCAAGGCACTTCTTTAAGTTTGATACGTGGAATGTGGGGTGAATTCTGTTGAGTTCTTCTGGTAGGTCAAGCTTGTATGCTACAGGTCCTACTCTTTCGAGTATCTTGAAAGGTCCTACGTAGCGTGGTGCTAGCTTGCCCTTCTGGCCAAAACGAACTACTCCCTTCCACGGTGACACTTTTAAAAGTACTTGATCACCAATGTTAAACTCCAAGGGCTTTCGTCGTTTGTCTGCATAACTCTTTTGACGACTTTGTGCCGCTAGAAGATTGTTTCGAATTTGATGGATCTTGTCTGTTGTTTCTTGAATTAATTCTGGACCGGTGATTTGTGCTTCCCCAATTTCGTGCCAACATACTGGAGATCGGCACTTACGACCATATAAGGCTTCGAAAGGAGCCATACCGATACTTGAATGATAACTATTGTTGTACGAAAATTCAACCAATGGTAGATGAGTGTCCCAATTTCCCTTGAAGTCTATGACACATGCTCGAAGCATGTCTTCAAGGGTTTGGATGGTGCGTTCAGATTGTCAATCAGTTTGAGGATGAAAAGCGGTACTCAGGTCTAATCGCGTACCCAAGGCGGCTTGTACGGCTTGCCATGTTCGTGAAGTGAAACGACCATCACGGTCTGAAATGATGCTTAAAGGTACACCATGACGGCTTACGATCTCGCTGATGTAGATACGTGCTAACTTCTCATTCTTGAAGTCCTCGCGAATCGGAATGAAGTGAGCTGATTTTGTAAGACGATCAATGATTACCTATATGGTGTCATACCCACTGGAGGTGCGAGGTAACCCGGTAATGAAGTCCATGGTTATGTTTTCCCACTTCCATACAGGTATTTCAGGTTGGGTTAGAAGTCCTGAAGGTCTTTGATGTTCAGCTTTTACTTTGGAACAGGTAAGGCACTTAGAGACAAAGACAGCGATATCCTTTTTCATGCCAGGCCACCAGTAGGTGTATCGAAGGTCTTGATACATCTTGTCGGCTCCTGGGTGTACAGAGTACGTGTTTTGTGCGCCTCATTCATAAGGAAATCACGAATGTTATGGCGATCGGGAATCCATATGCGATTTAGATAGTATAGAATGCCGTCGGATTTGGTTTCGATTTTAAGTTCCGCTCCACATGACAGCTCATCGCGTATGTCGTTTTCTGTTACAGAAACATGTTGAGCTTCTCGGATTCGATCTTTGATGTCGGTTATGATTTGCGAACATAGAAGACGAATGGAGTTCGCATAACCTTTTCGACTGAGCGCATCGGCCACCATGTTTGCCTTGCCAGGATGATACCGAATTTCACAGTCGTAGTCGTTTAGAAGTTCGACCCATCTTCGTTGCCTCATATTCAACTCCTTTTGGTTGAAGATATGTTGGAGACTCTTGTGGTCAGTGTATATTTCACACTTGGTACCGTAGAGGTAATGTCTCCATATCTTGAGAGCGAACACAACGGCTCCAAGTTCTAGGTCGTGGGTGGTGTAGTTATTCTCATGAACTTTGAGTTGCCTAGAAGCATAGGCTATCACTTTTCCTCTTTGCATCAGTACACATCCTAGTCCTTGCCCTGACGCGTCGCAATATACTACAAAGTCATCGCAACCTTCAGGAAGTGTGAGGATAGGTGCGTCACAAAGCTTTTGCTTAAGGGTTTGGAAGGCTTCTTCTTGTTTAGGTCCCCATATGAAGGGTTTTCCTTTATGAGTCAAAGCCGTGAGTGGTACAGCAATACGGGAGAAATTAGCAATGAAGCGATGATAGTAACCAGCCAAACCAAGAAATGATCTTACTTCGGTAGGGGTTCGTGGCGCTTGCCATTCCTGTACTGCCTTGATCTTTGAAGGATCTACATGTATTCCTTGTCATTGACGACGTGTCCAAGGAATTGTACTTCCCTTAACCAAAATTCACATTTCGAGAACTTAGCGTACAGCTTTTCTGTCCTTAAGAGTGTAAGGATGAGTCGAAGGTGTCGTTCATGATCAGACTTAGACTTTGAGTAGATGAGGATGTCGTCGATGAAGACTATGACAAAGCGGTCGAGGTAGGGTTTGCATACCATATTCATTAAATCCATAAATACTGCTGGGGCGTTGGTTAAACCAAATGGCATGACCATGAATTCGTAATGACCATATCTAGTTCGGAAGGCGGACTTTGGGACGTCTTCTTCATGTACTCTGAGTTGATGATATCCAGAACGAAGGTCGATTTTTGAAAAACAGGTGGAGCCTTGAAGTTGGTCTAGGAGGTCATCTATGCGAGGTAATGGGTAGCGGTTCTTGACCGTTAACTTGTTGAGTTCTCTGTAGTCGATACACATGCGAAACGTTCCATCTTTCTTCTTCACAAAAAGAACAGGTGCACCCCAAGGTGATGAGCTAGGACGTATAAATCCTTTGTCAGTTAGCTCTTGCAGGTGACTGGCCAGCTCTTGCATTTCGGATGGGGCTAACCTATAAGGAGATTTTGCGACTGGTGTAGCGCCAGGTATAAGATCAATGCGGAATTCGACTTCTCTCATGGGAGGAAGTCCTGAGATGTCGTCGGGAAAGACTTGTGGAAATTCTTTCACTACAGTTATATCTTCGAGTTTCTTCTCCTTGTTTCCCTTCTTGACGACGTGAGTTAGGAATGCGACATAGTTCTTGCGGAGATATTTTCGGGCTTGAAGGTAGGACATCAATTTGAGTCCTTTCGAAGGGGTTTCTCCAAAGATTCGTAGAGTTTGACCGTCTGCAAGAGGAATGCGAATGAACTTTTCGCTGCATACTACTTCAGCATGATGTTGGCTGAGCCAGTCTATACCGATTATAATGTCGAAGCTTCCCAACTTCATAGGAATGAGGTCAACTGGAAAATTGTGATCGTTTAGAGTGAGGGTACAACCTCGTATAATAGAGTTTAATGAGACTGGTTTTCCGTCAGCAACTTCCACCGTTAGGGATTCCATGAGATTATCACGAGTTTGGTTGAGGATGGGTTCAAATTCTAAAGACACAAAACTCTTATCTGCGCCAGTATCGAATAATATAGATGCATAACTACCATTGACGAGAAACGTACCGTTAACCACGTTGTTGTCAGCCTTAGCTTGGTTGGCGTTGATGTTGAAAGCTCTTCCTCTAGCATGTGGAGGAGCTTGGTTAGCTTGGTTTACCGGATTAGCTTGAGCTTGGGCATGAATGATGTTCACCAAGCGTGGACAGGTGTTCCTGAAGTGGTTCGGGTCTCCACAGTTGTAACAAGCCCGCATAGGTTGCATCATGGGGTAGTTGAGTTGGTAGTAGGATTGGGCTACATGTTGGGCAGGTGGTAGGAGTAAAGGTTGTTGGGCTTGACCCACTATCTGATGGTGGGTTTGGGTTGAGGGTTGATTGCGGTTCATTCGCTGAAGTGTGCGATAGGTTTGGATGGTGTGACCTACACGGCCACAACTGGTGCAATGTTGGCAGGGATGTTCAGGAAGGTGATGGTATTGACAACGGTTGCATTTTGGGTATGGGCCGGAGTATGGCTTTTTATAGGGTGCAGCTGAGGGGGCAACTTGGGTGATGGGTGCAGCAGTGATAGGGGGGTTTGTTTGTGCGACAGCAAAGTTCATGTTGTTTCGCTTCCTCTTACCAGCAAACTTCAAAGAGGAGACAGAATGGTTTGAAGTTTGGGCCTCAATGGGGGCTTTCTTTTTCTCCTCCTTGAATTTACCGTTTCGGATGCGATTCTCGGTAAGTTCGGTAGCTAGTTCCATTGCGACCTCAAGTGTTGCAGGTGAAGTGCTTAGAACCGAGTCTTGAATTTTCGAGGGGAGGCCTCGAATGTAGTGTTCAACCAAGCAGTACACTGGGGTGAACAAGTTGGGGATCATTTGGTTTAGCTCGAGAAATCTTTTGTTGTAGGAAGTATGATCTCCTTCCTTTTGTTTTAACGAATGGAATTCATCTTCCAACTTCTTGATTTTGCTTCTTGGACAGAAGCGTCTTGTCATTATTTCCCTTAACTCTTCCCATGTTAAGGCCATAGCATCTTCGACTCCTCTCTTACCCTTTTCTGTGTTCCACCAGGTAAGGGCTACCCCAAACAGTCTCCCGGTTGCGTAACGTACCTTGCGATCCTCGGGACAATCGTAATTGAGGAAGGTGTTCTCCATTTCCTCAAACCAGTGGAGGAGAGCAGTGACACCTTCGGTCCCTTCATATTTCGGGGGATCGCAAGACTTGAAGTGTTTGTAGGAGCACTTTTTGGAGGGAGGGTTGTCGACGTTCTGGTCTTCTTGATTGGGAGGGTTGATGGGATTTGCGGTGAGAGCTTGTTGGACTTGAATTACGATGTCAGGAAGCACCGCGGCCCATTTGTTTTGCAATTTGGGTGGCCAAGCGTTCGTTTGACCTTCCTGACTTTCTACCTCCACGTAGCTGCCTAGCCGACATCTACAGGAACATACATAGGAAAATTGTGAGTTTAAGGAGTCTTTTTAGGTGTCATGTGTCGTTAAGAAAAAAAAATAACATAATCATCAATAATGCAACTACATCCATAGGATGTCTTGGGTTTGTTCATGTTTGGGCCTCCAATGTCCCCCATACCATCGCATGTATAGTCATGTGGGCCCCTATGACTATTGGCTTAGTAGGATTCACATTGGTGTTGGCGGTTTAACACTCGCATCACCCGAATGAAAACCATGAAATATGATTGCGAGATGTATGGTAGGAGGGTGTCCAGGTATAGACACAATGACAACTCAAAGTGGGGTTAGCTCACACGACGTTTGGTATAGCATGCTTTGGCCTAATAGGTCCTTCGTACTCTCATCGTTAGTCCCCAGGTAGGCAAACTGGTCCTTTACTTTGGATTTATACGAATGCCAAGCCTAGACAGGACGTTCCGACTACCGGTACTCGTACCCTTCCAGTTACTACATGCCCGTCATGAGAACTCACTTTGATGTGATTTGAAAAATACAAAAATCGTTGCAAAAATCATGGGAGTTGTGAGGTGTGTGCTCTCATGGGTATGATATGTTATGAGGATACGATTCATGATGAGCATTGTATAATAATATGTACTTATGAACATGCTTGCATAACATTGAATGTAACAATAAACATAAAGCACATAAACATCATGAATTTTGTATGTAACGCATAAACAATTTAAAATTTTAATCAACTATAGTATAGGCTCTAAGGGTCTAATAACCTATCCTATATCCCTATAGTCATGGCTATGATACCAATCTGTCACACCCCGACCTGCATCGGAATAAGAGTCGGGGCATAATTGGGTTATCACCAAAGCTCATGATGTTTACTAAAATGTTTCATATTTATTAAATTCAAATTTACAATCTTAAATGTTCAAATCAAATTCATACAAATATAAGGAAATGAAACTAAATAAAACAATCCAAAGCTTAAACTGATTTATTCTTCTAGGCCCTCTTATGTGTTTCTTGCCTCAACTGGATCACCTGTATCATGTGTAAAATGGGGGAAATTTTGGGTCAACAAAAGTTGGCGAGTGAACCTTGTTTAAAAACATTGTTATTGATTTCTTGTTGTGTTTAATATTGAAAAGTTGTGCAATATTCATATGTGAGCAAACATATATAAACAAACTATCACAAAACACCTTGAATGAGTCTATGACATGAATGATAATGTGTTGTGAGATCAAGGCTCAATCAAACGGAGCCGATCGTATGAAATGTATGATGATGTATGTGAGATCAAGGCTCAATCAAACGGAGCCGATCGAATGAGGCACCTGTACTCAACCCGTCTCCCACGGGGAGCTGATGGGCCTATGAAATGCATGTACTGAAAATGATAACTTTAATCTAAACATAATCCACACAACAATTGATACATATTGAATACACATTTGATCACGGATATGATGGATGCACAAGTGTTTAAAATATAATAAATAATTAAGCGACACATGATACACCCCAAAATGTGATTAAAACGGGAAATTGGTAGAGATTCACTCACATTGTGTGCGTTCTTTTGATGATGTTGGATGCGCACGAGTTTTGGGATTTGATCGACGAGGAAGAACTAACCTAAAATAATAACGAGATAGTTCGGTAGATTTATTTTTGTGAGTTTAAGGACTTTTTCTAACTTTAAAAATATTATTTTTAAGTATTTTTAATTGATTTTTAAATTAAATAAATAAATAAAAAGAAATAAAAATTTTGACTTTTTGACCGTTGACCGGTCCGTTGACCGTTGACCGGTCGGACTGTGAGTAATGTGTGCGCTGAGTGAGGCTCGAACCCGGGACCTCTCGTACGCGTGCACGCAGCTCTACCAACTGAGCTACGTGTCTAACCCGAAATATTCTCTGTTTTAATTATATATATATACTAATTAACTGTTATTTTATTTGGCTTAATATTAAAATGATTTAAAATGGCCGAACCGCTTGCAGGGACCCGGAGTCGAACTCGGGTCCTTCGGCTCGTATGCGCACAGCCCAACAAGTTGGACTGTGTGTCTAATCTGTTTAAATTACGGTTTATATTATTCTTATAAACATGCTGTGACTCGTTCTGATTCAGTTTTAAAAATGTTGGTTTTAATTCTGAAAGTCGGTACGTTGCAAGATTCGAACTCGTGACGTTTGTTTTGTTTGCGCACACAGTCCACCGCTGGACTGTGTGTCTAACCCGTTTGATTATGTGAATTTAATTATACTTATACTTATTTCTGACTTCGTCTTCTTCGTTTACAAACACCCAGATCAGAGAGTTCCGACTGTTTTGTTTAACTTGATTATCTAAACTTATAATTAGTTGAAATGTAATAGTAAACGGGATTATAGAACAGAGTGTACCAAAACAGCGTGTTTAATTCAGGTTTCCGGCAAGGGGGCGTCGGCTCTGATTGGCGATCTCCGTCTGAGTGAATCAATCGACGGTTTTGATCAATGAGTTGTGCAATTAAGGTACTAAACAAGGATATTAGGGGGTTTAGATGATTGTACCGATTCACAGCGACACTTCGGAGTTTTCAGAAGTTTCAGAATTGGCAGAATTGGCCCCTGAACTTGTTTTTGTCGCATTTTGGCACTTTTAACACACGTTAACCTCATTTTAAGCTTTATAAGGATGATAAAGCATAGGGAACTTGAATTTTATCCGGAAATGTCATGGATGTCGGTTCGTTTGGTTATACGGTTTCGGTTTTCGGTTAATTACGACGAAAATCGTAACGAACGCGCAAATGGCCGTAAATGCGTAATGAATGATATTTTTGCATTCAAATCATCAAAATACAAGATTTTAATGATTACAAAAATTTTTGGATGTGCGTACATGTTCCGGATTAGAAAATACGCGTAACGGCATAGTTTCGTAGAATTTGCAAAATAGCCCCTGGAGTTGCATAAGCATGTTTTTGCCATACCAAACCCTTCAAAACTTATTTCTAAGTTATGTAGAGGATATTTAGGGTATGTTTAGCTTACGTCATTGTTCCGGAGTGTATGTCGTGTTAAACTGAGTACGTTTGCGTAACGGTTTTCGATTTTACTTTCAGAAGTGATTTGAAAGGTCGAATTTGAACAAGGATTGAAAATATGAAATGTCATAAGTAAACACAAATCTTCGAATAAAACACAATGTTATAAAATTACAAAATTGTTTCGGAATTTTATGATGATGGGAATACACAGATGTCACAATCTCAATGATATGCCCTATGAAAACTAGTTGAGAACCATCAACGGTTTCTTAGACGAAAAATATATTAAAAGATGCAAAGCCAACAAAATGTCCGTGGGAAACAACTATTCCCATTCCGCGGGGGGACGGTGTCATACGGTAGCACCGCCTAAAAATGTAATGTTTTATATATGTGTGTGTGTAAGATTTTGTTTATTTAAAGTCTAATCTAAGTTTAATGTTAAATAAGATATAGATTGAGTACCTACATACGCTTAAACCCACACGAATAATCAGGGAAATTGGGTTGACCCGGTTGCTGAACAGAATTACGTAAGTATTTCCTTTAAGTTAAATTTTCTATGACGAATATATATATATATATATATATATATATACATACTTAATCATCTTCGTTAAATACAGCGGAATTTACAGCAGGCTACAAATGAATGGCGTGGTGATGGTCCTCCAATTGACCCGTATAAGGAAGCGTTGGGAGAGTGGCGAGGATAGTACCGGCGGATGAAGCATAAACCATCTTCAAACACGCCCTCGAACATGTCGGGTACGCAACCTCAAACTCAATAACCCTTTTCTGAGGTAAACTATGCAATTTAAAAATGATAAACAAACGCATTTAATATATATGTTGGTAGCGTTAATAAATATGCTAATATATGTTTTGATATTTTTTATTGTAGGATTTTGTTAATAGTTTGTTTCAAATACCGGCCTTTCTGAATCAACTTGACAATTATCTTGGTTCGAAAGGAAAACAACCGGCGAATGATGATGATACCTACCTATTCGATAACGAAGACGAGGATGATTCCGACTTAGGATTATAATGTAGGAGTTAAATGTTGTTTGTAATTTTATTTAGTTTAGTATATGTTTATGGTGTTTTATTGCATTGTGGATGTTAAAAATTCGGCAGGTTTTGTTTTTTCGGCCAGAAACTGGCTGGGTGCTGTTGTATGCAACTGCTGTATTAAAAAAAAGACCATGTGTCGCCGCTATTGATCGTAAACCCTTTAGCGGCCATATTAATAGCGACGACCCATTAGCGGCAACAACACCCTTTAGCGGCGATATCTTGGGCAATAGCGACCCATCAATACCGGCGACCCTTTAGCGGCCACGTGTCGCCGCTAAAGGTCAATGCCGGCGACAAAAGGACCCATTAGCAAGGTAGCAGTTTCTTGTAGTGTCGGTTTATGATGATACTGGCACTTGTTATAACAGTTGATAGAGGATACCTCATAAAATAAAATCTTGATATGCCCAAAATAGTATATATATATACTAGGCCCAAAAATCATGTCACACACATAAACCCTTTACTTAACAAGTGTAAGCTCACGACCCATTTAGCCCGAAAAAATTTATTATTTCTTTTTCTCATATACATACTTTCAAGGTTTATAATTTTCATAGCATTTTTTTGTATTATTTTGAATCATTTATTTTCAAACTATGTCAATTTAGTTTTATTTAGTTTTAGCATTTAAAGTTTTAGCATAGAAAACATTATCACATAAAACACATTTTAATAAAATGTAAATGAGCTAAACATATCAATCCATGAACACGCTAGGTTGACACAGACGTGTTCCATTTAGCTAACGTGTTTGCGAATTCGATCCAAAACTAACTCAAACCAAAGAATTATGTGTTAGATCCACGCCGTATCATAAATTGACACCTGAACAAAAAGAAAATTTGGGACGATAACATCAAAAATAAATCGGTATAGGGGTTTATACAAACATGATCCGTTAAACCAAACGTGTTTACGAATTCGGTCCAAAACTAACGAAACTAGCGAATTACATGCTAGATCTATGTCGTGTTATAGATTGAAACCTGAACAAAAATTCAAATTTGGACGGTAACATAAACATTAAAAAAGTATAGGGGTTGTTTATGAAATAGTCTCTAAACGAGTCAGATTATGTTAATTGCCCTAGTTTTACCAATGACTTTTTCATAATATATTCATACACGTACTCCAAATTTTGTCTCACTCAATCTCGCCGGAGTTAAAGACTTTTCTCCACTTGCTCCTTTCCTCTCTCTTTCCTCCGATCACCATATATATACACACCCAAAAAGTTCATAAACATTCGTTACAAGTTCTTAAAGATCATAAGATATATAATATACAAATGGATCAGCAAAAATCATCGGCAAAATCAAAGAACACAATCTTGAAGTATCTACCAGGACCAACATCATCTGTTTCATTTCAAAACCCTTCGATATATAGTCCGTCGAGAGACAAAAGATCGACAGACAAACCCCACAAATCCAACCTTGGAATCGGGTTCTCCGGCCCCATGGTGTCCATGGTTCTAGCGGACACCCGTCAAAAAGTCAAAAGCAACCGTGATCATATCCCCGTGTATGAGCCCACCTCTCCAAGGGTCTCATGCATGGGAACGGTTAAGTGCAAGAACAAAAAGGAGAAACCTCAACGGGCGGTCACGCCCACCAATAAGGTTTTGAGGCTTACGTCAGCTACACCAAAAAGTCCAAATAACAATGATCACAAAAAAGAAAGCAAGAAAAAATTAGGGTTTAAGAAAATATTTGGTGGGGTTACTCCCTCAAGATCGGATTCCGGGAAGAAAAATTCAGAGGCTCCAAGTTTGGGTGCGATGAAGCGGTTTTCGAGTGGTCGGGATAAGTTATCGAATATTGATTGGACGAAGGAGGTTGCGGCGGCGAGGAGATATGATTCAGATGAAGAAAGTGATGATGAACGTGTTGTGGTCCCTTCCTCTGCACCTGTGATCATAAAGAATTCATTAGGATTTGATGATGATAATATTATTAGGGTTGCAGGGTTGAATGTGGAGCCAAGAAATGAAATTAATTTGTGGAAGAGGAGAACCATGCAGCAACCTAAGCCTCTTCAGTTACAAAAAGTTTAGTTTTGGTTTCTTATGGGAAATGGATATTTTGTTTTTGTGAGAAAGGTTTTGTTCATTATTCTTTCATTTTTTGTTTTAAATCATTGTCATAGATGTAAATATTCAATATTACTACTTCTTGAATGTATTTTCTTTCAAAAAGATTGTAATTCAAAATTATATAAATGTCGATAGGGCTTTGAAACATTATCTTTGGTGCTTTATTATCCATTCTAGTAGTATTTGCTCAAATAAAACTAAAAAGTAGGTGTAAAAAAAACATTTTGTCTTATAAGTTCAATCATACTTGCCAAGCTACATCAAAATAGAAGGTAGACAGCCAACAAGCTGCGTCGCCATCCAAGTTCAATCATACTTGCTTGCAGTTAAAAATAAATATATTTTAAAATGTATTTATATATTACAAATTAAACATGAAATATATAACTTAGATAAGAAATTAAACATGAAATATATAACTTAGATAAGATTTTGCAAAATAATTTTGTTTGTTAAATTCAGTATCCAGTTTATTTTGTATTAGTCAAACTTAATATCCTCCATGTTATTTAACCTTTTGATAACGCATCCTCAATCAATTATAGAGTACAATACTTTGAACTAGGTTTAATTCGAGTGTTATATAAAATTTGGGGCATTAAAAATTTTGAAGCTTAAAATTGGGGCTTTTCTTTTACAGTATAAATATATAAAAATAACATTTATGGTAAGTTAATGATAGAATAGGGTTTGGTTCCGGTACAAACCATATTTATCCTACAAACCGTAAGAACAGTTCCTAGCACTTAAAAAAGTTAAATTAGTACATACCAAAATAATACATGCATAAAAGTAGCACTTTCAAATTATATTAGCACATGAAAACTAATCAAGATAATTGATTTTAACACATATATGAATGATATCATCACTTTTCTTAATAAGAACATTGAAAACAAAAGAAAGATCCAAATAAAGAATTATTGCTTGTTAACATAATTATAGGAAATTCAATATAATTGATATTATTTAAGTTATTATTTTATCATTTCCCTATAATTGGTTGGATGACATGTGATACTTTTTAAATGGTTCTTACAGTTTGTATGTGAAATATGGTTTGTATTTGATCTATTCCGGAGAGAATACATGAGAGAATATATGCTACGGAAATTCTGAAAAACAATTGGAACAAACAAGTTGTCAACTTGAGATATAATTATGATTATTGAGTTTGATTGTACAATTTTGTAACAACATTGAATTTATTTATTATTGTTGAAAAACATGAATAAGTCTCATGTGGAAGGTTGGTGATATTTCTTTATTTATTTATTTTTTTTATTTTTTTATTCGTCTTTTGTTATACATGAAATAACAAGTGGCCTAAATGGACTGATAATTTTGTCAACGCATGTTTTAAAAATCAGGGAAACAAGTTGGACGTACGGCCGGTCTTAATATTAATATTATATAAATACAATTAAATTTAATATGAATAAAAATCTGAATAAAATTACTATGATAAGATATTATTCATTTTGGAATACTAGAACTTAAAAACTTCTACTAAACTTAGAAAAATAATAGACAAAAAAATAAATTTGCAAGATTTGATTGGAAAGTAATAATTGAGAAGACATTAAGTGGCATTAACCATTACACATCTTTCAAAAGGTATTATTATGTTGATGCAATGGAAATTCAGAAAATACCCCTTAAAGAGCATTAACAATTACAAATAACATAAGAATTTGGGGTTCTTAAGTGGATCGGGAAGCGTCTTTTTAGTGTAAACACCTGCTTGTGGTTAAATTTACATAACTATAGATTTTGCAACACAAATAATTATTATTTAAACAACAAATTATAATCTTTAAAATAACTATGCTAGGGCTGTTCATAAGCCGAGCCGAGCCGAGCTAGGCCAAGCTCGGGGTCGGCTCGATTATAAACCGAGCTGGCTCGGCTCGGCTCGGATTTGAAACCGAACTGAAAATCAAAGCTCGGGCTCGGCTTGGTTTGGCTCGATTTTAAAAATAAAAATTAATATATAGCTCTAAAAATTAAGTACTCTAAAATATTATTCAATACTTCAAAATAACATATTCAAAATAAGTTCAACCTAATACATCACAAGCCAAAATCAAGTTAAACAACACAAAATAAGTTTTAAACTTCGACGAAATACATTATTAGTTCATTAGAATGGTAATAAGCATTCCAATAAGTCATAGATATCAAATACAAACCTAAATACATGTAAATAATAATTAGTTTTTTGTAATATATCGTAATGTATAGAAAAATAAAATATATTATAAGTAAAATAATCCGAGCTAAAACGAGCCGAGCTAACAAACGAGCCAAACCGAGCTAATCCGGCTCGTTCGAGCCGAGCCGAGCTAGACTCACTTTCTAACCGAGCCGAGCTGGCTCGGCTCACTTTCAAACCGAGCTATACCGAGCGAGCTTTTTCCGAGCTAAATCCGAGCGAGCTTCGAGTGAGCTCCGAGCTTTTTGAACAGCCCTAAACTATGCTACTAAGTTTAAAAGAATAAAATTAATACATATGCTTTTAAAATAATCAAGATAAAATGAGACTAAAATCTTTTAGGTTATCAAAAATAAAAACACACCTATTTTTCATGTGAGAGTATCCAATTTACGTATCCATTATAAGCATTGCTGCTTGGTAAATACTTTCATATCTCCGAGCATATCAATAATTATCAAATGCTTTACACATCCACACATATTTTTCATGTGAGAGTATCCAATTTACTTATCCGCTATAAGCATTACTGGTTGGTAAAACTTCCATATCTTAGGGGGGCACTTCCGGTTCAATCTGGTTTGTCTAGAACCGGCAAATTTCTTCACCCTTATTTAGAAGGTTAAAATATAAACCAACGGCTTATGTATAATCCCATAATTGTAGTTGATTTATAACACATGCATACATTATTAAACAAAACCAAATTAAATATCTCTTTCCCAAATAAACAACAACAATAACAGATGTCATCATAAAAAAAAGGATTTTCATCGAATTTCTTTTTATAACCATTATGGCCGATTACTTTGTTATTATATCGCCATTGTGACAAATTTATAAACGACAACAAACAAATTTATAACTATTATATTCACTATAATAATGTCTTATTTTACAATTTTATATAAACATGAAATTTGGTACAATCAATATAAAATGTCGTGAACTCAAGACTAATCACGTAGTTGTTTTTTTTTTAACTAGCAATAAGACCCGTACGCGTTGCGGCGCGGGTACATCATAAATATCGAACGAAAAATAACATCGAACGAAAAGCTCGTAAAAATAAAATAAATAAAAGAGATAAATAACACCGAACGAAAAGCAAGCGTACAAACATTGAACCATGCACGCTCGTTACGGCGTGTTAATGTGAAGAAATTATACCGAAACGTAAAAACGTAGAAAAAATAACTAAGTCGTTCTACGACCCGCACATTGCTACAAATCTATCAAACGGAAAAAACAGACGCGCTGCGACGGGCTTGTCAAACGGGAAAAATAGACTAAATAAACGGTTGAATCCCACACGTACGTTGTGGCGTGTTAACTCGTAAAATTTAAAAGGGAACGTGAAACAAAAAAAAAACTTGCAAATGATGAAAAGTATGGTGACTAAAGTTGAAAGTAAAAAAGTGTTGAGGTTAAATTGAAAAAAAATTAAAAAGTTTTGAATCAAAAGTAAAAAAATCAAAGGGGTAAAATACCAAAGATGAAAACCTTTTGATTTAAAGTGAAAAAATAAAAAAAATTAAAGAACTCCTTATACATAAGTTACAACACTACAAAGCATGATAGTGTTACTAATTTATTATATGGTAATTATGATGTTTAGTTTCTTAAACTAACAAAGTCAAAATTGGCACCTCATTGATTTTTCCTTCTAGGAAACCCTAATTGTAACCTATTTAGTCCTAAGGCGATCACGAGGTTATTTTTGGTATGCATTTCAACTTTTTGAAAAGCATATAAATTATCTTAATTCATGTTACGAGTGACTTATCTCAATAATTCTACGCAATTACGTTATTAATGATTAAACGGTTAAATTCGTGCAAAGTGCCATATATTGGGTCATTTATGGTATTTGGCTCATGAGCAATATATATATCCTACTAAAATGATAAATTTAATATTTTACGTTGTACAAATTCCTGAAGTCCTCACCGAGACGTAGGCCTATTCTGATACCTACTCTCTTGAGATCAAGCGAATTCGTCGCAACTTAGATTTAAACATTTTAAAATCTATACAGTCGTTTTACCCCAAACACTATAATCATCCCCGTTTTTCCCCGAAACATATTTATATTCAATCAGTCACGTTTCTCCCCGAAACATATTTATATTCAATCAATCCCCGTTTTTCTCGAAAACAATTTTTATGTCATTCATATCTCCAAAATCATGTTTTTCCTCAAAAATATAACATATCATTTTCAAACCATATTTTCTTCGAAAATATATTCATAAATTTATTTAAAGACATGTTTTATACAAAAACGTATAATTATCCTTTTTAAGGCGTGTTCTTTCCTCAAAACGTCATATAAAACAGTAAAAAGAGGGGTTAATGACACTCACATTTGGGCGCGTTTTCAACTAGCACAATTCCACAAAATCTGTATACACGTCCCAATTTCAAGTAGGAACGATTTAATAACTAATTATTCTATAAATCCCTAAGTTTTTTCAATACTTCAGATTTTCAAATAACTTTGAGATTTAGTCGAAAAGTCTTTATTTTTTGTTATGTTGGCGTGTTTATATATATATATATAATATATATATATATATATATATATATATATATATTAAGACTTTTGCGACTTGAGCGATTTTATTGGTGACCCTCATTACGTTATATCCGTTATCACGCCCATTTATGTACAATATATCTACGGTTTGCGCTTCGTAACATATTTACACAAACATTAATATATCATCAAATATCGTAATACACGTATTCCGTCAACTAATATATTTTATCATCTTATAGCATTTTTCATGAAATAACTTAACAAGTCAACTTATGTATCATTTTTCATGCTCGACAAATAAGTTGCACATTAACGTAACTTTTAACGAAATTACCGTTTTAACCGTACAAGTGCACATGCATCGTCCTAACTCCTTCTATCATGTCAACACTTAACATATCAGATTATACATACTCATATCCACATATCATATCCCAATATGCAAATTTCACCCTTGAACAACCCGTTTTCGTGTACATCAAAAGATACGTATTTTAACGTTTTTGGGAGTTGGAAGTCACGTATGACTAGCCAAACACCATGGATACTTAATATAAGTTAAAATATTTATATTTATCATAAAAATATTAGTTTATAACCTGGTCTAAATTAGTTTTGCAAAAATTACTTTCAAAGCCGATTGTTACCGTTTTAACGCATCGTCTTGTACCGAACTTTACTATAATCATCCAAAATCATCACAACTTCATATTTTAACATAACACACATTATTAACTGAATAAAATGGTATTAATCCATGTTAACGCAGATTTCATGTAAGTCACATAAATCGTGCAATTTCACCAATTTTACCACTTTTTAAGCTTCATGTACAACATGCAAAGCTACCAAACTTATGACACAACTTCATATCATCATAACAAATCATATAACATCATTTATTATGTTCATAGTATATTTTAACTCACTTTTATCATATCATTTCAAGTTCACCAACTTATGATCATTTAATCATCATACATACTTATGTACAAGTACCTAACGCATTATTATCATATCATCATCATCCAAGAACTTAAATGCATCTAACATACATTTATTTCATTTTCATATCCAAACACCATCTTAATCTAATCATCATTGCATGCATGTATCCTTCACATTTATGAACATCCAAAGAAAACCCATATGCACATGCATATATATAGAGTGGTGTCACACCCCAACTAATAACGGAAACATCGGGGTGGGATGAAAACAAAATTTGCAAGAGACTTCATATTGCTAATTGTGACAATATTTAATAAGTAAAAATTTCATTGACACTAGAATGATAATACATTATCTTGAAAGAAAAAATACAACAAGTAACAAATAACAAAACAACAAGAAACAAAGTACGTAAATTTAAATCTAGGTGGTTTCTAATCCACCCTAAATATATTTCTTCAATCATCATCATCTAGTTTCCTGCAACATGTATTAAAATGACGATCAACAAAAGGTTAGCGAGTATACAAGTTTTATTACATAGCATAATATTGAAAAAGTTATCTCATATCCAACATGGTAATTTGCATATTATGTTACCATCATACTAGCATGTGCTAACTATATGTCAAACCAAATTCTAACACAATCATGCCCACCATTGACAACAAAATGACAAGGTTGTAAACTAGTTTACTCAACAATACCACAAGAATACGGGTGGTGCGTTAATCCTAGAGCGCTATAATTGTTAAGGGAGGCTAGCAAAGTTAATGAGCATATTGGCACAAGTATAAATAGCATGTGATAACAAGAATAATACAAACATCATGTTTTAAATGGATAGAGTGTGATTATTACAAGTTTAACGTGATTCTTGATTTTTGTATAAGTGTACATGTTGCACCCAAAGTGAATAACACGGAAAATGGGATCGAGTATGCTCACGGTTTTACGTTTAAATCTCGTGTACGTGAGTTGAAGCGTTGAGAGTCGAGGACACCAAAGTTACCCTACATTAGGGAAACAGAGGTGTGTAAGTATTCGGATTTGGTAGAGAGTTCGGATACGGAATTGTAAATGTGTGAAAGTATGTATATGAAAATAATTATCTAGCTTAGGTACTCATTTTTTACGCTATAAATTTCATGTGATTTCATGGGTTGAAATTGCCCATTAGAATCGTAACGAGAAGCTTAAAACTTAGATAAATTAACCTATTTTCATGACATGTAACCATGATTCGGTTAACATCACGAGTTCGGTTATGTATACATATTTATATGTTATATCATATATTTTATATAATAAGTCCACCATATAGTTGTAACATCCGTAAAAAACGGATTTACCAAACCCGCTCCGTTTATCAACCGAATAGTCAGTCAAAAATTTCGTTGCGAATTAAATGCCCAAAATAATTTTAAACGATACATAATCAATTATTATACGGGAATATATAATTAGTTTTTGAAAAACTGTTAAAAAACGCAAAATAAAAATGTTTTGTTCCTGCCGGGTTTCGAACCCGGGTCAGTACCGAACCAGCCAACAGACTTAACTCACACACACAAACCACTGCGCCATTTGCTTTGTTTGTTAAATATTGAAATCATTTAATTGATATCATGACGTTACGAATTCAAAACCGGCGCCCAAAAGTTCAGTCGTCGGAATCCCGGTAATCTCGCGAACTTTTAACGATGTTTTCAGTTATAACGTAAACTATTATTAGGACATCGGTTATAACCGATGTTTGAGTCCGCGACCAAAGTCATAACCGCCGGAGAAATTTAAATCAATGAATCCAGTTGGAAATCGGGCCAAATACATCGACGATTTGCCCTATAAAAACCACCTCGAACCTCTGCAAACACTTTCGCTCAAAACCACACCCTTTCTCGGCGAAAACTCTCTCGCCGGAATTTTTCTGTTCGTCGCCGGAAAACCGGTTTCCTCATTTCTGAACCTTACTGAGCCCCCTGAGCTTATACCGAAGTCACCCACATATTTTGTAAACTTTCTGGAGACTCGCTGCTGCAAGACACACGTCGCCGGAGGTGATTGCTGTCGCCGGAGTTTCTGCCGGAAAACAGAGGGTCCAGTCGGTATACCTCTTCGCTTATTTTCCTTTTCTTTTCACCTTTATCTCACCATAATGAACTGGAAAACACTAAATAACATGTTTTAAAAACCTCGAACCAGTCTGTTGTCGAGCCTGCTTAAAACTCATCGAAGAAGATGAAGTTCGGTATCTTATAAGTATAATTAAAATCAACTTATTAATCGGGTTAGACACACAGTCCAGCGGTGGACTATGTGCACATAAAACGCAAACGTCTCGAGTTCGAATTCCGTTTCACACACGTCGCCTTAATAAAAATGATTTTTTTTATTAACCGAACCGGAGTCATACTGGTATATGTTAAGTATATTAATAACCGGAATAATAACCAAGTTAGACACACAGTCCAGCGGTGGACTGTGTGTATGTTTATATCACAGGTCACGCGTTCGAGTCCGGGCTACTGCACCGACTCGGACAATTATCTACTCTTTTTAAATAAAGTCAGAAATGAAAACAAATAATTTGTATTTAAGTATAATAAAAATTGGATTACATAACATGTTAAACACACAGTCCAGCGGTGGACTGTGTGTTAGTTTAAGCCACAGGTCCCGGGTTCGAGACCTGTGGAGTGCACGTCCGATTCGCTTAAACTGTTTTTAAAATAAAATGATTTTCGGTTTAAACTAATTAATATATATATATAATTAAAATCAGATTTATAACGGGTTAGACACGTAGCTCAGTTGGTAGAGCTGCGTGCACGCGTACGGGAGGTCTCGGGTTCGAGCCTCACTCAGCGCACTTGTATACACAACTAGAACCGGTCAACGGTCAGGTAAACGGTCAGAAAAAAAATCAAATTTTTTTTATTATTTTATTTAATTATTTTAATTAAAAATACTTAAAAATAACATTTTTAAGGTTAGAAAATAGCCTCAAACTCACAAAAATGCACCCAACAATCCTACTGAAATAGATTAATAAAATCCGTTTACTTACCAAACCATAATGCGATTTATCTAGGTTAAATCTCACTCGTGGTTAAAACCACTTCGCGTGCATTCAACATCATCAACCGAACGCACCCACTGTGAGTGAATCTTACAACTCCCCCTTTTAAATTACACATTTTGGGTGTGTCATGTGTTATGAAAATAATTAACTTATTTATTTAAACTTGTGTCATACCACATCATGACCTAAACTTAGATTGTTTATATTGTGGTGATTACTTATTTCCTTTTGTCAAATTATATGAAACTCAATCATTAGGCCCCTCAGTTCCTCGTGAGAGACGAGTTGAGCATCGCGTGCCTCTAAATGTTCCATTTTTGTTCATGTGTGTATCATTGAGTTATATTATTTGTAGTTGTGTCATTCATATTATCATGTTTATGCAATTCATTCAATAGGCCCCTCAGTTCCTCGTGAGAGACGAGTTGAGCATCGCGTGCCTCTAAATGTTCCATTATTGTTCATGTGTGTTTCATTTAGTATCTTATGATTGTTGTTTAAGTTTACATCTATTTTTACTCATGTTTGGTTGTGCACATATTTCATAATCAATTTAAATAAATTTGTTCAAATGTTTTCCATAGGATTCACTCGCCAACATTATGTTGATCCAAAAACCCTTTTACACATGATACAGGTGAACAGGTTGAAGCAAGGAAAACATAGGATATGCCTTAGAAGAGAACAAAGAAGTTTAGATTGTTAGTTAGAACATGTTGTAACATTTATTGTAAATTTCAATTTAAATTGTATTAAAGAATATGAAACGCATAATAAATGTCATGAGCTTTGATGATAACCCAATCATGCCCCGATCACCTTTTCCGCTGCGGGTCGGGGTGTGACAATAGTGTCATAGATTTCATGGAAGTAAAGCATGGAGATAGGATGATAAACATCCATTAAATGTCACACCCCGACCCGCAGCGGAATAAAAGTCGGGGCATAATTGGGTTATCACCAAAGCTCATGATGTTTACTAATATGTTTCATATTTATTAAATTCAAATTACATCTCAAATGTTCAAGTCAAATTCATACAATAAAAGGAAAGGAAAATTAAATAAACAATCCAAAATCTAAACTGTTTTATTCTTCTAGGTCGTCCTATATGTTTCTTGCTTCAACTGGATCACCTGTATCATGTGTAAAAAATGAGGGTTTTTGGGTCAACAAAAGTTGGCGAGTGAACCTGTTAGAAAACATTTATTATTGATTTCTTGTTGTATTTAATATTGAAAAATTGTGCAATAATCATATGTGAGCAAACGTAAATAAACATACAATAACAACAATAACAAACCACCTTGCATGAGTATATGACATGAATGATAATGTATATGTTGGCAACGTCACGTTCCGCTCATAGATAATGGGGAACGGACGGCCTATGATGATGTATGTGCGATCAAGGCTCAATCAAACGGAGCCGATCGTATGTTGGCAACGCCACGTTCCGCTCATAGGTAATGTGGAACGGTTCCGCTCATAGGTAATGGGGAACAGACGAGCCTATGATGATGTATGTACTGAAAATGATAAATTAAATCTAAACATTAACCACACAAACAATTTATACATATTGGATACACATTTGGTCATGGATATGATGGATGCACAAGTGTTTAACTGTAATAAAAATAAGACACAAGATACACCCCAAAAAGTGATTAAAACGGGAATTTGTAGAGATTCACTCACATTAGGTGCGTTCGTTTGATGATGTTGAATACGCACGAGTTTAGAGGGTTGATCGACCAGGAATAACTAACCTAAATAATAACGAAAAGGTACGGTAAATAAGTGGATTTTATTAACAATTTTAATAGGGTTTTTAGATTTATTTTTTGTGAGTTTAAGGTCATTTTCTAACTTTAAAAATATTATTTTTAAGTATTTTTAATTGATTTTTAAATTAAATAAATAAATAAAAATATAAAAAATGTTGACTTTTTGGGTTGACCGTTGACCGTTGACCATTGACTTTGACTGTTGACCGGTTCGGACTTGTGTTTGTTTGCGCTGAGTGAGGTTCGAACTTGTGACCTCTCGTACGCGTGCATGCAGCTCTACCAACTGAGCTACGTGTCTAACCCGAAATATTCTAAGTTTTAATTATATATATACTAATTAAATGTTTTAATTTATTCGATTTTTACTAAAAGAATTTAAGTGATTGAACCGGGTGCAGGGAAACCGAATCGAACTCGGGTCCCTTGGTTTGTAAGCGCACAGCCCAACCAGTTGGGCTGTGTGACTTATCTGTTAAACTTACAATTTAAATTAATCTTAAGAACAACCTGGGTCCTACTCTAATTCAGTAACAAAAAAAAATTGGTTTTAATTCGGAAAGTCGGTGTGTTGCAAGATTCGAACTCGTGATGTTTGTTTTGTTTGTGCACACATTCCACCGCTAGACTGTGTGTCTAACCCGGTTTAATATCTTGTTTTAATTAAACTTATACCTAATGTTCGACTTCACCTTCTTCGTTCAAAACACAGACAACGATTATTCTACTGTTCTTGTTTAATTCGATTGACGGACATATAAATGATTAAAATGAAATTGATAGAGAAGGTTTTGGAAATGAATGTACCGGAAAGACGATTTTTCTCAGAACTCCGGCAAAGTCGTCGGCTCTGTTTTATGAATTCCGTCTGAGCGGACCAATTAACAGTTTTGATTAACTAATTGTGAAATTAAATGACTAAACAAGAGTTATCAGAGAGTTTAGATGCTCATACCGATTCACAGCGTGATTTCGGAATTTTCAGAAATTTTCCGGCGAGTGCTGAATATCCGACAACGTCGTCTGGGACCGGTTCTGATTGAAGGATTTGAGTTAGTAAAAGTCTAACAATGGATAGAAGATGAAAGAATTGAGAAATTTACCGATTCGATGAATGTCACGGTTTTCCGGCGAAAGTCAGGCGATTTCAGAAAACGTTTCCGACGAACAGAAATTAGAGCGAAAGTGAAATTGGAGGTTCTGTGAGTGTTTTTAAGTTGTGAGATGATGATATTGTTAGTGAAAATCAGGAAGTAAATGATTTCGGTTTTCAACTCCAAAAATCATATGAATCGAAGGAATTGAAGGCTGAATTGATTAGAACGTGGGTTGCAAATGCTTTATCGGTTATACTCAGTAACCCACGGTCACTCAAACGTCTGGAAAGTTGAAAGCCGATTATCGGTTTCAGTTTTGGCGCAAACAGATAATTTCTCGGGTAGAAGTTAAGTTTTATTTGTTTCCTTGATTACACAAAAACAGCAAGTGGCGGAGTGGTTAAATGTTTGATGATTGTGTCTTCCGGCTGACCCGGGTTCGAAACCCGGCAGCCTATTTTCTTTTTTATTTACCTTATTTTTACTTTTTAACAATTTTAGTTTCCATAATCTAAAATGTTTATTAATTATGTATCGTTTAAAATTAAAATGAGCATTAAATAAGCAACGAAAATTTGAAACTGACTATTCGATTAATAAACGAAGCGGGTTTCGAAAACCCGTTTTACGACGGATGTTACAGTATCCCCTACTTTTAGAAATTTCGTCCCGAAATTTAAGTAGTAGTGGTAACAGGAAAAAGATGCGGGTATTTTTCGCGCATTGAGTCTTCACGTTCCCAAGTAAACTCAGGTCCTCGTTTCGACTCCCAGCGTACCCTAACAATTGGAATCCGACTCCGTCTTAAACGTTTTTCTCCGAAGTCCATGATCTCTACTGGTCTTTCAATGAAATGCATAGATTCATCGATCTGAATATCTTCCAGGGGAATATGGAGGTTTTCATCGGCGAGGCACTTCTTCAAGTTTGATACGTGGAATGTGGGGTGAATTCCGTTGAGTTCTTCTGGTAGGTCAAGCTTGTATGCTAGAGGTCCTACTCTTTCGAGTATCTTGAAAGGTCCTACGTAGCGTGGTGCTAGTTTGCCCTTCTGGCCAAAACGAACTACTCCCTTCCACGGTGATACTTTAAAAGTGCATGATCACCAATGTTAAACTCCAAAGGCTTTCGTCGGTTGTCTGCATAACTCTTTTGACGACTTTGTGCCGCTAGAAGATTGTTTCGAATTTGATGGATCTTGTCTGTGGTTTCTTGAATCAATTCTGGACCGGTGATTTGAGCTTCTCCAATTTCGTGCCAACATACTGGAGATCGGCACTTACGACCGTATAAAGCTTCGAAAGGTGCCATGCCGATAGTTGAATGATAGCTGTTGTTGTACAAAAATTCAACTAATGGTAGATGAGCGTCCCAATTTCCTTTGAAGTCTATGACACATGCTCGAAGCATATCTTCAAGAGTTTGGATGGTGCGTTCAGATTGTCTATCAGTTTGAGGATGATAAGCGATACTGAGGTCTAATCGTGTACCCAAAGCGGCTTGTACGGCTTGCCATGTTCGTGAAGTGAAACGACCATCACGATCTGAAATAATGCTTAACGGTACACCATGACGGCTTACGATCTCGCTGATGTAGATACGAGCTAACTTCTCATTCTTGAAGTCCTCGCGAATCGGAATGAAGTGAGCTGATTTTGTAAGACGATCAATGATTACCCATATAGTGTCATACCCACCGGAGGTGCGAGGTAACCCGGTAATGAAGTCCATGGTTATGTTTTCCCACTTCCATACAGGTATTTCAGGCTGGACTAGAAGTCCTGAGGGTCTTTGATGTTCAGCTTTTACTTTGGAACATGTAAGACACTTAGAAACAAAAACAGCAATATCCTTTTTCATTCCAGGCCACCAGTAGGTGTATCAAAGGTCTTGGTACATCTTGTCGGCTCATGGGTGTATAGAGTATCGTGTTTTGTGTGCCTCATTCATAAGGAAATCACGAAGGTTATTGTGATCGGGAATCCATATGCGATCTAGATAGTACAGAAAACCGTCGGATTTAGTTTCGATTTTAAGTTCAGCTCCACAAGACAGCTCCTTGCGTACGTCGTTTTCCGTTACTGAAACATGTTGGGCTTCTCGGATTTGATCTTCGATGTCGGTTATGATTTGCTACATAGAAGACGAATGGAGTTCGCATAACCCTTTCGACTGAGCGCATCGGCCACCACGTTTGCCTTGCCAGGATGGTACCGAATTTCACAGTCGTAGTCATTAAGAAGTTCGACCCATCTTCGTTGCCTCATGTTTAACTTCTTTTGGTTGAAGATATGTTGGAGGCTCTTATGGTCAGTGTATATTTCACACTTGGTACCGTAGAGGTAATGTCTCCATATCTTAAGAGCGAACACAACGGCTCCAAGTTCTAGGTCGTGGGTGGTGTAGTTCTTCTCATGAGTTTTGAGTTGTCTAGAAGCATAAGCTATCACCTTTCCTCTTTGCATCAGTACACAGCCTAGTCCCTGCCCTGACGCGTCGCAATAAACCACGAAGTCATCACAACCTTCAGGAAGTGTGAGGATAGGTGCGTCACAAAGCTTTTGCTTAAGGGTTTGAAAGGCTTCTTCTTGTTTGGGTCCCCATATGAAGGGCTTTCCTTTATGAGTCAAAGCCGTGAGAGGTACAGCAATACGGGAGAAATTTGCAATGAAACGGCGATAATAACCAGCCAAACCGAGAAATGATCTTACTTCGGTAGGTGTACGTGGCGCTTGCCATTCCTATACTGCCTTGATTTTGAGGGATCAACATGAATTCCCTTGTCATTGACGACGTGTCCAAGGAATTGTACTTCCCTTAACCAGAATCCACATTTCGAAAACTTAGCGTACAACTTTTCTGTCCTTAAGAGTGTAAGGATGAGTCGAAGATGTCGTTCATGATCAGACTTAGACTTTGAGTAGATGAGGATGTCGTCGATGAAGACTATAACAAAACGGTCGAGATAAGGTTTGCAGACTCTGTTCATTAGATCCATGAAGACAGCTGGGGCGTTGGTTAAACCAAATGGCATGACCATGAATTCATAATGACCATAACGAGTTCGGAAGGCGGTCTTTGGGACGTCTTCTTCATGTACTCTGAGTTGATGATAACCAGAACGAAGGTCGATTTTTGAAAAACAGGTGGCGCCTTGAAGTTGGTCTAGAAGATCATCGATGCGAGGTAATGGGTAGCGGTTCTTGACCGTTAACTTGTTGAGTTCTCTGTAGTCGATACACATGCGAAACATTCCATCTTTCTTCTTCACAAAAAGGACAGGTGCACCCCAAGGCGATGAGCTAGGACGTATAAATCCTTTGTCAGTCAGCTCTTGCAGTTGACTGGCTAGCTCTTGCATTTCGGATGGGGCTAACCTATAAGAAGATTTTGCAACTAGTGTAGCTCCAGGTATAAGATCAATGCGGAATTCAACTTCTCTCACGGGAGGAAGTCCTGAAATGTCGTCAGGAAAAACTTGTGGAAAACCTTTTACTACTGGGATGTCTTCGAGTTTCTTCTCCTTGATTCCCTTTTTGACGACATGAGTTAAGAATGCGACATAATTCTTGCGGAGATATTTTCGGGCTTGAAGACAGGACATTAATTTGAGTCCTTTCGAAGGGGTTTCTCCAAAGATTCGTAGAGTCTGACCGTTTGTAAGAGGAATGCGAATAAACTTTTCGCGGCATATAACTTCAGCATGATGTTGGCTGAGCCAGTCCATACCAATTATAATGTCGAAACTTCCCAACTTCATAGGTATGAGGTCAACTGGAAAATCGTGATCGTTTAGGGTGAGAGTACAATTGCGTATAATAGAGTTTAATGAGACCGATTTTCCATCAGCAACTTCTACCGTTATGGATTCCATGAGTTTATCACGAGTTTGGTTGAGGATGGGTTCAAATTCTAAGGACACAAAACTCTTATCCCTGCCAGTATCAAATAACATGGATGCATAACTACCATTGATGAGAAACGTACCGTTAACCACATTGTTGTCAGCCCTAGCTTGATTAGCGTTGATGTTGAAAGTTCTTCCTCTTGCAGGTGGAGGAGCTTGGTTAGCCTGATTTACTGGATTAGCTTGAGCTTGGGTATGGATGATGTTCACCAAGCGTGGACAGGTATTCCTGAAATGGTTCGGGTCTTCACAGTTGTAACAAGCCCGCATAGGTTGCATCATAGGATAGTTGGGTTGGTAGTAGGATTGGGCTACATGTTGGGTAGGTGGTAGGAGTAAAGGTTGTTGGGCTTGACCCACTATCTGATGGTGGGTTTGGGTTGAGGGTTGATTGCGGTTCGTTCGCTGAAGTGCGCGACAGGTTTGGATGGTGTGACCTGCGCGGCCACAGCCGGTGCAATGTTGGCAGGGATGATCAGGAAAGTGATGGTATTGGCAACGGTTGCATTTTGGGTATGGGCCGGAGTATGGCTTTTTATATGGTGCAGTTGAGGGGGCAACTTGAGTGATGGGTGTAGCAGGAATAGGGAAATTTGTTTGTGTGACAGCAAAGTTTTTGGTGTTTCGTTTCCTCTTACTAGCAAACTTTGAGGAGGTGGTGGAATGGTTTGAAGTTTGGCCCTCAATGGGGGCTTTCTTTTTCTCATCCTTAAATTTGCCGTTACGAATACGATTCTCGGTAAGCTCGGTAGCTAGTTCCATAGCAGCTTCAAGTGTTGCAGGCGAAGTGCTTAGAACTGAGTCTTGAATTTTCGAAGGGGAGGCCTCGAATATAGTGTTCGACTAAGCGATATACTGGGGTGAACAAGTTGGGGATCATTTGGTTCAACTCTAGAAACTTTTTGTTGTAGGAAGTATGATCTCCCTCCTTTTGCTTTAACGAGTGAAATTCATCCTCTAACTTTTTGATCTCGCTTCTCGGACAGAAGCGTCTCGTCATGATTTCCCGTAACTCCTCCCATGTTAAGGCCATTGCATCTTCGATTCCTCTCTTACCTTTTTCTGTATTCCACCAGGTAAGAGCTACTCCAAATAGTCTCCCGGTTGCGTAACGTACCTTGCGATCCTCGGGACAATCGCAATTGAGGAAGGTGTTTTCCATTTCCTCAAACCAGTGGAGGAGTGCAGTGACACCTTCGGTCCCTTCAAATTTCGGGGGATCGCAAGACTTGAAGTGTTTGTAAGAGCACTTTTTGGAGGGAGGGTTGTCGACGTTCTGGTCTTCTTGATGGGGAGGATTTGCGGTGAGAGCTTGTTGGACTTGAATTACGATGTCAGGAAGCATCGCGGCCATTTGTTTTGCGATTTGGGTGGCCAAGCGTTCGTTCGATCTTCCTGACCTTCTACCTCCACGTTGCTGCCTAGCCGACATCTACGGGAACATTCATAAGAAGATTGTGAGTTTAAGGAGTCTTTTTAGGTGTCATGTGTCGTAAAAAAATAACATAAACATCAATAATGCAACTAAATCCATAGGATGTCTTGGGTTTGCTCATGTTTGGGCCTCCAATGTCCCCCATACCATCACCTGTATAGTCATGTGGGCCCCCATGACTATTGGCTTAGTAGGATTCACATTGGTGTTGGCGGTTTAACACTCGCATCACCCGAATGAAAACCATGAAATATGTTTGCGAGATGTATGGTCGGAGGGTGTCCAGGTGTAGACACAATGACAACTCAAAGTGGGGTTAGCTCACACGACGTTTGGTATAGCATGCTTTGGCCTAATAGGTCCTTCGTACTCTCATCGTTAGTCCCCAGGTAGGCAAACTGGTCTTTTATTTTGGATTTATAAGAATGCCAAGCCTAGACAGGACGTTCCGACTACCGGTACTTATACCCTTCCAGTTACTACATGCCCGTCATGAGAACTCACTTTGATGTGATTTAAAAAAAAATACAAAATCGTTGCAAAAATCATGGAAATTGTGTGGTGTGTGCTCTCATGGATATGATATGTTATGAGGATATGGTTCATGATGAGCATTGTATAGTAATATGTACTTATGAACATGCTTGCATAACGTTGAATGTAACAATAAACATAAAGCATATAAACATCATGAATTTTGTATGTAACACATAAAAATTTTAAAATTCTAATCAACTATAGTATAGGCTCTAAGGGTCTAATAACCTATCATATATCCCTATAGTCATGGCTCTGATACCAATCTGTCACACCCCGACCCGCAGCGGAATAAGAGTCGGGGCATAATTGGGTTATCATCAAAGCTCATGATGTTTACTAATATGTTTCATATTTATTAAATTCAAATTACATCTCAAATGTTCAAGTCAAATTCATACATTACAAGGAAAGGAAAATTAAATAAACAATCCAAAATCTAAACTGTTTTATTCTTCTAGGCCGTCCTATATGTTTCTTGCTTCAACTGGATCACCTGTATCATGTGTAAAAATGGGGGTTTTTGGGTTAACAAAAGTTGGCGAGTGAACCTTGTTAGAAAACATTTATTATTGATTTCTTGTTGTATTTAATATGGAAAAATTGTGCAATAATCATATGTGAGCAAACGTAAATAAACATACAATAACAACAATAACAAACCACCTTGCATGAGTATATGACATGAATGATAATGTATATGTTGGCAACGTCACGTTCCGCTCATAGGTAATGGGGAACGGACGGCCTATGATGATGTATGTGCGACCAAGGCTCAATCAAACGGAGCCGATCGTATGTTGGCAACGCCACGTTCCGCTCATAGGTAATGGGGAACGGTTCCGCTCATAGGTAATGTGGAACAGACGAGCCTATGATGATGTATGTACTGAAAATGATAAATTAAATCTAAACATTAACCACACAAACAATTTATACATATTGGATACACATTTGGTCATGGATATGATGGATGCACAAGTGTTTAACTGTAATAAAAATAAGACACAAGATACACCCCAAAAAGTGATTACAACGGGGAATTTGTAGAGATTCACTCACATTGGGTGCGTTCGTTTGATGATGTTGAATACGCACGAGTTTAGAGGGTTGATCGACGAGGAATAACTAACCTAAATAATAACGAAAAGGTACGGTAAATAAGTGGATTTTATTAAAAATTTTAATAGGGTTTTTAGATTATTTTTTGTGAGTTTAAGGTCATTTTCTAACTTTAAAAATATTATTTTTAAGTATTTTAATTGATTTTTAAATTAAATAAATAAATAAAAATATAAAAAATTGACTTTTTGGGTTGACCGTTGACCGTTGACCATTGACTTTGACTGTTGACCGGTTCGGACTTGTGTTTGTTTGCGCTGAGTGAGGTTCGAACTTGTGACCTCTCGTACGCGTGCACGCAGCTCTACCAACTGAGCTACGTGTCTAACCCGAAATGTTCTAAGTTTTAATTATATATATATACTAATTAAATGTTTTAATTTATTCGATTTATACTAAAAGAATTTAAGTGATTGAACCGGGTGCAGGGAAACCGAATCGAACTCGGGTCCCTTGGTTTGTAAGCGCACAGCCCAACCAGTTGGGCTGTGTGACTTATCTGTTAAACTTACAATTTAAATTAATCTTAAGAACAACATGGGTCCTACTCTAATTCAGTAACAAAAAAAAAATTGGTTTTAATTCGGAAAGTCGGTGTGTTGCAAGATTCGAGCTCGTGATGTTTGTTTTGTTTGCGCACACAGTCCACCGCTGGACTGTGTGTCTAACCCGGTTTAATATCTTGTTTTAATTAAACTTATACCTAATGTTCGACTTCACCTTCTTCGTTCAAAACACAGACAACGATTATTCTACTATTCTTGTTTAATTCGATTAACGGACATATAAATGATTAAAATGAACTGGATAGAGAAGGTTTTGGAAATGAATGTACCGGAAAGACGATTTTTCTTAGAACTCCGGCAAAGTCGTCGGCTCTGTTTTATGAATTCCGTCTGAGCGGACCAAGTAACAGTTTTGATTAACTAATTGTGAAATTAAATGACTAAACAAGAGTTATCAGAGAGTTTAGATGCTCATACCGATTCACAGCGTGATTTCGGAATTTTCAGAAATTTTTCGGCGAGTGCTGAATATCCGACAACGTCGTCTGGGACCGATTCTGATTGAAGGATTTGAGTTAGTAAAAGTTTAACAATGGATAGAAGATGAAAGAATTAGAAATTTACCGATTCGATGAATGTCACGGTTTTCCGGCGAAAGTCCGGCGATTTCAGAAAACGTTTCCGACGAACAGAAATTAGAGCGAAAGTGAAATTGGAGGTTCTCTGAGTGTTTTTGAGTTGTGAGATGATGATATTGTTAGTGAAAATCAGGAAGTAAATGATTTTGGTTTTCAACTCCAAAAATCATATGAATCGAAGGAATTGAAGGCTGAATTGATTAGAACATGGGTTGCAAATGCTTTATCGGTTATACTCAGTAACTCACGATCACTCAAACGTCTGGAAAGTTGAAAGCCGATTATCGGTTTCAGTTTTGGCGCAAACAGATAATTTCTCGGGTAGAAGTTAAGTTTTATTTGTTTCCTTGATTACACAAAAACAGCAAGTGGCGGAGTGGTTAAATGTTTGATGATTGTGTCTTCCGTCTGACCCGGGTTCGAAACCCGGCAGCCTATTTTCTTTTTTATTTACCTTATTTTTACTTTTTAACAATTTTAGTTTCCATAATCTAAAATGTTTATTAGTTATGTATCGTTTAAAATTAAAATGAGCATTAAATAAGCAACGAAAATTTGAAACTGACTATTCGATTAATAAACGAAGCGGGTTTCGAAAACCCGTTTTTCGACGGATGTTACATTAAACCTCATTGTATGAATTCACCAAAGCACAAAGTTTACCAACATAGTTAGTAAACCAGGTTGGCCATAAATGAAAGTAAAATAAAACTTTCTATCTAGTTCATCAAGTAGCCAAGTAAGCAACAACCCGGGTGTTTCATTTTCATCATGGAAAGTGTTGGAGATGCGGCAGGGTTGTGTTACTTTGGGTCTAGGAAACTACTTGAAATAATGATATTTACATCAAGTGAGGTGATGGAACAAATTTAGGATAGCCAAGGCCTCCAAAGTTCACATCTTTACCAAAACACAAGTCTTGCCATAAGAAATATGGCAAGCTTGGATGGCTTCATCACTTGTGGGTTGTTTGACCCTATCAAAACATAAAGTTTATGAGGTTCTCGGACCTCTACCCTGATGAGAATCCACTCTAAACATGTCCCATAATCATAGACAAGATTAGAGACAAGCTAGGTACAAGATTCTTATAAGAAAGTTGAATAAAAACAAGTTTAAGTAAAGTCCTTCTTCAAAATAGAAAGTTGGACCTCAAAATGGTGATGTTCCACCTTAGTTTACCATGGTAGACTTGTGGAAACACTCCTAGAGGTGTTCTAAGCTTTCATAAGGAAGAAGTGAAGAAAAGATGAAGAAAGTGAGGTAGAAGCTCACTTTTAGAACTTGAAGTAATATGCCCAGAACTTGTATTTGCAGCAGATTAGAGAGTAATTTAAGAGTATATATGAATTAGGAAAGTGAAAATGGGTGATAGGAAGCTTGTTTATATAGGGGTGGATTAGGGTTAGTGTTTTAATAGAGTTATAAGGTGATTGGGTGAGTCTGGAGGTGGAAAAGATGGCCAACCCGTATGCAAGAAACCCACTTCTGTGGATTAGGGGGCTCGCGCTACGCGACAGCTAATTGAGTTTGTGGTCGCATAGCGCCACGCCTCATTTAGTCAGAACTTTTTTTTTGCAGATTAGCCCCTGAACTTTGGTTTGTTCCTCATTTTAAGCAAAAACTTGGTGTTTTGGCATGTTTTTAAGTATATAACACGTATGTAAGTATAATTTGAGTATCGTGATTGTACATGCACGTATAATGAGTATCAAAACACGTATTTAAATAATTGATTGTATGTATAAAGGATGAATTTCATTACGATCAAAGTCTCGAATTACAAAGTTGGAAATGAAATATGAATATGATACGAATACAAGTTTCCATAAATAGAAATCCGATTACACTTTCTAAATAAGGAAAGTCCAAAATGCGAAGCGTTAGAGTAAGGTTCATGCGAGAACCACCTTTATTGCAAGAATCATGAGACCCAATGTGAACAGGGGCCAATACTGTAAATACATAACAAAATTGAAATTAAGAGCCTCCTCCTAAACACCCACGTCCAACACTCCAAATTCTCCAAAATTCGTCATCTCGATCTTGCCATTCATCATTTATCCGTAGTATATTTGAAATTAGGGCACAATGAAAAGAATCATCGATCATATATTTGTTATATATGAAAAATTAGGGCAATAAGAACATAATCATTGAAGACTGTGGCACAATTAGGGAGAATTTGAAGAATAAACGTCCAACGAACTCGCTATAACCTAGTTATTGTCGGAATATCCAGCGTCGCTACACCATTCCGTGAATTTGTAAGTTTATACACTTTGTTTTGTATGTTTATATAAGAACATAATGCTTAATCGTTTATTCAGATCTTTTATATGTGAATATGAGGCTTAAATCGTCGTTTCTTATCTGCATTAGTGAAAATGGTGTGATGTATATGATTTTTGAGGGATTAGGAGCGACTGTTGTCATAACACGATCTGTAATGTGGTATTTATGTGTTTTTTATGTGGTTTTGTTACTGATTAATGTTAAATATGATTGGTGGTAATACTAAATTCGATTTGTTAAGCGTTAGGGTTTTTATTGAAACAAACATGTTGATAAGATCAATCATGTTAATACACATGTGCATAGTTATGCACATATGCATATTTTGCCAGATTAGTTTAATAAGGTCAATCATATTTATGCAAATGCGTATAATTATGCACATGTGCATAATTTGCTAGAATAGGTTAATAAGGCCATTAATGTTCATGCACATGTGTATAGTTTGCCAGAACAGATTTGTTATTAATTTATTTTAAATATGATTGGTGGTAATACGAAATTTGATTTGGTAAGGGTTTAGTTTTTTATTG
This sequence comes from Scalesia atractyloides, assembly GCA_947069175.1. Lineage (NCBI taxonomy): Eukaryota > Viridiplantae > Streptophyta > Magnoliopsida > Asterales > Asteraceae > Scalesia > Scalesia atractyloides. Next base: position 3,911,670 of record CAMTDV010000010.1, read on the forward strand.
AAACAAACCTATTGATAAGGTCAGTCATGTTAATGCACATGTGCATAGTTATGCACATATGCATCTTTTGTCAGATTAAGTTAGATTAAGTTAATATGAATGTATTATGGCATATGCACACATGCATTATTACCTTAAAACATAAACATTGTACATATTGTATTAATATGTTTACTGCACATGTGCATACATGAAATAATTAATGGAATATATGTAATGTATGCAGGAGAATGTATTGATTAATAGGTTGGCGGATGAAAAATATCAGGGAAAATGATAAAGGAAGAGGCGTTAAAACAGGAGGAGTGTTGGAAGATGGTTAGTAAATGGAAACAAGATAAGAAGGTGTGAGGTTGTGAACTAATGCGAATGTTATATGTAGGTAGTTTGTGGATATGCAATTCATAAAGAAAATTTTTTTCTGTCTTGTTGTCTTTTGATGGTAATATGCGGGTAGTTTTTACGATAACGGTTGACTTGAATGATGGGTTATGCACATGTGCTAGTGATGGTTAGAGTTATATGGTTGTTGATGGGTTAAAAATATATTTGATTGTTTAGGTATATTGGTAATGTATAACATGGATAATCATGTTTGTTAATATATGATGTATTACGTTGTTTGGTAGAGAAAATGTTGGTACCGCACATGTGCAAAGTTTGATATAGCATATCATATTACGTATATGGTACCCTACTACGTATGGGGTACCCCATTACATATGTTGATGTATATGTAAAAGAAAACGAATTATATGTAGTTAAGATATTCATGTACGCACATGTGCATTGGTCGAAACAATAACAATGTGTAGTGAAACAGTAAACATGTATGCACGTGTGCATTTTTCAAAACAGTGACCATGTTGAAGATATAAGTTAGGTGGTCAATAATGAAATTACATAAGCTTATGTCTAATAAGTAATTGATATCAAAGTATCATGATCACAATCATAATCTGTTTGTGGTCATATATAGGGTAATAAAAAACCGTTGATGCTTTATGACGCATGGATGAACGTCTACGTCATATATAGGATAATAAAAAATCATTGAATGCTTTATGATGCCTGGATGAACGTCTATGAGGTTGCTCAGGTTCATATATGTATCCAAGGTCTTTAGCATCATCATCAACATCTTCATTAGTGACATCAGAATCAACGTCCTCCCAACTGTTAACGTATTGTTTATAATATGGATGTATTCAACATCAGCATCCGATATCCAATATGGTGTGCCATTAGGTGTAGAAGTCGTAATTGTTCCTGTATAAATAAAAAGAAAAACAAATATTATTATGATTGATATGGTATATGGTGTGTGTGTACGCACGATGTATAAATGTTTAACAATTTTTTTGGTGATGAGTATGGGTGTTGGTAATGTGATGCACATGCGCATAATTATGTACTGATGGTTAACAGTTTATTTATGATGATTACGGAGTGTTGGCAACATAATGCACGCGTGCAGGATTATGTAATGTATGGAAATAGAAGTAGTGAATGTAAAAAACAGTGATTTGTTTAATGTTTATTAACGATGAATATGAGGTGTTGGTAATGTGATGCACATGTATATGTTGGCAATGCACATGTGCATAATGTATATGTCGCAATGTATAATAGGTGGGTTGAAAATGGAGTACATGTAGTTAAAACATAATGACATTAAAAACTATGCATCAAAAAGTTAAGATGGTATGGTTTCAATGTTGAAAATGCACGCGTTGGGTAATGCACACGTGCATGATGTTGAAACAGTTGATGTATGCACAATGTTTATACGGTCAACGATGTATATGTGGTCAACAGTTTATCGGTGATGATTGTAGGGGGTCAATAGTTTATCAGTGATAATTATAGGGTGTTAGCGATGTGATGCACATGTGCATGGGAATGTGTTGATGGTTAACATATGATTATAGGGAGATGATTATAGGGTGTTGGCAATGTGATGCGCATGTGCAAGGTTATGTATTAATGGTTAACAAGTGTTGTTAACGTGATGCACATGTGCATGTTCATGTTAATGATGGTTAACAGTTTACAGATGACGGGTATGGGTGTTATCAACATAATGCACATGTGCATGATCGTTGTATTGATCAAGCAGATAAACAAAAAATGAACAATTTTAAATAAACGATGATATAGGAACATAGAGTAATCAAGCAAATGTTAAATAAACAATGATGTAGTAACATAGAGTAATCAAGCATGTAAAAACTAGAAAAACAAACAATGAACAATGATAAATAAACACTGATATAGAACATAGTCATCAAGCATGTAAAAACTATTTTTGTATACTACCTTTAGTCTCGTATCGTATAAATTGTAATTGTTGTTGGTCCAGATTTGTGGGTGTTGTAGCAGTCGATGTTGAAGTAGTGTCACCGGAAATTGAGTGTTCAGTGGAAATTGAGTGTTCAGCTACACGACATTTTCTGATGTAGACATAGATTCAAGGGTATGGATATAAAAAATATAGGTCTTTTATCAGCTGACGTTGACCTAACTTTGTTAATGTCATCATCAGATTGACTAGAGGGTATATATGTGATGAATCAAAAGATGCCATATGTATCATAAAGGGTTACAAGTGACATTATGTTTATTTGTATGTAGATGACAAATAACAATATAATCGGACAAAAAGAGTATAATGACACTTAAAGTAGGAATTGGTAACAGAATGGGTGTAATAAAAAGGATGTAATGTAATCACTGGATAAATGATGTATTCGACTGAGTAATCATCGTGTAAGGATGATCCGGATTAGTTGTCGCAGTGGTGACTTATGATCAGATGCATGAATGTCACCGGATGAGTTGTCGTCGGAGGATTTGTATGTATTATATATATATATATATATACACATATATAATATGTATGTATGTATGCATGAAGAGTGTATATGGGGGGACATGGGTGCCCACCTCTCTCCTTTTGCCAAGTGTTGAAGCTAGACCTCGTGGATATATATATATATATATATATATATATAGAGAGAGAGAGAGAGAGAGAGAGAAACGTAATCAGGAGAAAACGATTGGAAGTGTGAAAATGGTAAGAACGGATCCTAGTCGAACACGTGGCAGGGGGTGCTAAATGATATGCAGGGTACGATTGTCATTATGCAGTTTCCGCCTAATAAAAGGCGTTTTCAAACAAAATTCCAAAAATTTCATATTAGCTGTTACCTCCTCTCCAAGCTTTCGAGATATATGGCGTGTAATGTGGATTCTAATCTACCAAGTAATTTATGATGTTGTTTTCATATTTGTTTCTAGCAAATCACGTAATAGACATGGCGTTTTCATTCTTTATGGTTGTTTCAATGGAGTTTTTTTCTCAGAGTAATATTTAGTAATATTTGAAAATGGCATTTTGTTTTTTAATGTTGTTCTTCCTATATTCATTATTTAGCGTTTTCATTATTAATGGTAATTGTCATTTGGGATATAATATATGCTTACTTGTTTACGATCAATGGCGTTTTACAAGTGGTTACGTACATCTGATTAGTTGTGGATGTTGGCGTTAATTTGTTGTTTTGGTTAAAAGTTACCGAAGCAATTAAGTGATCAAACTTAGTTTGTGAGGTACCATGCTATTGTGATTTACAAGATTATGTTAAGTTGATTAATTATGAAAACAGTTTCAGGATATAGCTTAAGGATAACGAACTATATCAAAATTACAAGTAAGAGCAATAAAAGTAAAAATTGACACAGGATGTACGAGGAAAGCCCTTGATCAATCTAGATCGCCGGCACAAAACCTCGGGAGCTGACTATCGTCAGCTGCCTTGTTCTTCTTATTGTTTTTAATAACAGGATACAACTTCGAGATATTGCTCGGATCAGCTCTAAGTGTTACAATGATTGTGAAATGTATGTGTTGTGAGTGTTTGTGCTCGTAGCTGCAATCAGTGAGTGAAAGTGTGCGGGATTAGATGTGTCTTACTGTTGTCCAGCACCCCTTTATATAGTAACAGAAAACAACTAACTATCCTATTATCCGGGATGCTGCGAATATTCCCCCATGACCGTCATGGACTTCTTCTCCAGCTCCCAACGTTCGTCTTCCAACCATATTGAGCGAGTCTTTAGGAAGACCAAGTCCATGTATCCATTGGTAGCTTGCAACCAAAGAAAATTGTTAGTAGCGAGTAGGACATCCCCACAGGATTTTACCAATATCCTGGTCACAACGTTAAGCATATGATATGTCTTCGGGATATAGGTTCGAAATTCTACCCATAACAATTGTCCCCAAAAATATAACCGTTGGGATCCTTTAATCTGAACGGATATATTTTTTCCTTGCGCTACTCGATGCTCTTAATGAGATGTAGATGTTGATGTGACACGGTGCAACTTCCAATGCGATTTTCACTAGTGCTATCTATCTCTTGCCTATATCTTCTCCTTTTATTTGGATACTTATCACAATATCTCAGAATTATCAGGTACTCTCTCCCTCTTTCTCTCGTCATTTTCTCTGTTTCTTTGCTTAGTCTCTTCATGGTCACACAAACTCGATCATGCACCGGTGATTCCACCCCGACTTTCACCGACCAGAATTTTCTCAATAATCCTGAGAAGGAGGTGTGCTACTTTGATAATGCTGGTATCGCCGCTCTAAGGGCCTCTGGCGCCTTTCCTGACAGGGCAATTATCCGGCCGTTTGATTGGAATCTGCGATCAGATGTGATATCCAAGGAGTGGATCTGCTTTCTAGCCCACCCATTCTCCTTAGGCCTTCGATACCCTTTTCCTGAGTTTATCATGCAGCTCTTTCGTACCACCAGCCTTAGTTTTGCTCAGACCATGCCCATGGTCTGGAGAGTGTTGATGGTTCTTAATCGGATCAAGACCCAGCACATTCCTGATCTTTACATTGAGGACATACCCATTGCCTATCGCCTTAGATCCCAGGCTCCAGTGGATTCTTGGTCTTTTCCACCTCTAACAACCCCCTCATCCTTAAAGTGACAAAAAATAAGGATGACTGGAAACGCAAGTTCTTCTTTGTTAAGAGGGACTCTATTGATGAGGGTATTGACTTTCCGGTGAAGTGGTTGACCACTGGTAGGATTTAGGGTTTTAGGGATATCCCCAAATGTATCCTGAACTAACATCTTTGTCTTTTTATGCAACAAACTTTAAAGAACTAGCTCCCCCATCTATAGAATCGGAAGAGTGGATCAACGCCATCTACCGGCTACCGCAGAGTAAGAGAAGCTTCTTATTCAACCATCTGAGTTCAAGCAAGTACTCCTCATCCAACATGCCTAGTAAGGATACCTATATTATATATTCCTGCATATATTTGATTAGTTAAGATATTAGGGTATAGAAGAGTTGGGAATCCTTCCCTTTTTGTAGAACCAGCCAAGATCCTTGAAGTCTTTGATCTCGACGAGCTAGACAGCTATTTTGGACCTGCCCCGGTGAAGAAAGAGGCAAGCTCCAAGCCTTCTACTGCATCTAAGCCTCCTGCCAATGCTAAGCTCGCAGTCGTCCCTAAGTCGTCTTCGGCAACAAAGCCCCATGCCTCCAGCTCCCGTAAGAGGAAAGAGACCGATTCTAATGCCACTTCACTTGAAGCCTCTCCTTATGAGAATCTTGGGTTTGTAGAATCCAGTAGTCTCATGACTTTCTTCCTTAACCAGGTAAATATCTTTATCTTGTATCCTGCAGATGTATACTGAACTGATATCCTGATTAGATATACATGTATCTTACATTGTAGGGTCTAAACCATCTGCTGGCCCTGTATGAGGAAGCTTGTGGAACTGCTATTTTCCATGAGGCTAGGGCGAAGAAGGCGGAGACAATCATCGAGGAGTTGAGGACAACTGCAGCTACCAGGACCTGGCATTACGAAGACAAACTAAAAAAGGTCACCCAGGACGCTCAAGCTGCTGTGGAGAAGGCTACTCAAGAGGCCCAGATCAAGTTGGATGTTGCTCAGACCCAGCACGAGCAGGATATGATCTTCTACAGGGAAGGCCTTAAAAGTTCCGTTGTGATTTCTCTCCTCTAGGCCAGGTTAAAGATGGCTTATGAAGCCAGAGTTGTGGGCTTTGAATGCCCAACCTGGACCATTGAAGCCTGGGAGGCGAGACTGAGGGATCTTGGTGGCAATCCCGTGGTGTATCCTGCTAAGCCAGAAGTTGGAGAGCCGTCCAAGGTGGCTGAGGTGGCAGCAGAAGAAGGTGGCAAGACTGGTGGAGATCCTGGAGCGGATGCTGGAGGTGATGCTGGCGGCGATGGTGAAGGTGTGGTTGGTGATGCTACCCCGAGAGAGGGTGGCGAAGTGGGCGATGATGCATATTGATGCCTAGGCTAGAGCCCACTTTTTTAAATTTGGTGGTCTGTAATCGTTGAACAAATTACTTTTCCTTGCATGTTGAACAAATTACTTTCCTGCACTTAGATATTAGTACAATATGATGGCCGGAGGTGGAGGGATCCCGAGTTTCAGGACGAAGCCTTCGGTCATCAATGTTAATATGCTTTTTTGAACTTTTTACATTCTTGGTGGATGGGTCTCGGTTTGAGATGAAGCTAAGAATGTAATATTTTGAATCGTGAATAAACTAATCCTTGACCTTATCTTTGTGTTATATGTTGTGTTGAAAAATCTTGTTTGAGTATCCCGATGAGGATACTGGTATAATTCTAACTATTTTACCATTCTTGTTCCAAAGCCTTTTGTAAAAACTTAACAAAATATAACTTTTTCACAAAGAATCCCATTTTAGATAAGGCCTTCAAACTTAAGAGAAATGGGGATCTGTACCAGAAATACTTAGGATCATTCGTAATGTCCCCAGTGGGATTTAGTATCAGCATACATCGAGTTCCAACATACATGTCCCTATGCAGAATGTTGTACCAGCATATAGCCTGCTTATGTATTCCTTCACTTAGTAATTAAACTTTGTATTCTCCCAACAACAAAGAAATGTGTATGAACACAAATGTGGTTCAACTTATGCGAAATCTTGTGATTTATTGGGGATAAACCCTTAATTTACTGAGGATAAATCCATAATTCGTGCGCTACAGGCGGGAGTGTATAAACTCCAAGACTTAGAAATGTGAAAACCTTTAAACCTTTGAGAGTATGAAAATACCCTTTCATGAGAGAGGGTGATCAATCCTCATATACCCTAAGGAACCAGGATATAGCCAATAATAACGAAATTGTCAGCCACTGTTACATGAATTGGTCCTGCCATCTTGAACTATACTCGGATAACTTGCGCTCCAGGCGGGGTATTTACACCCAATTCGAGAGAAAGCTGAATACCTTTAAACCATTGAAGGGATATAAATCCCTTAAACGTGAGAGAGGTGGCCAATCCTCTAGTCTTTCGATTTGTCTTGAAGAAATATCATGGAGTATCATCCTGAAACGTATCCCTACAAAACACCTTCAAACTAAGTGTAACACCTCGTAATTTTCCCGTCCAATTAAACTCCGGCACGTGTCCCGCTGATCCTCGGGCTGAGTGATGACCGAGAGGGACCAAGAACGTCGTTATGTTATTTTAATAACCTCTGAGTGACAATAACAAAGTTAAGGGACTAAAAGTGTTGATATGCTTAAACTATGCCTCTGAGTGACCTTTTAACGAACCCGGAGCTTATCAATGTTCGGTTGTACATCCGAGAGTGCCAATCAGCTGCCATATCGAATAATATATGCAAATATGTCGAAATATGGGAGTTTGGAGTAGTCCAGGGGCCAAAATGGAAATTTTGTGAACTGACACGTGTGGCGCCACGCGCCAGAGACCTGGTGTCCCCGAGCGACGCGCGACAGGAGCCAGTTCGCAGAAAATGCAGCACAGCTGCAGACCTGCATGCATGCCACCTTTTTCGTGAATTTCCAACATAACTCTGCTCAAGACACGTACCTGGACACTTGTGTACCTCAGGGATGCATGCTAAACACTTGTATCCACCTCCATCATCTTCCAATTCCATAAATTGAAGTCTTGATTCATTCCTCAAAGAACTTGCACACTCTTCAAACTCTCATCCTCAAATCTCTGCAAGTTATGGAGCTCAAGCAATCTTCAAGCCTGTTCTAAATTCGTTCAAGGACCCTTAGTAAGTGTCCTTAAGCCTCCATGTTCATTTTATTAAGCTTTCAAGCCAAAAGTCAAGCTTGTCGTAAAAACGGTTTGACTTTTGGTTTGATCTTTATCGGTTCAGCGTTGGTTCGAATCAAACATGGTTACGTGAATGTAATAAGGTAGGTAATAATCCCTCAAATGGGCACCTCCTGATTACCACGTTTGCATAACCAATTGACGAGTCAACTAATTCATAAAAAGTCCAATTGGGTCAGATTTGGGAATAAATTCACAACTGATGATGTGCATGATATAAAATCTGTTTTGTTACTCTAATAACTTGGTAATCATTATAAGAACATGCGGGAACATGTTCGGCTCGTCAAATCCAGATCTAAGGTCGGTTCGCAACCGAAAGTCGCGGTGTTTGACTTCTACTTTGACTTTCAGTTCTGAGCCTATTTGGTGTCTTTCAAAGCCGATTCTAAGTTGCATTATGATCTTTATATAATGTAGTATAACCCTCTGAGGTCATACTACATAATCAAAATCATATTCCGAGTTATGCGCAAGTTTCATCGATGTGCTAAATATGACTAATTTGCCTTTTTTGCGTAAAATGAGATTTAAAATATAAACGAGCATGCAAACAAGTTATCTACTAATATGTTGACTTGTTTGGCTTACTTGCATGTCATTATTTTGGTCATAACATGAGTTTTTCCTAAATATCGCAAATCAAGCTTTTAAAGGACTAAAATGCTCTTTTCGGCAAATAAAATATTCTAAACATAAACGATAAAACACTTTATCTACTGATGTTACAATATAATTAGAATTATTTGGAAAATTAAATTAATTTATAAACTGAATTTTTGTAAAGGCTCTTGCATGGTATCGATAAATGACGATAATACCCTTACGGTGCATAAAATGAGTTTTAAAGACATTTTCATAACTAAAGCTTTTACAAACTCCTTTTATGTGTTAAATAAAATATTTTGAATATATAAACCTGATTAAAACTATAATTTTCCTTAAAACATCGATTAAATCGTCATTTAGCGACTCTATCGCCTTTTCGACGCATAGTATGGGTTAAAACCATATCTAAGCATCAAGACTTGTTACTTACTGATTATAAAACTTATTTTAAAATATTTTTACAGTAGGTACAAGTTATAAACTCATATTTCCAAATAAGCCTTCAAATCTATGTGTGAAATGACCAAAATACCCTTTTTGAAGTTGAATTCGATTTTAAAACATTAACGGGCATGCATGTTAGTATCTTACCGATATTAAAATATGTTGTAAGCATATTAGCACATGAAACTTGTATATGACTCATCCGGTTACCGGTATCGCTTATATGCGTACGGTTAAGTCTACGTGACTAGTTTACGTAAATTCACAGAAACGGGTCTAACCTTATCATTTTTATATCAAAATCCAGAATGTTATATGTTTACCCAAAATATACAAGTCCTAGTACTTGTCGGGTTTAAATAACATTATTTCCGGTCATTGCTTAATCTAGCGTATCGTTCTGTTACGTATCCTTTAAGCTAACTGGTTCGAGTCAACGACTCAACCTAAACCCGTTAGCATTCTAATTGGTTATTAATACCATTAATCTAGACTAGAAGCCTCCCAGTAGATCGATACTTTGCATTTGTCTTATTGATTATAGGCTGAGTTATTATTCGTTAGAAGAACTAGCTCAGGTAAATACTTTAGCTTATTTTCCCTATACGGGCTTGGGATACGATATTATATTACCGCTTGGTCGGGTATGGGATCATGTTTATCGGATTGTGATTTACTAAATCTTATAACCCGTTTTATTCTGTATTGTCTGATAACTTAAACATTGGGGGTTAACTCGACCGTGTCCTGGATCCTTGGCTCATTGAAGTTACTAATGGCCACGACCTAAGCACGGGGTGTAGGCATACACCTGACAGATGCTAATGCTAAATAAATATTTTTTTATATATTCCTTCGTGGGTTTTTATTAAGTGGTGTGTCGGTTCACCAGGTTATTCGGTTTCTGCACCGGACCCCATATGTATTGACAGACCTGTAAAACTGTAAACAAGATCATTTTGAATTGTCCCAGGTTATAAAAGATTTTCGTGCTCAATGCACCTAAAACAATTTTAAATGTTTTCAAAATGAGTCGGTTAAATGTATTTACCAGTGAAAACTGACGTATTTTCCAAAAAGGCTAAGTGACAGGTTTCGACACGGAATATGCTAGGAGCTGCTTGGTAAAGACGTAACGAATTTTGCAAGTTCTTAGTCAAGCCTAAAGTCTGTCGGAGAATATCATTACTTTCGATCCGCCTGTGGATCTAATATTGCAAACCATGTATTTACTTTATAGACTTTTAAACTCTATGGTTTGTAATAATATTTATTATTCAAGACTTCCACTGTGCTGTATATGTTTGACCATGATGATACCAATCTTACGTCACAATACTCCCCACCCGGGCCCACCGGGATTGTGTTGGAAATACGGGGTGTGACACTAAGGTGGGTGTTAGCTTGACTCAAGCTAACACCCCTCCGATGCCTAAGTCAGTACAAAGGTTCAAAGGATCATTAAATAAAACATATTTAAATAAGATAGAATTCATACCATCCTGAGTCAGAATTCAAATTCTGAACTCACTTGTAATAAGCTTTAAGGTGTATGGCATTCTAGGATCTTAGCAACATATCTCCCTCCATGGTCTTGAGCCGGTATACTCCCTTTCCAGATTCTGATTCAATTTCATATGGTCCTACCCATTTTGGGGCTAATTTCCCATCAGCAGGATTGGTCGTATTCTGAAACGCTTTCCTCAATACCCAGTCTCCAACTCAGAATCTCCTTGTCCTTAAATTTTTGTTGTATGACTTGGCTATTCTCTGCTGGTATGCTGCCATCCTTAGCTTTGCTGCATCCCTTGTTTCATCAACAGTATCTAACTCTTGGCATAAGACTCAAGGATTTGATTCAGGATCCCGTAGGCTTGATCTAGCTGTTGGTATCACCATTTTTGTTGGAATCACTGCTTTTGCCCCAAATACCAATGAGAACGGGGTTTGGCCAGTAGCATTCTTCACAGTTGTTCTGTATGCCCATAGGAAAAATGGTAGTTCATCTGCCTATTTCCTTTTTTTGGCACCTAATCTCTTCTTTAGGTTATTGATAATTATATTGTTTGAGGATTATGCTTCTCCATTAGCTTGAGGATGCACCGACGTCAACGTAATCATTTTGATCTTCCTACTCTTACAAAAATATGTTGTCCTTTTGCTGATGAATTGGGAGCCATTGTCGCAGATTATCTCCGTCGGTATCCCGAATCTTGTCAGGATATTCCTCTTTGTGAAGGACACCACTTCTTGATCCCTAACTTGGACAACGGCTTCTGCTTCAACCCACTTGGAGAAATAATCCATCATTGCTAGCATGAAAACCTTTCCTCCTGGAGCCTTTGGGAGTTGTCCTAAAATATCCATCCCCCACTGCATAAACGACCAATGGGGTATGATAGGACATAATGGTTCTGCAGGCTGATGCAGTATGTTGTTGTGTCTCTGGCATGCATCACACTTCTGAGCATATTCCATAGCATCCTTTCTCATGGTTGGCCAGTAATATCCTGTTCTCAATGCCTTTGAAAACAAAGCTCTGCCCCTAGTATGGTTGCCACAGTCTCCCTCGTGTATATCCTGAGGTACCTCCTTGGTTTCGGTATCTTCCAAGCATCTTAGGTATGGACCTGCAAAAGATTTCTTATACAAGTTATCGTTTATTATAGTAAAACGAGATACCTTCATCCTGAAAGCCCTATGATTTTCATCCTTTGGGATATCTCCTTCCTGTAGATACTTTATGATTGAAGCCATCCATGATTCAGGATCCTTCTTAGGATATCCATCACCAGGATCCTGGATACTTGCTACTTGTTTATCCTGGGTGTTGGGATTGAACCCTTTCAAAAGGAACAAATGATACAAAAGCCAAAATCACATCACTTATTTGATCCTGATAACAGAGGTTACAAACTCTGTTCAAGAACTGCTGCTTGGCCTAAGCACTGATCTCGATCATCTGCTGGACTAAACGACAAAAGATCAAAGGTCTGCTGAAGACTATCAGAGGATATCCAGCAGAGTTTATTTTTATTATTTCTTAATTCAATGTAACGTGCTTATGCACTATCAGTGTTTCGGTCATCAGAGTTTATAGTTAGTTTATTTTGTTATATGTCACTATCAACCCTGACGTCAATAGTCATTCTCATGGCTAGCAACATCTGATAGGAAATGGTTCACAACAGAGGTTACAAAGACCAATTCAAACCACTAACCATTCTCCTGAATTTGAGATTGGAAAATCTGTGACCCCATCCAAAGCCATTTTAGCTTTGGAAACCCACCTAAACTAATTGATTACTTATGTGCAGGGAGCTTCTACTTGCCTTGATAGTTTATGGTATGTAGATAGTGGAGGCTCCAGGCACATGACAGGATGTAGAGCCCTTCTCAAAGACTTCATGGCTCATGGAGGGGGTGATATATCCTTTGGTAACAATTCAAAAGGGAAGATGTTGGGGTCAAGGTGTGTTCAAGCTGGGAAACTCAAATTTGAAAATGTAAATCTCATTGACAATCTAAAATTTAATCTTTTGAGTGTTTCACAAATAAGTGACAAAGGATATGGATCTTCTTTACAAAGAAAACATGTCAAATTATAGGACCAGAGGTTGTTAAAAAGATTGATCAAATCATTGCTAAGAGTAAAGCACAACTTGTTGCTTATAGGAGTGGCAATGTGTATGTGGTTGATATGTTGAAAGATAACCCAATGTCTAATGCATGCATTTTCTCAGTTGCTTCAAGCAAAGAGACAGAATTATGGCATAGAAGACTTGGGCACACAAATCTAAAAACTATCACCACTCTCTCAAAACAAAGTCTTGTTAGAGGTTTACCTCAAAAACAATTTACTTGTGAAGAACATTGTGTTTCCAGTTTAAAAGGTAAACAACATAAAAGTTCTTACAAATCCATTGAAGAGTCCAAAACAACCCAGTGTTTGCAATTGCTATACATGAATTTGTTTGGCCCTGTAAAAATCATGAGTCTCACAAAGAGAAGGTATTGTTTGGTCATTGTTGATGATTTTTCAAGGTTTACATGGACATTCTTCTTGCACTCTAAAGATGAAACTGCAGACATTTTGCAAAATTTTGTAAAACAAGTTGAAAAAGCAATTTGACCTTCCAGTAAAAATTTTTAGAAGTGACAATGGGACATAGTTTAGGAACAAAGAGTTGGATGGTTTCTGTGAGTCAAAAGTGATTGTTAGGCAATATAGCATCCCAATGACTCCAGAACAAAATGGGGTGGTTGAAAGGAAAATAGAACTTTAAATGAATCAGAAAGAACTATGCTTGCAGACTCAGGTTTACCCTTGTCTTTTTGGGCAGAGGTTGTAAACATTGCTTGCTATGTTCAAAACATAGTTTTGATTAACCCCAGGCATCAAAAGACTGCCTACGAAATTCTTTACAAAATCAAACCTCTTATCTCATATTTCAAAGTTTTTGGCTGTCCATGCTTCATTTTAAACTTAAAGGATTCAATCTCAAAGTTCGCGGCCAAAGTTGATTGTGGTTATTTTCTCGGATACTCAGCCACTGCTAAAGGCTACAGAGTTTTTAACTCTAAGACAAGGTGTGTTGAAGAAACTCTGAATGTGAATTTCAATGAACTTTCCTCATTGAAAATCCCAGCAAATCCTGCTGAGTTGTTTGATTTAGAAAAATTCACTTTTGAAGATGTGTCTGTCAAGACTAATCATGCAGGTACATCACAATCAACACATCAAGATCAAGGATATGCCTGTGTACTTCCAAATTTCAAGGTTAGTCCTTTCAACAGAGGAGCAGATGTTAGCAACAATTGTGAAAGCTCTGCTGGCTCAACAGTTGTTGATCCTCAAACCTCTGCCAACTCTTAAAATCAAACCACTGTTGATAAAAGTCCACACATTGTGAACAAAAATCAACACAATCTCACATCCATACCTCCCATACCTCCACCACCATTCCAATCAGAGGCTGGAACTTCAAATTCACCAGCAGATGTTAGCTTAGATGATACACATTTGCAGCCTTCACCTCAAAATGCTTTAGTGCCATACCAAGGTGATTTGATCTTCCTCAAAAGCCATCTGTTGGATCAAGTTATTGGCAACATAAATGAGGGAGTGCTCACAAGAAGCCAATCTCAAAACATTTGCCTCATTGATGGCTTTCTATCACTCACACAACCTGTCAAGTACCAAGATGCACTAAAAGACAATAGTTGGGTAGAAGCTATGCAAGAGGAGCTCCTACAATTCAAAAGACAACAAGTTTGGGAACTTGTACCACTGCCTAAGGATGTATATCAAATTGGCACAAAGTGGGTCTTCAAAAACAAGACTGATGAAAGGGGTATTGTTGTCAAGAACAAGGCAAGGCTCGTGGTTCAAGGCTACAGACAGGAAGAAGGCATTGACTATGATGAAACCTTTGCTCCAGTAGCAAGGTTAGAAGCCATCAGACCGTTCTTAGATTTTGCTGCCAACCACAACATCAAAGTGTTTCAAATGGACATCAAATGTGCATTCTTGTATGGAAAGATCAAGGAAGAAGTGTATGTGTGTCAACCTCCTGGATTTGAAGATGCATTTCAACCTGATCATGTGTACAAGCTCAACAAAGCACTGTATGGTCTAAAACAAGCACCCAGAGCCTGGTATGAAACTCTATCCATTTTTCTTTTGTCCATTGGATTTTCAAAAGGTAGAATTGATAAAACCTTATTTTTGAAATGGAAAAGAAAAGATTTGATGCTTGTCCAGATTTATGTGGATGACATCATTTTTGGATCCACATGTACTGCCATGTGTGAGGAGTTTAGAAAACTCATGGTAGCAGAGTTTGAAATGAGTGCAATGGGTGAGTTATAATTTTTTCTCGGTCTTCAAGTCAAACAAATGCACAATGGCACTTTCATTCATCAAAATAAGTATGTCAAGAACTGCTTAACAAATTTGATATGAATGACTGTAAACCTTGTAGCACACCCATGGAAACCTTAAAGCTTGTCACTGTTGATGACAAAGATGACTTGATTGATCAAAGTCTTTATAGAAGTATGATTGGGTCCTTATTGTACCTAACTGTATCTAGGCTAGATATCATGTTTGCAACATGTGTTTGTGCTAGATCCCAGTCAGCACCTAGAAAGTCAAACTTGATTACTATGAAAAGGATGTTCAGATACATAAAAGGTGCTCCCACACTTGGTACTGGTATCCTGCTAATGGAAACATTGAGCTTTTAGGTTATTCAGACAGTGATTTTGTTGGTTGTCAAACAACAACGAAGTCCACATCAGGAGGAGTTCAATTCCTAGGTGATAGCCTAGTGTCATGGCAAAGCAAAAAGCAAGTTGCAGTGCCACATCCACTGCTGAGGCAGAATACATTGCTGCTGCAAGTTGCACTGCTCAACTCTTGTGGCTTCAGAACCAACTGCTGGATTTTGGTGTAACTGCTTTAAAGACTCCTCTCAAAATAGACAGTCAAGCAGCTGAAAACATCATTAAAAATCCCGTCTCTCACTCCACAACAAAGCACATTGACATTAGACATCACTTTGTGAGAGATTGCTATGAAAAAGGTTTGATTTCTTTACAACATGTCCATACTAAGGATCAACTGGCAGTTATTCTAACCAAAGCATTAGATACATCAACCTTTGAAAGTCTGATATCTAGGATTGAAATGCTAAACATGGATTGAAAACAAATGTATGTGTTCCATGTGTAAATAGAAATAAAATGTTTTCAGAAAAACAAATATCCATCCTTAAAAATAGTCAAAATTGAAGTTTTCAATAAATCTCAACAGTCTGTTCTATCCACTGTTCTTTCAAAACATTGATAGGCTTGAAAATCTATCCACTAGCAAAAGTGTATTCTCTGATTGGTCAAACCACTGTGTTGACCTTATCCACTGATAGTGTAAAATCAAAACACTGCTTTCCATTCACTGTGGATACACAACAGTGTTTATCAAAACACCTGTCTGCCATTCACTATCACAAGATACACGTGGACAGATGATAGCCGTCAGATCTTTGCCACGCCATCATCACTTTTTCACTTTATAAAACCCTGTTTTATCCTAATCAGAGGTTTTTATTCTACCGTGTCGAATTCAAAATTCTAAAAGCGGTTTTCTCTCAAATCTTCTTCTCTTTCACAACTGTTCATCATTATTGATCATGTCGACTCTTATTTTCAAAACCCCACATAATTACACCGCCATTCTTGAAGGAACCAACTCAAATGAGCAATATCACACGATGATCAAAGCTCTAAAAGAGTCAAAATACAAGAATCTCCTGGAAATAACTGCTCATATCTACAGACAATCTTTACGGGAGTTCTGGGCAAATGCCAAAGTACATTACACAAAGAAAGTGGCTTATGGTATTGTTACCACGGTGGGAAAAGCATTGCTTGAAGTAACCCCTGCTTCTATTTCAGAGGTTTTTGGTTTAAATAGCCTAGATTATGCTACTACCTTTCCAATCCCTGATTTACACAACGAGTTCATTGAAAGAGGGTATGAAGGTCAGCTTAAAGGTAAGACTATCTATAAACCTAAATTTCCTGCTGAAATGAAGTTTTTCTTTCACACATTGTTAACGTGTTTGTATGCCAAGCCAACTGCTTTTAATGAGATACCTTTGAACATACAATACTTTGGGATATGCCATTTTACAAAATTTGATTTTTTAATTTTTCTCAAGTATTGTTCAATGACTTGGTGACAAACATAGACATCATCAAAAAGGATCGCTCACCTTTTCTGATGCATCCATGATTTTTAAGTGTTTATCTTCAAAAGAAGATTAGTGATGCTGTTAAACAAGGTGTTGTGACACCACATGGCACCCTAACTCATGAACCTTTTACTCATCAAAAGTATCAAAACCACAAGTAGAGGGGGAAGAGCAAATTTTAGAACCAACATCAAAAGCTCAACCCACTGCTACTAAGCCCACTGCTCCTCGTGATCAAAACACTACAACCCGTGCTTTGAAACCCACACCAGCAATTACCAAAAAGAAACAAAATAAAATATCCAAAAAGCCCACCAAACCAAGAACCAAAAAGGGCCCTCTGGAAGATGAGATCCCAGAGGTTAACCCTGCGACAACACCAAAGTCACCAGAAAACATTGTTGCTACTTCCTCACAGCAGATGTTAGAAAGATCTCCACCTTTAGACCAAACTCCTCTTGATTCCTCACAAAAGGAACAAGTGTAAGCACATGGACACCACTTTATGAAGCTCTAGATCCATTTGGCTCTATCTTCCGCAACCCCTCTCCCATGACAATGTCTCTTTCTACACCACAACCCTCACAAACAAATCTTCCACCTACTATAATACCTCTGTTGAATACAATAGATATGGATCAAACACAAATCAGTTCTTCTCAACAACCTATCGCTGAGAATATACCTCAATAAGTGACTGAGTTTGATTCCTCTATCTTTGCTAACCCATCAAAAGTTGAGGAGGCTACATCCATTGGGTTACATGTAACCCTTAGTGATAATTCAAGTAGAGCAATCATTACAATTGCTGAACTTCCAAGTTCTCAATTGGACAGTGCTTACATCTATAAGACTCTCTTGAAGGCAACCACTGTTGAGGCTACTAAGGTAACCTCTATTCTAGTGGGAAGTCCCCAGTACTAAGACAAAGGGGCATATGTGTTTGAAGCAAGTTTTGAAACCTCTTCTCATGATACCACAGATAAAACTACCACAAGTGGTAGGAGTTCAGATGATCCTATTAAGTTAGGTGTTGGGCTAAAATACAAGGGTTTGACGGAGAGAGTTACAAAAATTGAAAACTCTATGGATGAAATCAAAGAAATGATGAAGCAGATGTTAGCACACTCAAAAAGTTAATCCTCTGTTCTACCCACTACTGAGCTCTGGCAACTAATGTATCCTCTGCTTCACACCATGCTAATATCCAACATGAGCAACACATGCAACAGTTCAGAAATTTAGTTGATGCAAGATACACTGACACACTTGCAGATATAAAGGCCATTAAAGCTCATTTACTCCAAACCACTGACACTTCTCCTCCCACTATGATTCTGTTTAACACAAATGATGCCAAAAAGGGAGAGAATGAAAGAGAAGTGTTAAGCTCAAAACAGATCCATCTTCAAGACCAACAGTGGATATCCCAAGACCAGATGGAACCAAAAAGTTGATGAGACTCAAAACATCTTGGGTAGGGAAAAGGAGAAAAACTAGCAAAGGATAAGAGATGAGAGCAGAGCTTTGGTTGAACAAAAGATTGCTCAACAAAAGGAAAATGAAGAGATAGGTACTTCTCAAAAGAAGAGAGCTGCTAGAAAACAAGAAAACCATCATCCACAACTTCCAAAACCATTGTTGTCATTCCAACCTCAACATCTGCTCCCACAAAATCTCAACCATCATCCGCAACTACAACCATCACTACCATAACCACAACAGATGTTATAACTCTTGTTGTGTCAACAACAGTTGATACAGCGGTGGTTACAACAGATGTTAACCCATTCACTGCTAAGATCACATTTCCTACCACCATTCACCAAATATCCACACCCATCAGAATTCCCAACCAACCACCATCACCCAAGCTAAGATTCAAAAGAAGGAAGAGCTCACATGTTATAATTGATGATAATATCATTCCTTTGCCACTTCCATTGTCTTCACAACCACTGACCTCACCTCCAAAATCACTTTCAACTCCTACATCATCTCAACCACTTGCATTAGTACCTCTACCCACTCAGTTACCTCTTGACTTACCAGCAGTTTGGGAAGAGATCAAATCTTTCTATGCTGAAGAAGACATTGAGAAAAGAAACTTCCCATCTCTGGAAGGATATCCAAAGCCTGCAAACATAGAAGAATACCTGCAAATAAAGGGTATCCAAGCAGAGGATATAACAAAAAGGGATACATAATTTAAGAATGATAGAGAAGTGCAAAACTATATGCAGTACCAGTGTCAAACCCCTAATTTCCACGTGTAACTGGTGGGCCCGGTTGGGGAATATCGTGACGTAAGTTGATATCATCATTAACAAACAATACAATATATCACAGCGGAAGTCTGGATAATTACTATTACAAACGTATGAATGTTCAAAGTTCAAAATAATAAATACAACGCTTGTAACTAGATCCACAGGTGGATCGAAATGATTACAAAAAGTAACTTGACAGACTAAGGCCTTCTAAGCAAGGGTTGCAATTCCTTCTAAGCTTCACCGAGTACTTCCAGCCTATTATGAATACTTGTCACCAGTTTTCACTGGTAAATACATTTAACCGACTCATTTTGAAAGCATTTCGAAAACGTTTAGTGTACGCAATGGTACTTAATTTTATAAATAACTTGGGACAAATACTTTTCATGTTATCAGTTTTACATGCTAATAATACATTTAGAGCCCGAAAACTATGTCGGGATCCTGATTAATCGACACCACTTTAACACCTTTAATAGATGCACCACTAATGGGTTGTAGTTTAATTTAGCATCTGATGGGTGTATGCCTACACCCCGTGCTTAGGTCGTGGCCATTTGCAATTAAATGAGCCGTGGATATCTAGGACACGGTCGCTTTAACCCCCAAATGTTTAATATTAAGCAATACGAATTAAAATGGATTATTTGAATTCCTGACTCATTGGTCTTTGATCCCATATCCAACCATGCGGTATTAATATACCGTATCCCAAGCCCGTATAAGGGAAAATAAGTTAAAGTATTTACCTGGCTTGCAAATCTTTAGTAAATAAGAAAATAAGCAAGGCACTGCCGTAATCAAATTAAACTAGCTTGGCGACAATCTACCGGAAGTCTCTAGTCTGGAATGGATAGTATTATTAACCGATTAGTTAGCTAGCGGGTCTTTATTTAGTCATTGACTTAGACGGGCTAACTTAAAATAAAGATAACGGTATGAAACGCTAGATTAAGCGGTGACTGGAAAAGAATGTATTTTGGACCCGACAAGTACTAAGACTTGTATAATATGGGTTACCATTTTACATTCTGGAATTTGAGAATATTTGATATGGTTAAACCCGTTTCGGTTAAATTACGTAAACTAGTCACGTAGGCTTAACCGTACACATATATAAGCGAAACTAGGTAACCGGGTGAGTCCTACACAAGTTCCATATGCCATTATGTAAACTTGCGGTCCGTAAGGACCTCTGGTGCCCACATATTTTGAAAGGTTACGGACCGTAACCATTGAGGCTTGCAGTCCGTAACCGCCTTACTGAAACCAAAATTTTAGCTTACTTACGGTCCGTAACCAACAATGGTTATGGTCCGTAAGGACCTCTCAGAAGGTAAACTTTTGGCATTTTTCCACTCTTGATCCTCCAACTTTCCCGATGCTGATTCAGAGGTTATTAAAATCACATGATGGCGTCTTTAGTCCTTCTCAGCTACACGTGGCAACCAAGAATTTTTGGGACACGTGTCGGAGTTTTATTTCATGAAATTTTTGAGGTGTTACAACCAGCTAAGCAAAGTCAGAAGATTGGAAGACTTCTCAAAAGACTTTTGCAAAAATCTATCTGAGAGAGATGATGAAAGTCTGAAAAGGGACTACATAGATCACATCATGGAAAACAAGCAATACAAGACCACCAGAGCACAATTTAGAGAATGGACAGTGAGTGAGCTACAACAAGAAGTTGAAAGAATGCAAGAAATGTTGAAAAATCCACTGAAAAAGCCCACTCCTCCAGATTGGACCCAATATAAGAAAAATGTGCCTGACAGAGTCTCGAAGCTCAAGAGGATGAAGGAAGAATTGGTTGCTGCATATTATGGCACCAAGAATCAAATCATAAGGTGGTCAGAGGTCAAAGTTGTAGACACTTACAAAAGGCTTGAAGAAAGAAGAAAGAAAGATCCTTCGATGCCAAAGAAGCCTAATTACACAACAGAGGTTACAGCTCATCAGACCCAACCTACTTAAAAGTCGTCTGCAACATCTGCTCCTTCCATCCTGGCCTTAAATCAAAGAAAAAGGCAGAGAGAGATGTCAAAGGAAGATGAGAGAAGGTATGAGCGGGACCTCATTAAGCAATGGATTATTGACCAAGTTCAATTCCACACTGATGATGCAAGTAATATATTAAGAGAAACCTTATCAAAGATCGCACATCAACTTCAACCATCCCTCTCAACAATAAAAAGCCATCTGATCCAAAAATTCTAAAATGGAAGGTCAACAAAGACACCCACGAATTGACTCTGCTCAAATCAAATGGCGAAACTACCAAGATTAGAATATAGGATGCAGGGTTAAGTGCAGAAGACCTCCAAGACCTGATGAATCTGGAGCTTGAAAAGGATGAGGATAATATAGAGTCTCTTAACTTTTAACTACAGTTCAAAGGTCAAATAAGAGAACTCTTGTTGAGAAATAAAGAAAAAAAATAAATGTGTTTTGGCATCATCTGTTCCAGAGGGAGATTGTTCGGATTGAACCCTGTCAAAAGGAACAGATGATACAAAAGCCAAAATCACATCACTTATTTGATCTTGATAACAGAGGATACAAACTCTATTCAAGAACTGTTGCTTCGCCTAAGCACTGATCTCTATCATCTGCTGGACTAAACGACAAAAGATCAAAGGTCTGCTGAAGACTATCAGAGGATATCCAGCAGAGTTTAGTTTTATTATTTCTTTATTCAATGTCACAGTGCTTATGCACTATCAGTGTTTAGGTCATCAGAGTTTATAGTTAGTTTATTTTGTTATCTGTCACTATCAACCCTGACGTCATCAAAGATGCTCAGAGGTTAGAAGTGTTAGTATAAATAGGTGATCACTTTGTACTGTTTTATTCATCTATTGATCATTCACCAATCATCTTCTTTTCATTTTGTACGATTCAAATGTTCTTATTGGGCTAAGGGGGAGTTTGTGATTCACATGCAAAAACTATAGGTTTGAGAGCATGATGATCAAAGCAAATTACCATTAGTTGTAATAAAAGTTTTCCATCTATTTCCGTTGCATTAAAACTTTGATTTCTATTTCCATTTCCATCTTTGAAACAAAATTCACAACTAATTCAAACTTAGATCCTAACAATGGGATTTAGGATGTTCCATCGCAGGATACAAGATATTTGTCCGAGTTCCTTCTGGTATCCTGACAGTAGATCCTAAGTTTGCCAGAGCATCTACTTCAGCATTCTCTTCCCTTGGTACCTGTTCAAGTGTAATTTCGAAATATGCTGCTAATTTCTTAACAATTACAAGATATTCAGCTAACTTTTCACCTTTTACTGCATAAGATCCGTTGAAATGGTTAGTAATTAACAGGGAATCAACATATACTTGTAAACATTTAATATTCATGTCCTTGACCAACTCTAATCCTGCTATTAGAGCTTCATACTCAGCTTCATTATTTGTAGCAGAAAATTCACATCTAATAGCCTGGGGTAATATGTCCTACTGTGGCGATTTTAGTAGAATTCCTAAATCCTATACCTCTTACATTGGATGCACCATCAGTATATAGTGTCCAAATGTCTGAGCTTTCACTTAGCTGTTGGACTTCTAGATCAACTTCTTCTTGTATATCGCTACTAAAATCAGCCACAAAGTCTGATAAGGCCTGAGACTTTATAGAATTCCTAGGTTCGTATACTAAATCATAAGCACTAAGCTTCACGGACCACTTAGCCATCCTACCAGACATCTCAGGTTTCCTAAGCACATTTTAAGAGGATAGTTGGTTTTAACATGTATCCTATGTGTTTCAAAGTAATGTCTAAGCTTGGTTGAGGCCATAACTAAAGCTAATATTAATTTTTCTAGATGAGAATATCTAGTCACAGCGTATAATAAACTTTTACTAACATAACAGATAGGACACTGCTGACCTTCATGATCTTTAACCAAGACCGCACTTACTGCATTCCCTGATACTGCAAGATATAGAGATAGTGGTTCACCATCTTCAGGCTTCATTAGTAGAGGTGCACTTGAGAGATATTGCTTCAGTGCTTGTACAGCGACTTCGTGTTTCTCTTCCCACTCGAATTTCTTGTTCTTTTTCAGGATATCATAAAATTCTTTGCATTTTTCGGAGGATCTTGATATAAATTTGTTCAATGCTGCTACCCTTCTAGTTAATCTCTGAACATCCTTCATATTAGATGGGAATTTGAGGTCCAGGGTAGCTCTGGTCTGCTATGGGCTTGCCTCTATCCCTCTTTTGGTTACCATATATCCCAAGAACTTTCATGCCCCGACTCCAAAGTGGCATTTGGCAGGATTCAGCTTCATATTATACTGGTCCAGGATATCGAAGGCACATTCCAAGTCTTGGAGATGATTCTCAACTTTCTTGGATTTCACTACCATATCATCAATTTACACTTCCATAGTGTCCCCTAGTTTATCCTTGAACATCATGTTGACCAGCCTCTGATATGTCGCTCCTGCATTTTTCAAACCAAATGGCATAGCAGTTAACAGTATATAACTGTGGGTGTCATGAATGTTGTATTCTCCTGGTCGGATGGTTCCATTTGGATTTGTTGAAATCCTGAGGACGCATCCATGAAAGTCAGCACCTCGTGTCTAGCAGTTGCGTCTACCATTGAATTTATATGAGGTAATGGAAATGGATCCTTCAGACATGCTTTATTAAGGTGTGTGTAGTCAACACAGACTCTCCACTTTCCATTCTTCTTCTGGACCACCACCACGTTTTCTAGTCAGTTAGGAAACTTGACTTCCTAATCATCTTGGACTTTAACAGCCTTTCTACCTCTTCTTGTATGATTGCATTCCTTTCCGGAGCAAATTTTCTTCTTTTTTGTTGAACAGACTTGAAAGACTTGTCAATTCCAAGTTTGTGAGTTATGATATATTTCGATATACCTGTCATATCCTCGTGCTTCCATGCAAACGCAGACATCTTGTACTTCAAAAAGTTAGTAAGTTGTTTTTCAATATCCTGGGGGATATTGACCCCTACAAGCACCGAGATATCTAGATTATTTTCATCGAGGATAACTCTATTGACATCCTGCTCCAAAGCTTCCACGATATCATGTGCTTGTATCCTTAATTGTTATCCCGCCTGGGACTTCGTTGAGGCCTTCATCGAAGAGGAGTAGCATTCCTTCGCCTTCTGCTGGTCACTTTCGACTTTGACTACCCCTCAAGGAGTAGGAATCTTGACACATTGGTGATAAGTGGAAGGTGCAGCTTTCATACCATGAATCCATGGCCTTCCTAATATAATGTTATAGCAGGATAACGAATCCATGACACAAAACTGTTGCATCGAGTTAACTCTTTCAACATACACAGGTAGCTTTATCTCCCCGACAGTATTCTTTACTTCTCCACTGAACCCTATAAGCACTATGGACTTCATGGTAATCTCGGCTTCTGGGATATTCATTCTTTTCAAGGTTTCCAATTGAATGATTGATAGGACCGTCCTCCTCAGCTCGGGAACCTAAATTGTATCTAACGTCCAATATAAGTGGAAATTATATGACATGTTAATCAATACACAAGAATTACTATTTAAATGTCTGTTTATTCATGTCCAAATCATATACATTCAGTTTCTAAACAGACAGAGCTTTGCCGTCAATGTTCCAAAGTTCTTACAATGAGAGACCCTTGACATCCTATATATAGAGACACAAGTTCGCTCGAAGTGTGTCCTGACTAGATCAAGTTCGGCCGAACTTGATTAGCCTACACTAACTTCGGCCGAACTTGGCTGTTAACATATAAATACAATATGAAATCTAACAATTCAAGCTCTAAACATACAGACTCAATCCAAGACCTAGATAATAGACATTATGCATCAACAAACTCCCCCTTGGATATTGTCGCAGTGTCTTGATCAGTCTTCAATCTTTAACATCTTTCGAAGAAGTTCTTGTACAGCTTTTTACGACGTTCCTGCTTAGGAATCGGCGTTTGGTCAGTAGGAGGTGCCCATTTCATAAACTGGAATCTTCTGCTTCTTGCCTCCCTACCCCTTTCATGTATCTTTGCTAAACGCTTTTCTTCCTTTAAGAACTCTTCTCTTTCCAACTCTCTCCATCTTGATTCACACATATGACCTGAATTAATACCATGTGCCTAGCAAACATTAATCACACCTTGATATTGCTTCTCTTGGACTTCTTCACGCTTATAGAAACAAATCTTGTTGAAGAACAAGCACTTTACATCTTCTTTCGAGCAATTAACTAGCCACATCGGGTCTAGTATTCGTATAGTTCTCCACGGACCCCAAATCCTTCTTCGTTCAATCGGTTCTGGATCCTTTTCCTTCGTAATATCGCATGTCTCGTCAGCACTCAATACAATCACAGCTTCACATGTTTTTGGATCCATTTGCCACCACAAAAAGTAAGGATGAAAATCCTGTTCAATGGGCTTCAGTGGCATATTCTTCATAGCTCGTGGACGCTTCATCACTAGCGTAACATCTTTCTCTCCCGTTTTCTTGTTAATCTTTACTCTTCGTTTAGGGATAAACGGCTTCCACAACTCGAAACCTCTAGATGCTTCAAACTTTATCACCCTACACAGTCTCTGTTCATTAAATTTTATCTGCAGACTTATATTACGTGTTTGAACCAACTCTTTAACATCCCAGAACGGCAATGTCTTTAAGCCTGTCAGATGTTGGAAGTACTGGACCCCAAACTCCCTTTTAATAGCATGAACATCAAGTTCTCGAATCCATCCCCAGCTCAGAATGTCACCCAGTGATACATCTTTATCCCGTGTAAAGAATGCTAGTGGCCTTTTGAACTTTCTTTCCTTCGGCATCTCTTTAAACCACGATCTCTTAGCCTCGGCAATTTGCTCTTTAGTATAACGTTTTGGAATGTTGCCTGTCTTCACAACTTCATCTATCTGTTGTTTCAACAAATCAACATCTATATGGCTCATCAACTCATCAATCGTAGGAAATTTGTCAGTATTCAGATTAGAATACTTCTCTGTTTCATCATCATCAGAATCTTCAAAGATAACATGGTCGTAATCATCAGCTTCAGCCACACGCTTATACACATACTCATTCGGTTCAAATGTCTTGATATTCACTAATTATTCTTCGAAATCAAACTCGAACGAATTAGCATCAACCTCAAACATTCTAGCCAACTCTTCCTTGGTATAATCATGTACAAACTCCCCTTCCTCTATATTCGATTCCAACATAATCATCAAAGGTTTCTCATGAACAGCAGCAACAGGCATAGCAACTATAGCTTCAGAAGCATCAACATCTTGTGGCCATGTTTTCTTTGTAGACTCCCCCTTACTTTAAACATCCTCCATGTTAGCATCATCGTTGATTAGGGATTCGAAATCAAACTCTAAATGAACTTTTACGGAATCAACTTTTAGACCATCGCCCCCTGATCATCATTATCATCATCATCATGATCTGAATCGTCTTTAGGATCGTCACCTGCAGGGTCGTCGTCGTCATCATCATCCTCTTCGTCATCTTTCTGTTCTACTTCAGAAGCTTTGAAGACAGCTATCTCTTTCTCTAACTTTGCATTTGCAGCACCCAAGCTTTCGACCATAGCTTTCATGTAACCTCTATCATCTTCCAGAAACTTCACTTTATCTTGCAATATTTCTTTCTCGACGTCACTTTGCTTTACTTTCTTTTCAAGATCTGCCTTTTCAGCTTCATTCTGCTTCAGTTTATCCTCCAAAGTTTTAATTCTTTTCTCTAACATATCCACCGGAGTATCTTGAAACCAATTAGAAAGATCTTCCGTTGTGATAGGATGTGTAATGTTATCTGGAATATCACCGAAAGCATCTTTGAATTCATTAGCTCTTGCGCTTTGTGTAGTTGATTGTCTTGATTTCTCAGGAGTACCCTTTGTTGCAGGCTTTGGTGTAAAAATAAGTGTACTCTGAACAGGAACTTCTATAGTAACAGATGGTGGTTCTTGTGTGACAGTTGTTAGTGGAACTTGTGTAATAGTTGTTGATGGCACTTCAACTTCGATGATCGGAATTTCTTCTAAGCTAGAAACAGGAGGTTCTTGTGTAACTCCTTTCTTTGGCTTTTGACTTAGATATCTGCGGCTTGGAGCTTTCTTTCTTCCACGAGTACTTGGAGAATCCATAGCTTTCTTAGAGTCACCAGCTTTAGACTTTGTACGCTTTGACTTCCTTTTCGGACGATCTTCATCGGAAGCCTCATCAGAAGGAACATAAAGAACTTCGCCACGTTTTTTCAACCTTTCCTCTTCTTTTTGTTTCTCTGCTGCTTTTTCTCTAACGTCAGCAGAATCTTCAGATGATTCATCATCTTTGTCAGAGGTTGCAGAAATAACATCATCATCTTTGTCTTGGCTTTCAACATTAGCCGCAGCGCTAGAGCCCTCAACATTCTGAACATTATCGTCAGGTTCATCTATCAGCATATTATCTACTTTCTTTGACGCCCATTTACGCTTTTGTTTCTCAACCACAACAACCCGCTTGATATACCAATCACCTCTCCTTTCTTTAAAATTCGTTAACAGAGCAGCTTCTACATTCTCGTCACCACTGCCCTCTTTTCTCCATTTGTTCTCAGGAGGTGCTATATAATCTGCTTCAACAATTGCACCGAATACAGGCTTTGGAATAGGTGCTGAATCTTGTTTCTGAAAAGTCTTTAACTTCTTCAGCGTAGTTTCATCCATGTGACTCAAATATAGAATATCATTCGGATCTTTCACTATATTCTGAAACTTTTCGTCGATCAACATTTGCACAAGCCACAGATACATCACTAATCTTTCCTTTCCCATATTCTTTGACATAAACTTGAATATAACTCTTGAGAAGTTGAATTTCTTGTTCAGTATCAATGCAGTCACCATACATGCCATGTAATCTTGTATGTCGTCGAGCCCTGCTTTCCTATGACTGAAAGCGTGAATGATGGTGTGAATTAGAAGCTTGTAAGGTAGAGAACACTGCCTTTCTTCATCATAGGCTCATTCGCGTGACCTTTGTAGCCCATACGAAAGAAACATCCCTTTACCATTCTTTCCTCGAAGCTTATCGGATTATTAATATCATCATTAAACTCTAAAACCCTTCGGATATCAACTTCGGTGATCAAAAATTCTTTATCTTCATTGCCGACACAAACTGCAGACTTTATAACTTTGTTCGCTTCGTCGTACGATGTTGAGTTCCAGAAGAATAAACGTGCGATCTATATACGACGTGCTTATCCGTGATCGCCTTTGTAATCGGAATACGCCTTAAAAATTCCAAGATCTCGGAGAAAGGAGACAGCGTCAGATAAATCTTCTCGTCAAGCGATATATAAGTATTATGAAACTTGTTGAACGAAAGCTTGATATTATGCGGACACAAAAAACAAACACTTAGAAAATTGACAATTTCAAACAATTAATCATCAAGTTCGGGCGAACTTGATTGACAAACAATACAAACAGAACAAATCAACAACTTCGGCCGAACATGCATGATAAAACAGATTTTTTACACTTTTCAAACAAGTTCGGGCGAACTTGTAATTATTACAGGTTTTTGCAGATTGTTAAACAAGTTTGGGCGAACTTGTGTTAATAACAGGTTTCATTCAGTATTTAGACAACTTCGCCCGAAGTTGATGTAAAACATCAATAACAAGTTCGGGCGAACTTGTCATCTTCTCCAAAATTTCTGCAATCATTCAAACATGATCTGATCATTGATTTTATGGTTCGATTATGATTTCATCATGTTTATTTAACCATTACACCATTCAATTTGCCATTAACCTTCTAGAACTAACAGATTTTAAGTTTTCGGTCCAAAGATGTTCAAACTGATTCGATTTATGGATAATTCGTGAAAGTTATACCTCGGCCATGACTATAAGTGTGCCAATCACTTATAATCAAACTCAAGTTGGACAGAGTAAGGCACAAAACTTGCAATTTCACAGATCTCACAAATTCTCTCAAGTTCGCTCGAAGCGCAGGTGAAACAGGTGAATGAAAATATGAGTGAACTTGGTCTTTTATACTGAGTCAAGTTCGGGCGAACTTGACTCTTAAACATTAATCCTTTTCAAACAACTTCGCCCGAAGTGATTTATTATTAAAATAGTTTAATTTCTATCAACTTCGGCCGAACTTAGGTTAATTCTCAATATTTTCAAATTTTACAATTTTAACCTTGAACTTTCACATGTTTAACAGTTATGAAAATCCACTCAGTTGACCAAGTCCAAGTTAATGACCGTGGTTAACCGATTTGTCTGCCGAGTCTAAGTTAATGACCTCGCTTTGACCCGTTATGAACAAACTGATGTTTTCTTCAAATTTAAGTTTCAAATTAATGAACTTTTCATCGTTTTTCATGCATTTGATTTTACAGATTAGCTCCCAACCCGTTGTCATCCAGATTCCAACAACTTAGCACCATTCCGAACTCCGAAGATCCGCTTTCCATCATTGGCAGTTGAAAACAATGTAGAAATAAAATCTTTTTTGTATTTTCGAAAGTTTATGCTAAAACACACTGAAAATCTTTTTGGGTTTAAATCTGCAATCAAATAATGCTATGTACAAACATATTTACAGACATATTTTTGTGAATTCGTGTCTAAGGATCATATCAGTTGATTGAGACGTATCACCAGTACCGTTGACCTTATGATGACTTTAAGTTCTAAACTCGTTTACCTAGATTGTCGATATGTTTGTCCACTTAAACTTCGACACATTTGTCAATTGTTCCAAGATATCTTAGTTAGACTCATGAAACTTGACTTAACTATGGTTCCCATCTCAGAATTTAATCCCGTATCAAGATTCCTTAGATTTCATCTTACAGGTGAGTATAGCGTAATTGATATCTGTATCTGGGTTTTGCGAGGCCTTGAGAGCTCAGGTTAACACCACCGTATCGACAAAGAGATGAAGGCTCGACTTTAAGGTGTGTTCCAATTAAGGAATCTTTTAAGCACTGCAATTGATTAGATCTTTTGATTCTTTCAATGTTGTTGCAGATTTAGTGTTTATAGCAAAAGCATTATAGAAGTTCTAGGCTATTGCTTCCGCAAAATCAGAAGAACTTATATCATACCCCAGATATCAATCATCTATAAAGACCTCGTATCTCATAATCAGACAATCTCTCAAACGAAATTTCGGAGTACTAAGTCCATATATCCGAGAGATGTTAATCCACAAGTTTAAGCAGTTGTAAAATTTAGTTTATATCCCGGAAACAATTTATTGAACGTGTAAAGCCTATCGGCACATCCACAATAAGACTTGTTTATACTTTTTAAACTTTACAAATCCTTAGCATACTGTGATAGTCCACTGATGTACTATCATTTCCTTTTTGACACAAAATTCTTTTTGTCTTTTTCATGTTTTTGTACTTTTTTGGTTTTCATATGTTTTTGTATTTTCTCGTATTTCTCCCCCTAAAATCAAAAACATATTTTTGTATTTTAGTTTTTAAGAAATTCTAATCCTAAAAGATAACAAACCAATGAGGATCATGAAAACTCGTCGTCCAATCCATATTCAACCCCTGCATCCGCAACTGTCAAAAGATTTTTCATACCATTAAGCCTCATTAAGTATTTAAACCGTGAAAGAGTAAAAGGTTTGGTACAAAAATCAGCTTTTTGTTCATCGGTGTGAATTTTCTCAATTCGTACCAACATCTTTTCGTAGCAATCATGAATAAAGTGATATCGAATCTCAATATGTTTTGTTTGAGAGTGATAAACTGGATTTTTAGTTATGTTGATTGCTGCCTTATTATCAACATACAACGACGTGTCAAGAAATTGCAGACCATAGTCTCTCATCTGCTGTTGGATCCACAGAATTTGTGAACAACAGCTGGAGGCCGAGATACTCAGCTTCACAAGTAGAGAGAGCGACCGTAGTCTATTTCTTACACTGCCAGGTTACCAAGCGTATTCCGAAGAACTGGCAGCCTGCTGTAGTTGATTTTGAATTCAATTTATCTACACCAAACTCAGAATCAGCGTATCCCGTCAGATCGAAGTTATCATTATTCGGGTACCACAAGCCGGCGCTTGGACATCCCTTCAAGTATCTGAAAATGAGCTTCACGATCTGCATGTCAGATATTCTGGGACTAGACTGATATCTGGCGCAGAGGCAGGTAGGATACATGATATCCGGGCGAGATGCCGTCAGATACACGAGTGATCCTATCTTCGACCTGTAAAGAGTATCATCAACTTTGGGTCCTGTTTCATCGATGCAAATTCTGTGATTAAATTCTAGTGGAGTAGATAACGGCTTCGAGTTATCCATCTCAAACTTCTTCAAGATATCATGAACATATTTAGTTTGGTGGATGAAAACACGTCTGGCAACTGATCAACTTGTAATCCGAGGAAGAATTTCATTTCGCCCATAGAAGACATCTCGAATTTCTTCTTCGTGATTTTCTCAAATTCTTTGCAAAGATCGTCATTTGTCGAACCGAAGATGATGTCATCCACATATATTTGTACGATAATCAGATGACTTCCAACTTCTCTGGTAAAGAGCGTATTATCCACTGTTCCTCTAATAAAGCCGTTGCCGATGAGATGTTGAGATTACGTCTCGTACCAACCTCTCGAGGCCTGATGCAAACCATATAGTGCTTTATCCAGGAGATAAGCTTTTTTCTTGTTCAGTGGATCAACAAAACCCGGTGGTTAGCCGACGTACACTTGTTCACGTAGCTTACTGTATAGAAAAGCGGATTTCACATCTAACTGGTACACTTTAAATCCTTTCCATGCAGCAAATGCAAGGAAAATGCGAATGGACTCTGATCTAGCAACTGGTGCATATACTTCTGTATAATCAATTCCTTCCTGTTGATGGAATCCTTTGACAACGAGTCGAGCTTTGTTGCGCACTATCACTCCACGATCATCGCGCTTGCACTTGAAGACCCATTTAGTATCTATCGCCTTTTGATTCTCCGGTAGGTCAACAAGCTTCCACACCCCTAGCTTTTCGTATTGTAGCAATTCTTCTTGCATCGCCTGCACCCAATTTTCATCTCCCAAAGCTTGAGTAACATTCTTCGGCTCAACCTGAGATATGAAGCATGAGTAATAGCAATACTCTTGAATTGGAGCTACTTGAGTATAGAAACAACTCAAAGCTTTGTTAATCTGGCTCCTTGTTCTTACGCCAGTTTGCAATTCTCCAATTACAGAATTTGATGGGTGGTATGAATAGGTCCTCGGCATCACCTCACTTGGAACATCAACAGTATTCTCCTGATTAGTAATATTCTGATCAACCACCACTTCAACTGTAGGAGCACTAGAAGACATTTCATTTTGAGTACTCGGGCCAGCAGATTGATTCAACATACTTGTTATCTGCTCAGATTCTTCATCAGAAGAAGATTCTCCATCATCATCGAATGTCGGAGCCTCGTCAGAGTTGGAACTATGTGCTTGAGAAAGATTGGGTTCCACTGAAGAATTCACTGGTTCTGTAGCGGGTGTCACTTGTTCTGCTTGAGTTTCTTAAACACCGCTAGTACTCGGACCTGCACCAGATGAAGATGATGATCCAATAGTTGGTTGATTAACCACTATTGGTCTAATAATCTGCTCTTGATTAGCCGACTGATGTAGATAGAATAACACTGCAATGTCTTCTTCAGAAGGCTCTTCTGGCAAGTCAAATGATTTCCACAATTCACTACAATTGAACAACCAAGCATCACCTGCTCTTTGAATAGGAGTTGAAATATCTTGAGCACCACTTTTGTAATACAAATCAACGTCTTGAACAACAGTCGCATTCTTTGACTTAGTCATTTTCATCAATTCAATTTCATGCCCTTCCAATTTATCAATAAAAGATGATAACTTGAAATGTTGCCAACTTGGACTGTTTTTCAAAACCATCAAGTAAGTCGACCACTCCCCCTTAGGAAGTGCATCTGCCAACTTATCAATCTGCTCTTCATCAGTTTTCTAAATATTGTGTCTTCTCATCTGAACCATCAAATGGCAGTATCTGTCAATCATTTGTTTCATGCTTTCACCTTTGATCATCGTGAAGAAGTCGAACTCTTTCTTGATTAGTGCCTTTTTGCTTTTTATCATTTCGTCACTTCCCAAAAATTTGGCACAAAGAGCATTCCACAGCATTTGTGACGTTTCACATTCGGGTAGCAAGACCAAAATGTTTTCCTTTACTGATTGCTGAATCAAACTGATCATCTTCTTTTCTGCCACATAGGCGTCTTTGTTTTCAGGCGTAAACTTTACTAAAGTCAGATCTTGACCACATTCATCTTTTGGCCATTTGTATCCAGTTTCAACTGCAACCCAACTGTGAAATTGGTTGGCTTGAACCCAGTTGACAAACTTTTCCTTCCATCCTTCGAACTCGTCCATACTCATCAGCTTTGGCGGTTTAACTGACGTTCCCATCTCGTTATCCAGATTCATCTGGTTTACCGCATTTGCATTAGAGTTCGTGTTTGATATAGATGCTACTGTTGAAGCAAAGGCGTAATCATCCATCTCGACAGATTGAAGATTTAACTGAAAACACGTTCAAAACTTGAAAAAGATTAGCAAACTGACAAGTTCGGTCGAACTTTTACAGAAAACAGATTTCAAATTCAATTTCAACAAGTTCGGGCGAACTTGTATGAATTTTTTTTAGAATTTTCACCTATAATCAAGTTCGGGCGAACTTGTGATGGATTTTGAAAAAATTTCCAAATTTGCTTCAAGTTCGGGCGAACTTGTGTTAGGTTTTCAAAACTTTCCAAGTTTTATCCCAAGTTCGGGCGAACTTAATGAGAATTTCAACAAAAGTTGACAAGTTCGAGCGAACTTAGTCAATAATCACTAAAAATCAAGCAAGTTCGGGCGAAGATGGGTAAAATCAACAAAATTTGTTGATTTTAGACCAAGTTCGAGCGAACTTGTTGTATAAGTTCGAGCGAAGTTTGTCTACAAAACATGGTTTTTTGACTTTTTTGGCATGAATTCGATTGTTTTTTATTCTCAAACTTTTAGGGGTTTGTAATTATGTGATTTTGTATGACATGTTCAATTTTTAGCCAATTTTATATATGAATTCTTTAATTATGTGAAAAAGTTAAGAAAAATGGTAGAAATGAGTAGAAATAGAATGTTTCTTGTGTTGATTCCAACAAATTTAGGTATCCAGGCTCTGATACCACTTGATAGGACCGTCCTCCTCAGCTCGGGAACCTAAATTGTATCTAATGTCCAATATAAGCGGAAATTATATGACATGTTAATCGAATACACAAGAATTACTATTTAAATGTCTATTTATTCATGTCCAAGTCATATACATTCAGTTTCTAAACAGACAGAGCTTCACCGTCAATGTCGCAAAGTTCTTACAATGAGAGACCCTTGACATCCTATATGTAGAGACACAAGTTCGCTCGAAGTGTGTCCTGGCTAGATCAAGTTTGGCCGAACTTGATCAGCATACACTAACTTCGGTCGAAGTTGGCTGTTAACATATAAATACAATATGATTTCTACCAATTCAAGCTCTAAACATACAGACTCGATCCAAGACCTAGACAATTGACATTATGCATCAACAATGATGTTGACCGAGCTATCATTGTCTACCAATATCCTGCGTACAAAATGGTCAGCAAAGTGATTACCAGGCCATCATGGCGAGGATCCTGGATGTTATCCCGGTCGTCACTGTCAAATATTATCACTTTATTATTTGTAAGCATTGTCATCCTTGTTGGTTTGTCTCCTCTTTCTGCCTTGGCTTCCTTAGCGTGCCTTTTAGCTGCAGAATACGAAGTCCCGCTTATGTCGGATCCTCCGGATATAAAATTGATTTTCTTGGCATCTGGTGGCGGGAATGCTGCTTTTTCAGGATTCTTCTCGGTATCCTAGCACTTATTCTTCTTCTTGCCAAGAAGTTCTTTCAAATAGCCTTTTCTCAGCGAGTAACTTATCTCCTTCCCTAAGGCTATACAGTCCTCTGTTACGTGCCCAAAATCCTCGTGGAAGGCAAACCATTTTGACTTATCCTTCTAATCATCCTTTTGCTGATTTTTTTCTTAGCCATCTTGCCTTGTCTCCTAAACCCTACATGGCATACATTAGTTCAGGAATATTAACCGAAAAATAATATTCTTATAATTAAGGATATTCTTCTCCATCCTCTTCTTCAACAGCATTCACTATTTTTGTTGTCATTCTTGGCATACGGCTTAGATCGGTATGGTTTATATGATGATTTTGACTTTATGTTTGTTGATTCATATGTTAGGATGCATTCATCCTCTCTTGCATTCTCCTGTTGTCCTCGAGCCTTATGTATCTTAAGGCCATATTCCGAGCTTCGTCCAAGTTTCTGCAAGGATTCATCACAAGATCCTGATAAAACTGAGAATCCTTCTATAATCCCATCTTGAATGCTTGTACTGCCGTAGCAACATCAAGATTCGGGATATTCGGGGATTCCCTACTGAACTTGTTAACATAATCCCTTAGGGATTCTTGTGGTCCCTGTGTTATCCTAAAGGTCACTTGTTAGTTTTTCAAAGCTCCTACTACAAGAAAATTGACTATTAAAGAAATTAACTAGATGAGCAAAGGATGTGATTGAATGAGGTGGAACATTTAAAAGCCATTTCAAGGTTGATCCTGTTAAGGTGGAACCGAAGCCTTCACATAGGCATGCATCTTTAAGATCCGGCAGGATAGGATTTATTTCCATCCTCTCCCTATATTGGGCACTCTTCAGGATCCGTCATCCCATCATAACGCTTCATGTTGGGAGTTTGGAATCTCTTCGGGATCTCAGCATCACAGATGGGATAAGCGAATCGAGATATCCTGTGACTATCCTGGGATACTTCCGGTATAGGCTGCACTACCCCAAGCACACTTGATATCATAACCTTTAATTTCTGGAGTTCTCTGGACAATGCCGATGTTACACATGTATCTTGTGAAGATTCAAAGTTATTAGTAGCAGAGATATTAGTGTTAATGGACAAGCTACCAGCTTGGCGATTTTAGCCATATCCTGGAGCATATCATGGATCTCTCACAACCGATATCCTGGCCGTTGAGGGTATCTCCAGAACATTTCTCTAGGAGCGACTTAGTATGATATTGCCCTTATTATCCTCAGTATATACTGCTGAACTGAAATTCAACATCCTGGGCTGCAAAGGGGTAAAAGTATCCTCAGCAGGTCTTTTGGAGTTGGACTTCAAGAGTTGTATTTCCTTCATCATGAGCTGGTTGGTTTCCTGTTGCTTTCTCATTTGATCTTGTATGTTGCCAAACAAAGACAAAATCTCATCATTAGAAGCAAAAATAGGAGTTCTCCCTGAAACACCGGATCTTGAAGCGTTTTGAGCAGCAGTAGTGTCTCGAGGTGTTGGCTTTCATTTCTCCTTTGGAAAGTCTGAACTTGTGGAGGTGGAGGAGGCAATGAACAAGTTGCAGCAGAGGTTGATGTAGGCATCGAAGAAGAGCTCAAACCTGACTGAGAAGCCATTGAAAATAGTTTTGCAAAAATCTTTGAGAACAAAAAACTAATTAGTGATTTTAGCAAAGTTTTGATTAAGAATAGCACCACTTGGCCCATGGTGGGCGCCAAATTGTTTTGGTAAAAAATTACTGAAGTAATTAAGTGATCAAACTTAGTTTGTGAGGTAGCTTGCTATTGTGATTTGCAAGATTATGTTAAGTTGATTAATTATGAAACAGTTTCAGGATAACGAACTATATCAAAATTACAAGTAAGAGCGATAAAAGTAAAATTTCATACAGGATGTACAAGGAAAGCCCTTGATCAATCTAGATCGCCGGCACAAAACCTCGGGAGCTGACAATCGTCAGCTACCTTGTTCTTCTTATTTTTTGTAATAACAGGATACAACTTCGGGATATTGCTCAGATCAGCTCTAAGTGTTACAATGATTATGAAACGGAAGTGTTGTGAGTGTTTGTGCTTGTAGCTGCAATCAGTGAGTGAAAGTGTGCAGGATTAGATGTGTCTACTGCTGATCCAACACCCCTTTATACAGTAACAGAAAACAACTAACTATCCTATTATCCTGGGATGCTGTGAATATTCCCCCATGACCGTTGTGGACTTCTTCTCCAGCTCCCAACGTTCGGCTTCCAACCATATTGAACGAGTCTTCAGGAAGACCAAGTCCATGTATCCGTTGGTACCTTGCAACCAAAGAAAATCGTTAGTAGCGAGTAGGACACCCCGCAGGATTTTACCAATATCCTGGTTCAGTATCATGGCCGCAGCATTAAGCATATGATATCAGGATATGTCTTCGGGATATAGGTTCGAAATTCCACCCATAACATTTGTAAACAGTAGTTCTTACTATTTGTTGATTATTCAACTTATGGCGTTTTCATAACATGTTTCAGCAAAGCAAGACTGTATTATCAGTTCTTCATATTGATTATTATTCAAACAATGGCATTTTCCTTATGGCATTTTGATTAATATGTTTTATTAAGAAAGTAACATCAATTATTCCTAGTGTTTATTATTCAATTAATGGCTTTTTTATCGATAATGTTTTTCCAGACGAGGGTCTTTCTTCGAATGAAAGTTTTTGCCCGAAATTGGTTTTCCATTCATCATACCCGACGTTAGTGAAGAGATAAAGCCAAAAATAGACATGATATTCCCAAGCTTTGATGATTGTCATTTAATTGTATGTTAGGTATGCGACGGCTTGTGGTTTTTTCTGTTAGGAAAGGGACTGAAAAGATAAACGCCAAAGGAGAAACACATATTAACTATTATATGTGTACGAGATCTGGGGTATATAAGGATAGGAAGGTTGATACGTTGAACCCTAATCAAAAGGAAAGGATTGTACGATCTAATTTTACAAAGAGGACTGGTTGTGGAGCACAATTATGTGTAATATTTGAGGCTGGATCATGGAAGGTCTATAAGTTTGTTGAGGAGCACAACCATGGTTTTGTTGAACAGCCTGATAAGCATTTTTTCCTGTCTGAACATCACCTCACTCAGCTCTAGAAGCATGATATACATAGCATGTCTACGTTGAATTTAGGACCGATTAAGGCGTTTAATGTTATGAAGATTTGTTTTGGTGGTTTTGAAGACTTGGGTCCAAGTAAAGTTGATTTTAAGAACTACAAAAGGCAAATTAACTTGTTTATAGGGGAATATGACGCTGAGATGGTTGTGAGACATTTGCATGAAAAAAACAGTCCCAGCCTAATTTCTCATATGATTACTTCACAGAGGATGATAATCGTTTGAAGGGACTTTTTTGGTGTGATGATCAATGCAAACGTAACTACCACATATTTGGTGATGTGATTTCGTTTGACGCCACGTATCGTTCCAACAAGTAATATTTATAATTATATTTTTTCTGTTTTTTGGCGTTTTAAATGATTAGATGCATTGGCGTTTTGTTCTAGTTTCATTTATCAATGGCGTTTTCATATGAAGATACTCTATGGTCTTTGTACCGTTCACTAGTATAGACAGTCACCATTGTAATGTAACATTTGGTGCTGCATAATTGGCGTCAGAAAATGTTGATACGTATATATGGTTGTTGAGAGTTTTTCTAAAAGTTGTTGGTTCTCAACCAATTAAAAGTTGTTGTCATAACCAGGATCCAGCAATGAAGAAGGCTATTTCTGTTGTATTTGTTGAAACAAGGCATCGATTATGCATGTGGCACGTGATGCATAAACTTTCTCTAAAGGTTGATTTTCCTATTTTCATGTGTTTGGTGTTTTAAGATATATGGCGTTTTGTCATTCATATGTGTGTTCCATGTTAGTTTTTTGTTTATATAGTATTTTATTCGATGGTATTTTCATGTTTTATACAGGTTGGTGTTAGGCTATGCAATTCAACCCATTTCAAAGAACATATTTGTGGTGTTGTGTGGATGAATATTCTTACACCCAAAGAGTTTGAATCTGCATGGGAAGAGGTTATTCAAGAGTTCAATTTACAGGATAATGATTGGCTTTCTGATATTTTTTCCCTCAGGGATTCTTGGACTCTTGCGTATTATAGAATGGAGAAACTGTCGGGCCTTATGCGTACGACATCGAGGTCGGAGAGTGAGAACATTTTTTTTGGCCAAGTGTGCAATGCAAAATCTACTCTTGTTGAGTTCATGACTCATTACGAAACTGCAATAAAAGGACAGCGTCACACGCACCGGAAAAATGATCATGAATCTAGATAGAAACGATCCCAGTTGAAAAGTAATTATAAAGTGTTGGAGAACCAGCTGCTGAGATATATACCAAAACTATCTTTTGTGGCATTCAAGCTGAGCTAATTGGGATTGGAGATTGCATAAATATACGGTATGAAGAGTAGGCCGATGGGTTTGTTAAGTTCTACATAAATGATTTCCAGCAGCCTTGTACATCCTTATTCGAGGTAAATAATGGCATTTTCTGATTATGGAGTTTATTTATATTTTTCTACCTGAAGTTTCTTTTGTTTGTTTGTTTGATGGTGTTTTTATACATACAGTGTCTGCATGGCGTTTTTATACATTAGTTGTCTTTGGCGTTTTTCAAGTAATGTACCGTAAGTCTGATTGCACCAGCACTTGCTCATGTAGGCATTTTGAGCAGTTTGGTTTGCTATGTAGACATATATTT
Source organism: Scalesia atractyloides (assembly GCA_947069175.1). NCBI lineage: Eukaryota > Viridiplantae > Streptophyta > Magnoliopsida > Asterales > Asteraceae > Scalesia > Scalesia atractyloides. Next base: position 3,951,698 of record CAMTDV010000010.1, read on the forward strand.
TATGTTATTTAGAAGTTTGGATATCAGAGAATTTTCCAAACAATACATTGTGAATAGATGGCGTAAAGAGGCTTCGTCAAATTGCTTTTCAATTACTCACTGAATCGTGATTTTATCCAAACCGAGCTTTATCCCGATGTTAACAGTATGATGCGAGAAATTATTTTTGCAACGGAGTATACTTTGAATAGTTTATCTGGTAATAAGGAGGAGCTATCCTTATTCAACGATCATGTTCAATCTTATATGAAGAAGGTTCAAGATATACAGATTGTTGCTCCTCCTCCTTGTACTAGGGATAGATATGCGGAGATAACAGGGCAATATCAAAACGACAAGAATCCGATAAGAGTCCCTGTTGGGTATAAGTCAAAAGGTTCTGGATCTCGCAAGCGTTTGAAATCCAAACAGGAAGAAGCAATTGAAAAAACAAAAAAAAACAAAGCCCCGGTGAAAGAAAGACAGTGTAAGTATTGCAAAGCTTTCGGACACTACGCATCTACATGCATGAAGCCCGTAATTAAAAGAAGAACGACATGGTCTTCGAGAGCAAGTGAAGAGTAATTTGCGTTTTTATATGTTTTTTTATGCAATCTTTGAGCATGTTAGAATACACAACATACACTCATTTGGCGTTTTTATTTTTCCATATGCAATCTTTGAGCATGTTAGAACGTACAACTTACAGGGTTGCCATCTCTGATTTTTGAACTTTTTGGTGTTTTAATTTGAATAAGGTGAGTATTATCTCAATAAGATTTTTCTGAATGAAATGGACAACATACATAATGAACACTTAAGAATGACCTAGGAATGTTGTCCACCTCATTCCGTGAAACTTTCTCGAGAACAAAACTGAATCTCCAAGAAAAGAGGTTTGCCATATGGTATTTAGTGAGATATGCGTTTTCTTTTGGTGTAATCAATGGAAGGGCCTGAGGTTGTTTATATAAGATGTTTTTGGCGCGTTGTTTGGGCAGGAATTTTCTATAACAAATTTTAGTAATAAAGATGTCATGTCCCATCATTAAGTTATCATTTGTTCAGCTTTATCTGTTAAATCTGCAACACGTCCGTCGCATCACTAAGTTTGGCGTTTTGTATGAATGGTGTTTTAGATAAAAAAAAAACAATGGGAAAATACAACTAATTAACATTTGTAAGTGAAATATTATAGTTTTTGGTGATCTTGGTGTTTTATATCTAATTAGTGAAATAAGTTTTTTTTATTAAAAAACCACTGAAGATGACTAACCACAGAAAATAAAAGAAAAAAATTAAAACCCCTCGTAAGAAGGGATCTGGTCTGAGAAGTATCAATCACTCCCCTCGTCTTCTTCTTCCAATTCTTCATCCAAATTCTCATCCAGATCTTCACTGTCATCATTTGCTTCATCTTGAAGACTTTGACACCTCCATATGAACATGTCAGTCAACAACGCCAATTTTATGCTTATGTCTAGGTTCAAACATATTGCATTGCATAACTCATGTAGGAAGATAAGTGTTTGTTCGGTCATTATGTTTTCAATCGTATAGGCTTCCTATTCCCCGTTGTCCCATACAACACTCACTAAGTTTTTGTTTTCATCATAACGCCTGTGTTTTCTCACAGAGGTTATCAAGAGGAATGTCAAGTGCTAGGATCCCCCTTTGAACTTCTTCATCCAAGTTCAGTATGGCCCTAGCGGTTCTCACAACACTCTTCTTCTGTTGTCAAAGAGGATTACAAATTTACGGATTCTAGTGTTGAATCTCCAAGAAACGACGTTTTCCATTTGTTCTTTTTTCAGTCTTTTTTAATTTGGCGTTTTGGTTAAAGATGGCGTTTTCTGAGTATGATCAATGGAAGGGATGTTAACATCATTATATAATGATGTGTTTGGCGCGTAGTTTAGGTGGGATTTTTTTATAATAAATGTTAGTAATAAAGTTTTAGTTACTAATTGTTCAATTTTTTCTATTAATACTATAACGCGTCCCATCATTAATTTTTGGCATTTTAGATAAAGATTGCGTTTTCATCTGAAGGGACTGATGTAGATGGCTCGTAGTTTAAGGTGGGTATTTAATGGCGCATTATGCATAAGTGTGGCGTTTTCTTTTAAATAAGTCGAAAGACCCTTCTACCCTTAATGAAGCGCGTTCATGTAATAAAGTTGTTGTTATTTACAAAAACATCATTGTGCCAATCTAATCCATAGATTATTTTTATCCAACGGTTGAGGGGCGTTCTCACCATTTTCACACTTTTAATCATTTTCCCTAAATCATGCCCCTGTATATAGGATTCGGTTCAATTGAGAACCACTACGAGTTGCAAGAACCACGAGAACTAGGTCATCCAAAAGGTTTTTCCGAAAAAAAAAATTTCTCAAAAGTCATAAAAACAATCATTTGTTTCAGCAAAAAAAAATTGAAAAAAATGTCGCTACCCACCTTTACATGAGGCGTAAAAAAATTTATCTTCTTCCAAATTTTACGTCTGCCGTAAAAAAAACTTGCATCAGTCAAAACTACCGACTCAGCAATTTTTTTTACCTTTTTTTACAGATGTATTTATAATTTTTTTATCTACGTTTGTGCAAAAACATTTTGGCCCAACTCACGCCGAATCAAAAAGTTCTCGCGGTTCTTGCAACTCAAGGTGGATCTCATTTTACCCTTTCCTTGTGTATATATAGTTATACAAGTATTTAACTGACTACCGGGCATTTTATCTCGCGTTTTAAGGCGTTTTAAATTGTTTCATTCTATAAAAATTAACTTTTCGTAATATTGCATTGAACAATATATTATTTGCCTTGACTGCTTCGTCATTTATATTTTGCAAGATATGCGCGGTATCGCGCAGTACGCGCTTAAATTCGCAAAACAGTGTTTTTAAGCATTTTACTTAATTTTTCCTCACAGATATGATTAAAAATATCATTTTAATCATAACGGAATAGTTTTAGGATTTTAACATTAATTAGGCGGTCACCGAATGCGACGTTTGTTCCGCATTTTGTTTGTTACGCGATAAGCGTTTATCTTATTTTTGCCAACATAACTTTTAACAAAGTTTGGGTTTACCAACACATTAAATACCATCAATTAACACAAAATTTCATAAATTTTGCCTTTATTCATTGCTAACACTTGTCACACTTGTACGGTACAGACCCAAAAAGGCCGGGTGTCACAGTACGGGTGTTAACCACATTCTATCCGGTCAACGCTTAATCTAGCAAAATCGAGCGTTATTCTAAAGTTAACGGGTCATACTCAAAAGACTTACTAATGACCCGTACATATTCTAACAGATAACCTATTTTTCATTCTGGACTATATAGCCTTCGAGATAATCGCACCTAAGTTAAAATACTTTGAATACGACTTTGCTAAGAGAACCAACTACACTGTTTTATACAGCTAGCAAAGGTAAATACTTTTAGCCACTTTTATATTAAAAATTTGGGATATTGCATATGTCACTTGGTACGGGTATCACTGATGGGCAAATGCTTATAGAAGTAAGTGGAATACATGATGAGGTAATGAATAACAAGGTCCTAATCAATGATTTCAAATCTGTGTTGAAAAGATTGTCCTACAACATTGCCCTAGTATCAAAGATAAAGCTACATGATCTAATAAAGCTAATACCAGAGGAATCTTCAGAACAAGGAACTTCAGCAAGGAGCAACCAAGGCAGCAGTATCCACAACAACAGTAGGAAAATAAACAACACCAACCACTACATAAAGAACTAAATCAATGGATCCACCTCCACTTGTGCTAAATCTCAAGAAACTGCAATAATCTTGTTTTCAACAAAAGAAACCACTTCAACTGCACTAGAAAATCCAGCAACAAGAGAACAGACAAGGAAGCAAACTTTTTCTCAACCCAAGAACAAGGAGAAACTGCAAGCATCACCCAAGCAGACAACATCTAGTGATACTACCTTCATGGTTCAAGGTGTCAAGAGAAGATGGGAAGAGACAACAACTTCTTCAAAGAAGCCAAGGATGATTCCCCGATCAGATCTCCCGATAAATTTCACGAGGTACACATTACAAGTTGCAAATGAAGACATGCTCTTTCTAGAATAACATCTCAGACACTTCTACAAAGATGAGAAAGAAGAAATTAACAGACCTTCAAGTCCTGTAACCAGAAACTTTTATCTGGAAAGAAGTGCCAAGGAGAGATACAGTCTTCATAAACCTCTCAGTAATCCAATAAAAATAGTGATGAAAGTGGAATATCACTCTACTCCTAATGGCATACTAGGGTTTCATGATCAAATGAAGTATACAGTGCTAAAAATCCAAGGTGAATAGCAAACATTCATTGATGGAGAACTGGCATCTCTAATTCATCTAAGTGATTTTGATCTATACATTCACTTTGACCATGCCATTTCTGGAAAATTGCTCATAACTCCACCAAATACAGAAATCCCTGATGAACTAAAAGCTGAAGCAAGAACATGTTTTATCTTTGAAAAACCTGAATTATCTACCATATACGGGGAGATCAATGAAGAAAGAGCAATGTTCAGCCTCAGTGAGATCTGCAAGTACTCACACAAGACTCGAAATTACATAAAAGAATGCATTAACAAGAAGTAGGAAACTAATGACCAAGGGACGTGCCAAAATAGATATCAGGAAGCAGATTGAACAGATTATGAATGAATGGATTGAAGCTAGAGAGGTCTACAAGGTTCTGTACAAAGATTGTAGCAATCAATTCTACCAAAGAAGAAACTGAGAAAGGAGATCGTTATCATTTTGCTCGAAAAACAATCTTGTGTTCTGTACTTTTAGATGCTTGGTTGAACAACTACTTCTTTCAGTTGATGTAATCTTGAAAATTTATTTTGATTGTTATTTTTCAGTTAGTATGTCATAGTAGTCATTTTACTTACAACACTTAAGGGGATTTTTGTTAGGAAACTTTTTATGTAAGTGTTGAAGAAATATGATGAAGCAATCTGATCCTTCTGATCAGATTTGGTGCTGATAAAGTCAAAGAGTCGCACTGGAAGAAGATACATGACTATTGGACAAGGGAGACAAAATTGGAATCAAGAAGATCATAAAGTCATCTATGGCATAAGAAGAAGACTGGATGAGAAGAATCTGATGTTTTGATGATAAATCTGATGATTATCATCAGTATCTGATCAGGTCAGATAGTCAGAAATCTGATGATCAAAGACATCGGATTTCTAATATAGAACTCATCAGAATCCTGATGAAGCAACTTGCTAAACCGATAAGGTTTGCACAAACTCCAAAGTGACTAATGGACCAAAGATTTCAATGAATATGTCAAAAAGCCACTTTTCTCAATACAAGTGCATGAATAAACAAATGTTTATTCATATCCAACTTTCTTTATAAATAGAGAGCAAATCATGAAAGAGTATAAGAGCTAAGCCATACATTTAATACATCTTACAAATCCACTGCCCTTCAATACAAAATTCTATAAGTATTCATTTGTAATAGCCAATAACCATACAATCACTTTATAAGCTTTCAAAGTGATATAAACTTGAAAATTTGTATCTTTGTTTCTTGAAAATTTGATTTCTAATTCAACACATTCCTATACTTGTTGAAATCACTTGCCAAATTTAGTTAAACATTGTTATCTGTGATCAACACATATAAATCCACCACAATAGTATGATCCTGGATATTAATCGAAACATGTCGAGCTAACGTGTCACAGGGTAACCGTTCCCCACTACCAACCAACACCGAGAAGGGAGAAATTTGTTCAACCAGAAATTTCAAAAATGAAGCAATACGAGTTTGGATAAAGCAATGAGTACTACCGCCATCGAGAAGCACCTGCAAGGGCTTACCGTTAATTAACCCAGTGAAGCGCAGAGTGCTAGCGGAACAGTCGCCGGCAAAGGCGTTGTACTAGATGGCAAACGAGGTTTTAAGCTTATCCAATTGCAATTTCTCAGCCAAGGCGGCATTCGTCTCAACGGTGGTAGTCTGGTTGTCCACAGGGTCACCAGTATCCCCATCATCATCAAAAATATAACAGTTGTGGTGCCTCTTTGCATTTATGGTCCCACGAATATTTCTCATCACAACGAAAACATAACCCCTGAGCGCGTTTTTGAGCCATTTCTGTGGGTGTTAATCTACGAAACCCTAATTTTCCATCAGGAGGAGAAGGGTTGCTTGATTTTCGGAAAAATGAAACAGACGATGGGGTAGTGGGTGTGGATTTGGATGTGGGTAACAAGGGTTTAACTGAGCCCAATTGGGTCCGACCTAAGCCCTTTTCAAAACCAATACGCCGTTCATGGAACAAAGCGAGTTTCGTGGCCCGATCCAGAGTGGTAGGCTGTTGTGCTAATACAGAGGTTTTAATATCATACCAGAAATTGCATCGACAATAACATGGGTCATTTACAAATCACTTCAAACCGTTCACGATAATTAGTAACCGTGGTAGTTTGATGCAGCTTAGCGAGTAAACCTTCTGGTTCTTCCGGATTAGATCTCGGGTTTTGAAACGAGAATTGGCAATCGAAATAACGGGTGGATTGGGCGATCCAACGCTCCGGCGTATCACCACTGGAACTGGTTTATGGCGACCAAGGGGACTGACTCCGTCATCAAGCATAGAGGAAGAAGATCTACTCCCGAACTTCGATCCGTTGTCAGGCTTTGTTTGAGAATTTCTGGGCAAACAATAAACAACCTCTTGTAACAGCGCCTCTAACTTGGAGAAGGACGTTGTTAATTGATCGACCACATGGCAAAGAGCAGATTGCTCAAATTGCAGGGTTTTAATGGATTCCTCCTAGATTTTTTGACAAGTTCCATCAGCCATCTGAGTTGAGGAACAATGAAAGCGCCAATGAAATGAAGTAAGTGTGTGTGTATAAATTGAACTAGAATTTTAAGGAACAATTTGACCACAAGTAGGATGTTTATTCAGATTGAAAATCAGAGGTATGAGATGAGAAGAGAATACAGAGAGAGAAGATGACAGGAGAATACAACCGACTTAACAAATAACATACATTCTCTCTCTCTCTCTCACTCAACCTTTCCTTATATCATGCACTACTTGCTGACCTAGCCATTACCTCACATAATCTTGCTGTTGAATTGGTGGGTTACGTAAATATAATAAGTAAAAAGGAAAAAAATTAATAAAATGCATTAATTGAATTGCACACTGTATAATAAGTAAATATATTCTTGTGAGTTTCCTATCTCCATGTGAGTACGTGTATACATCCGATCAATCTCATTTAATTTTCCATGTTTAAGATATTTGACCACCCTATAGTTTTATTGTTAATCACTTTCAAAAATATAAACTATCGCACAAAGATTTGGCATTGACTAACTGATTATCAACCTATCTATAATCTTAACAACTTCCTTTTTATACCCATGAGAACCCTCCCATCAGCCCTTGTTCGTGCCCAATTTTCCGTTTACGCTAACGCCGCCGCCCACACTTGTCATCATCCGTCATTAGATTCAGGAGCATGTAACCAGTCGGAGACATTTATTTAATGTTCGGATCTTACTTTGAAAGTTTTAACCTGTTCCGATGACATCGACAACCACCATCAACGCTCCTTGCTGCCACTTTTGCCTTCACGAGCCAGCCGCCGCCGTCTTGAACCAGCCACCTATGATGCACTGGGACGCGGACGGGGCCGGGTACGGAAACTTCCATCTCCGCCACCACCTATTGAACCTACCCAATTTAATAAGTTATATTAATACTTGATATAAAATGTTAAAGTGGAAGTTTAAAATTCAAATTAAACTAAAAGGTTATATTTGTAATTGTATTTGAACTAAAGGGTTTAATGTGAAAGTTGGCTTTAATTCATTTGAAATAATAACTCCCCTGAAAGTCGGAAACTTCCATCGCCGCCACCACCTGAAACGTTTCCTACACGTCCTCAAACTCCGTCCCCTTCTACAGCACGTTTCCAGGCCGTATCCAACATGCCGGGGACGTTTCTCGGCCGTCCCCGTGCCGTTTCCGTCCCCTAGCAGTCCCCGGGATGGGAGACGGCACCTCAATGGCGTTTCCGTGCTTCCGAGCCAGCCACCGCCGTCATATACCCGGGTCTGATTAATCGCTGAACCGTGCAGATCCGTTCAGGTCACTCCTGGCGCCATCTGTTTATCATCCTTCCTCTAACTCACAAATAGGTAAAAAATCCACCCTTCATTTATTTTATAGGTTCCGCATATGTTGTAATTATACAATATATGACATTTTTTTATTGGTTCCGGCAATTAGAACTCGGTTTTCTGGTGAATGGCAACGCCGGAGAAGACGACCGGCCTAATCAAAATTTTCAAATTGTTTTGAGTTGCTCCTGTGCGCGAACTTGGAACAATGCGTCAGGCCATTTGTTACATAAATATATATATCATACACTTTTTATATAAATAATTTTATTTGCCACTACGGCTATATTATTTTAGGTGATGAATTATTTGATTTATTTTTTTTCAAACCATGTGTAATCAAATTATTTCCTATGAACGTACATTTGAGATTAGTCAAATTAGTTTTATGAAATTAGTCTCTATGACTATTTACATTATTTCATAAGTATATATGAAGGTGTATTAGGTCGCTAAGAAATTGAAAATGCAAAGTCATTGTTAAATGAATAATGCATTTAAAAATGGCCTAACCTAAAAAGGTCCAGTCGTGGGAAGACAATTAGTTAAAGAAAGCATACTTTTAGATTTCGTTCTAGAAACCTAATATGGACCCTAATTAAAATATAGGCTCTGGTACGACTTGAGAACGATTGAGTTGTGTTGCTTTGCTTGGTTAAATTAAGGTACGGATTATGTTTTGATTACATCGTAGTATCTTTTATTTAATAGATTCATTACTTTTTGATACAAATTCTTTGGTCTTCTCATCATAGTATTTCTCTTTATCATATCTGTTACTTTGTAGTACAGATTATTGTCTATGTCTTAGTGTTACTTTCATGATTCGGTACCTATATTCGTTTGATATGTGATACATTATAGGAGTCGGTTTGTATTTGTTTGTTTGTTTATTAGTATGTTGTAACATGCCATACCTCAAATTTGTACTCATGGTCGCATGTACATGTTAGTATTATTTTTAGTTGCCTTTAAATTATTATAAGGCCTTAGTATTTCGCTCTGTCACCCAAGCATGTCTGACTTGTCGTTTGGGCGTCAACGGCATGGCACTTGTCGTGACAGTGCTTAATAAAAGTTAACGGCGTCTAGCTCGTGCTTGTGTAGCACCTTGGCCATTAGAGGCGTATAGATCCATCTTAGCTCTGAGTTTGAGTTTGTTTGTTTGTCTGGAGATGGAATAAAGGGTGCACGCCACACTCACCATCTCATAGGTGGATGGATTAACTAGTTGTGTACCAGTCTGTTTCCGGCTTTGGGTGCTTCCAAATTACACAACTTATTTTGTTGATATATATGTGTCGTGTAAGTTAGTATATGTTTTTGTATGTAAATATGTTCAGTATCCGTTCTGATATGTTTGATATGTTTTGTACGCGTCTGATTATACTTCTGATCGTGTGTCGGGTTACGGTTCCGATTATGTTTAGTATCTGTTCCGATATGTCTGTTATGTTTGTACACAACTGGTTAAGTTCCAATCAATGATCGGGTTTATTATGCTTCTGATTATATTCAGTATCCTGTTCTATTATGTTATGTATTAGTTTTGTCTGTTTTGACTCAATGTCTGTACCGGTTTGTATCAGTTTCGTCTCAGTCCTGATTTAGATTTAGATTCTGTCTTATACGTTTAGTTTGCGTCCGTCAGTATCTGTATACAGTATATGATTCAGTGTCTATTCGATAATTGTCGTTGAATCTGTGTTTGTTTCGTGTCGATTTTTCCGAAAGTTTTAAGTAATTTTGTAAGGATTTTTATTATTTTACATATGAACTTAGATTATCTAAAGTATTTTGTTTACTAAACATAAAGTTATAAAAATAGTTATTTTGACTAAAGAATAACTTATAAATATTGATTAATTAATAGATATGAATTTGAATCTAAACTTTATTTAAGGATAATCGTTTCAACAATCCTTTCTTTTAAAGATTATAAGATTTTTAATGATATTTAAAATGTTTAGGCTTACGTATTTGGTTTTGTTTCTGTATCGGCTTTCAATGTCAGTATACGTAACTTTTACAAGTATTTCACTTGAAATCCATATTATTTAAATTTATTATATTTTTAAATTATAACTTTTTAAAGTAAGAAAATTAGTTCTTTTTATCTGATGTTGATTTGCTATGAAATGTGATAAACTATTTTATTTTGATAAAATTCAAATGCTCCATATAAGAAGATACTTTTGCCAAGTATCTTGTTTTTTTAAAATAATACTAAGCGTTGTTTAAAGTATTTTCGATAGTTATTAGTTCTTGGATTTGTTTAAACGTTTCTTTTACAAACTACAAATGATAGGTTAGAAACTTTTCTTATTGTACGGATACTAGATTATTTAAACGATGTTTTCAATAAGTTTGTTTATACAAGATAAAATATTTTGTTACACACACTCACATTACACGACTCCAAATGTAAGAATAATACGTCCAGAAATATTTCGCTTGCTAGTAAAATTTATTTCAAGCTACATGGCATCTTTGCGGTTATACTTATGACCGCACACATACAATAGCATAAGCAGGGGTTTGTTGTTCTTCGGTCTGTGGAATTCGTTGGAATTTTCTTTATATAAAATGTTAGTATTTTAGAAAAAATATGCGTTGGACTCCTAGTTGTGTTTAGTAGAAAATAAATAATTTCGTGATAACATTTCGAATAATAAATTCCGATTCTCCCAAAGTTTCTTATATATATATATATATATATATATATATTTTCTGTTCCATCTTAATATGATAAGATTTTGTATGATCGATATTGGATTCATTAACTAGTTATACAATCCATTTTGTCACGGAGTTACTTCTGACTCTCGTGCGGCACTTAGATTGATTCTAAGTTAAGCCTTTCGATTGAGTTTGTTTAAGTATGGCAGCGAAAGTCTTATGTTTATGATATCACAAGAGCGATTTGTAGTGCAATACTACAAGAAAGATGGTGTTTTGATTACTTGAACAAAGTTACAAGTACAAAGTGTTTACAAGAAGTTAGGTTATGAATGAGTTATGAGGGGTGATCTCGAAATGAGACCTAACACTTATTTATACTAGTTTACTACCAATTCTAGAGAATTCTCAATCTAGAGAGTTCCTTACAAAATATCCAAGATATTTATGAGCTGAATGCTAGAGCATTCTTTCCAAAATATCATTTCTGAGTGATTTCATGATGATTCTCGAGAGTTCTTGGCAACAACTTTGGGCAGAATTATGCAGCCCTTTCTAGACTCTTCTGAGGCCCTTCAAGGCTGATCTAGGACCTTCTAAGGATGCCAAAACGTTCTAGTATTGCGTAGGTTGTTCCGGAGACTTCCGAGCAGCCTTAGACGCTTCCTTAGTGTTCCATAAACTTCCGGAATGCTGAAATTTTGAGCTGAATTTTAGCGGGGCGTGACAATTTGCTCCTATGTAAAGCTTTCAATGTCTTTAGTTTATTCACGAACACTTTCTTTTATGGCAATTACATATATTACACTTTTTACAAGAACTTTTTTTCCTAGTGCCGATTTTAAGTTGTGGTTTGTGCATATGAGTGAATGTATCATCATATTGTCCATTTGGTATCGCAATTATCAAATTATGTTGCATGATCGATATTGGATTCATTGTGTTTTGTGCAATCAACACTAAGGAGGTATATTATATCGAACCCGTTTGATTGAAGCTGTACGGACCCGTGAACCAGAATATGACTCATGCATGTGTATCCAACCATGCACAATCTATATATATTATTAGCAAGCGATATATTTCTGGACGTATTATTCTTACATTTGGAGTCGTGTAATGTGAGTGTGTGTAACAAATAGGTTTTAACATGAAACAATTCGACAAAGATGAACTTATAAAATCGGAAAGTAAACTTTCATTAATGTTTCCTCTAAATACTTTCTTGTTTTGAGGAGTTTTTTTCCTAACTAGGTATTGTTAGAAAACTTATTTATCAAAATGGGTACCTTGCAAAATATTTACCAAAATGGGCATTTTATAAAAACTTAGGGGATGTTTGTTTAGCTTTTAATAAAGACATCTTACTGGTTCAGCACTTAATGGTTCAGACTGTTTATTTCGCGAACAGATGTCTGAATGATTTAGACGTTTGCCTCTGAATGATTAAGCATTATACCGAGTCTGAATAGTTAAGACCTTTAATCTGAACAGGTCAGACATTTGCCTCTGAACGGTTAAGGATTATACTGACTCTTAATGGTTCAGAACTCTTACTAGTTCAACACTTACTAGTTCAGGCCTCTTACTAATTCAACACTTAATTCTTCAGAAGTTGTCAAATACTCCCTTACTTTTTCTCACTCCTATTTTATTGGATAGAAATAATTTCCTTTTAAAAGTATATTATTTAATTTATCAAGAGTTAAAGAAAATAATAAACTTTTTAAAGTATATTATTTAATTCATCAAGAGTTAAGAAAATAATAAACTTTAAGTACACAGATATGTTGTTTTAATAAATTTCTTAATTGGTAACATTATAAACTTTTTTTCTTCTCATATACAGATATATTGATAAGTTTAAAACAATTTACTATCTTTTATGTAGTTAAGTTTCACATGATTACAAATATGTTTTTTTTTCTTGTGTATATTCATTCTTTTATTTTAGGTTGGTGTAAAATAATTATTTGAGTAAACTTCCATTTTGCTCCATATGGTTTGGTCACTTTAATGGTTTTGCCCCAATCATTTAAAAATAGTCATTTTCCTCCAATAGTTTGCTATGTTTTTTTCATTTTGCTCCCCGCCTCTAACTCAGTTAATAATTTTAATTATAGGTGAGGGTATTTCGGTAATTTTAGATATGAGTATTTAATTTTTATTTATTATTAACTCCAAAAATCCTTTCTATATATATAGCGCCTCTCATCTCTTTATCCCTCTAAAAACAATTAGTTGGCCATCAACATCAGGCACCCCTACACCAGCAACCACGATACCACCACCCTCAACAGCCACCACCGACATCACCATCATCAGCCACACCACCGCCACTGTCACCACTTGCCAGTGTTCTCTCTCTCCCCCTCTCTATCTCTCACACACAAGAGCACAACCAAATCCGGCGAGTGATTAGGGTTTAAACCCATATCAAATCGAATCCGGCGATATCATTACTCACCACTACTAACCTGCTCCGCCTGGAAGTCCTACCGTCGCCGTCGTACCACGCTTTTAGGGCTTCAAAATCTGACCAGAACCCTAGTCGCCGTCACTCGACAGTTCTTTGTTCCCTGGTCAATCAGTTACCGGATTGAAGTAATTGGGGTTGGTGTTAGGGGAAAAGTAGAATGAAAGGGGTGAGGCCGCCGGTGGTGTTACCGGTGATTGTGGATAAGCATTGGGAAGATCCGGTTGGTGGTGACGGTTGGATAAGCATTAAAAATGGCAGAAGGGGGATTTGGGGGTTTTAAGGTATAGGGTTACAGATGAAAATGATGATGGGTGGCCGGTGTTTGTGGTTTTTGTTAGGGTTGAAGATGAAGATGGTGGGTTCCGATTTGGGGTTGGGTACCAATTTGGGATTTTGGGTGTTGTTTTTGTTTACTGACATGTAGGGGTGGGTTTTAGATGGTCGACTGATTGTGGTAGTTGCAGGTGGTGATGCCCGGTGGTGCTGGTTTGGGTGAGATGAGAGAGAGCATTGTGTTTGTATGGTTTTGGTGATGTATATAAATCTAATAAATAATTAAATCTTTATCTTTAAAATTACTAAAATACCCTTAGTTATATAACCTAAAGTTACCAAAATACCCTTTCAGATAACAGACAACTTGGATGGAGTTAGAGGCGGGAAGCAAAATGGAGAAAACATAGCAAACTATTAGAGGAAAATGACTATTTTTAAATGATTGGGGCAAAACCATTAAAGTGACCAAACCATAGGGAACAAAAAGGAAGTTTACTCTAATTATTTACTTGCTAATAAATAGAAACGTGGTATAATATTTTAATTGAAATATAATTTTTATTATTAAAATGTATTTTTATATATATAAATCTGGACTTTTTTTGTTGTAAAAATGTAAAGTTTCATATTTAATATGCGAAAAAATAAACTTGGTTTAAAAAGGGTTGTGTTCGTATCAACATACAATATGCGTATTGTTTAGATTCGTCTGTCTGACACAATTTTCAGGTCCAGTTCATGTTTGGATTCGGGTTCGGTTCGGGTTAGGATTCGTTCCAGGTTGGACCCGCTAGCTCATAAACACGGCATGTCGCACCCCTAATGAAAGATAAGTGAAACATTTAAAAAATAAAACACAAAAAAACGTTTAACATAATAATATTTGTATGAGAGTTAAGAAATATATGTGAAAGAATTAAGACTTTAATAGAATGTTTAATAAAAAGTTAAAGACGATGGTTGATAAAATAATTAAAAAACTTTTTTTAAAATTATTTATAGAAAAACAAATATGTATTCTTATCTAATATTTTGTTTAAAATTATTATTATTATTATTTAATTTAATATGAGAGATAAATAGGAAAAGATGGTGAGAAAGTACCAGAAAGTGACACGTGTCCAAAAAAGATTTTCATTTATTAGTATAGAAAGATTATATTTGTTTTATTTATTATTGATAAAAACTCTTTTGTTAAAATCTTATGAATCGATTCAAACCCCATATTCATACTAAAATCACAATGATTCAATAAAAATACCAAGTTAAGCCCAAAGATTCCCTGAGTAAGTACTATCAAATCATCACCTATTCCACGAATAGATAATCACCAAAAAAAATCCGAAGAAAGATTTGTCTTTGAGTCAAAATAAGTATAAACATGCATTTGAAATAAGAAACAATTTCGAATTACATTTCTAAATTATAATCCTTGGAAAAAAATTGAAGTCTGGCCGTGCGGTTTGAATATTAAGTATGGTTCATAGTTCAAATATTTCTTAATCTAGTTCATATAATTCGTGTTCCAGATACAGAAAAAATATCCAACGAAGGAAAACCATCTCTATCAAGATGACAAACCCATTCTCTGTACTATTAATAGGATCAATTATAACAAATCACACACTCATATTCCATAAATACAGAAACCAAGAAATTCAACGGTCGAACTACCAAACAGAATAAGCTTGAAAAGCTAGGACTTTGGGGTTCTTATAGATCTAATTCAGTGATATTCCATCCAATAAAACGAAAGAATTATAAATTTTTAAAATAATAGATAGAAATACAGCAAATAGAGTCATTGTGACGCCCATCAAAGGGGTCTTTCCGCACCTAGGAGCTACTTTACCATATTCGGAATTTAAGGACTTTAATAAATTCCTAGTTCGTCTTGGACTGATTACAAACAACTAAATGTCTTTCAAAGACCCAAACCACTATTCTCTTATTTCAATTTATTTTGTGAAAAGGAAAGGAAATATTAAACATGGAAAGGAGTCTTATGGCATGGTTTAATCCATGGGAATCAAGGTGGATGAGGCAAGGGGATGGTGTAGCAATCCACTAATGGTCGTACGTGGCGTTTGATGATCCAACCATGCGCCCACACCCTATAGCCTAATTCACTCAATTACTTTTTAAATATAGTAATAACTAGTTTTATGACCCACACTTTGCAGCGGGACCTTTAAACCGAACAAAAAGTAAACATAAAAGTGATGAATCACGCACAGATGTTACGGTGTGTTAACTCGCAAAAATTAGACCGAAAAACTAAAACCTGCAAAAGAATAATTAAGTCTGCTTAGAACCTGTGAGTTTCAAGGGAGCTGTTAACAGTTAAACCGTAAAAATATTGACGTAAAAACCTTGAACCACACACGCGTGTTGTAGCGTTTTAACTTGCAAAATCTAGAACGATTGTAAAACGAAAATTTTTAAAAGATGTAAAGTACATAAGACCAAAGTTGAAAGTGGAAAAATGTGTAGGTTAAATAGAAAATGTTTGTGACAAATATGTAAAAATGAGTAATATATGGTTAAAAGTGTAAACGAAAAAAACGATAGGGTTATGTAAAAAATGAAAAGGGTTAAAAGGGTAAATGAAAAAAAGTATAAGGATTAAAAGAAAAGGAATAGCGTTTACGTGAGTAGAAAAATTTTTATGAATTAACATAAGGATAATTATTATATTTTCAAAATTAACTTGTATCCAAATAATAGGCTAGCAAGCATAATTAAGTTCAGTATAGAAGCCCGAGCTTGTTTATTTAATAATATTCATCAAACTCAAACTCATTTAAATTTGACTTAATTTGAGCTTTTAATGAGCCGATCTTAAACAGCTTAGGATCATTTAGCTAGTTTTTTAGTTACACCACTAGTTTTAAGTAAACTACACTCACATCATTAGTTGTAAGTGCACGAATCGTAAACGCTAATATAATGTTTGATTAAAATAATATGAAATTATCTCTGCTGTTTGTGATGAAACTTTTTTTCAGTAATTATATATAACTAAATTTTTTCTTCTTAAAAAGGCCAATAAGAGTAATTATATCAAGATCGGAATCATTTACCTTTTGTAAATGTTGATAGTCGCATTACTTTATTAGTCTATTTTATATAATTAAACGTTAAACCTGGAACAGATTTACCGGTGTATTTTGAACAAAGAAAAGAAAGAATTAGAAAGTCAAAATCAACTTTCTGAAATCCACGTTCAGTTCAAAACTAGCCCACTGGAATATTTAGTTGTGGATAAAACAATGCATCGACTATTCACTCACCCCTAATTTCTTATTTTCACATCCCCTATTATATACGGGTCACATAAGATTATACAACCCGTATAGAGATTATACAACCCGTACAGAATGTTGTTGCACAGTGATGTTTGCAGTGGAATGTTTGTTTTGTTTTCATGTATACGGGCCGTATAATCTTTATACGACCCGTATACAACAGTATACGAGCAATATAACGTTATACGACCAGGTGGATATATTTTGTGAGGTTTGAATAGGTTTTTGGGAATTAAAATATGTATACGGGACGTATAAGGTTATACGCCCATATACATATAAATGTAATTTTTTAAAAATTTTAGAGAGTTTTTGAATAATGAAATAATTTGGTTGGCAAAAGTGATGTCAAACAGTGAAAGGCAGATAAGGTAATTGATTGCTGAAGTTTTTGTAAGAGTTCAGAGAGTATGTGTGTACAAAATGCAACATATAAATTACATTAAACGAGACGTAAAGCCGACTCTTTTCAGTACTAATGTTGGAAAAAACACGTTTATTTGTTCCTTTTTAATTTACAGGACCAAAAGAGCTTAAAAGAACAAAAGAAGCAAATTAGCGGCTAAAACCAACACAAATACAAGAAGAAAGAATAGCGTGACATGCCCGGCCCCTCGGCAGCATCCCAAGAACAAAAACAAGAAAAATAGAAGCTCACCACGGGGTCGTGTCCAACCAGACATGGGCCATGGTCAACTATAGATCCTGCAGAAAAGACAAAAAGCAGAATTCAAGCCAACACAAGGCCGTGTCCGGCAGGCACGGGCGTGGTCAATGCTTAGATTCGCAAAATCTTTATAATACAGTAGTACTCTGACCACAGGGCCTTGTCCAGGAGACACGGGGTCGTGTGGGGCCATCTGCTTATAACTGCATTTAATGAAGGAAGAGAAAGGAAGGGGCCACGGGCCGTGCCCAGCAGGCACGGGGCCATGGCCAGGGCTCTGTTCTGACTATAAACAGGGGTGCTTGGTTCCCTTCAAAAGCATCCCTTGGAAAACCACTTCTCTCTCACTTTGCCACCACTCCACCAACACCCACCACCATCATCCATCTTTCATCTATAGAGTGTGTAATAGTCTTGGGATCCAAGATTGATCGTAAGAGTTCTTTTCAATCAAAGGGGGATCCAATTAACTAGCTCAGTTTTACAAGTTTATCAATACATATGGGGTCCGGTGCAGAAACCGAATAACATGATTAACCGACACGCCACTTTAACCCACGAAGGGGTATCCCCAAAATGGGTAAGAAAATATTTTATATAGTATAAGCATCTGTCAGGTGTATGCCTACACCCCATGCACAAGTCGTGGCCATTAGCAATTTAATGAGCCGAGGATATCAAGGATACGGTCAAATCAACCCCCAATGTTTAAGTTATCAGACAATACAAATTAAAACGGGTTAGGCAGATTTTCTAGTCATAATCCGACATATGATCCCATACTCGACCAATCGGTAATAATATACCGTATCCCAAGCCCGTATAGGGAAAATAAGTTAAGAGTATTTATCTGGCTTAGCAAATCTTATATAATAACAAAATATAATAAGTACAGTCGTATCCAATTAACTAGCTCAGTTTTCAATTTACTGGAAGGCCCTAGTCTCGAGTGAATGGTATTAATAACCAACTAGAATGTCAACGGGTCCTATTTAAGTCACAGACTTGGACCGGTTAACTTAAATTAATGAAAACGGTAAGATACGCTAGATTAAGCGATGACCGGAATAGAATGCGGTTTAAACCCAACAAGTACTATGACTTGTATAATATCGGTAAACAATATACATTCTAGAATTTGAAGTAAAAATGATAAGATTTGACCGGTTTCGGTAATCTTACGTAATTGGCTACATAAGCTTAACCGTGCGCATATAAGCGATACCGGGTATCCGGATGAGTCATAAAAAAGTTTCATATGACATTATACTTTAAATAAGTTGTAACATCAGTATCATATCAACTTATATGCCCGTTAAGATATTAAAATGAAACTATGCCTCATAAGGACGTTTTAGTCATTATACGACGTATTAAAAGAACTTGCTTATAAATTGATGTTATGTACATGATCTTTCTGTAAAAGTATTATATTTATGATATAATATCAGTATGTAATCAAACATATGTGTGTTATATGATTTAAGACCAAACTATCCACGGAAGTGGCATTTTGGTCATTCTACACATAGTTTGAGGTTTTATTTAGAAATTTGAGTTATGATCATGTACCTACTGTAAAAACATTTTAAATAAGTTATAAAATCAGTAGGTATCTATTTTTAGTTGATAGTTATGGTTAAAACAATACTATGCGCCAAAAAGGGCGTTTCGGTCGCTAAATAACGCATTTCGCGATCTTATGTGAAAACTCAGTTTACGATCAGTTTCATAACATCAAAATATGTTAATTACTTTAACATATTAGTAGGTAAATCATTTGCAACTCCGTTGTTGATTAAAACCTTGTTTTAAGCAAAAAGGACATTTTGGTCAAAGTATAGCATAATAACGAAACTTGTGAATAAACTTAGAATAAGATTATGATCATGTATTATAACCTCAGAGGGTTATGCCACATTAATTTATGATTATAATGCAACCTTAAATCAGTAGCTAACTTAGCTAAATCGGGTCAGAATCGAAAGTCAAAGAAGAAGTCGGTTGCAAACCGACCCTAAGACTGGAATTGACGAGACGAACATGTTCCCACATGCTCTAATAATTATTACCAACTTGTTTAAGTGTTAAAACATATTTTATTATATATACTGGTGTATTGTAAAATACATCTGTTATTCGTGTATATTCTGTATAGATTTTCGTTAGTTTTAGTTTCGTTTTCGTTAGAATGTGCATACTATTGATCCAACTGCGTTTTGCAGGACTTGTGAGATTAAAACAGCTGGCAAGTGTAGAAATTGAGACAAAACACAAAGTGGTCAAGTCTTGGAGCGAATTGGAGAGTTCGGGTGCTGAAACTAAGTTGGAATTCTGGAAAAAAAGACTCTGGCGCCCCAAGACAACACAAGAAGTTCCTCTCGCGGGTGGCGAGAGGAAAAGTCAACGAATAGGTGTCTTTCTAGCGGTGGCGGCCCGCGATAAGAAGGCTTTACCCTCTCGCGGGTGGCGAGAGGGTGATGTTTGCAGTACTGGTCACAGTAGATCGAGTTTGGAGCTGAATTGGGTATAAAAGCAAAATTTTATCATTAAGAAACCCTAAGTTACGAATTGGTGCGAGTCTGGGCAATTTTGAGAGAAGAAAGAAGAGGTTTTCAAGCATTCGGAGCTACGGGATCGAAGACTGAAGTCGGAGAAGCATTCGGTTCGCATTCGTGACGATTCAGGTGTCTTTACTTTCGCTTCTTTCTTGTTTACTATGTGTGGATTGTTTGATTATTCTATATTATTGATGACTTTCATGACTATAGTCGGCTAAACCTTTTAACTACCTAGATTAGATGATAGTTTGATAAAGTTTTGATTTTACAAGGGAGTTATGATTTATGAGGACTTGTTTATAAGTTGTAAATGTTTCGTTCTATCAATTGGGTGTGTTTGCGTATTTGATATTGTTTGGTTATTATTTATTGCTTTGCATGAATCTTGGTGACGGTCTATATCACATAATAGAGTCATGTTAGGTACTAGGTTTTGGTGACTGTCGATATCACAGAATAAATCTAGCATTTTTAGAGTTGAATACGTAATAGACCTTAAAAGTGATAGTTGGTAATCTCATAAAATCAAGTGCTCTACTAATCGTCAATAGCTGCAAGGTGCGAGGCTATTGCTAGGTCTAAGTCATTAAGCCGAAAAGTAGGAGCTTTCTAGGAAGTAAACCCATTGGCTATTGTCTAGCAAGTCCAATTGAGAAAACGAATATATCCTTGGTTTAGATCTTGCAAGAGAGAGAGCCTTGTAGGATACTTCTATAAACCCATTAGATGTCTTGCAGGAGAGTCTAATAACCGGTAAAATCAACAACCTCGAGGGGCTATAGCGTGCTCTTGAGAAGGGTTAGGGGTCCTATTAGATTCCCCGAGAGGTGAGAACATCAAGATCCCGGTTCCTCATTAATCAACTTCCATATAAAAGTCATTACTAAAATCAATCAGGATTCTAGTCTAGGTAGTCTTTCCACCGTTTGAGTAAAACCAGTTCAATTCATATTCTTCAGTTAACTTAGTTAATCTTAGTTAGTTTCAATACTTTCTTAGGAATTGTTAGAAACCCCCCCCCCCCTCAAACAGTCAATCAATTAGTATGTCTGTATCAGTCGTAGTCCAGATAGAGTCATTAACGTAGTTAGTAAAGTCTCGTGGGTTTGATATCCGGACTTACTTTAGTTATACTAGAGTCGATCGGTATACTTGCCGGTTAGTAGTTTAGTGTGTCTTAGTGAGTCTAGAGTATTACTTAGAGTCTAGAATTAGGTTAATTTAGTTACTTTTTTCTAAACTATTTTTAGCACATCAAGTTTTTGGCGCCGTTGCCAGGGACTCTTGGCGATTGCGTTAATTACTTTGTTTTGACTTTCGTGATATCATACGTGCTATTTGTCTTGTTTGAGTCGTAGGAGTCTAGAATTATATCAATTTCTTTTGTTTTTGTCGAGTCGTTTTTAGAGTCTTCTTACTTGTTTGTTTTGGTTTTTCAGTGGATGCCCCATACGCGTTTGCAAGGACCTCCGCCGAAGCCACCTACGGACAAGTCATCCTTCCCGTCCTCTTCGTTCAAGGTAAGTACTCCATTACCATCATCTTCCACCCGTTCTGACTCTACACTCCACTCTAAACCATCGATATTTGACTTCACACCGAAGTCTTCACCACACAATTCCCCACCACCCTCCCGTCCCCAAAGTCCACCACCCGTTGTCCAAATGGCCAACCGAACCGTTCACCAACAAACCACCACCGGCTTCACCGGTGCGAACTCACCCATAACCCTACCCAAAATCACCAGCAAAAAGTCTTGGCAAATCCCATCCTACATCATGACCGCTATTACCAACTCTTGTCAATTCCACGATCGTGAGGATGAGGATGCGCCGGCTCACATCAACCGCATCACTCGTCTCTGTGGCACTTTCTCTATTGAAGGTGCCAACCTAGATGCTCGTTACTTGCAGGTCTTTCCATTCTCACTTGCTAGCCGTGCAGCCATCTGGTTCGATTCGCAGCGAGCAGGTTCTTTCATTACTTGGGCAGGTTTACGGGATGCTTTCTTAGCCAAATATTACCCACCCGCTAAGGCATCCCGTCTACGCGATCAGATCCATTCGTTCCGAATGGAACCTGATGAGCCGTATCTCTGTCCTGGGAGAGGTTCCAAACGCTACTTGCTCGTTGTTCACAGCATGGCTTGTCAGATTGGGCGCTCGTGTCTCTCCCCCGAGATCCGAGCTCGGTTTGACACTTCAGCTGGAGGGCAACTCATGGGCAAGAAAACGACAGCTGAGTGTAACGATCTTTTTGATAGTTTTGCCCATTCCGATATGGATTATAGCGCTGCCAGTAGGAATTCCATTCCTGTTTCTAGCACCCCTTCGACTACTCGAAGGGTGAACCAAGTTGGCTTGGAGTCATCGGTGGCTGCTGCGCTAGATCGGATGGAGAAAACTTTTACTAAAGAGCTTAATGAGATTAAGAAAAAGGTCGATAGGTGTGAGGTATGTAGAGGGGGTCATGACACCATAGATTGTCCCACCATTACGTTAGAGCAGGTAGAGTTCATAGCCGGTCAGAATAGGGGTCAGTTTAACAACAATTCCAATTATAACTCCAACTGGCGAAATAACAATAATACCAACTTCCGCTCTTCCGGTATTCCCCCTAGTTTTCCATCTGGTCAGTATCAAAGCAGGGGGCAGGGTTTGTTCACTAGCTCAGGTTCGGGTCAACAGGGTCAATTTGGTAATTCGGGGTCGAATCAAGAAGGTCAGGATAGTGATAAGGGCTCAGGGAGTAGTTTAAGTAGGATCGAGGAGATGTTTGCTCAAATCATGGTTAGAGACCAGGCCACTCAGAAAACCCTAACTGAATTTAACGGTTTCATGAAGAGTCAAGATCAATTAAATAAAAATCAGGAACTTCACAATAAAAACCAACAGGCTGCACTCTTAGATCTTCAAAGACAAGTAGGTGGTCTTTCCAAACAGTTGCAAGAGAACCCTCCCGGCCAGTTTTCGGGTAACACCTACCCAAACCCAGCTAATCATTCAGCTAAGGCTAATACTACTCGTAGTGGTAGTAATCTAGGGGAGGTAGTTAGGGAGAGTATAGAGATAGAGAGTGAGGAAGAGGTAGATGAGGAGATAGAGATGGAAGCTCTCGGTAATGTGCACGATAGGCTAGTCCCAGCAAGTACCGCACAAACCGATGAGCCTCTAGTAGAAAGGAGGGTAGAGAAACAACCAGTAGGAATTAAGCCATCCCCTTTGGTTGATCATTCGCGCGTTCCTTACCCCTGCCCGACTGAAGCATCAGAAATATGCTAAGGAATATGGGCAATTTTTAGAGATGTTTAAGCAATTGAAGATAAACCTTCCTTTCATCGAGGCTTTATAGTCCATGCCTAAGTATGCTAAATTCCTCAAGGACCTTCTTAGGCGAAAAGAGAGGCTAAAAGAGATTTCAAATATTCCATTGACCGGGGGTTGTTGCGCGGTAGTCTTGAATAAGCTACCCGAAAAGTTGACCTCTTTTTGGGGGTGCCATTGCTCCCGCTCATGCTCTAGCCGACTTAGGAGCTAGTATCAACTTGATGCCATTCCCACTTTACGAGCGCTTAGGTCTAGGAGAGCTTACACCCACACGTATGTCGTTATCATTGGCCGACCGTTCGGTCAAATATCCTAGGGGTATCATTGAGAATCTCTTAGTCAAGGTCGATAAGTTCGTATTCCCGGTTAAATTTGTTGTGCTAGACATTGAGGCCGATGAAAAGGTTCCAATCATTCTAGGCCGTCCATTCCTTCGAACCGCCAAGGCAATCATCGATGTCTATGACAGTAAGATCTCACTTCGTGCGGGTGACGAGATTTTCACATTCAGGATAGATAGAGCTAATCAACACCCTAGTGGTAGTGATGATTATAGCGGTCCGTGTCATTCCGTTAACTTCTTAGATTCCTTCATATCATGCGTTGATCAGTGTATTAGTTACATTAGTGGAGGCGATCTAGTTGGTAGAGATGAGATTGAGTTTGAGAGTGAGGATGAGAAAGTTGAAGAGGACCCGGAGTGGATTCCGGAAACATTAGAGTTGTGTGAGGTTAGGAAGAAGGTAGAGAGAAAACCTTTAGAGTTGTCACCTTTAGAGCTTAAGGTCCTTTCGTCCCATTTAGAGTATGCGTTCTTAGGAGAGGAGTCTAGTTTACCCGTCATCATATCTTCCAAGTTGACGGAGGAGGAGAGGCGTAGGTTGATCGAGGTGCTAAGAGAGCATAAAGATGCCATAGCTTGGAGATTGTCTGATATCAACGGGATTAGCCCCACGTTTTACACACACCGGATTCTAATGGAGGATGAAATTAAACCGGTGGTGCAACCTCAGAAGCGTCTAAATCCTAACATGAAGGAGGTGGTTAGGAAAGAGGTAATCAAGTTGATGGAAGCCGGGTTAATCTATCCCATTTCTAATTCGGCATGGGTTAGTCCTACACAAGTCGTCCCTAAGAAGGGAGGGATGACCATTGTCGTGAACGCCCAAAACGAGCTTATTCCTTCCCGTACGATCACCGGTTGGCGTGTGTGTATTGACTACCGCAAGCTTAATGACGCCACCCGGAAGGACCATTTCCCATTACCCTTCATCGATCAGATGCTCGAGCGTCTTGCGGGCCAACAGTTCTATTGCTTTCTTGACAGTTTTTCCGGCTATTTCCAAATCCCAATCGCGCCGGAAGACCAAGAGAAAACCACTTTCACATGTCCTTACGACACTTATGCGTACCAATGCATGCCCTTTGGATTATGTAATGCCCCGGCTACCTTTCAGCGATGCATGGTAGCCATTTTCTAAGACATGGTAGAAACTTCTATGGAAGTCTTCATGGATGACTTCTCGGTCTACGGTAGTTCTTTTGACCAATGTCTAGGTAATTTGGAGAGGATGATGAAGAGCTGTGTGGAAACGAAGTTGATGTTGAATTGGGAGAAGTGTCACTTTATGGTAACGGAAGGGATTGTGTTGGGACACAAAATTTCGAGAGTAGGGATAGAGGTAGATAGGGCCAAGATAGATACCATTAGCCAACTACCCCCACCCACCAGTGTCAAGTCAATCCAGAGTTTTCTTGGTAATGCTGGTTTCTATAGGCGTTTCATTAAGGATTTTTCTAAGATCACTCGCCCCATGACCCGACTTTTGGAGAAAGATGTCCATTCGTCTTCGACGAGGAGTGCCTTAAAGCCTTCAACTTTTTGAAGGAACAGCTTGTTAGTGCCCCTAATCTTATCTCACCCGACTGGAGCTTACCGTTCGAGCTCATGTGCGATGCGAGTGACTATGTCGTGGGTGCGGTTTTAGGACAAAGAAAGGACAAGCACTTTTATCCTATCTACTACACGAGCAAGACGCTCAATGATACTCAAGAAAATTATACCACCACGGAGAAAGAGCTTTTAGCCGTAGTGTTCGCCTTTGATAAATTCTGATCCTACCTCGTGCTTTCCAAAACTGTCGTTTTCACCGATCATTCCGCGTTGCGCTAGAGCATGAAATGGAAGACCCACTAGAGCATGAAATGGAAGTCTTCCATCAAGGTGTGGATGTCACTCCTAACTTGATGGCGTAATCGTGGAAAATCGAATACACGGAATGAGGGAATTCACCAAAAATTGTAAGTCATTGGACCTGTCTTGGTGCAAATCGCCTCGTTTGCATCATGAGTGTCTTCAAGTCTTCAAGTGTATTGTGTAAACGTCTTAGGAAAGACATTACGTAAGTATTAAGACCAAAAGAAAGGAAGAAGCAATGAAGGAAGAATAAAGTTTTAAGCATGATATAGGAATGGTCAAAAACGGGACGCTTAAACTATAGACTAGGTCGAACATGGCAATTCTACCTAATTCCCTATAGTTATGGCTCTGATACCAATCTGTCATACCCCAACCGATGGCGGAAACATCGGGATGAGACGAAAACGAGATTGCTCATTGCTCACAACGCTAATAAATGACAATAATTAATTTAATCCAAATTTCATTTCATAACATTGTCAAGTACAACATAAAGCAATACAACAAGTTTAATAAATATAGCAAATTTGATATAACATCTATAAATCTAACGTCTAAATTGTGTGTATCTAAGTCCTCGTTTTTTTGATTTCTTAGCATCATCTTCATCAACCTGTAACATGTTTTAAAATAAAGTCAATGCGAAAGCAAAGGCGAGTACACAAGTTTAAGCATAGCATACGTATACGAATAAGTTTAAACAATCCTCATGGCAACTAAATCTATACAAGAGCAATATCAAGGCATGCAATACTATTAATCAAACCCTTAACACAGTCACGATGTTTTAACATGACCTCACGAATAACACGAAGGAGGTGGATGCGTGAATTCCTATAGCGCTATCCATGTCAAACGAAGGCTAAAAATAGTTAGTGACTAAAGCATAGCATAACGAATATCCAAGGCAAGCAACAAGTATATGATTCAAGTATTCATGGATATAGGATTGTTTGTGTGTTTCATAAAGTTTAATTGTTCGTGATTTTTGTATAAGTAAAACATGTTACACCCAAAAGTGTTATAAACGAAAGTGGATCGAGTGTACTCACGGTTTTGCAAGCTTTCCAACTTGAATCCGTGAAGAGTTGTTTGGTTGATGGAGGAACACCGAGTTATCCTACAAGAGGAAAACGTAGGTGTGTGAGTATTCGGATGATAATGAAGGGTTTGGAAATCAAAACAAAGTACAAAACAGTATGTATATGAAAATATGCACCAAGGTCTAGCACTCGTTTTGACACTATGGGAACCCATTCGGGTTTATGTGATTTCATAGGTTATAACACCTATTAGAATCGCAACGAGGAACTAAAAACGTTGGTGATTAAACTTAGTAACTTGACAAGTGATTATTTAGCCATCATCAAGGTTTCGGTTTCAAGCATATTACATAGTTCATATACATGTATTAGTTACATAGTCAAGTAGGAGGTGGGAGGATTAACCATCCACTTAAGACCTCTTGGTGTCACATAAGTCAAGCATGAGGTGGGAGGATTAACCATCCACTTAAGTCCTCTTTGGATTCACCACTACACATGTTGTCATAGACAACAAGGAGGGTCATGAACATACAACAAGTAATGAAATACTATCACCAATCTATGAAGACATCAAGTGATGTGTGGATTTTCCAAGTAGGATAGCCCAAGCTAACCTTAATCACACAAACACAAGTTCAAGACTTGTTCATCACTTGTGGGTTTAAAATCCTTGTAAAAACAGAATGTTTATGAGGTTTTAACCTCTGATTTTAGATGTCACAACCTTGTTTTTAAGCTCACTAATCATAGGTTTGTTTAGGAGCATAGGAACATAGGTTTGTATGAGTAAAACATAAGTTTTTCTTTCAAAACATGAAGAATCAAAAAGATAAAAATGAGTATAATTTTAAGAGCACTTTGGACCTTGTTTTGGATGAGGATTCACCTTAGTTTGCCCAATAAAACTTGTGAAAACCTTCCTAGAGGTTATCCAAGTGTTGTAGAAGAAAGAATAAGAAGAAGTTAGAAGAAGTGAGTTAAAACTCACTTTTAATGGCTGAAACTTGCTGAAAATGCAGCTGATTTTGGGAGGGTTTTTGAAGTGCTTGGAGGCTTGAAAAAGTGGGATAAAGGATGGAGAAGTGTTGATTATATAGGGAAGGGATTAGGGTTTCAATGGGTTGGCTTTGGACAAGGTTAGTGGGTCATTAAGGCTTGAAACAAGCCCAAACACACTCTAAAAAGTTGGTTGTCCACTCTTTATTTTTTTTTATTTTTGTTAGTTAAGTGATATATTATTCTTTATTTGATGTCATTTATTATATAATTAACATATATTAAGTTGTGGCATGGTATTTTTGAAGTATGGACGTCATATGCTAGTGTTTACTTCGTAAAAAGGACAAGTTTATAAAAGTTTAATGTCACAAAGTAGATAACAAGGGTAAAATTTATAATGAAGTGTCGAATAATTATAATTTTCGCAATTGAATAACCAAGTATCTTGTATGAATGAAGTTGTGAAAAACGAGACGTTACAGTCTCCCCTCCTTTAGGAAATTTCTTCCCGAAATTTATTCAAGAGGAAGTCTCAAAAGGCATTTTGGCTAAAAGTATGATTGTCTAAACTCGAGACATGGAAGTTTGAGACGTGTTGAAAAGTATAAAATTTTGTGGAACGAAAAGATAGGTTTGTAAAAAGGTTTCGTTTGAAAAAAATGATCTGAGGCATTAAAACATACATGCGTGTGTATAGGCCTGCGAACTTAAACAAGTTTGAATAGATCGAAATGAAGAGGTACTATAAAATGTGCTATCTTAAGAAAAAGTTTTCGTATAAAACGGTATGTATTTTGGTGAAAAGTGTGGCCGCACTGTAGGTTGTAAGGAAAGTTCCATTGGTTTTAAAGAGTCATTAAATCACTTGTTCATAGAAAATTGTTTATTGGTGAGGAACGAGGAAGTCGGGCATTTTAATAAAACGGTTTTGGAGGTACCGGCCAACTAGGTGCGTTTGCGCATAAGTAAAGGATGGAAGATAGTTTTAACCAAAAGCATTTTAGGGTTTGAATGTTTAAACCGATTCAGTGTAAGTAAGGCTTGAATAAAAGTTGGAGAGTAACTAGGAATGATGGAGGTATGAGGGTGAATGCTCGATCTAGCAGGTGAACCTAAGGATAAGAATGGTATGAGTATCAGATACGAAATGATTACGAGGTGTTAAGAGTGAGGTTTCATCATGGATAATTGGATATCGTGTGCTAGCAATGTGTTTGTGAGTTGTTAAAGTTTGTCTATCAGGTCTAATTAAGGTCTGTAAAACACCGAATTTCTCATGGCATGTTTTACAAAAGTTTGGTAACATGATAAAAACACTTATATAGGAAGTACCGGCGGCGTATCCACCATGTTTTAATCATGTTACGTTCGTTTCGTTATTCGGTGTCATGTTACGTTTCGTGTCTTACCATACACAGTAGTACACTCTATGATTTTCATGCGCCTGCCATTATAATCCCATGTGCACCCGCGATTGTATTGATCATCGCACGATCCGCATAGTTTGTACTAGTTGTGTATGAATTAGGTTATACATAAATTCTGGAAATAAGAATGTGTCTATATAAGAAGTACGCATGTTTATTTTTAAGTATGTATGAGACCAACGTAAATGAACCCCTCGGGTTATGCTCACGAATAGGTATGAATGTATGAATATGCGTATTAATATAAGTATGCGTATGAGTATAAGTATAAGTATAAGTATGAATACAAGTATGAGTATAAGTATGAATAATAACGATTGTCTATATAGTATTAATTGAAACATGACGAATTTAAGCATATAAAACGATCAAGAAGTTTGAGTATGTAAAAACAAATGATATAAATGAAATTGTCGTGGGATATTGACTAAAACATGTACGATGATATGCATGCATTGTTGTTTGAGCAAAGCATTTAGTTTATCGAATCAAAATGAATTGAGCTTGACTTGAAATGTAGAATTTAGTTTGTGAATGTAAAAAGAATATAAGGTACTTATTGGTTATGCGTGACGTATTTTGTAAAGAACAGAAATGCTACTCTTGTTTTTGAAGAATTTATGTAAGTCGAAAATGGTCGGTCCTTATGGAGTTTCCTTGCCCACGTGTTTTGAAATTGGAATGACGTATTGAGCGGTGTATAAAAAGGCTTTTGAAAATAGTAAGTTTGCATCATTTTAAAGGATCTTGCATTAAAATAAGAAATTTGAAATTTGGAGGTTCTTGTGAAACGTTGCTCCTAAAAGAAATTTAGCGTCATGAACTTAGTGATCATTGAAAAGTTTTAGCAATTTTTGAAAAGAGTTTCAGTAACATGATCCTGTAATATTCATAAGATCTTATAGGCATGTGAGAGGTTGGTTTGATTTCCTGATTGCGAATGAAAATCCTTAGTACAATGATATAATGTGAGTGTGTTTTAGTGTTTACGTCGAGTATGAAATTTGTGGGAAATAGATTTATTAGACCGGTTAAATTAATGGGTAGCATTTCGTAAGGTTTTGAAATTCGGGTAATAAAACGTTTTAAGGTATGATTAAGAATTTCGTATATGTGAGTGATGTGAAAATAGATTGTATGGTAAGAACTACATTTGATAAAACAATGCATTTTGGAATAGATATAAGTAGGGATTTTGACGAATGAGAAATGATTTAGGTGTAAAACATGATCTTTGCATAATCAAGTATTTTGAAGGAAAATTTTGGTAACGATCACCTAGGTAAGGGAATCACCCCTAACTCGTTGGTGAGGTTGTTTTAAGAAAGGAAAGAGCAGAGTTAATCATCAAGGTAAGGATATCACTCCTATCTCGATGAAATGTCTCCATTTTGGGGTTACAAGAAATGTAATTCTAGTTGGTGACGTTTTTGAAATCATGCATGTGAATGACGTATAGATGTATGAAAAAGTTTAGTATGACTTGCGTAGAAACCTTAAGATAATTTGAAATTTGAAAAGAAGAGGTAACAAGTCTAAGAATTTCACAAATAGATTGAAATAGCATAAAAGAGAGGCTCATAAAGTATTATATTCCAAAGTGATTCGTAAGATCTTTCAAGTTAGGGAACATGCTTTGGCCTAATAGGTAAAATACTCTCGTTGAGAAGCGATTAACGGTATTTACCCTTCCAATTACTACATGTCCCTAGTCGATCGAAAATTCGAGACTTTGGCGAGATTGAAAATCGAGGAACGGGACTAGTTGACGAGGTGCGGGTTTCACCCCTAACTTGACAACATCGTACCCTAAGTGTGGTTTGCTTCTTACTAACGAGGAGCATATTCCGTCTCGTTTGTAAGATCCACTAGAGCATGAAATGGAAGTCTTCCATCAAGGTGTGGATGTCACTCCTAACTTGATGGCGTAATCGTGAAAAATCGAATACACGGAATGAGGGAATTCACCAAAAATTGTAAGTCATTGGACCTGTCTTGGTGCAAATCGCCTCGTTTGCATCATGAGTGTCTTCAAGTCTTCAAGTGTTTTGTGTAAACGTCTTAGGAAAGACATTACGTAAGTATTAAGACCAAAAGAAAGGAAGAAGCAATGAAGGAAGAATAAAGTTTTAAGCATGATATAGGAATGGTAAAAAACGGGACGCTTAAACTATAGACTAGGTCGAACATGGCAATTCTACCTAATTCCCTATAGTTATGGCTCTGATACCAATTTGTCACACCCCAACCGA
The DNA here is from genome assembly GCA_947069175.1 of Scalesia atractyloides. Taxonomy (NCBI): domain Eukaryota; kingdom Viridiplantae; phylum Streptophyta; class Magnoliopsida; order Asterales; family Asteraceae; genus Scalesia; species Scalesia atractyloides. Next base: position 3,983,107 of record CAMTDV010000010.1, read on the forward strand.
TGGCGGAAACATCGGGATGAGACGAAAACGAGATTGCTCATTGCTCACAACGCTAATAAATGACAATATTTAATTGAATCCAAATTTCATTTCATAACATTGTCAAGTACAACATAAAGCAATACAACAAGTTTAATAAATATAGCAAATTTGATATAACATCTATAAATCTAACGTCTAAAATGTGTGTATCTAAGTCCTCGCTATTTTGATTTCTTAGCATCATCTTCATCAACCTGTAACATGTTTTAAAATAAAGTCAATGCGAAAGCAAAGGCGAGTACACAAGTTTAAGCATAGCATACGTATACGAATAAGTTTAAACAATCCTCATGGCAACTAAATCTATACAAGAGCAATATCAAGGCATGCAATACTATTAATCAAACCCTTAACACAGTCACGATGTTTTAACATGACCTCACGAATAACACGAAGGAGGTGGATGCGTGAATTCCTATAGAGCTATGCATGTCAAACGAAGGCTAAAAATAGTTAGTGACTAAAGCATAGCATAACGAATATCCAAGGCAAGCAACAAGTATATGATTCAAGTATTCATGGGTATAGGATTGTTGGTGTGTTTCATAAAGTTTAAGTGTTCGTGATTTTTGTATTAGTAAAACATGTTACACCCAAAAGTGTTATAAACGAAAGTGGGTCGAGTGTACTCACGGTTTTGCAAGCTTTCCAACTTGAATCCGTGAAGAGTTGTTTGGTTGATGGAGGAACACCGAGTTATCCTACAAGAGGAAAACGTAGGTGTGTGAGTATTCGGATGATAATGGAGGGTTTGGAAATTGAAACAAAGTATAAAAAAGTATGTATATGAAAATATGCACTAAGGTCTAGCACTCGTTTTGATACTATGGGAACCCATTCGGGTTTATGTGATTTCATAGGTTATAACACCTATTAGAATCGCAACGAGGAACTAAAAACTTTGGTGATTAAACTTAGTAACTTGACAAGTGATTATTTAGCCATCATCAAGGTTTTGGTTTCAAGCATATTACATAGTTCATATATATGTATTAGTTACATAGTCAAGTAGGAGGTGGGAGGATTAACCATCCACTTAAGACCTCTTGGTGTCACATAAGTCAAGCATGAGGTGGGAGGATTAACCATCCACTTAAGACCTCTTTGGATTCACCACTACACATGTTGTCATAGACAACAAGGAGGGTCATGAACATACAATAAGTAATGAAATACTATCACTAATCTATGAAGACATCAAGTGATGTGTGGATTTCCAAGTAGGATAGCCCAAGCTAACCTTAATCACACAAACACAAGTTCAAGACTTGTTCATCACTTGTGGGTTTAAAACCCTTGTAAAAATAGAATGTTTATGAGGTTTTAACCTCTGATTTTAGATGTCACAACCTTATTTTTAAGCTCACTAATCATTGGTTAGTTTAGGAGCAAAGGAACATAGGTTTGTATGATTAAAACATAAGTTTTTCTTTCAAAACATGAAGAATCAAAAAGATAAAAATGAGTAGAATTTTAAGTGCACTTTGGACCTTGTTTTGGATAAGGATTCACCTTAGTTTGCCCAAGCAAACTTGTGAAAACCTTCCTAGAGGTTATCCAAGTGTTGTAGAAGAAAGAAAAAGAAGAAATCAGAAGAAGAAGTGAGTTAAAACTCACTTTTAATGGCTGAAACTTGCTGAAAATCCAGCTGAGTTTGGGAGGGTTTTTGAAGTGTTTGGAGGCTTGAAAAAGTGGGATAAAGGATGGGGAAGTGTTTATTATATAGGGAAGGGATTAGGGTTTCAATGGGTTGGGCTTTGGACAAGGTTAGTGGGTCATTAAGGATTGAAACAAGCCCAAACACACTCTAAAAAGTGGGTTGTCCACTCTTTATTTTTTTTATTTTTGTAAGTTGATTGGTATATAATTGTTTATTTGATGTCATTTATTATATAATTAACATATATTAAGTTGTGGCATGGTATTTTTGAAGTATGGACATCATATGCTAGTGTTTACTTCGTAAAAAGGACAAGTTTATAAAAGTTTAATGTCACAAAGTAGATAACCAGGGTAAAATTTATAATGAAGCGTCGAATAATTATAATTTTCGCGATTGAATAACCAAGTATCTTGTATGAATGAAGTTGTGAAAAGCGAGACGTTACACTTTTCCCTTATCCGGTGAGAATCAGTACATACTCGTGGCAATCGACTACGTTTCGAAGTGGGTGGAAGCTCAAGCTTTGCCTAAGAATGATGCCCGATGGTGGTGAAATTCCTTAAAAAGTTGTTCACTAGGTTCGGTACACCCAAATCTCTTATTAGTGACCGAGGTTCGCATTTTTGTAATGCCATGATGGAGAAGGTGTTGGAGCGTTATGGAGTCACCCACCATCTGTCCACTGCATACCACCCACAAACGAGTGGTCAAGTAGAAAATGCGAATAGGGGAATGAAGAGAATCCTAGTGAAGACGGTGGGGAAGTCTAGGAAAGATTGGTCGGATAAGCTCGATGATGCTTTGTGGGCGTTTCGTACCGCCTATAAAACACCCTTAGGGACCACACCATTCATGATCGTATATGGCAAGGCGTGCCATCTCCCTGTTGAGTTAGAGCATCGAGAACTTTGGGCTCTTAAAACAGTTTACCTAGACATGACCGAAGCGGCTAGGCGTAGGTACTTTCAAATCCATGAGTTAGAGGCGCTTCGGGATGCGGCATATGAGAGGTCATGGAGTCTAAAAGAAAAGACGAAAGCTTTGCATGACCGAAGGTTGAAGGGGTTGAAGGAGTTTAAGACCGGTGATAAGGTACTTCTTTACAATTCACGGTTAAGTTGTTTCCCGGTAAGTTGAAATCGAAGTGGACGGGGCCGTATAGTGTGAAGGAAGTTTTTCCGTATGGTGCGATAGAGGTGTACGACGAGGCTAGTCAACGTTCATGGAAGGTAAATGGCCATAGGTTAAAGCATTACACATGGGGTCCGATCGATAACGGCGAGAAGGAGGTAACTCCTCTCGAAGACATTCCCAACACCACCATTTAGGGCCTTTAGTGAAAGCTCAAGTGTAGAATTTGAACCGTTTGTAATTTCGTTAATTTTCGATTAATTTTCATAGCTAACGATCATTTTTGGTAGTGTTTCGGTCTTTGTTTTTTTGGTTGTGAGTCAATTTGCAGGAATTCATCACCAAAGATGTTCAACAATTGGCGAGAAACGAGTTCCAGGTAAGTTCCAGTGTTAGAAAAATTTTTGGTGGAGTTTTGGGGAGTTTTGGTTAAGTTTGAAATTTTTTCTAAGGCATGAAACACCCAAAACTTTGAAACTTTCTGTGAAGGTTGCCCTATGGCGGGGCGCGAGAGAGATAACTTTCTCAGTCGCGGCCCGCGAGGGGGTTATATGTCCCGGATTATTTTGTTCGGTCGCGGCCCGCGAGAGGTATAACCTCTTCTGTCGCGGGGCGCGAGAGGACCCATCTGCAGTTCTGGTTGTTATTTCACCCAACTTTTCCCCATTTTTTGCCGTAATCCTCTTTCACACTACGGCCGCCACCACCAAACACTACCATATACCACCGAAATTAACCCATTTTCACCCCAAATTTCGCATCCATTTCATCCACCATCACTATTCCGACCGATTTCATCCATCAATCTTAATCCTTTCACCGTAAAAACGGGATTTTCACAAGGGTTTCAAGCTCAACCGGATTTACCTTAGTTTCTCTCGTTTAATCCGACTCCAAGGTATGTGTTCTTGTAATTCTTGTACTTTGAATCCGTTATTTCAATTTCTAGTTAGATTCATGCTAGTTCTTTGGTCGGGTCTAAGTCTAGGTTTATGTTTTGATTATGTTAGTGCTACTATGATGTTGCGGATGATTTGAGTTGGTTAGTTTAGCATAATGCAGGTTGCGGAAGGGTTGGTTTGGGTTGCAAAACTTGTGTTTTGTGACAACCATAGCTTTGGGATGTAGTAACATTGAGTGTGGGGATTCGGGTTGGAAATGTTCATGCTAAAGATGTGATTTTTAATCATATTCGCGACCCGTTTGACTGTTTACACTATAATTTTGAAACTTTACTTGGTTTAGCGCTCAATGTTGGTTTGTTTTGGCGCTCGGGATATAATTGCGGACAATTAGAGTGCCAGTACGGGATAGGGTACATTGAGTATTGTATTGTGAGTCATTTAGTTTTAGGTCTTGGGTTTACTTATATGCATGTACAGGTATAAAATGCTTCGCCCATACTCAATCTCCATTCGGGCGAGGTTGTTTATGACTTATGCTTTTGTAAACAGTAACCCAGTTTTTCTTTCTAAATTATTTTTCGGTTTCAACCGCGAAAGAAATGTTATACGGTTGTTCCAATTTTAATAAAAAAAATTCAAAAATCCAAAGAAAAATAAAAAAAATTAAAATACCAAAAATAGTTTGTTGCTAACAGCATGCTTTGATTTGTTTTGTCAAATTTGAATGTTTTTGCAGGATGTCAGGGGAAGGATCATCAAGCAGGTCAGGAAGGAAGTCGGGTCCACCAGCTCGGCCGCGAGGAGGTCTGGCGAACCCGGAGCCTCAACCAGAATATGTGAGGGTAATTGAGTATATGGGGGCAGGGGTACCCCATGGTCAAAGTACTCGGATAAGGGACAGTCCGCTTCTGCAATTTGAAGTCGATTCAGGGGAGTATCAGCGTTTGATGACACTGATTACGGTTGAGTTGCTGCCGTTTAGAAGAATAGATTGGGATTTGATGGATAGGTTGGGAGTAAGAGCTCGGGTGGAGCAGTTATTAGGTCTAAGGTTTAGAAGAGTTATGGATTGTAGTGCGAGGCAATACAAGGAGATCACTCTTGAATTTCATTCCACGTTCGATTACAAGCAGGGAAAGTTTGATGATAAGGAAGCAATATTCTTCGCCTTGGGTAGGCAATCTTATATGATGACCATTCCGGAGTTTGCTATTGCTACCCAGTTTACACACCTCAGGAAGTACAGTCTGTTGAGTTTCGTAATTGTTTGCAAGGGGTGTCTAACAAGAGGCTTCAGAATTTTGTTCAGGTTGATGAGTTAGTTAGATTTTGGAGTACGATATCATCGGTTCCTTACTCCACTGCTTTGGTTACTAGTGACATCGTGGATCCGGTTTATCGTTTTATCCATAAGATTTTGGCAGCCACATTGGTTGGAAGAGGTCAGGGAGATAACAAAGTGAATCAAGTGAGTTTGTTCTGTTTGATGTGCATGGTGGAGCAAAGGCCGGTAAACTTGGCTACTGTTTTTGCGTGGTCGATGAAGAGGTTATGGAGGGGTGGTGCAGGAGCGCGTATTTACTGTGGCCCGTATGTTACATGGTTGGTAGAGAGTCTCGAGGTGTTTAACAGGTATCCAACAGACAGGATGAGAGAGGGGCCAGACCCCTGTTTGATGAGTGTTCGGGATTTGCAGGTTGCTAACATTCTTACGTATGAGGAGCCGATTAGTTGGTCAGGAGTTCGTCAGGGCCCTCAGGTTCATCCCCCACCAGGTTCGGAGGCTGCAACGGTCATGTAGGGAGTTGTACCTACTCGATACCAGAGACCCCGTACCAGGCATGAGATTCTAGCGCCTCAGTATCCTCTTAGGCAGCCACGACCCGATCCACTTACGTTAGACTCTTTGTATGATCGGATTAAGACCGGGTTTGGTGATTTGCGTGGATATGTGGACGAGCAGTTTGGGGGTGTTAGGCAGGTTATGACGGAGAGTCGTAGGATGCATGAGCAGGGCCAGCAGAGGTTGGAGGATGGTATGAGATACATGATGGAGGGTATGCATCTTGGGGTTCTCCCGTTCTTTAGGCAGCCACAGGTAGGGTCGAGTGGCATCCAAGGGGTTGAGCCTTATCGGGTTTATGAGCAAGGATCGGAGGAGTCAGATGGGGATGACGAGTGATGGGAGATAGCAGCTGAAGTTTGAAGTAGTATCTATTATTTTTCTTTTGTGTTGTTTTTATCCAATCCAGTCTGTACCCTAATTTTGGATACTTTGATACTTGGTTGGTTAGGTTGGGGTAGTTGATTTGGTTTATACTTGGATGTTTGAATGGTATGTTTGAGACACTATGATCTATCATATGGTATGCTTTTGTTTTTATGATTATTCTTGATAGGTTTGGTGTTTATTTTTGCCGCTTCCGTTCACGTGTCCGAGAGTGAGGAATTGTTTCCTCAGCGTGTTCGGATTGGAGGGCGTCTATGAAATAGACTGGCACATTGACAGTCTTGCATATATTCAGCTAAGTCGTTTCCACTTGTAAATATTTATTTCATTCATTTAGTTCTTAGTTTTGCTTGTTTTGTTAGGTAGTTTGAGTCGTGTCTCGTCTTTGCATTAGGGACAATGCAATCTTAAGTGTGGGGATGGGATACATAGTTTTTAGTTTAGCTTGCATAAAAAAATAGAAAATGCGAAAAATCCAAAAAAATTGAAAAAATGAGAAAATGTCTTTTGAATAAAGAAGTTTGCAAAATGAGACAGAAAATGATAGAAAAGATGGGTTTCTATTCGGGTTCAAATAATGATAATATGAGATAAAAATAGTCGAGCTTGTGTCTAGTTTGGGATATGTGAATAGGCCCGGTTTGGTTCTAGGTTTCTTTGTTCTTAATATACCTTAATTGTCAGTTTGCTAGTGAGTACTCATCTAGGAAAAATGGTAAATTGAAACCGCCAATAATAGTATAAGGAATGCCGTTATAAGCCAAAATTTTTAGAATTTTTAATCATGAGCAAGCAATATATGATAAAAATATAGAATAATTGAGCTAGAAACTAAGAAAAGTAATGCAAGCCTATGTAATCTCCGTTGGGGATAGTGACTATGACGTAGAATACCCCTGGGATGTGTGAAATCAAAATTGCGAAAAAATTACCGACGCTCACGTTGTCGCTCTCGGGGATGGTGACTCTGGTTGAGACAGCCTCTGGGTTAGGTAAAGCAACGTCTAAGCTCAAATGAAAAAAAAAAGAAAGGAGAAAAGCAGAAGAAAAATTTGGTTTTAAATTCTCTTAATTTTGGTATAAAGCGGTTAGGAATTGGTCCAGTGATCGTTCCTTTTGTTCTATAAGCTTGAGGCGGGATTAGATAGACTGTGGCTTCTAGTGTGAGACCCTAGGCAGATTGACCGCATTTGAACTAAATTTGTATGATAAGGGCTTGGAACCGGGGCCGGGTTTAAGAGAACAAATATATTTGCAATCGCGGCTAACACAAGTGTTGACTTAACAAGTATGAATAGCTTTTGACCCGAGTAGTTACTTGTCTCTGATTCTGTTTGCATAGATTCTTTTTCGAGGACGAAAAAAGAGTAAGTGTGGGGATATTTGATGTACCGTAAAATACATCGGTTATTCGTGTATATTCTGTATATATTTCCATAGTTTTAGCGTCGTTTCCGTTAGAATGTGCATACTATTGATCCAATTGCGTTTTGCAGGACTTGTGAGATTAAAACAGCTGGAAAGTGTATAAATTGAGACAAAACACGAAGTGGTCAAGTCTTGGAGCGAATTGGAGAGTTCGGGTGCGGAAAATAAGTTGGAATTCTGGAAAAAAATGACCTCTGGCGCCCCGCGACAACACAAGAAGTTCCTCTCGCAGGTGGCGAGAGGAAAAGTCAACGAATAGGTGTCTTTCTGGCGGTGGCGGCCCGCGACAAGAAGGCTTTATCCTCTCGCGGGTGGCGAGAGGGTGATGTCTGCAGTATTGGTCACAGCAGATCGAGTTTGGAGCTGAATTGGGTATAAAAGCAAAATTTTATCATTAAGAAACCCTAAGTTACGAGGTTTTCAAGCATTCGGAGCTACGGGATCGAAGACTAAAGTCGGAGAAGCATTCGGTTCGCATTCGTGAAGATTCGGGTGTCTTTACTTTCGCTTCTTTCTTGTTTACTATGTGTGGATTGTTTGATTATTCTTTGTTATTGATGACTTTCATGACTATAGTCGGCTAAACCTTTTAACTACCTAGATTAGATGATAGTTTGATAAAGTTTTGATTATTACCATGGATTTATGATTTATGAGGACTTGTTTATAAGTTGTAAACCTTTCGTTCTATCAATTGGGTGTGTTTGCGTATTTGATATTGTTTACTTATTATTTATTGCTTTGCACGAATCTTGGTGATGGTCTATATCACATAATAGAGTCATGTTAGGTACTAGGTTTTGGTGACTGTCGATATCACGGAATAAATCTAGCATCTTTAGGGTTGAATACGTAATAGACCTTAAAAGTGATAGTTGGTAATCTCATAAAATCAAGTGCTCTACTAATCATCAATAGCTGCAAGGTGCGAGGTTATTGCTAGGTCTAAGTCATTAAGTCGAAAGATAGGAGCTTTCTAGGAAGTAAACCCATTGGCTATTGTCTAGCAAGTCCAATTGAGAAAACGAACATATCCTTGGTTTAGATCTCGCAAGAGAGTGAGCCTTGTAGGATACTTTTATAAACCCATTAGATGTCTTGCAAGAGAGTCTAATAACCGGTAAACTCAACAACCTCGAGGGGGCTATAGCATGCTCTTGAGAAGGGTTAGGGGTCTATTAGATACCCCGAGAGGTGAGAACATCAAGATCCCGGTTCCTCATTAATCAACTTCCAGGTAAAAGTTATTACTAAAATCAATCAGGATTCTAGTCTAGGTAGTCTTTCCACCGTCTGAGTAAAACCCAGTTCAATTCATATTCTTCAGTTAACTTAGTTAATCTTAGTTAGTTTTAATTGTTTTCTTAGGAATTGTTAGAAACCCCCCCCCCTCAATCAATCAATCAATCAATCAATTAGTATGTCTGTATCAGTCGTAGTCCAGATAGAGTCATTAACGTAGTTAGTAGAGTCTCGTGGGTTCGATATCCGGACTTACTTTAGCTATACTAGAGTCGATCGGTACACTTGCTGGTTAGTAGTTTAGTGTGTCTTAGTGACTCTAGAGTATTATTTAGAGTCCAGAATTAGGTTAATTTAGTTACTTTTTACTAAACTATTTTTAGCACATCATATATAAACTCAAAGTATAATATTTATAAAATCTAACCCGTTTGCCTTTCTAAAGCATTAACTTTGACCCGTCAATTGGCCTAGTGAACGTGATCTTTAGGAGGTGCCCTTTTGAGGGATTAACACCTACCTAATTACAATCACGTAGCCATGTTTATCTTGAACAATGGCTGGACCATAAAGGTCTACACCAAAAGTCAAAGCAATTATCGAAATTGCTTGACTTTTGGCTTTAAAAGCCTATAAAACACAAATGCAGCTGAAAAGAATACTTACAAGTGATCCTTAGATGCAAATGAACTTGATTAGGAAGCTCCTAAGGATCAGGAACCTCCAATAGAGCAGATGAGAAGATGATTGAAGAATGAGCAAGGAAGAGGGTTGGAAAATGGCTCTATTTATACTAAGAAATGAGCTCCAAGATTGTTCCAGGTGTTAGGACATGATCTAGGATCGTTCCAGGTGTTAAAGGAGGTGGCATGAGCTGCACAAGGGTGGAAAAATGCAAGATAGGTGGCACAAGGGTAGAATTCCTTGGCTCCCAAACAAAACTGCCACTGGCAGTCCCTTACGGACCGTAAGGGGTGATGGTTTACGTCTGTAAGCCACTCCGGCGCCCACTGTTTTGAATTCCTTACGGTCCGTAAGACATCATGTCTTACGGTTCGTAACCGTCTCCAAGCAACAAAAGTTTATAATTCTTACGGTCCGTAAGCACAAAGGTTTGCGGTCAGTAAAGGGTCACTTAGAGGCCATAAAAATGGCATGTTGACACCTTTAATCCTTCTATAATTATATTTTCACTAAATGGCAAAAATGGCCCCTCTCGGCCAACATTAGGCACACACGAGAGTATGGACACGTGGTAGCATATCATCGAACTCAATTTACGAGGTTTTACAGGGGTGGTGCGAATTGCTTGAACCCCTCATATGTAAACTACAACTAAAACATAAAACCCGCCTCTTGGGATTGTATCCCAGCTGACTCAAACCACTTGGTCAAGGGTAACGTCACCTTCAAAAGAGGGGCCTACTACTTTTCGCATTAATAACTTACTTAATTGTCTTTCAATATTCCGGCCTCTTGGAATTGTATCCCTGCTGACTCAAACCACTTGGTCGATGGTAACATCACCTTCAAAAGAGGGGCCTACTACTATAACTAAGATAATCTCTTAAAAAGTCCGAAAATGCAAAAATCATCAAAGGATACATAAAAGAGGAGTTGAAACCAAGTGATTCTATCTTGTCTATTTTTATTTCATTTTTATTTATCTTTATCTTTTTATGTTTATTTTAGCTTTCAAAACTTTTATCAAAAATTTGTACCGATTAGAAGTTGACGCTAAACTGGTATTAAAAGCTCTTGTGTCCTTGGGCGACCTCAGTACCTTACCAAGACTATACTACGCTCATGATGGGTGCACTTGCCCTAGTGTGTGTTTAGTGTTATATAATATCGTGTTTTATAAATTAAAAACTTGACTAACGGACTGAAAATATCAATAAAATCATAACACGCTTGACACGCACCAGTATGATTGTTAACGTTTTTTAGCATCCAGAGTTTGTTAGGTTGTTTGCAGCTAGGGTTGAGAATGCTTGAAGTGTAATTGTAAACCGTGTTAAACCTGTAACAACCCGACTTTTATTTTAGTTGTAACCTATCACACCCCAACCGATGGCGGAAACATCGGGGTTAGTGGCACTAGGCGACCAGATTGATTTCACGAGATGTTCCATAACAATCATCATATCACAAGCTACTTAATATCCCATACTATTAAACGTAACATTTAATCAATTATTACAAAACGGAGATTTCTCATAAAATTCAACCGGGTTCGATTTCCCCTAGATTTCATACATAAGTTCAAAATCTGAAATACATCAACAAACTAAACTACGCTAAGCATGCAACATCCAAGCATCCATAGCTAAAATCCTCAACCTGTTACATACATTAAAATACAAGTCAATACAATTAAGTAAAGGTGAGCATACATGTTTAAGTACTACTAGCATAATCTATAATGCGTTCGCGAAATAATCTAACTACACGTCATGATACACCGAAACAATTCACACAGATTAACATAGGCTTATTTCTCATGCTAACTACCGTGAGAAGGCTTGCGCGTCCATCCTAACTAGACCCCGTCGGGTGTAAGCCACACTATAGTACCATACTAGCTAAGGAGGCAAGTTAACGAAAATAAGTCCTAGTCACATGTTTCTAGAATCACGTATTGAGCATATATAATCAGATTATTCGCTTGTGATAAACAGTTTGATTTGTGAAGTGATTTTGATATAGGAATGTATGTAACACCCAAAAAGTGCGTTAAAGCGAAAATAGGTCAAGTATACTCACTGTGGGTGTGTTTAGGTAAGAGTTCGGGATCTGAGGAGAGTTGAGAAGAGCGTCGGATCAGCCTGCATACGCGAACGGAAGTGCATCAGTCTCCGAAAAGCTGAAACGGTTAAGTCTTGGTTGGGCAGTAGCAAAGTTCGGGCGAACTTGTGTGTAAACACACAAGTTCGAGCGAACTTGTATGATTTTGCTGAGTTTGGTGCTAAGTTCGGTCGAACTTGGTAAGATTCTTAGGAATCTTGTCAAGTTCGGGCGAACTTGTAAGAACCTCTTACTGGGAAGACAAGTTCGGGCGAACTTGCTTGATTTCTTGGGAAATTAGGCAAGTTTGAGCGAACTTGTGAGGAGATTTGATGACGTTGACTCAAGTTAGGTCGAACTTGACCCATTTGGGTACAAGTTCGGTCGAACTTGACCTGTTGTGCTGGGGATTCTCGAGCGAACTTGATGTTTTCGGGTCCAAAATCTTGCGTTTTCGCGTAGTTTGCTGAGGAAAATCGAGTGTTCATCCCTCCAACCCTGTGCTACTGAGCAAACTTAGGTCGGAGAGGTCTTTTAGAGCTGTTTTAGCCATTTTACAAAAGCGTGGGCTAATCCGGGCGAACTCGGGGTTCGTTCGGGTTAGTTCGGCTTGTGTAAACCAACATAAACATCCTGTGCTTCCAGATCTGGGATCTTGAATGATAGATGCTTTGTATCATACCAGAAAATGAACAAAAATCATCAAAAGTCCGTATCTTGTGTAGAAATCAATGGTTTTCAAAGGTTTTTCTCAGATCTATCACTTATGAGCCGAGATCTTGCACATCTCGTGTTTAGGAAGTCTCTACTATCGCCAAACAAACTCGTATTGTGCAGATCTAAGCTAAAAATAGAAGTTTTTGAAGAAAAAGATGAAGGTTTTCGTAAAAGAATGAGTTTTGATGAAAACGAAGGCTACGCCTTGTGCCAAAATCGTTGTAAACCTTTGTAGATCGTTGATAAACGTTGTTGCAATGAAATCGGGTTGATTCTTACTTAGAACACGAAGGTTTCGGGTTTTGAGTGCTCTGGGCGAACTTGGTCAGCAAGGGGAGCATGAATGAGGAGCATGGGTATTTATAGGTGAGGCAAGAATCTCAAGAGCTGGCAACAAGTTCGGCCGAACTTGTACAAGGTTGTACAAGTTCGCGCGAACTTGTAGAGTTTTTAGAGAAGATTGGTTAAGTTCGACCGAACTTGCATATGTATATGCAAGTTCGCGCGGACTTGATGGAAAAAGGGAGTTCTTGTGTCTCAGGAAAGTTCGGGTGAAGTTGTGGTAGACAAGTTCAGCCGAACTTGGCCTGGTGACCAAGATTCGTATGTTGATTTCGCGTTACAAGTTCGTTTGACTATTCTGTTCGTATTAGATAGATATATTAAGGGCGTTAAATTAAAGCGTTAAGCGTTATACTTGTTATAATAGTGCGATTTAGCGATTCGAGAGTGCGAGAGCGATGCGATAGCGAGCGTAATCATAACCACAAACACACATAACACATAAATAACATAAAACCACATATAACTGCGATTTGCGATGCGATGAGATTAGCGATGCGATTCATTAAGCGATTAAATGCGATAATAACGTACAACACTATAATTAATTAACACAAACTTTATTATTAACCGAATCTCAGGATTACAAAAGAAGTACAGCAATAAAAAGAAGGAAAAAAGATAACAACGAATTTTTGAGTTGTTACAGTCTCCCCTACTTTAGGGAATTTCGTCCCGAAATTAAGCAGTAGCTGTAACAAATAGATGCGAGTACTTGGCCTTCATATCACTTTCCAATTCCCAAGTAAACTCGGTGCCGCGTTTGCCCTCCCATCGGACTTTCACGATAGGATGCGAGAGCGTCGTACTTTCTTAGTCTCTCGGTCCATGATTTCCACAGGCTTTTCCACGAAATGGAGAGTCTCGTTGATTTGCAGATCTTCAAGAGGGACATGCAGGTTTTCTTCGGCTAAGCACTTTTTGAGATTAGACACATGGAAAGTCGGATGTACGTTGTTAAGTTCCTCCGGTAATTCGAGACGATAGGCTACCTTACCGATCCTTTCCAGAAACTTAAAGGGACCAACGTATCGAGGCGCTAGCTTTCCTTTCTTGCCGAAGCGGACCACTCCCTTCCAATGTGCAACCTTTAGGAGAACGAGATCTCCCACTTCGAACTATTGGGACTTGCAGCATTTGTCGGCGTAACTTTTTTGACGACTCCGCGCTTTCAAGAGATTGTCTCTGATTTGGGAATCTTGTCGGTCGTTTCTTGAATTAGCTCGGGACCGGTGATTTGTGCTTCTCCGATCTCGTGCCATGCAATAGGCGATCGACATTTCCTTCCATACAGTGCCTCAAAAGGAGTAAGTTGAATGCTGGTATGATAACTATTATTGTACGAGAATTCGATTTGGAGAATCTTGTCGGTCGTTTCTTGAATTAGCTCGGGACCGGTGATTTGTGCTTCTCCGATCTCGTGCCATGCAATAGGCGATCGACATTTCCTTCCATACAGTGCCTCAAAAGGAGTAAGTTGAATGCTGGTATGATAACTATTATTGTACGAGAATTCGATTAAAGGTAAATGCGTATCCCAGTTACCACCGAAATCTATGATGCACGCACGAAGCATGTCTTCGAGGGTGCGGATCGTTAGTTCAGTCTAACCGTCAGTTTGAGGGTGAAAAGCGGTACTGAGATTGAGAGTAGTACCGAGAGCGGATTGAAAAGTCTCCCAGAGACGCGAGGTAAAGCGACCGTGGCGGTCAGAGATGATGTCACGAGGTGTCCTGTGTCGACATATAACTTCGTCGGTATAGATTCGGGCTAACCGTTCGACCTTAAAGTCTTCTAGTATAGCAATAAAGTGCTCGGATTTGGTAAGACGATCAACGATAACCCAAATGCTATCGTGACCGGATGAAGTACGCGGGAGTTTAGTAACGAAGTCCATAGCTATACTCTCCCACTTCCACATCGGGATTTCGGGTTGTTCGAGTAGCCCAGAGGGCCTTTGATGTTCGGCTTTAACCTTCAAACAAGTTAAGAATTTTGAGACGTACAAGGCGATATCCTTTTTCATGCCCGGCCACCAGTACTTAGGACGAAGGTCCTAGTACATCTTGTCGGCACCGGGGTGAATGGAATATCGAGATTTATGAGCTTCGGTCATTAGCAAATTACGGAGATTATCACGAGCACGAATCCAAATACGATCGAGATAGTAATAAATACCATCAGATTTAGATACAAGCTGAGTTTCGGCACCACATTTCATTTCGTCTTGAAGGGTATTCTCGTTAAAGCAGGCGAATTGAGCGGCACGGATGAGGGTTTCAAGTTTAGCACAAGCTTGAGAGTCACGAATACCATATACATAGCTTCGTCGACTTAGAGCATCGGTGACGACGTTTACTTTGCCGGGATGGTAGCGTATTTCGCAATCGTAATCATTGAGAAGTTTAACCCATCGTCGTTGTCGCATGTTTAGTTCCTTTTGATTAAAGATATGTTGTAAGCTCTTATGGTCGGTGAAGACCGTACACTTAGTACCGTAAAGGTAGTGTCACCATATCTTCAATGCAAAAACAACTGCACCGAGTTCGAGATCGTGGGTTGTGTAGTTCTTCTCGTGGATCTTGAGTTGTCGAGACGCATACACGATAACCTTGTCTCGTTGCATAAGCACACAACCAAGACCAAGGTTAGAGGCATCACAATAAAAAACGAAATCGTCGTTTCCGTCGGGTAAAGCGAGGATAGGAGCATTGCATAGCATACGCTTGAGAGTTTGAAAAACTTCCTCTTGATTGGAATCCCAAACAAAAGGTTTGTCCTTATGAGTTAAAGCGATAAGCGGAACGACGATTTTCGAAAAGTCGGCGATGAATCGACGGTAGTAACCCGCCAATCCAAGAAATAAACGGATTTCGGAGGCATTCTTCAGTGTAATACAACTCTTGACGGCTTCAATCTTTGCAGGGTCGACGTGAATTCCTTGACTATTAACGATGTGGCCGAGAAATTGGACTTCTTCGAGCTAGAATTCACATTTGGAGAACTTAGCATAAAGGCGATTACCTTGAAGAAGTTCGAGGACTAAACGGAGATGACGCGCGTGTTCGTCTCTCGACTTCGAATAGATAAGGATATCTTCGATGAAAACAATGACTCCAAGAAGGCTTTACACACACGGTTCATCAAATCCATGAAGACCGCGGGTGCATTTGTTAGACCAAAAGCATGACCACGAATTCAAAATGGCCATAGCGAGTACGAAAGGCGGTTTTCGGAATGTCTTCTTCCAATACGCGTAACTGATGATAACCGGAACGAAGATCGATCTTGGAAAAACAAGTAGCACCTTGAAGCTGATCAAATAAGTCGTCGATATGAGGAAGAGGGTAACGATTCTTTATCGTGAGTTTGTTAAGTTCACGATAATCGATGCACCTACGGAATGATCCGTCCTTCTTTTTCACGAAAAGGACAGGAGCGCCCCATGGCGAAGTGCTTGGGCGTATGAAACCCTTATCAAGAAGCTCTTGAAGTTGGCTTGATAGCTCGCGCATTTCGTATGGTGTGAGGCGATAAGGAGCTTTAGCAACTGGAGAAGCTCAAGGAACTAAATCGACACGGAATTCAACATCTCGAGTAGGGGGTAAACCTGGTAAATCATCGGGAAAGACTCTGGGAAATTCACAAACAACGGGAACATCTTTATAAGTCTTCTTTTCTTTCTCCAGGTTCACGATATGAGCAAGGAAAGCAACACATCGCTTTTGCAAGCATTTGTGTGCTCGGGTACATGACAAAAGCATCAACTTCTTTGAGGGAGTTTCACCATAAACATGGAATTGATCACCATTAGGGAGAGGGAAACGAATCATTTTATCGAAGCATACAACTTCAGCATGATTTTCACGAAGAAAATCCATGCCTATTATGATATCGAAACTACCGAACTGCATAGGTATGAGATTGATCGAGAAGACATGGTTGTTGAGATCAAGATTACAACCACGAAAACGCAGTTAACGATAATGGTTTTTCCGGTGGCGACTTCCACATCGAAAGACTTTTGGAGTTTAGCGCGTTTACATTTTAAAACCTTTTCGAATTCTAACGATACAAAACAATTATCGGCACCAGTATCAAATAAACATGAAGCATAAATACCATTGATGAGAAACGTACCATTGACAACATTGTTGTCATTCTGAGCCTGGAGGTGATTGAGATTGAAGGCTCTTCCACGCGCAGCTTGTTGTTGCTGCTGAGGCTGCGGTGGTGGCTGCTGCTGATACTGCTGCCACTGCGACTCTTGTTTCACGGTGCTGTTTGGGCAAACATTAGCAAAGTGGTTCGGATCACCACACACGAAGCACACTTGTGCCTTTGGAGCTTGCTGCTGGTTAGCTTGAGGAGGAGCAGGTAAATTGCAGTTCGTGCAAAAATGGCAATTGCCACCAACGGCATGATGATATGTGCACTTAGGGTATATAGGGTGCGGACCAGTGTACGCACGCTTTGCTGGCGGTGCATTTGGTGCTGCTGACTGGAGTGGCTGAGGGTTCGCTGGAGTAGTAAGAGCAAAGTTCTTGCTCGGGTTTTCCCTTTTGCGACCACGGCGACTGTTCTTTGGCTCTCGGGGCTGTTCGGTAGTAGGAGCTGCTGATTCGGTGACTGCCTGATTTGCGACCTTGCTGCTTTTAAAGTAACCAGACTGAACTCGTTTGTCATTAATCTCGACGGCTAGCTGGTAGGTCTCCTCAATAGTAGCAGGGCGTGCTGCTGGAACAAAGTCAGCGACGCAATCGCGGAGAGCATTGAGGTATTTCTTGATTGCCTTCTCGGTCGTATCCACTTGACCGGGACAGATGATGCTCAACTGTTTGAAGCGAGCGGTGAGACCAGCGTTATCGGGACCATCTTGCTTGATATTCTAGAATTCGTTCTCTAACTTCAGGATCTCGTAGGGAGGACATAATTCATTGATCATAATTTCCTTAAGTTCCTCCCAAGTGAGTCCGTAAGCTTTGTCGTTCCCACGCCTGTTGCGCTCGGCTGTCCACCAGTCGAGAGCCCTTGATTGAAACACGCCGGTAGCATTGACAGTGCGCAGAGCCTCGGGACATCCACTCTGGTGGAATGTGACCTCCATAGAGTCAAACCAGTGGAACATGGCACTTAGCCCTTCGGTGCCTGAGAAACTAAGCGGTCCACATGCTTTGAACTGCTTAAAGCTGAAGTGGGGTTTCGGGGCATCTCCCTTGGAGTCCACAGATGAGTTGCTGCTTACGGCATGAATTTCTGAGACGATTTGCGGGATGACCTTAGCTATCTCCTTGGCTACCATTGTAGCGATACGCTGGTCGGCGTTGCTGCGCTGGAGATTCCTTCGGGTGTGAGATCCATAGAAGACATCTACACGAAGGATTTAGATTAGATGAGATTCGATTATAATAGAGTTATGTTTAAATATTTATTATTATTATAATTCATACAAGGCACAAAATCACATAAACACATAGGCACGTAATCATGTAAGCATGTAAGCACATAAGCACATATTTTCACGTATTCACCTTCTAATAATAACAATGTGTAGCGCGATACGAGATGCGAGATATAAGCGATATGTAATAGCGAGATAAGCGAGATAATACCACGTATGAGGCACACGTCCTCATAGGCGTAAGCGAGTTAAGCGTTTAGTTTGGTTTGTGTATTAATTTAGCATTTTAGATTACGAGAGCTGTGCGAGTTGTGCATACATTCGATGGAGCGTAAATGCGATAAATCGAGAAATCGATGATATGATAAATCATCAAAGCGAGAAATCGAATAAAGCGAAAATTCTCAAAATTTTAAACACGTAAATAATAATAAACTCGATGATGCGTAAATCGATGATATAGGCTTAAATCAATTGGGAGTGTCCGGGGTTTTAAGACGTTTGACACGCCAAAGTGATTCGACTACCCTTTACATTTGGACCCACGCTTTGGCCTAATAGATAAACGTTGTCACCGCAAGCGGCTAACGACGTTTACCTTCCAGTTAATACGTGTTCCAAACAATCGGCATAACCGAGACATTGATGAGATTGAAAATCGAA
The DNA here is from genome assembly GCA_947069175.1 of Scalesia atractyloides. Taxonomy (NCBI): domain Eukaryota; kingdom Viridiplantae; phylum Streptophyta; class Magnoliopsida; order Asterales; family Asteraceae; genus Scalesia; species Scalesia atractyloides. Next base: position 4,001,658 of record CAMTDV010000010.1, read on the forward strand.
GCATGGAATTAGTTATTAAGATGCGGGTTTGACCCCTAACTTAACAACATCAGTCCTAATTAGAAATGGAGATTTTTCGTTGAGGTTTGGATGTCACTCATAACTCAACGAAGATATCTCGTGCAAGAGAATGCGCGGAGTGAATGATCTCATTGAGAGTTCTCGGTTTTCATACCTATTCTCGACTTGATCACTCGTTTTGTGTGATGCGAGCGTTTCCAAGCGTGTATTATTGTATTAGCCTTAGGAAAGGCACATTTAAGCATTTATGGCAAGTAGTTTAACATTTAAGTCAAAGGTAGGTCAATCGGGTACTTAAACATGTTACTAGGTCGAATCATGGCAATTCTACCTATTATCCTAAAGTTATGGCGCTCTGATACCAATCCGTCACACCCCAACCGATGGCGGAAACATCAGGGTTAGTGGCACTAGGCGACCAGATTGATTTCACGAGATGTTCCATAACAATCATTTAACATATCACAAGCTACTTAATATCCCATACTATTAAACGTAACATTTAATCAATTATTACAAAACGGAGATTTCTCATAAAATTCAACCGGGTTCGATTTCCCCTAGATTTCATACATAAGTTCAAAATCTGAAATACATCAACAACTAACAAACTAAACTACGCTAAGCATGCAACATCCAAGCATCCATAGCTAAAATCCTCAACCTGTTACATACGTTAAAATACAAGTCAATACAATTAAGTAAAGGTGAGCATACATGTTTAAGTACTACTAGCATAATCGAGAATGCGTTCGCGAAATAATCTAACTACACGTCATGATACACCGAAACAATTCACACAGATTAACATAGGCTTATTTCTCATGCTAACTACCGTGAGAAGGCTTGCGCGTCCATCCTAACTAGACCCCGTCGGGTGTAAGCCACACTATAGTACCATACTAGCTAAGGAGGCAAGTTAACGAAAATAAGTCCTAGTCACATGTTTCTAGTATCACATATTGAGCATATATAATCAGATTATTCGCGTGTGATAAACAGTTTGATTTGTGAAGTGATTTTGATATAGGAACGTATGTAACACCCAAAAAGTGCGTTAAAGCGAAAATAGGTCAAGTATACTCACTGTGGGTGCGTTTAGGTAAGAGTTCGGGATCTGAGGAGAGTTGAGAAGAGCGTCGGATCAGACTGCATACGCGAACGGAAGTGCAACAGTCTCCGAAAAGCTGAAACGGTTAAGTCTTGATTGGGCAGTAGCCAAGTTCGAGCGAACTTGTATGATTTTGCTGAGTTTGGTGCCAAGTTTGGTCAAACTTGGTAAGATTCTTAGGAATCTTGTCAAGTTCGGGCGAACTTGTAAGAACCTCTTACTGGGAAGACAAGTTCGGGCGAACTTGCTTGATTTCTTGGGAAATTAGGCAAGTTTGAGCGAACTTGTGAGGAGATTTGATGAAGTTGACTTAAGTTCGGTCGAACTTGACCCATTTAGGTACAAGTTCGGTCGAACTTGACCTGTTGTGTTGGGGATTCTTGAGCGAACTTGATGTTTTCGGGTCCAAAATCCTGCGTTTTCGCGTAGTTTGCTGAGGAAAATCGAGTGTTCATCCCTCCAACCCTGTGCTACTGAGCAAACTTAGGTCGGAGAGGTCTTTAGAGCTGTTTTAGCCGTTTTACAAAAGCGTGGGCGAACTCGGGGTTCGTTCGGGTTAGTCCGGCTTGTGTAAACCAACATAAACGTCCTTGTGCTTCCAGATCTGGGATCTTGAATGATAGATGCTTCGTTTCATAACGAAAAATGAACAAAACATCATCAAAAGTCCGTATCTTGTGTAGAAATCAATGGTTTTCAAAGGTTTTTCTCAGATCTATCACTTACGAGCCGAGATCTTGCAGATCTCGTGTTTGGGAAGTCTCTACTATCGCCAAACAAACTCGTATTGTGCAGATCTAAGCTAAAAATAGAAGTTTTTGAAGAAAAAGATGAAGGTTTTCGTAAAAGAATGAGTTTTGATGAAAACGAAGGCTACGCCTTGTGCCAAAATCGTTGTAAACCTTTGTAGATCGTTGATAAACGTTGTTGCAATGAAATCGGGTTGATTCTTACTTAGAACATGAAGGTTTCGGGTTTTGAGTGCTCTGGGCGAACTTGGTCAGCAAGGGGAGCATGAATGAGGAGCATGGGTATTTATAGGTGACGCAAGAATCTCAAGAGCTGGCAACAAGTTCGGGTGAACTTGTACAAGGTTGCACAAGTTCTCGCGAACTTGTAGAGTTTTCAGAGAAGATCGGTTAAGTTCGGCCGAACTTGCATATGTCTATGCAAGTTCGCGTGGACTTGATGGAAAAGGGGAGTTCTTGTGTCTCAGGCAAGTTCGGGCGAAGTTGTGGTAGACAAGTCCGACCGAACTTGGCCTGGTGACCAAGATTTGTTTGTTGATTTCGCGTTTCAGTTCATTTGACTATTCGGTTTGTATTAGATAGATATATTAAGCGTTAAATTAAAGCGTTAAGCGTTATACTTGTTATAATAGTGCGATTTAGGGATTCGAGAGTGCGAGAGCGATGCGATAGCGAGCGTAATCATAACCACAAACACACATAACACATAAATAACATAAAACCACATAAATAACTGCGATTTGCGATGCGATGAGATTAGCGATGCGATTCATTAAGCGATTAAATGCGATAAGAACGTTCAACACTATAATTAATTAACATAAACTTTATTATTAACCGAATCTCAGGATTACAAAAGAAGTACAGCGATAAAAACAAGGAAAAAAGATAACAACGAATTTTCGAGTTGTTACATAACCGTTTGTACTCTGAGATTTTAACATAACAAGGGTGTATGTTATTTTAAACTCATTTTCATCACACAGCAGCACTGTTGGACATTTAAACGACTAATAGTCGCAAACGCTCAACACAAACGCAAGCTCAAACACGGTTATTAATGATGAATTATGTTATTTAGTGTGATATGTGTATACTTGAATTACTTGTTTATATGTTTTATACTTGCTTAAACGCTCGCTCGCTCGCTCACTTAACTCGATTTACTACGCTAATACGCAACATGACGCTTAACGCTTCACCAAAACGCTTAACACGCCTAGATTAACTAAAACGAGTGAAATCGCCGAACGTAAACAACCAAGATGTGAACTGAGCTCACTCGTACGAGTGAAGCATGGCTTACACCATGCCCTCCTCATTCACACCAGGCTTGCTCGCACAAGGCCCACTCGCACGAGGGGTCACTCGTGCGAGGGTCCACTCGCACAAACCCACAAGCTCTCCTCTTCTCCTATAAATACCACACTTAGCACACGCACTCTCACTTGTTAACACTCATATGAAACGCTCTCTACACCCTTTTCTCAGTTTCCAAGTAAGAAGACTACGCTTTCCACGCGAAACACAACGATTTCTACAACGATTTTGCACGAGATTATCTCTGATTTCATCTAAACTTCTCTGTTTATGAAAATTTTCATCTTTTTCATAAAAACCTTCTGATTTTACCGCGGATTCACACTTAAACGGGTGTATTTGAGTTAGCTTTGGCTTTTCAAGATTAGAAACCTTGTTGTTTCAAACTCACCAAGTGTTGGTCCTGAGAAAACTGTTTAAAGACTTGATTTTTACACAAAAACGGACAAAAACCGACATATGTTTTGTTCACTAGATAGTGAGACGAAACGGTGTCAAAAAAACATGCCTGAAATGGACTCGAAATCACACCTGTTTCAAGCAAAACCTCAGTTCCGGTAGCACGAAGACGCAAGAACAGTCACCTGTGCAAACTGGACTGGCTCGCATGAACCACCATGGGTTCGTACGACCCAGTCTTAGTTTCCACAAGAGACTCACTCACTCTAAAGACTTGCCCAGCTTTTGGTTTGTTCAGTAACTTAAGGTTGGAAGGATGGACAGCTGATTTTCCGAAGAAACGACTCAAAAACACTCGATTTGGACACGAAAACAGGTCACTCGCACGAGCATCACTCATACAAAACATTACTCGCACGAGGGTGATGCCTCGCATGAGTCATGGCTCATACGAAGCATGGCTCGCACGAGGGTGATGCCTCGTGCAAGTGATGCCTCGTGCGACCCACCAGCTCCTCTTGCACAACTGTTCGCTTAACTGATTAGCACTATGGAAGACTGATGCACTTCTGTTTCTACGCGTAGGCTGACCCGACGCTCCATCCACTCCATCTCACCCGTGACTTGCTGTTAAGCACTCACTGTAAGTATACTTGACCCCTTTTCGCTTTAACGCACTTCTGGGTGTTACATATGTTCTTTATCAAACGATCACTACACACAACGCTAAAACACTTTAAAACGTAATCCGCTCTCGCATGACTATACGTGAAACGCTAAACTGCTATGTGTTAAGTGTATGCCTTGAGATTTGCCTACCACCCTTAACATAGCAGCTATAGGTTGACCCACCACCCATTGGTTCGGGGGTTATTAAGGCTCGCTCTCGCTTTACTTTACTTGTCTCACTCGCGGTCGTGTTGGTTAGCTTATTTCGATGTAGTTAACATATATGTTCACATGACTACGTTAAGTGCATGCTGGTTTCGCCAAACGCTTTACTACTATTACTATGCTAAACCTGTGTACTCACTTTTACATTTTGTATTGACTTTTATTTTAACGTATGTGATAGGTTGACTAATCTATTTGCTGGAAATGGATCTATGGCTAGATACTGCCTAAATAAATTTTGTTTTGCTTATGTTCTGCTTATATTGTTTGAGACTATGTGTTCCATTATGGATAAGTTGTACGGATACTGTTTGATTGTATGGGAAATTGAACTTAATTAATATTTGTCGCAAAATATCTGTTATGGATTCTCTCGAGCAATCTCGTCTCATAGTGCCACATCCCGATGATTCTGCCATCGGTTGGGTTCTGACAAAACCAAAATCGGATAAGAGTTCTTACAAAGGAGTTGGTTCGTCTGGGGAGAATGTTCTAGAAAATAACTATATCAGTAGTCATTACTTCTTAATGAACACGAATTAAGGAAAATCACTGTATCACCACCATTTATCTTCTGTCATACGTTTTCTTCCTTTCAAAATTCAAATCAAACTCACCGCTGACATTGTCCTACTATCGGAACGGTATATACCATGTGAAAAGATTTGTTTCATGTATGTGTAAAAGGAAAAAAATGGGAGTTTCAAAGTAAAAAGATTGTTGACATCAGTCGTGCAAGAATTTAGGTGCTTTTCATGTGGTAAAACCGGTAACTTTGATTGACATCTATAATTATCCACTTGTTGGTTTCTGTACCCATCCACGCGTTGATAGCTTTCGTAACCACTGTTTTCATAGACATTCCTTGGTGGTTTTTGTACCCATCCACACGTTGATAGCTTCTGTAACCACCGTTTCCATAGACATTCCTTGGTGGTTTCTGTACCATTTTCGTATTTATCTTTTTCTTCTATAAGTATATTACTACTCAAACAATGGCGACTAAACCCTTAAATCCCAATGCTTCTTCTTACAATCGAGTCGTGCAATAATTTTATTCTCTCTTAGACTCATAAAACCCAGTAGCAGAAGAAGCCGACAATCGAGTCGTGCAATAATTATTCCGCTTAATCCGGATGAACATTCTCCACAACCGAACCAAGTCTTGACGATGGTGGGTTGTGATAATTCAAAGAGTATGATTTCTGATGTTTTTCAACGTTTGGTGTCATTATATTCAATGCCACTGAAAACAAAGAAGTACTGGCTACTGACTAATTAGAAAACTGTTTATCGGGCGTCAAATTAGGTATAGTAGTATATTTACATCAAGTTGAATGTTCATCCGGATTAAGCGGAATACGTTGCCGAAAGGGTTATATTACACATCTTGTTCTTGAATCTGACTAATTGCAAGACTGTTTGTTCTGAACACATACCGACTGCAATGTTACACATCTACTTCCTGAATCTGACTAATTGCAAGACTGTTTGTTCTAAACACATACCGACTGCAATGTTACACATCTGCTTCCTGAATCTGACTAATTGCAAGACTGTTTGTTATGAACATATACCGACCGCAATGTTACACATCTGCTTCCTGAATCTGATTTTATTTGTAAACGTACATGCGTTTAATTCCCCAACTTTGTGTTAGCATACGTAGATCTGGTTCTTAAGTTGTCTTTGATCAAGATTACGAAGGGTGTTCGAACATGTTGGTATTCAAATACGAACATGTTGGTTTGAGTAATAAGGGTTTGCAGAGTATTACGAAGGATGTATTGATATGATGATCGTATTCTTAACCCTAGCTGCAAACAACCCAACAAGGATGAAGAATTTGCATCCGGATGCAAGACAAAACAAGGATCGTTCTAATATATTAAAGAGAAACCGATTTTACCACATGAAAAGTTTGATTTAAGGAAATGATAAATGTAAATCAAATTCAAATATTTCGGTTTCACTACTTTAGAAGCAGCTTGGAGGTTTCATGTGTTTGTAAAAGGAAAAAAATGGGATTTCTTTCAAAGTAAAAACATTGATGACGTCAGTTATGCAAGAATTTAGGTGGTTGTGATAACAAAGTAAAAGTTAGTGATCGCATACCGATGATGGTGTGGTTGGAAAAGTGGTGTTGCTGCTTATAAATTGCTCGGAATATTTCGAATTCCATTGGGTTTAACAATGCTGAAGCAATTTATGAGAATCAAATTCCGGTAGTAGGATTATGTGATCGATGAATAACCAACAATGTTAAACTTTGTTAACGACTAAACCCCTGAATCCCAACGCTTCTCCTTATAATTGGAGAGACTAAACCGTCGAATTCCTAATATATATAACCAGGTTCTTTGAGAGACGTTGATTCCAAATTCCAATGTCGTAAAAATAATCCCAGATTGTCTAAAGAAGCGATTTTTTCATGTGTTATATGTTGGACAGAATATAGTTCGACTAGAGGAGATGGGTAAAGAAAAGTCAACTAGAGGACGGAAACTATCAACGTGGGGATGGGTACAGAAAAAGGGAAAAATAAGATTTGTTTCAAAGTTAAAAGATTTATAACGTCGGTATGTCAAGTGCCTTTTCTCTTTAATCTATTAGAATGATCCTTGTTTTGTCTCGTATCAGGATGCAGATTCTTCATCCTTGTTGGGTTGTTTTCAGCTAGGGTTAAGAATACGATCATCATATCAAAAGTAATGAAACCAAAATCTCATAAAATTCCAATGTCGTACAACTACAATCCTACATCTGACAATCTGTAATGATGTGAATTAAATGCATTGGTGTGTGCTAAGCGTACCATATTTTTATTGTCATTTTTAGTCCATTTTATGCATAGTCAAGTTTTAAATTTATAAAACTCGATATTCTATTAACACTAAACACACACTTGGGCAAGTGCACCCATCGTGAGCGTAGTATAGCATTGGTAAGATACCGAGATCGTCCAAGGACACAAGAGCTTTTAATACCGGTTTATCGTCAACGTCTAATCAATCTAAATTTTTGGTAAAAGTTTTAAAACATAAAGATAAGTAAAAAGATAAATAAAATAAAATGAAATACAAATAGACAAGATAGAATCACTTGGATCCAACTTCTCTTTTATGTATCCTTTGATAGTTTTCACACTTTCGGACTTTTTAAGAGATTATCTTAGTTATAGTAGTAGGCCCCTCTTTTGAAGGTGACGTTACCCTTAACCCAGTGGTTTGAGTCAGCAGGGATACAATCCCAAAAGGTCGGAATATTGGAAGACAATAAGTAAGTTATTAATGCGAAAAGTGGTAGGCCCCTCTTTTGAAGGTGACGTTACCCTCGGCTAAGTGGTTTGAGTCAGAAGGGATACAATCCCAAGTAGCTGGTTTAAAGTATTAATAGTAGTTTACATATGAGGGATTCAAGCCATTCGCGCCCCCGCCATCCAATACCGTTGAGCGTTGAAGGAGGCCCTAATAGGCTTGAACCAAGTCCTCACAGGATCTATACACTCAACGAGACAAGAACTTTACCAAACCACCCTTCTAACCCCCTTCCAGGTAGTTAACGCGCTTTATATAGACTGTAAAGACACGAATGAGCAAATCAATGACATCATGAAGAAATGGTTAAGAAAATTCACTTTCAACATAAGAAACTAGTTATTAAAGTCATTAATACAAACCCAAATAAAAAGTGCCGAAAGATTAAAAACTAAAGTAATACATAAACGATTAGTCTTCACCAAGTGATGTAAGGAATTTAGCCAAACATGGCCTTTGTTTGACAAGAACCCTTACAATCTATCTTGGATCCCGAGACTACTACAAACTCTAAAGATGGAAGATGGATGATGGTGGTTGGTGTTGGTGTTGTAGTGGTGATGGAATGGTGGCAAAGTGAGAGAGAAGTGGTTTGCCAATGGATGCTTTTGTGAGTAACCAAGCACCCTATTTATAGTATGAACAGAAGCCCGACCACGGCCCCGTGTCCAGCGGACACGGCCCGTGGCCAACATCCTTCTCTTTCTCCATTAATTGCATTTGTCAGAAGAGGGCCCTACACGACCCCGTGGCCTCTGGGCACGGCCCCGTGGTCAACTGTTCGCTGTACTATCCAGATTCTGCAAATCTTATAGTTGACCACGGCCCGTGTTACTCTGGACACGGCCCCGTGGTGGGCGTGGAAGCTTCTGAATGTTTTGTCTGGTAGTGCAGGGCTTGAACATGCCCCGTGCTTGGTGGACACGTCTCGTGCTCATCTTCTGTGATCTGGTTTTTTTTTGTCTTTTGGGATGTTGCTGAGGGGTCGGGCATGGCTTGTTATTCCTTCTTTCTGTACTTATGTTGGTTTTAGATGTTTATTTGCTTCTTTTGTTCGTTTAAGCTCTTTTTATCCGAAAAATACAAAAGGAACAAAGAAACGTGTTTTTTCCAACTTTAGTACTAAAAAAGGGTTAGTTTTATGCCTCATTTGATGTAATTTATCTGTTGCATTTTGTGTACATCATGCATGTATGGACATATTTGATTTTGATGGACATTTATCATTTCCTTAAGTCAAACTTTTCATGTGGTAAAACCGGTTTATTTTTAATTTATTAGAACGATCCTTGTTTTGTCTCGTATCAGGAAGCAGATTCTACATATCATCAGGCCCAACCGCGCAACATCTACGACGTTGCGCAATTGGACAAACAGTCTTGCAAGTAGTCAGCAATCATTACTTCTTAATGAACTCGAATTCAGGAAAATCATTGTATCACCAGCATTTATCTTCTGCCATACGTTTTCTCTTTTCAAAATTCAAATCAAACCCACCGATCACATTATCCTACTGCCAGAACCCTATTATCATAAAGTCCTTCACCATTGTTAACTTAATGGACTTCACTTTTTGAACAATTTATAAGCAACAACAATAGTCTATTAGATGGTGTTTGTAAGGTTTAATTGCCTTGTGTAAACTTTAATTTACATCTATCATTAACATATATAATTGAAACCCACTAGCAGAAGAACCCGACATGTCTTTTTGTCGGCATGTGTTCAGAGCAAATATGTCCATACATGCATTTAATTTACTCACATCATTACAAATTGTAATGATGTTGGGAATTAAACGCATGTACATGACAACAGTAGATGTCGCTATTTTCGATGTAGAATCTGCTTCCTAAATCTGAATTTGAAAATTAACATTGACATACCCTAATTTGTGAATATTAACTCCATAAAAAAATAAAAAACAGAAGCATACGGGCCGTAAACACTTATAGGGTCGTATAAGTGTGTCGTATACATCGTATACGACCAAGTAACTTATTTTCACATGGTGTATACGGCTGTATAACGTTATACGGTCCGCATAGAATAAAAAAACTGAAAAAAGTTGTGCCAGTAACCATTGTTAGTTTTTTTTATTCTATATGGGCCGTATAACGTTATACGGCCCGTATACACCATGTGAAAGTTAGTTTTTACCATGTATTATTATTAATACCCTAAAATAATCTTTTTTAATGTTATAAAAGTAATAAACTAAAATATTCGAATTAATGTTTTAATTTCTTTTGGTGGGTCTTATTACATAGTTTCTTATTCATTATTTTTCTAATAATTAAGGTTAGTTATTTTACATGCATTTCATTGGAAATACTAATCTTTATCTAGTTCAAGGGACAATTAGGGTTATGTTTATGTAAATATTTGGGAGATAATTTTAGAAAATGAGGATGCAAACAATTAAGAAGATCTTAAGGATTATCCAAATAATGAACTCTTATTTAAATTTTTATGAGATTAGTTCACGTTTTGTTACTGTATAACATGTTGACATTGACGTAACAAATGATGAAGTTTTTCGTTAAACCAATATGAAATGATCATTTATTTTAGGGGAATTGGCATGTAATAATTCCATCTAGACGTCATTGGCCATTTCCAGTCCTACCTTTGAACCCCATGCCAGACCCACCTTTCACTTATTTTTCCTCCACCGATTATCAGTTAAAAAAACTTAACAGAGTTAAGTTTATTTCTAAATTACAAGCTGACGTTTTAGGGCTATTGATCAGAGCGATGATACAAGTCGAATGATGTAAGAACTTACCTTGAAATTATGCTCCAAACGATGAAAACGGTGCTTCAATTCGGGTGTTTAAACTTCCAATTAACAAAAATCAAGTCGTTTGGAGCACCGTTTCGAGGTAAGTTTTACATCACTTGTAACGCTTTGCATTTTGTACTTTACTTATTTAGAAAGTGTAATCGTATTTCTATTTTTGTAAACTTATAATCGTATTGCAGTCGTAATTCATTTCCAGTCTTGTAATCCGAGGCTTTGATCACAATGGAAAATCTATTTTTATACATCTACATATTACACGCTTGAGATATGCGTTACAATCTTGGATACGTGCTTATACACGAAAACCGATGCTTGAAATATTTGAAATTATCAATTATACATGCATTATACTCATACACTACCCTAATACGCTTGAAATACCCAAAAACATGCTTAATAATGAGTTTTTAGCCCAAAATGATGGAATAATCAAACTCTAGCGGATCAAACTGTAAATTTTGAAAAGTTTCTTTAAATTTTGCACTTTCGCATGACCATGCACTTGACATTGCATGACCATGTAAGCTGAGATTCGTATGACCATGCACTTGACATTGCATGACCATGCAAGTTGTGATCCACATGAGCATGCATCTGAATCCACATGACCATACAGGTTTGCTGTCAGCTACGGGATTTAATGCTTTTAACCACTTTTTTCCACCCTTTTCACCTCCAATCACCATCTAACCTACTTAACTCAAACCCTAATCACCCCCATTGTAAATATGAGCCTCCTATACCTCTTTCTCACTTTCCAAACACTTCTAAATACTCAAAACACACTCTAAATTCTCTGGAAATCCAAGTTCAAGGCAGAAACATTCAAGTTGCAAAAGTGAGTTTATACTTACTTTTCTTCCATCTTCTTCATCTCTTCTTCCTCTACAAAGCTTGGATTGCCTCTAGGGATGTTTCCACAGGTTTTCCATGGAAACCAAGGTTGAACAATACCATTTTGAGGGCCTAACATTATGTTTTGGAAGAAGAACTTACAAACTTTTATCAAACTTGTGTTTTTCTCATGAAAACTTGTGCTTCTTATGCCATTAATCACGTCTATGATTAGTGAGCTTGGGCAAGGTTGATTCATAGAAAATCGAAGGTGTAAATTACCTCCAAACTTTCTGTTTTGTTAGGGTTATTAGCCCACAAGTGTTAAAACCATCCAAGCTTGTTCTTGTGACAAGACTTGTGCTTTGGTATGAGTGTGATTACTTGGAAGCCTTGGCTATCCTACCTTCAATCCACCACCTCACTTGATGATTTCCCCTTGCTATCCCAAGTGGTTTGCTAGACCCCAAAGTGACATAACCTCGTCTAGCCTCTGGCACTTAGTTAACGCTTTCTATGTCAGGAATGGCTCACCTGGGTTAAAGCTTTCTTGGCTACTTAGTATAGTGAGAAGAATTTGCATTTCCTTTCCATTTCATTCATGGACATTTGAATTGTCATTGTGACAATTTGTGTATTGGTGAATCTTACGAAAGAGGTTAAAGGATGATTATTCTCCTACCTCCATGCATGACTTCTATGAAATTCCATGATAAACATGTTGGACATACTATATACTATATATATATATATATATATATACATATATATATTAAACTATGCATAACCGAACCCTTGATAATAATCAAAATGGTTACTTGTCATGACACTAGGTTATATTATCTAAGTCTTGAACACATCGTTATGATTCTAATGGGTAATTTAACCGATGAAATCACATTCACCCATACGGGTTGCTATAGTGTCAAAAACAGGTGTTTCAAGTCTAGATAATTACTTTTAAATACATACTTTGCATTCCAAATCCAAATCTCCCGTTATCATTCCGAATACTCACACACCTTCGTTTACCCCATGTAGGGTAATCTCGATGTTCCATCTACGAACTCTCTAACCTCTCACGGAATTTCCTAAGGAAAGCTTTGCAAAACCGTGAGTATACTCGAACCCATTTCCGTTTATACACTTTAGGTGCAACATGTTTAACTATACAAATCACGATTCACATCTAAACTTGTTATGACCACACGCTATCCATTTTAACATGAAACTTGTATTATTCTTGTTATCACATGCTATGTATACTTGTGTTTATATGTTCATTAACTTTGCTAGCCTCCCTTGACAATTATAGCGCTATAGGATTAACGCACCGCCCGTATTCTTGTGGTGTTGTTAAGTAAACTATTTTACACCATGTCATTTCTGTGAAAATGGTAAGCACGATTGCGTTAGACTTTGGTTTGACATATAGTTAACACATGTTAGTATGATAGTAACATAATATACAAATTGCCATGTTGGATATGAGACAACCTTTTTCACTATTATGCTATGTAACAAACTTGTATGCTCGCCAATGCTGTTGTGTTGAATTATACTTTTAAACATATTGCAGGTTGATGATGTTGACTATGACGAAATCTAATAGGGACGACACTAGAAACGCATTTAGAAATATTAGAGTTTGTTATTTCATTATGTTTAACTTTGTTGTACTTGACTTTCAAATATTGTACTTTGCTTCCTTGTATTGTATTTGACAATGATTATCAATGAAATGAAATCGGTTTTGATTTAAATATTGTCACAAATAGTATTATGAAGCTCACAATCTCGTTTTCGTCCCGCCCTGATGATTCCGCCATCGGTTGGGGTGTGACTTCAATAGACTCGTGTCCTCCTTCTGATCAAAAGCCATAATATGTCAGGTTGTAATTCGAAAAAAAAACTTAACTCCATTAAGTTTTTTTAACTGACTGAGGATCGGTGGAGGAAAAATAGGTGAAAGGTGAGACTGGCATTGGGAATATGCAAAGGTGAGACTGTCAATGGCCAATGACGTCTAGTTGGGATTATTACAGGCCAATTCCCCTTTATTTTAAAATCGATAAAAATGAGAAACTTGAGATGAAGGATAGATATACCAACAAGAATTCTTGATTCAGGAGGTTGAAACTTGCAGTTAGGAAACAACAATATTCGAGCACGATGAGATGTTTGTGTATCTGAAAGACTAAAATCTTTGAATTTATGAAAAGAACATGAATACAACATGTGAATTCTGACTTCACAGACCGTCAAAAGGACCATAGGAGTTGCAAACAGCTGAGGTCAGAATAGGTGTGGAGTGGAAGAAGAAATGAATGGTTTATTTAACTATTATTGATTTTTAACTAATCAAATATTATAGCACCCACATCGATTTAACAAACTTCTTTTTAACCTTTGTTAGTGTTAGCAATCAAACATGTCAAAATGACGCAAATAATAGAGATCAGATTTATAATTTCTCCAAATAAATGACTAGATCTAGGGGTGTTAATGGTTCGGTTTCAAACCGTGAAACTGCCCAAACAGGTTATTGGTTTGGTTTCACGGTCAGTCTTTTTAGTTATCTTTCGGTCAATGGTTTCAATATTTTCAAACCGTAGCAAACGGTTTATAGCAAAAACCAACCGTAATAAACTGACCCGGACCGTAAGATTTTATTTTATTATTTTTAATATTTCATATATTATATATACACATAAATAACTTTAAATCTAAATTTAACATAACCTAGCAATTAATAATGTAAACTAAAAATTGGGCCCATATATGAACTTTCAATTTCAATATTTTCAACAGAATATATGTTGGCCTATTTTTCAAAATCCCATTTTTCTAACTCTGATAAACTAATTTCACGTTCAGAGCTTGTTTTTTCATTCCTTTTGTTTTAATTTTCATTTTTAGCACATAAGCCACAATAGCCTAAACCGTGAAATCGAACCGGAACCAAACCGTTACTAATGGTTCGGTTTGTTTTGTTTAAGAATTTAATGGTTCGGTTTCGGTTTTCAATTATTAAAAACCGTGACTAATAGTTTGGTTCACATTTTGACCCAAAAACCGTCCAAATCGGACCATGAACACCCCTAACTAGATCTATAAATTATTAGATAATATCGATACTATGAACTCTAAAACTAAAGAAAGAAGGTTTAGGTTTTTAAAACCATTCCAATTTCTCGTATTATAATTTTTGGTATTTTAAGACAAAAGATACTTAGAGATGTATTATTTTCTGAGTAAAATACCAGGATAGTCCATGTGGTTTTGTAAAATAACACCTATAGTCCCCAACTTTTAGAAATTACACCGGTGCTCCTTATGGTTTGACGAGTTGTTACTCGGATAGTCCCTCGAGTGGATGTCCGTTAGTTTCTCCGTTAAGTCCATCTGAAATTACCTATTTACCCCTCCCTTTAAAAAATAAAAAAAATAAAACAAATATGGATTATTAAAAATGTAAGTCCACCTTCTTTACACCTCATAAACATTTAACAGGTCACTCACCTCCACCGCCATCCACACCCACATCACTATAGCTAAATCTTGTGGGATTTCTTGAGTCTTCATCAGTTGAACTCTCTTATGTTTGCTATTATCAAGCCTAGGAACTTTTTGGATGCTAAAGATGTTGCTACAAAGGAATTTTTACCATAATCGAGGGTGTCAAATGTTGTGCCATTTAGATTTTTTATGCAAAGGCACAAAACAGAGGCACGTGATAGAATTATGCAACTTTCAGGGCTAAATCTTGTGGGATTTATTATGTCTTCATCACTTAAACTCTTCGATGTTTGCTATTATCATGCCTAGGAACTTTTTGGATGCTAAAGATGTTGCTACAAAGGTATTCAGTGGCGGTGGGTTTAGGGTGGAGGTGGTGCGGCGGTCGGGAATTCAAGGAGGAGGTGTCACACCCCGTATTTCCAACACAATCCCGGTGGGCCCGGGTGGGGAGTACCGTGACGTAAGATTGGTATCATCATGGTCAAACATATACAGCACAGCGGAAGACTTGAATATTAAATATTATTACAAACCATTGGATTCAAAAGTCTATAAAACAAATACATGGTTTGCAATATAAGATCCACAGGCGGATCAAAAGTACGAAAATGATAATCTCCGATAGACTTTAGGCTTGACTAAGAACTTGCAAAATTCTCTACGTCGTTACCAGGCAGCTCCTAGCCTATTCCGTGCCGAAACCTGTCACTTAGCCTTTTTGGAAAATACGTCAGTTTTCACTGGTAAATACATTTAACCGACTCATCTTGAAAACGTTTAAAATTAGTTTAGGTGCATTGAGCACGAAAATCTTTTGTAACCTGGGACAATTTAAAATGATCTTGTTTACAGTTTTACATGTCTGTCAATACATATGGGGTCCGGTGCAGAAACCGAATAACCTGATTAACCGACACACCACTTAATAAATCCTCGGAGGAGTATAGTAAAAATAATTTGTTTAGCATTAGCGTCTGTCGGGTGTATGCCTACACCCCGCGCTTAAGTCGTGGCCATTAGTAATTTAAATGAGCCAAGGATATCCAGGACACGGTCGAGTTAACCCCCAATGTTTAAGTTATCAGACAATACAGAATAAAACGGGTTATAAGATTTAGTAAATCACATCCGATAAACATGATCCCGTACCCGACCAAGCAGTAATAAAATACCGTATCCCAAGCCCGTATAGGGAAAAGTTAAAGTATTTATCTGAGCTTGTTCTTCTAATGAATAGTAACTCAGCCGATAATCAAGAAGACAAATGCAAGTATCGATCTACTGGGAGGCTTCTAGTCTGGATTGATGGTATTAATAACCAATTAGAATGCTAACGGGTTTAGGTTGAGTTGTTGACTCAAACCGATTAGCTTAAAGGATACGTAACGGAACAATAAGCTAGATTAAGCAATGACCGGAAAGAATGTTGTTTAAACCCGACAAGTACTAGGACTTTTATATTTTGGGCAAACATATAACATTCTGGATTTTGATATAGAAATGATAAGGTTAGACCCATTTTGGTGAATTTACGTAAACTAGTCACGTAGACTTAACCGTACGCATATAAGTGATACCGGGTAACCGGATGAGTCATATACAAGTTTCATGTGCTAATATGCTTACAACATGTTTTAATATCAGTAAGATACCAACACGTATGCCCGTTATAGTTTTAAAATCGATTTCGGCTTTAAAAGGGTAATTTGGTCATTTTACGATTCATAAAAGTGAGTTGGTGATTAATCTGATGTCATGGTCATATATTATTTATAAAATATTTATTTTATGATGTTACATCAGCAAGATGTCAAATATATGTGTGGTTTATATTTAAAGACCAAACTATGCCCAGAAAGGGTATTTTGGTCATTTCACGCATAGATTTGAAGACTTATTTGGGAATCTGAGTTTATAACTTGTACCTACTATAAAAATATTTAAAATATGTTTCATAATCAGTAGGTGACAAGTCTTGATGCTTAGATATGGTTTTAACCCATACTATGCGTCGAAAAGGCGATAAAGTCGCTAAATGACGATTTAACCGATGTTTAAGGAAAATTATAGTTTTGATCAGGTCTATATAACCAAAATACTTTATTTATTATATAAAGTCAGTTTGTAAAAGGCTTGGTTATGAAAACGTCTTTAAAACTCATTTTATGCGCCATAAGGGTATTATCGTCATTTATCGATATCATGCAAGAGCCTTTACATAAACTCAGTTTATAAACCGATTTAATATCTCAAATAATTCTAAATATATTATAACATCAGTAGGTAAAGTATTTTATTGTAGGAGTTGCGTTTAAAACATTTTATTTTCCGAAAAAGGCATTTTTGTCCTTTAAAAGCTTGATTTGCGATATTTAGGAAAAACTCAGATTGTGACCAAATTATTGACATGCATGCAAGCCAAACAAGTTAACATATCAGTAGGTAACTTGTTGCATGTTCATTTTTAATTTAAATCTCAATTTAAGCAAAAAGGGCAAAGTAGTCAAATTTGACACATTAATGAAACTTGCGTATAAACTAGGATTATGATTATGACCATGTAGTATGACCTCAGGGGGTCATACTACACCATATAAGGATCATAATGAAACTTAGAATCGGCCTTGAAAGACTCTAAATCGGGTCAGAACTGAAAGTCAAAGTAGGAGCCAAACCTTGCGACTTTCGGTTGCGAACCGACCTTTAGACCTGGATTTGACGAGCCGAATATGTTCCCACACGTTCTATAATTATTACTAACTATCTAGAGTGACAAAACTGATTTTATAACATGCATGTTACTAGTTATGCTTCTATTATCAAATCTGACCCAGTTTGACTTTTTATAAAATAGTTTGACTCATTAATTGATCATGAATTCGTGGAAATCAGGAGGTGCCCTTTTGAGGATTAACACCTACCCAATTACGATCATGTAGCCACGTTTGAATCTGACCATGGCTGGACCGTTAAGGATTAAACCGAAAGTCAAACCGTTTTTTACGTCAAGCTTGACTTTTGGCTTGAAAACTTAATAAAATGAACAAGGAGGATTAAGAACACTTACAAAGGGTCCTAGTACGAATTTGGGATGGACTTGCAGGTAGCTTGAGCTCCAGAACTTGCAAGGATTAGAGAGAGTGAGTTTTTAAGAACTTGCAAGTTCTTCAATGGAGTCAAGGCTTGGATTTATGGAGTTGGAGGATGAAGGAGGTCATTACAGGTGTTAGGCATGCACACCAGGGGTAAACAAGTGTCTAGGGACGTGCTAAAAGCTGAGGCATGGTGGAAATTCGCGAAAGATTTGGCAAACATGCAAGCTGCCACGACTAGCCTTAGCAGGCTGTCACTGGCACTCTCTCGCGGGCCGCGAGAGAGATGTCCAGGGCTCTCGCGGGCCGCGACCGCCCCCGAGTCAGCAACACAACTTTTAAATAATGTCATTTCAGCCCCTGGACTTATAACTTCTATTTCAAACACCTTTGGTCCCTCAAATTAGATTTAGGTACTATTAGGAAGTATACTAAACACAATTAAGTTCCGGTTCTGACAAATGGTCACTCAGAGGTATAATTAAACATGTTGACACTTTTAATTCCTCAACTTTGTCATGCGTTGTTCAGAGGTTACAATAATAACATAACGACGCTTTTGGTCCCTCACGGCCAACACGTGGCAATAGAGGAACAACAGAACACGTGTCGGGATTTAATTGGACAGGAAATTGCAAGGTGTTACGGGAGGTGGTGCAGCAGTGGTGGTTTAGGGTGGAGGTGGTGCGGCGGTTGGGGTTCAGAGGGGAGAGGTGCAGTGGTGGTGGTTTAGGGTTTGCAGATTGAGGCTTTTTAGGTGGTGGGGTAATGGTGGCATGGGTGACGGTGGCGTGGTGATTGTGGTTCTTACAGTGGTTGATTGGTGGTGTTTAGTTGATGTGATTTGGTATGGTGGTGATGAACAGTGGATTTGTGGTGGTATGGTGGTGGTAATGGTGGTTTTGAAGATAGGTTCAAAGATTTAGATTTAGAGAATTGTATTTAATAATTAATAATTAATTGTAGGGCCTAATCGATATTTTAAATTATTAATTAGTCTTCTTACATTTTAATAAAAGCAAGGGTAATGTTGTCATTTTACACAGATTTAACGGAGAAAACTAACGGACATCCACTCCAGGGACTATCCGAGTAACAACTTATCAAACCACTGGGAGAACCGGTGTAATTTCTGAAAATTGAGGACTATAGGTGTTATTTTACAAAACCACAGGGACTATCCAAGCATTTTACTCTTATTTTCTCTATCCTTTATATAATTTCTTTTAAATATATAATCACTGGGTTATAACCTCGTGTATTACACGGGTTAAGTAAATAAATAGGTTACAACCCCGTGTATTACACGGGTTAAGTAAATAAATAGGTATAACCCCGTGTATTACACGGGTTAAGTAAATAAAAAACCAAATAGTTAATAACGAAGATTTAACAATTATAAAACGATATTTTTAAGACGCTTATCTGATATCCAAACAAAGTTTTGTGTCATGTATGATCAAAACTTGCGATGTTTGTCAAGTTTATAGATATGAAAGCATTTGAACCATCAATTAGAAGACAAACTGTATCATATATTTTCTCACGAGTGTTAACAGTCATGTGAACATACATCTAATAACCCAAGTTTTATTTAAATAATAGTGGTCTTAATTTATCAGTTCTAAAAAAATGTTGAAATGTCCAGATTAGGCATATTGCAATTAGCCAATTAGATAAACTTATAGCTATAAAATAATATTTAAATTAATTAGATAAGTTTAAATTATCGGTAATTATTAAATTCTATAAGTTTAAAATTTAAATATCTAGCACGTGAGTTGCATCTTAAAATGATGGTTGTTTTTTAATAAATTTATTAGTATCATAAATGTAGTTATTATTCTTCTTGCATTTTAAACAATTATTAAATTTAATAATTTAAATTCAATAATAATTATCTACAATTAAGGAATTAAGATATAATTTCTAACCTAGTAATTCATATATATATATTAATTCATAAGATCATGATGAATAGTGCATAACTTTGTCTTTTATGGTTTTAGTTTTTTCTTTTAAGTTTAGGCTTTTTTTTAATTTATTTTTGTTTTACAAGTTTGATTTTTATTTTAATAATTTTGTCATAGAAAGTTAAACAAGCTTAGGCTTTTATTAGTTTTTGTTGTACGTTTTTTCGAGGATTTGGTCATCGTACGGTTGCTACTTAGGATAGTGTTTGATGGCCATATTTGATTCCTTAGGTTTTTTTCGTTCGGTTGCTATATAGCATGATGTTTGGTAGTTTTTAAGTCACGTTTGTCACTTGATGTTTAAAATTTGTGTTTTTGTATTTTGTGTTTTCCCCGTTTTGATCTTAGTTCAGTTGTTACTTAGCACGATTTACGCCGCCAGTCTGACAATGTTGGTAACACAGTTTTACGCCCTCTACCCGCAACGCGGGAGTTTAAGACTAGTTAATATAAATAGATAATAAGATATTTTATAAAACTTTGTCTGTAATTTCTTAAATGTTTGAAACATATATTAAATTTAATAACTTAAATTAAATAATAATTATCTATAATTAATGATGGTCTAGAATAATGACAAGTATCCCTTAATCGGTTTCTTTTACTGGTTGTTTTTAATAAATTTATTAGTATCATAATTATTAATAAATTTATGTATCATAATTATTAAATTTAATAATTTAAATTAAATAATAATTATCTACAAATAAGGAATTAAGATATAATTTCTAACCTGGTAATTAATATAGATAAATAATAAGATATTTTATTAAACTTTATCCGTAATTTCTTAAATGTTTGAAACAAATATTAAATTTAATAACTTAAATTAAATAATCGTTATTTATAATTAATGATGGTCTAAAATAATGACAAGTGTCCCTCCATTGGTTTATTTTATTAGAGAAAAGTGCTCGGATAGTCCCTGTGGTTTGCTCCGATTTCACCTTTAGTTCTTACATTTTCAAAATTACAGCTATAGTCCCCAACTTTGGCAAATTTATTCTCGGGTAGTCCCTGAAGCAGATGAATGTTAGTTTTTTATGTTAAATGGGTGTGAAATGACCGAAATACCCTTACTGTTTAATAAATAACTAAAAACTTAAAAGAAATATAATTAAAAACTTATGTGGGACCCACCACCTACCCACACTATCTTCCCCAATCTTCACCACCGTCACCTTCCACCACCACCTCACCCGGCCAGAAAAACGCCCCCACCTCCTCCACCTCTATATCCGAAACCAACAAAATTTGTAGTAAAATATCTTTGCAAAATATTTAGTTTTACTATCTTCCTGGCTGGTCCAAGTCACCTTTTAGTGTTGAATTACATGGAACGAAACACTGTGTGACACATATTCTACCTAATCTGAGCCTGGTCATCATTTGTCTTCTTGACAGTTTGGTATCCAACTTTAACAGTTGTGAGTTCTTATTTGGAATCCCTTGTAATTGACCAATTAATATTAGAGATATTTCTACAACTATTGATGGATGTGTCTGCTTTTAGTGGCACCAGTTAGACGTGTGCACCTCCGGTTATTTCAAAGGCATTGGGCACAAACACCATTGTTACAGCTCTTTGTCCGGATCAAGGTTTGAGGAAAACTTAGCATACTGTAGATATTGTAGGAATTATTAGAGCTTCACGCGGTGAAAATATAATGTGTGTGTGTTTTGGTGTGATTGATTGGATGAAGAAGAGGATGTGAAGTGGAAAAGAAATGGCGGTGAGTTTCCGACGAGAGATGGTGGCAGTGTAATATCCCCGGTGGATATTATTGACCTGTTCAATTTTGTTATGGTTATATATATGATTAAAACCGTTAATTATCAAGCGTTTGATCTGGAAATAGAGGTGGAGGAGGTGATGGCGTTTTTCCGGCGGGGTGAGGTGGTTGTGGAAGGTGGAGGTGGTGAAGACCGGGGAAGATTAAGAGGGTGGGTCACACATAAGTTTTTAATTATATTTTTTTAAGTTTTTAGTTATTTATTAAACAGTAAGGGTATTTGGGTCATTTCACACTCATTTAACACCAAAAACTAACCTCCATCCGCTTTAGGGACTATCCGAGAACGAATTTGCCAAAGTTAGGGACTCTAGCTGTAATTTTGAAAATGTAAGGACTAAAGGTGAAATCGGAGCAAACCACAGGGACTATCCAGGCACTTTTCTCATTTTATTATAGTATAGATTTTCAAACTAAATGACAATACGTACACGAACCTCGAGCATGTTCTAACGTGTTCATTGTTCGGCTATCATGTGATTTACTCGATAGTTTAGTACTTTATGATTTCATTAAGTAAAATATATATTTTTAAATCATGGTTAATGATGTTAGCTATTATTTGTACAAGAGGAAATAAGTGTACGAAGTGTAGGAGAAAAGTTTGGCCATTGATTTGGAAGATCAATGGTTAAGATTAAGTGGTCCTCAAATATAGAATCACATAACTAAAAATAAGGGAACAAGTGGAGAAAATGGTAAAATAGGAAAATCCAATATTGTTGACTCATAAACCCACTTCCTCCTTGATTTTCAAACGATTATAAATATTTTTTTATAAAAATTACACCGTATTAACGAGCATTTCATTCACTTTAATTCGAGCAACCTATTGATATATTTTTCTTAAAAAAATCGAATGATTTTAAAACCCATTACGTGATTTTGAATACCGAGTAAGTGACTACGTGATTTTGAATACCGAGTAAGTGACTACGTGATTTTGAATACCCATTATGTAATTACATGATTTTATTATAGTATTTTATGTGAAACCTCACTAAGTGATTACGTAATTACGTAACAGTAGTTGAGTATGCATTATTACATGACTACATGATTTTAAATACCCATTTTCGTAATTACGTGATTTCATTATAATACTTATGTGAAACCTTACTGAGTGATTACGTAATTACGTATAAACAAAACATCTAACACATAATATTTAAGATATAATCACACATTAAGGATAAATTATATACAAACATTAGCCAAACCAACCTATAACGTATAACCACGTAATAAAGCATAAACAATCAAGTTCTTATTATTGAATGTGTAATCACGTAATATGCATAACTATATTAACATTAGTTATAACAAACCATATTGGATGTGTAATCACGTAATGAATTTACATTGAATGCGTAATGATTTATGTTGAATGCGTAATAATTTATTATTTCGCTTAATTTTCACTTTAGCCACTTTGCAACCGAACTTTAATCAATCTCATAACAATTTATAGAAAATACAGTTAATTACATGATAAGTCCATGTGGTTTGTGAAAAGTAACAAAGTTGGGTACTCAATGTTTAAAATAACAATCTAGATATTAACTTTTGATTTTGTAACATCCTAAGATATTAAGGATAACATCAGTTAAAAACTAACTTAGAGTCAATGCTAGTTTTATCATTTCACATCTTAGAACCCAATCCTATTACTTTTGATAATTTTCTTTTCTAGATTTCATTCATCTTGTGAAACGAATAATATCTTAGTCTTCAGTTAGTTTTAAACATATCCTTAATACTGAATGTTACAAAATCAAAAATTGATACCGTAGATTGTTCTTTTAAACTTTAAAAGTAATTAACTTTTCTTTTCCATATACCAAAAAACTAACCTTGTAATTAACTCTATAAAACAATAACAAAAAAACATATCTCCAAGCTTCACAATTTAGATTGGGCGGGTCAACGGTCTTTATATTTCGGACGTGTAATCCGGTTTTGTTTCTTGTTTCATTAGGTTCCTATGGGCGCTGTCCTATTTCTAGCTTCTGACCAGTTGTTTTTCTATTTAAAAAAAAAATAAAACAAAAAAAGTGTCGAGACAGCGAAGGGACAAATCCGTCATTTCCTCCCACTTTCCACGCCAGCTGTCCATTCCTTCCTTCTTCCTCATAAACCCAAAATAACTCATCACCAACCTTTCATTTCTCCAAACCTGCAAACCCCAACGTTTAAACAAAATACACCTCAAACCCTAACAATTAGGGTTTCTTCGATCGAACCAACAATGCGGAAAGGAAGAAACTTATTAGGTCGCCATCACCAAGGGAAGAGATCGTCAACTGTAGCTTTAGTTCTCTCCATGCTTTTGATGCTCACAATTGTTCTGCTTGTGCTTCTTGCGTTGGGGATATTCTCACTTCCGATTGGATCTGATGATGATGATTCTTCGTTTTATCTTCATGATCGCATCACGTTCAAGCGGAAACGCTTGCTTGTGTAAGTAGAATTTCTGAATTTGTGTGGATCTAAGGTTATGTTTAGATTATTATTATTATTATGTGATTAGTGTGATTTACGCAGGTAGAGAGTTGTGAGTTTGTGTTGTATGAGAGTTTGATTAGAGAATTAGAAGTTTATATTGTAGGAGATGTATGCTGAGGCGTCTAAAAATGCATCGTATCTGCGTAATTTGATGGTGATTATGTTTATCTAGTATTGGATCGTATATCATTTTGTTATGTGAGTGTTGATTATATTGTAAAGTGTAAACAATTGTGAATCTAGGTTTTGTGTAGATTAGTATGTGTTTGAGATGTGGATGAAGGTGAATTTAGGTGATGTGTTATCGTTTTGACTCTTTTATATAACTTTCGTAGCAGCGTAGAATGTGGATTGGGGTTTTCTAATCATAAAGACAACCATTGGTTAATCCATGATTAGTATGATTTAAGCAGTTAGAAAGTTGCAACCTCATATTATATGAGACCTTTGTTAGAGAATTACAACATTTTGAAATTTTACGAAACATATAAAATGCCTTATTCCTGTGTGATTCAGTGGTAGTTATGCTTATCTAATATCATGATTGCATATTATTTTTTTTATATGAATATTGATAATATTGTGAATAACTGTGTTTGTTTCAAAGATGTACACTTCTTTTCATTACTTTAAGATGCATATCTTTCTGTAGTGGTGTCATTGTTTTACATTACTTATCTTCTCTTTTATGCGATGTAGCTTAACTTGATCTGTCTGAAATGCAGTGGTGACATTGATGGTGATGGGTCTGGAAAAAGAGATCAGTGGACTGAGATTCTCTCTTGGGAGCCCAGAGCTTTTCTTTATCACAATTTTTTGGTGAGTAGCCATTTTGTAATCATATGCCTCATTTCTTTATTTCTGCCCTTGTGTACGCAGTACTCGTTGAGATTTAGTACCGAGAAGTATTATACCATTATTCAGTAATGTTATTTTACTAATCACTTTATATTTGAAAACTGCTGCTTCTTGGTTTTAAATTTTGATCTTCCTTCTCCCACTTACTCTTAGCAGTGGTAAGAAGTAGGAACATTATATTTGACTCTTGCTTTGTATTGTAAAACAGTCCAAGGAAGAGTGTGAATACTTAATAAATCTTGCCAAACCTCACATGGCAAAGTCAACAGTTGTTGATAGCAAGACTGGTCAGAGTAAAGATAGCAGGTTTGTCTTCGCAATTTTTTCATCTTTACTTCTAAATTTAATACACTTGGAGGTCCTTTTTGCTTGTATCCTGATAACAATTTGACAATTTTTGTTTATATATTTTAGAGTGCGTACAAGCTCCGGGACGTTTTTGAGGAGAGGAAGGGATAAAATTATACGAAATATAGAGAAAAGAATTGCTGACTTCACATTCATCCCTGTAGGTATGATGTTTGAATATCACATGGTTTTATACCAGCCTTTAGAGTTTAGATGTTAATGTTGAATTTCATCAATACAATAACATTCAACAATATCAGATATAACAGCTTTGATAGTTTGATGTTATGCTCTGTTTTCTGGATGTCAATTGTTTGACAGTCCAAAAAGCAATATCTGATTGTTCGAAGTTTAAAACAAGCTGCTTTTGAGAACATAAGTGGATTATACCGATTAATGTTCTAAATTTACAGAACATGGAGAAGGACTACAAGTTCTCCATTATGAAGAAGGTCAAAAGTACGAGCCTCACTTTGACTACTTTCTTGATGAGTTCAACACTAAAAATGGAGGCCAGCGGATAGCTACAGTTCTTATGTATTTGTGAGTATCATGCATTCATGTTACATCTGCCTTTTTAAGATGCATCTGTAGTAATATGGGCGTTAAAAGTGATTACAGAAACTAGATTTTTGCAGTTCTAATCTAATTTTTGAACAAAGCATTATCGGAGGTTGTATGCACGCCCCTTATATATGTTTGACTCGTTTGGCCCACTTTTTAGTTAAATTGTTTATTTTATCCATTTGGCCCACTTTCTTGTTATAATTTTTATTTCGTTTATTTGGCGTTATAATAGAACCGAGCCGGGTTGATTTCGAACTTATACAAGCCAGCTCGCCTCAGCTCGTTTATTTTAACGAGCTGAAAAGTCGAGCTCAAGCTCGGCTGGTAAAATGTTTAAGCCAAATCGAGCTGGCTCGTTAATTTTTTTATTTATTTTTCTACAAATATTGATAAGACATAAAAAATCCACACATATATCTATATGTGTTATTTTTTTTCAAATATTTTAAAGATCGAAAGACATATTAAAAGTATTATATGTATAATTTTTGTTTATTTTCCCATATTTTTTTATATGTTATTGATTAATTAAACTCAAAATGTTAACACTTCAACCCCCTCCCACATAGTTTTTATTTTAATACATTTAAAAGTAAATTTAATCTATATGAAATAAAATTATATGATCCGGCTCATGAGCCAAGCCAGGCCTAGCTTGAGCTCCACTCGTTTACAACCAAGGTTTTTTTAGCCGAGCTTATTTTGAGTTTTTATGGAGCTAGCCGCAAACTTTTTGAACACACATTTTGGCCCACTTTTTAGTTAAAGTTTTTGTTTTACCTATTGCAGGTCTGACGTGGAGGAAGGGGGAGAGACAGTTTTTCCTGCTGCACAGGGAGATTTCAGCTCCAGGCCAGGGTGGAATAATTCGTCTGAGTGTGCTAAAAAGGGTCTTCATGTGAAACCGAAAATGGGTGATGCGTTACTTTTTTGGAGCATGAGGCCTGATGCAACATTGGATCCAAGTAGTTTGCATGGTAGGTTTAGCATCATATATTTTCTGATGAGAAATTAAAAAGGGTTTTAGTTCGATGTGTTCAGGTCTCAAAAATGGACGGGTTGGTTAACGGTTTAAGATAGGTTAATTCTTTGGTATGGGTTGGGTTGAACCGACACACCTTTGGTTATAAAATGTTATTATTTCTTGAATATACTGTGTCAAATATGATATGAAAAACTATGTGTTTACAATAAACAATTTTCTCATTATGAACATAATGTTTAGGTAATTTTAGGCATTATGAACATTAATTACTGTGTCAACTATGATAAGAAAAAATATATGATTAAAATAATTATCTTCTCATTTTAAATAGATGTTTAGGCAATTTTAACAGCAAAAATATACTTTGGGCGACTTTCCACATGTTTCTTTAAGTTACCCTTCATAATCGAATGGGTCGAAATGATACCTTGAAACCGAATTCACAATTCACTTCATGTTCTAAAAATGTGTGGCAATTTCTGCATCATGTTTTTATAATATCTGCGATTTTTAAGTAGATTCAGTTGATCTATTTCAGGTGGTTGTCCTGTGATTAAAGGAAATAAATGGTCATCTACAAAGTGGATGCATGTCGAAGAATACAAAATATAAGTTTGTCAAAAGGTATGTTTTTACTAGTACAGTGCCTTTTGGTTTGTGATTATTTACTATGGTGCAAAATCTACTTGTGCGTAAAGACAAACGAATCAGAGCATACACATTATGTTCTGTCTTTCTTTCGCTTAAATATATTAAACAAAAGCTTCAGGAAGTGTAAACACCATAATAGCGTCAATTTTGACATATAATAGTCGATCAAACTTACTACAAATCGAGTCTTGCTTTCTGGATTTGAAAAGAACCGAACAAATATTAAAAGGCATACTAAAAGGCTTCTGGATTCTTTTTGGAACTGAAGTTACAAGTGTACTCAAAGTTGTTAAGTACTTTGTCTATTCGGTTGTTTATTAGATGACACATTAAATAATTTTAAACAATGGAAAGACTTCTTGCGGTTCAACTAAATCTGACGCAACTGTTTTGACTCCTACTAAAAATGACCCCTCTCGACATAAACCCTGTTTTGGCCCGTTTCATTTTGCCACGTCCACTAAACGGTTTTAGACGCAGATTGATGATGAGAAACTCTAAAATATCAGGGTGATCATGCAAACTGTGAATTTAGATTATATTATATAATAGAGTTGCCTAAGTGAAACTGACTGTTACTGTGTGCCGAAGAAGTATAAAGTATGATACAAAGAAGTAAAATGAGATCCGATTATTGGGTTATACCACTATGAAGGATACAAAGGAGTAACTGAGATCTGTCTAATACCACTATGAGGGTTACTCGATATTCTTCAGTTATGCATTCTGTCACCACACCACTTTTGGTATTTATCTCTCTTGATACTTAGTTAAACTAGAGCTTATTTAAGCCAAAGGGTAAGGTTTTGTGAAGAGCAGATATCAATATTAAGGACAAAAGTAACAGAAAATTGCAAAATGAGGCTACGCGCTACTAAAGTTTACTATAAGAGAAATGTTCACACATAACAACTTGCTTGCTTATGCAATTTACAATTCCAAAATAGAGTATATGATTAAGTAGCATTGCCACTATAACCTTGAAGCTTTTAGTTGATATAGTGTCCCTAAGAACCCTAAACTTTGGGTTGACGCCTCAATTGGACTCACAAACTACCAAATCATTGGCTAAAAGCATAATCACAACATCTCATCTTGTATGCCTTCATAGCAAATCCAACACTAAAACAAATTTATAAGGGTTGAAGGCTAGTACTTGTTCAACCGTGTATTATTAGGAAATATCATCTACCACCTCTATGGGGAGTTTGAATATATTATTAGTGTTAGAATATGAAAGTGAAAGACTTGATTCCTTGAATTCCATTCAATAGGGTTATAATATATAGAGATAAACCGGCCTGTAGGCTCAATACTAAAACCCTAAATATTATATGCCAATACTCCCTCGCAGTCAGAGCGGTAGAGAATTGGACGATCAAGACTGGAAAACAATAATAAACATAAACAAACAATTATAATAATCAAAACTAGCTTCCATCTCGGTCCTTGACTAGTAAGTCGAAACTTCTGCCAAAATTCCAGCAAACTTCAATCCACAATCTTCAATGACATTCCACAATTTTAAGTGATTCGGTAATCCTACAAGAGGCATCAAATACAGCAATGCGGTGGCGGCGGGTAGCGGTGCAGCGGCGGATCGTAATCCTGCAGGCGGCGCGGCGGGAGACCGTAGTCTAATGAGCGGCGGCGGCATAGCGGCAAGGGGCGGCTTGATGGAGACGCGAAATCAACAAGATGAGCCGTAGCATCATCTGTGGTAAGAGATCGTAAGAGCATTGGTGACTAGAACCGAAAAACGAAGTTTTATTTGAACATGAGACCGGGAAAAAAAAGAAACGGAAACGGAAAACAATAAGCAGCTAGACAGGGCGGCGGCGGTAGTGACGGCACACCGCCCTGTCTAGGGTTTTTCTCAAGTGGTGACGGCTAGGGTTTGGTTATTTGGGTGTGGCGCAGCGGAAACGGTATAGAGCCTAGGCTGGTTCTGATACCATGTTAGAATATGAAAGTGAAAGACTTGATTCCTTGAATTCCATTCAATAGGGTTATAATATATAGAGATAAACCGGCCCGTAGGCTCAATACTAAAACCCTAAATATTATATGCCAATAATTATGACTTGGAGTAGTGGTTCACATATCAGGTATTGGGCCATACCCGGTTCCGGGTTGAAACCGATTACATGTATGGTCAACAAGGTTAAAAACCAGGTATGGTGATAACCGGGTTGGGTATGTAACCGGGGTTCTGGAGTGGAAGTGACGGGGTTTTTCCAGTTCCAGGTTTTTAGGGTTTTGACTGATTTGGGTTGGTTATAACTGGGTTGGGATCGGATTGGAATTATAAGAGTATGTGACCAATATGACACCCAACAGGTAGGGTTGGGTATGGAACTGAGTACGCCATACCCGGTTTTTTAATACCCTATTTTGGGTTTTTGTCGGGTGAGGTTCTGTACTCGGTTTTTTTGTGCATCTTTAACTTGGAGCTTTACAAACACTTGTTTAAAACTAGAGACGGTTTTTGGTAATATTATCTTTTATCTCAATATTTAGTTTTCAACTATCAATCCAAGATGTTTTGACTAGATAATGCTATTACTAGATTAGATATGCTCAATTATTGTATTGAGCAAGTCTAGAGGGTACTCATGTGTATTATGTATCTCTATATATAGGGTCCTATGGTAATCATTCTATAGACACAATCAATATACAAAAACCCTTATGGCTCAACTTGGTTTAAGAGCCAAGTTGCGATAAAATCCTAGCCGATGTATCTACCATCCTAAACCTAAGTCATTTTAGAAACCCTTTGGAGTTCTAACACGAGGTGTTGCGATTGTCCCATCCTCAAGCTTTTCTCAACATGTATATGCTTAATTCTTTTGTAGAGTACATGATTGTTTGCATATTGCAATGTGAATGAATGCCTCTTTATCACACCATAAGTTCAATGACTCCAAAATGATCAGATTTGGGAATACAAGTAATTTTTGCTGTAAGAAAACAGATTATAAACATAAATGTAACATTACTTATCTATCCTTATCGTTAATCAGCTGAATCTCTGATTTGAACCGCACAAATCTGTTTTGCACTCATTTTCACTTTAATTCTTTTTATTTTGATATCGTCAGTGATTACTTAATTGCCCTCACCGTTACTTTTTTTCACTTTTTAGGTCAACGCATCAATGCAAGCTGAACCAGTGGTGGTCCTTAATGGGTACAGTGTGTAAGATAAAAATCAGCAGTTAGTAGTTGAGTATAGCTGGCGTTTTTCTCTCGCCTTGATTGACCCGAGCATCATGTCGCAAAGGTGATCCGCGTAACGCCAGAAGAAATTTGATTAAATATACCAAAAACCCGATAACTTGTTAGCATAGCCAAATCTAGTCAATTTTTGAAGTTTTCAAGGTTTGTTGGAGTTGGAACTAATTACATATGTAACATGTCATGGTCTTCTAATTCAGGTTTGTCTTATAGTTTTTTTTGTAAGGTCATTGGCTTGAATCAAAGTAATTGGTAGGGATGTTTGTTGTCCGGGATTCTTGGGCTGAATCGGTAACCATGGTTCCTGGAAAAGCCAAACTGAACCAGCCAGGTTTCCTAGATCGGCCGGCACATCCAAATACGCTTTGGCTTCGGTAGGTGGGTTGTGCTTTTACATGCAATCGTACCTTTAGATATTTAAAAGTTTAGTGAAACGGTAGTTTTAAAAATTGCGAGAACGTTTTACAAGTATTAACGGGTTTACGAAAAAAGTGGGAATGTGGAATAAAAACTTAGGAGTGAGAACCAGTTAAGCTAATTATTTATACACGTTATATTGTTTTATTAATTTCTCTGCTAGTTCTAAGCTGTAAACTTAATTGCGTAACTTCTTTTTTCAAATCATAGATCAACCTTTGTTACTCCTAACATTGCTGGAGTAGTCGATTTAGCTCGGTTTGGGTGGTTATAAACGGTTTTTGAAATATTTGGACCACAGGTTTTAGGGTTTAAACTATTTACTTAGATCAGAACCTTGATGTTTACATTTATTTTGGTAAATGAGAACATGCATGAACAGACTCATGAGTAACTCATAGCTGTAGCTGGTTCTCTGTGGACCAGCAATAATGGCAGTTCATGACTAAATATGGGTGAATTTGGTTGGATAAAATTAGCCCATAAACATAACAAAGTCGATCTTCCATTAAGATGAATAAAATTTAGACATCCTGGACTCGTTTACTCGTTATCTGCTTTCGTAGTTCGTACATTTGTATCGGTGCAACATGTAATGTTTTTGGCAACTCCACAATAATTGATTATGAAATTGCACAACGTGGTGGGGCTTAATTTCAAGTACTAGATCGACTTGAAAATGAGTTTAAGCACCTTCCATATGGTTTCCCATCCAAACCAAACATGACATAGCTATTGGTAGGGTCTAGAGAAGGTGTGATGAGGACAAACCTAAGGAATAAAGAGGTTGCTTCCACTGAGATCCCTGATTTATAAATAAAATCTAGGGCACGATAAAACATAGCTAGACGAATCTCAACAAGTAATTATACAAAAGCACTATTAATGAAAGTTGTGAACTATAGTAGCTACAAAAAGTAGAGCAAATACACAAGCAAAACAAACACCTACGCCTACGAGGGTACTTGTTTAATCCCCGAAACAAGTCTATCCTCCCGAACAACACTAAGGTAAGGCTAAGGCAAACAAAATGATAGAAAAGTTAAGGACATAAGACAAAGCTAATAAACGACTATGCCCAGCCAACGTCGTCCATAACTCTAACACGACGTCTCCAAGAACTCTTATTCTCGATCATGTCCTCAGAGAGGTGCAAGTCTAGCAAATCATGCCTAATCTGTTTATCCTATGTTATTTTGGGTATGCCCCCGCTCCTATCACCGGTGTTGATCTCTGTTTCCTCTTTATATGTCAAACCATCTCAATCTCCCCTCCCTTATCTTATCCGAAATACATGCTACTCACAATTTCTCCCAAAAATATCTTATTTCTTTCTTGGTCCATCTTTGTGTGCCCAGACATCCACATCAACATTCTTATATCTACTACATCCATCTTTCGTGCCTGTGTCTTTGGTGGCCCAAAAATCGGTTTCAAATAATGGTGTAGACGAGCCAAGCTACTCGAGATCTGCTTGAAACGAGCCAAGCTTAAACAAGCTCGAGCGCGGGCATAAAAAAGTTTTTTTTAGTAAACGAGCCCGAGCCTGAGTTTCAATTATCGGGCACGAGCTGTCATGAGAGCCTAAACGAGTCTATTATATATATAAGATTATAATTATAATCATGATAAATTAATTAATAGATAATAAACAAGCCGAGCTCAAGCCTAGTCGAGCTCGGGCTCAGTTTGGCTCATGGGCACCCGTAGTTCCACATTACAAAGCTGGCCGAACTGCAACTCTATAAATTTTTTCCGTGAATCTTATTGAAACCTCTTGGCACACAATACTCTTTAGGCCGCCCCCTTTGCACCAACGTGCGTGAACACGATGTGTTACATCAATGTTTATGTTCTTTTCACCCTGAGCGATCAATCTTTAGTATTTGAACTTGGTTATTACAACGACAAGTATGTCACACCTCAACCGATGGCTGAAACATCGAGGCGGGACGAACGAGATTGCTTAAAACACCATAACGTACTACTTGTGACAATAAATTAATAATTCAAATTTTCCATTTCATTCATGATATCAAATAGTACATTGTCTTGAAAGGAAATTACAACTAGTTGGGAAATAACATAACAACATGAAGGAAAAACAAAAGGATAAAACATTGGGTGCGTTTCTAGTTCCACCCTAAGTAGATTTCTTGAGATTTCATCATCAATAGCCTGCAACATGCATATAAAGTATCCATCAACACAAAAGGTTGGCGAGTATACGAGTTTGTCTACATAGCATAAGTACAAAAATGTCTCAAATCCACATGGCAATTGTCAACTAAGTTAAATATCATACTAGCATGCATCAACTATGAATCAAACCAAAGTGTCCACTAGCGTAATCTTATTATCGAAGTGAATAAGAGCGTATTGATTGAATACTTAACAATGACCACAAAACGGACGATGTGCTACTCCTCTAGCATTATACATGTTTAGGTAGGCTTGCAAAGTTAATAATAGATATCATGCATGAACAGTCCTAGTATGAATAAACAAGTAGTATGTCAAGTTGCATGTCTACGGATTGAGTGATTTCATAAGATTGTTTGTATGTGTGATCATGAATTTGATATTGATACATGTTGTGATTTAAAAGTAAAATGGATCAAGTATACTCACGGTTTGCGAAGTTTTCCACAAAGGTGAGTCGAACGAGTTTGAAGGATGGGGCGCCGAAGTTACCCTAAAATGGGAAATGAAGGCGTGTGAGTTCATGGAGTTTAATTATCACACCCCAACCGACGACGGAATCATCCGGGCGAACGTAATTAGATTGCTCGAGACATCATAACCCTATTTTCGCAACAAGTATTTAAAGAACAATATTTCATTTCGTTTCTAGAATCCCAAGTATAAGGCTTTGGAATCAAAATACAACATTTTAATGTCAAATATAAAGTACAACACCTTAATCAAGAAACACGATACAACAAAAGACTAAATTAAAAGCGGGTTTCTAGTTCATCCTACTGAATTCCATGCATCGTCTTAATCATCATCGTCAACCTGCAACATATATTAAAGTATAGTTCAACACACAAGGCATTGTCGAGCATACAAGTTTTGGTACTACATAAAGTAAAAGATTTAAACGTTCAGCATGGCATAACCGTTACTCGAAACTACATACAATACTAGCAATGCTACTATACATGTCAACCCAAAGTTTACCGCTAGCGTAATCTAATCATAGCAATGACTAGACTGTTTTGTTTACTTAACATGACCTCACGAATACGGGCGGTGTGTTACTCCTATAGCACTATACATGTTAAGGGAGGCTTGTACACAGTTAATGACGTAGCATAAAGCATTCGATTCTATCATATACACATTTGCAGGTATTCGTATTAAGCATGTATGTTTGAATGTTTGTTTTGTGATTTAGGCATAACGTATGGTGATTTAGTGTGTTGATAATCATATATGTTGCACCCCAAAAGTGTAAAGATAGAAAAGGGAGTCGAGTATGCTCACAGTTTTGCAAGCTTCCTAAAAATCTGCGTGTTGGAGTGTTGAAGTGATGAACCCAGAAGTTACCCTACAAGGGGTAAACAGAGGTGTGTGAATAGAGTGTGTTTGGTGAAAGTTTCGGACTTGGATTCAGAAGATACAAGAAGAAAACGTAGAAAGTGCGACCACTTCGTGCGAAGTGACTGTCTACTTCGTGCGAAGTGACAGTTCTGGAATGTTTTAACTCGTTTTGCACCCGTTTCGACACTGATTTCTGTAAATGGGAATTTTGGCAACGAGACAGAACAGTCTAGGGCCATAACACTTAATCAGAATGCGATTAATATTATGTCCAGACCATTTTATTAAGAAAATACGATAGTTATGTATAGTTTATGTCCATTTCAGTCAAGTTTGTCATAGAGGTCAAACAAGGAGGTATGGAACCTCATTATATGATTCACCAAAGCACTAAGTTTGTCAACACAGTTGATAAACCCGGTTGGTCTTGGATGTACATAAATTAAATAGATAAAATGTTCAGGTGAGGTGTGGAACTTAATTCGGGTAGCCAAAGCTCCCAACGTTCTCATACTTGCTGAAACACAAGTCCAATCATAATGAGGATGATGAACTTAGTCAGCCTCTACATGTAACAACCCGCATTTTCGCAGCTCGTTACTCTCGTTACGCCTAGCACCAGAGATTCAGATCATAATGTAAACTGTATCGCTACTACGCTACATCGCTTATTTTCACACTACATCGCACCTCACAACGCTTATAACGCACTCGCTAAATACTATAAACTTTGCATGATGTTTCCAAGTCTATCTGCTCGCTTAGACAACGGGACTCTCTCAGGACTTGGGAACTGAGACGCCTATTAAACGCTTAATACTCGCTCTCGCTCCCGCTTAATTCGCTTTATCGCATTTTATATGCAACGCTTAATATAAGTAACTAATACGAACGAAAGCATTACAAAAGGATTTTTAATAATTTTTAGGAATTTTTCTAGCATAGGTTCCTTTTGTAAAAAGTGCGTGTTTTAACCATTAGAATTCAAAAAAAAATATTTTCGTACGAAAATTGTATTTTCGTGCGAAAATATTGCATGTTTTGGCTCCGAATGGCAGTTTTCATGCGAAAAAGACATATTTCATGCGAAAATCGCATATTTGGTGCGAAAATGACTATTTTCACACGAAAATATGGATTTCCGCACGAAAATATCACCAAACCACCTCCATTCCTCTCCGCCTATAAATACAACCCTTCACCATTCACTCCAACTTGCTGCCATTCTGCACCAAAACGCTCTCCAGCCCGATTCTCTCTGTTCCAAGTAAGAAAACTATGTTTTCACACGAATCATAACGGTGTTTACAACGATTTTGCACGAGATTATCTCCGATTTCATCTAACACTTCTCTGTTTTACGAAAACCTTCATCTTTTTCATAAAACCTTCTGATTTCTTAAGGATTTAGCACTTAACCGAGCATGTTTGAGTTAGCCTTGGCTTCTCAGACCCGAAACCTTGTTGTTTCAAACTAACCAAGTGTTTACCCTAACAAAACTGTTTAATCAAATCGATTTTCACACGAAAACGGATCAGACCGACTAATGTTTCGTTCACTAAGTAGTGGAACGAGGCGTTGTCGAAACCGTCACGAAATAGACTCGAAAATACATCTGTTTCAGATGAAGTCTTAGTCCCGAACGCACCAACACGCAAGAACAGTCACTTGTGCGATCTGGGCTGGCTCGCGTGAACCATACTTTGTTCACACGGTCCAGTCCGAGTTCATACAAGAGACTCATTCGCTCAAAAGACCTCTCCGATGCTAGGTTGATCAGTAACCTAAGGTTGGATGGATGAACACTCGATTTCCCGAAGTATGACGAAAACCACCAAAATTTTTGCACGAAATTTTCTTACTGAATGACCAAAATTTTTGCACGAAATTTTCGTAAGAAAATTTCACAAGTTGAATCACCAGAATTTTTGCACGAAATTTTCGCACCAAAATTTCACCAAAATTTTCGCACGAAAATTTCATCAAATTTTTGCACGAAATTTTCGTAAGAAAATTTCGCGAGTTGAATCACCAGAATTTTTGCGCGAAATTTTCGCACGAAAATTTCACCAAAATTTTTGCACGAAAATTTTATCAAATTTTCGCACGAAAACTAATTTCGTACGAAAATATCTGTTTCCCTCACACCGACTCTCCGTTTCAACCGTTTCAACACTCTGGAAGACTGATGCCCTTCCGTCTCTACATGCAGGCTAACCGACACTCTTTTCTCTCTTCTCATCAACTCTCGGTGTTCGCTGTTAGCACCCACTGTGAGTATACTTGAACCCTTTTTCGCTTTAAACGCACTTTTGGGTGTAACGTACGTTCATATCAAAATACACAATGCAAAACTAAACTGATTATCACACGCGAATATCTGTTATACATGTTTATACGTGATGCTAGATACATATAAGCACCCTCGACCTTTACTCGTTGATTCCAACTTAACTAGTATGATATCATAGTTCGACTCACACCCGACGGGGTCTAGTTACGCACTTCTCAATCGCGCATCGCAGTCATCTCAGAATTTAAGTGGAGTATTTGTCCCCGATTTATATGTGATGTTGTATCTCGTTATTGTATATGTGGTATTTCGCGATGCTTTTATCTACTATGCTATTATATCAAAACCTGTATGCTCGCCAATACATTTTTGTATTGACAATTATTTTAACGTATCTTGCAGGTTGATGATTTCTACTATTGGAAACGGGCTTAGGATATGCTTTAGAAACTTGTAATAATCTAGTTGACGAATATCGAATTGTTTGAGAATGATGAATTTGTAATGATTATGGAATGATTGTATGTTGATTGTATGGGAAATTGACGTTTTAAATATTGTCGTTTATAATAGTCATTATGGATTCTCTCGAGCAATCTGAATCGCTTGGTGCCACGCCTCGATGATTCTGCCATCGGTCAGGGTGTGATACTACACTTGGTACAAAAGAAAAGGAGATGAAAGAATCATAAGACTTGGCAAGTGAAAGTAAGCTAAACTCACTTAGAAGGGTCTGGAAACAATCTGCCACAAATCCGAGATTTTAAGAGTAAGAGTGAAAGTGTACAGCAAGTTTGAAGTGGTGAGGTGGGGTGGTATTTATAGGAAACGTCGCTAGCAGCTTTAGTTCATCCGAAGTGGCTTCACTTCGTACGAAAAGGGTGTACTTCATGCGAAGTGAGTTCAACTCGCACGAATGGGTTGGTTTAAGGCTGATTTTTACGTATTTTAGCCGGTTTTCGAGTATTTCAAGTATAAAGTCGTAGCGTATGAGTATTGCACGTATAATAGGTATGATTTGATAAAAGTATGTATTTGATTAATTGCATGTATAACAAGTATAGGTAAAATATGGATTTCACTATGATCAACGTCTAGGATTACAAAGTTGGGATACAAATACGAAAAGAATACGAATACGAGCTTTCCATAAATAGAAATACGATTACACTTTCTAAATAAGGAAAGTACAAAAATGCGAAACGTTACATTAATGACGGAACGAGTTCGAGAATTTATAAGTATGAAAGTATACAAAAGTATATCTTCGTCTGGACACTCATTTGGACACTATGTTTGACTGTGTTTTTCATGGGCACTAGATCACCCATTAGAAGTCCAAACTGAGGAATCTAAAACTAAGATGTTATCGGCCTTAACATATATTATTCAACCATTATTTTGGTTGGTACCATGGTTTGGTTTTGGATTATATATTATATTTTCATTTTAGTCTAGTATATAGTCATGTATTGTCAAGTCATGGATTGTCAAGCATGGGTAGGATAAATCCTTTAACCCTAAAGTTCACTAATGCACAAATCATCACATGGATGATTCGGATGGTCACGAATCTAAGTACAAGAATGTAAATAACTTATCTAATTCACCAAGCAACCAAGTGATTTTAATTAGACGAGTGCATTC
The DNA here is from genome assembly GCA_947069175.1 of Scalesia atractyloides. Taxonomy (NCBI): domain Eukaryota; kingdom Viridiplantae; phylum Streptophyta; class Magnoliopsida; order Asterales; family Asteraceae; genus Scalesia; species Scalesia atractyloides. Next base: position 4,040,546 of record CAMTDV010000010.1, read on the forward strand.
CAAACATGGTTAAAGTTTGGAGACTTAGGGTAGTTTATTCACTTTGATTACTTGAAAGTTGTTTGGTTACTTAGATGGTATATAATATAAACCAAAGGGCTATTATTTCTGGAACCTATCCCACAAAGGGATTGTTGGCAACTTGAAGATGTAGCAAGATGAATATTACTTGAAAAGTTTAATCAAACAAAAATAAACCTAACTTTGGACCTCAAAATTGTAACGCCCTGCTTTTTCGTACTTTCCGCATTTAGAAAGCTTGTGTGCTTAATTCTATTTTTGGAAACTTTGTAATCTTGTACTAGTCTTTTTGTTGTAACCATTGTCAAATCCGAGACTTGAATCATAATGAAATTCGTATTTTTATTTTAATTCATGTTATACACGTTCATACTCTATACATATGATGCTTGATTCATACTCCTTGAAAACGTTTGATAAATTTACAAGTATGTGACATGCATGCATTATACGATACTAATACCCAATTCTTATACTAAGTCACATTTGTTTATACTTGATTATGTGTTTAAGTTACATGACAAAACTTATACTATGTTTCTCATGCTTGAAAACTCTAAATTAGTTTAAAATGATTAACATGTAAGGATTAGACAAGGCACCAAACAACAAAAGAATGAAAAATAAAAATTTTGTTACTGACCAAGCCTTACGGACCGGAAGGCTTCAGGCTTACGGTCCGTAAGTAGCTCTGGCGGGCAGAAAGTTCATCAGCCGCGATTTTGCACGAATCCACACACCTTTACCTCCTCCAATAGCCTCCAAACCCCATTAAAACCCACCTAACTCAACCCTAAACTCTTCTCTATAAATCCCACACCTCTTCCAAGCATTTCACACTTTGAAAATCATCCACAACCCTCGCGAATCAGTCCATTGTCTGTTGTTAATCAGAAGTTCGAGCAGAATCATCCATTCTTTTTTCCCACTTGCTTGGAACAACCTTAGGAACATTTCCACAGGTTTTTTTTTATGAAAACCAAGCTCTAGAATGTCACCAAAAAGGCTCCAAAGTGGACTGTTACTTTTTGTTTTCACTTAAACTTTGTTACACTTAACTAAACTTGAGTTCTCTCATCTCAAACCTATGTCCTAATGCTCATAATCAATTGAATGGTTAGTTGTAACAACTCGAAAATTCGATTGTTATCTTTCAATTTTGTTTTCCCATTAATCTACCTTGCAATCCCGAGATTCGGTCTATAATAAAGTTTATGTTAATTACTTATGGTGTTGTACGTTATTAGCACATCTAATCGCTTATTAAATCGCATCGCTTATCTCATGGCATCGCAAATCGCATTTATTTATGTGGTTTTATATTATTTATGTGTTATGTGTTTTCGTGGTTATGATTACGCTCGCTATCTCATCGCTCTCGTACTCTCGAATCGCTAAATCGCACTATTATATCAAGTATAACGCTTAACGCGTTAATATAACGTTTAATATAACTAACTAATACGAACCGAATCGCCAAACGGACTCTTAACGTGAAAAATGAAGAAAACCCAACAAATTGGGTCAAGTTCGCTCGAACTTGGTGACCTCAAGTTCGGCCAAACTTGGCTGGTTAACTCAAAAACTCTCAACTTTCCTCAAGTTCGCTCGAACTTGCCCTTTTAGGGTCAAGTTCGGCCGAACTTAGCTCAAATCCTTCAAACATTTCACAAGTTTGCCCGAACTTGCATGAATTTCATGCAAGTTCGACCGAACTTGGCCCCACCAGCTCACCATTCTGCCTTCTCCAATAAATACCCAGCTCATTCCTCTCATTTGAACTTGCTGTAAGTTCGCCCAGAGCTCTCAAAACCCGAAACTTTCGTGTTCTAAGTAAGAATCAACCCGATTTCAGCTACAACAATGTTTATCAACGATTTACAAAGGTTTACAACGACTTTGGCACAAGGAATAGCCTTCGTTTTCATCAAAACTCTTCTATCTACGAAAATCTTCATCTTTTTACATAAAACTTCTGCTTTTCACTCAGATCTAAGCTTAGATCTGAGCAAAACCTTTTGAACATTGATTATTACACAAAATACGGACTTTTGATGATGTTTTGTTCATTTTCTGATATGAAACGAAGCATTTGTCATTCAAGATCCCAGATCTGGAAGCATAGGGACGTTTATGTTGGTTTACACAAGCCGGACTAATCCGAACGAACCCCGAGGTCACCTGGATTAGCCCACACTTTTGTAAAACGGCTAAAACCGCTCTAAAAAGACCTATCCGACCTAAGTTTGCTCAGTAGCACAGGGTTGGAGGGATGAACATTCGATTTCCTCAGACGCGAAAACGCAAGATTTTGGACCCGACAACATCAAGTTCGCTCGAGATTTTACTGATTTTTTGACAAACACAGCAGTCAAGTTCGCTCGAACTTGCCCTCTAGGGGTCAAGTTCGGCCGAACTTGAGTGGAAATGCACAAAATTCTCTTCGGGAACCCCCAAGCTCGCTCAAACTTATCAAGTTTCTCAGGAAACTTCACAAGTTCGGCCGAACTTGTCTCACCTATCAAGGTTAACTACAAGTTCGCTCGAACTTGTCAAGTTTCCTTGAGGAACTTGCAAGTTCGCCCGAACTTGACTCTCAACTCACCAAAACTATGCAAGTTCGCTCGAACTTGTATGTTTACACACAAGTCCGGCCGAACTTGGCTACTGCCCAACCAAAGCTTAACCGTTTCAGCTTTTCGGAGACTGATGCACTTCTGTTCCCGTATGCAGGCTGATCCGGCGCTCTCCGCAACTCCCCTCAGATCTTCTAATCTTACCTAAACGCACCCACAGTGAGTATACTTGACCCATTTTCGCTTTAATGCACTTTTTGGGTGTTACATACGTTCCTATATCAAAATCACCTCACAAATCAAAAACTGTTGATCACACGCGAATAATCTGATTGTATATGCTCGATACATGATACTAGAAACATGTGACTAGGACTTATTTTGTTAACTTGCCTTCTTAGCTAGTATGGTACTATAGTTTGGCTAACACCCGGCGGGGTCTAGTAGGATGGTCGCGCAAGCCTTCTCATGGTAGTTAGCATGAGAAATGAGCCTATGTTGTATGATGTGTTTTGGTGTATCATGATATGTAGTTAGATTATTTCGCGAACGCTTTCTCGATTATGCTAGTAGTACTTAAACCTGTAAGCTCACTTTTACTTAATTGTATTGTCTTGTATTTTAACGTATGTAACAGGTTGAGGATTTAGCTTGGATGCCTCGAATGTTGCATGCGTAGTTTAGTTCGTTTTGTTAGTTTGTTTAGAATGGTTTGTAATAAAATCTAGGGGAGATCGAATTGGATTTATGTTAAGAGATTTTTGTTGAAATATAATGGTTATTTTGAAGGTTTATGAGTTTGATAGTATGGAATATTGAATGTTGATTATTATCTTTGAAATGGCTATTATGGAATCTCTTGATCAATCTGATTCGCCTAGTGCCACTACCCCGTGTTGGTGCATATGTCTGTTGCCTACGTCTTTATGTATCGAGACTGAGTGAATAGGGCTTAATCTGTTAGAAACGAGGCGTATTTATGTATATTGTAGGACAAGTTCGCTCGAAGATGGTTTTGAGAAGTCAAGTTCGGCCGAACTTGACCATGTCAAGTTCACCCGAACTTCACCCCTTACCAGCGAACTTGGGCATCTATAAATAGGTGCCTTGGGATTTCATTTATAACTTGGAGAGATTTTGGCACAGAGACGGCGAAGCTCTGTCGAATCCGGTTCTCGAATGTATTGAACTTTAGATCAATGAAAACAACATTTAAATGAGTAATTCTTGTTATTTGGTTAACTTGTCATTAGTTTCCGCCTAATCGGACAATAGATAACAAATTTAGGTTCCCATGCTAATCGTGGACGTTCCTACAAGTGGTATCAGAGCCTGGATACCTAAATTTGCTGGAATCAAGACAAGAATTTCTCTATTTCATCTCCATTCTATCATTTTTCTTAACATTTTCACATTTTTGATGATTCCATGGTAAAAATGGGTGATTTTTGAATATGTCATGTAAAACACACTAATAACAAACCCCTGAGAGTTTGGACATCAAATTCAAGCGTTTTGATATCAAAAAGTTGCAAAAACCATGTTTTGGAAACAAGGTTCAACCGAACTTAATACTAAGTTTGACCGAACTTGATTGAAAATCTTTGAGTTTTCATCAAGATCGATCGAACTTTATTAGTTTTTCAAGGTTTTGAGCTTAAGTCCGCTCGAACTTGTTGATTTTTGCTTGAAATTTCATTAAGTTCGACCGAGCCTAAGTTCGACCGAACTTAACAGTTTCTTCTAAAAATACTCAAGTCCGCTCGAAGTTTGATTTCTCAAAAACCCACATCAAGTTCGACCGAACTTGAGTGTGTTTGATAAAGTTTGAAAATTAATTCACCTAAGTTCGACCGAACTTGTGAATACTTGACATCAAAAATTGTTTTTCACACAAGTTCGAACGAACTTGTCTGTTTCTAATTGATTTTCGAGTGTTTTTTATCGTATTTTCAGATAAATCTACGGATTGTCAAAATGGAAGATTTCCACAACGTATTCGTCTCTCAAATGGCTTCTTCATCAAATGCTAATGTTCTTGCGGCGAACCAGATGAATATCGACAACGAAATGGGTACTACGTCGAAACCGCCAAAGCTAATGAGCATGGATGAATTTGAAGGATGGAAAGAAAAGTTTGTGAATTGGATACAAGCGAATCAATTCAACAGCTGGGTTGCAGTTGAGGATGGTTACAAATGGCCAAAAGATGAACGTGATCAAGATCTTCCGCTGAACAAGTTTTCAAATACCGACAAAGATAACTATGTTGCGGAGAAGAAAATGATCAGCTTGATATAACAATCAGGAAAGGAAGATATCTTGAAATTATTACCAGAATATGACACTTCGCAAGAATTATGGAATTCTCTTTGTGAAAAATTCAAAGGAAGTGATGAAGTGATCAAGAGCAAAAAGGCTTTAATCAAGAAAGAATTTGAAATCTTCACGATGATTAAAGGTGAAACAATGAAGCAGATGATCGATAGATACTGTCATCTCATGGTCCAAATGCGGAGACATGATATCAAAAGATCTAATGAAGAGAAAATTGAAAAGCTGGCTGATGCACTTCCAGAAGGAGAATGGACAACATATCTGACGATTCTGAAGAATAGTCCATCTTGGAGACACTTCAAGTTGTCATCTTTCATTGACAAATTAGAAGGACTTGAAATGGAGATGATGAAGATTGCTAAATCAAAGAATGCTAATGTTGTTCAAGATGTCGGTGTTTATTATAAAGGAGGTATTCCTGATACTCCAATACAAAGTCCGAAAATCCAAACAACATTTAGTGCAAATTCAAATTCTTCTCCAAATCAAGGTTCTCCATATGCTGGTTACACAAGTGCTAGTTCAAGCTCATCTTTCCAAATCAGTCAAGACAAGCTATTTCTGATTCAAATGTTTTCCAGTGTAACATAGCAGTTGATTTGAATAATGTATTTCCAGAAAAAAGTGGCTAAACAACACATAGCACTTCTCGCTACCGTTCTCGAATCATATGAAAGTCTCGTTGCTGGAAAGATCGGAAATCCAGAGATGACTGCCGAAGATTATGAACAGGTAGACGAATAAGAGTTGGAACTGATGGATATCAAGTGGAGTCTGGCATCTATCATCAGAAGAGTTTCTAAATTTGTGGCGCTCACTGGAAGGGATATTGGTAACTCAAGCAACAAGCTTAGATTTGACAAGACTAAAGTCACATGCTTCAGGTGTCGACAAAAAGGACACTTCAAACGAGAATGCAACAATCAAGAAGCAAGTGGAAACCAAAATCCTTTGGGCAGCAACAATGAGTACTACAAGAAAGCTCTTCAATACAAGCCATATCCGAAAAGAACACAAGTTGAAGTAGAAGATAAATCTGCAAAGACAACCGAACAAGCTCTTATTGTTACTCATGAAGAAGATGGTTTTGACTGGAATAGATACATCGGAAAGGACACTGGTGTTGCTATGATGGCAGAGGTAGTGAATGAATCTGATATATCGTATGTCGATGCTGCTTTGGAAAATGCCATTCTGGAAGGATATAGACAGAGAGCTGAGAAAGAAGAGTTAGCTTACCTTGAGATGCAGAAACAAGAAGCTTTGAAATAAGAGGCTGAAAAGGTAAACGCTAAGGTAAGAATGTCTGAAAAGGAGGTTGTGAAAATTGTGGAGGTTGAAAAACCTTGCACAACGCAAGCCCTTGTGAACCATGTCTTGATAAAGTCAAAGTCATAAGAGAATTGACTGTACACAACGAAAACTTTTGTTATGATTAGAGAACCATAAAAGAAGCTTATGACAAAATATCAAGCAAATATAAATATGTTGAACATGCTAATGGTGAACTTAATGCTAATGTAAAAATGTTAAATGCTACAGTAATTGAGAAACAAAAAGGCAATTAACATGTACATTAACACAATTGCTGAGACAAAGCGTGAGCTTCACAGCATGAAAATTGAAACGGAACGGGTAAGACAGCTTCTAAAGAGCTACACCACAAACGCATATGTCATTGATCACATTTTACCTACGATTAAATCGGAGGAAAATGGTGAGAAATCAAAGCGTAAAGAGTACGGATGTGTTTCTCCACCATTTCTTGCAAGTTATTCATGCAAGAAAGATTATGAGATAAAAAAGGCATTAATATTTTTATTCGTTCAGATAAAAGAAATAGATTGCCTGAGAACATTGACGTAGACTTTACGAATTCAAACAATGACAATGATGTGGTGGTTAAAGATGTGGTAAAGAATGTGTTAGGAAATGATTCTGACGACGGCAGCTCTGAAAGCGCCAAATCAAGTTCGATAAACTCAAATCACAATATGAAGATGACGATACATCATCAGAACATGATCTAAGTGATGATCCTAATGTTGTCATGTACAAGATTAAGGAATCTGATAGATTATAATTCGATGATAGTTTTCCGATTCGGAACGTGAAAGAGGATCAACTTGATAAATTTTTCAAACTTATAGAAGTTTCATCAGATGATCTTAAGAAAAACGAGAAAAGATTTTACTCGAAACTTAAAAGGAATGCTAACAATTACCGAAAGGTTGGTGGTGATTTTCCTGAGCACAGGAGAGCAGGTTTAGGTTTGGAGGTTGAAGAAGAAGAACCGAAGAAGAAGGAGAAACCAGTGTTCCAGGAATACAAAGGTAAGAATATAAAGTTTGTATATGGAACGAGCACGGTTCAAGAAGAAAGCATGATCGGTAAGCAATCGAATGATGAATTCAAGAAAGAAAAAGAACTTCGGGACAAGCCTAAGACCAAGTCCACAAGTGAAGTAAATCCCACTAGTGGAAATGGTTCCGATAATCGAACTTGCTTTAAATGCAATAATGTTGGTCACATTGCTCGCAAGTGTCTGAATCTAAAGACTGTTCGAAGGAAATCCGAATCAAAAGATGAAAAGCAAAAACAACCAGAGATTGTGAAAAATGTCACAGAGTCAAATAGAAACTATGAATCTAAATGCGAAGTGAAACCTAAAACTGTGTCAAAGTTTGAAAACTCAACATTTGAAAAAGGTGAAACTTCAAGGTTTAATGAAATCAAAGATTCTAGGTTATATATCAAGAAAGTAAGAAGCAAACTACAATTATGGGTTGCTAAGAAAAGGCTTTCATCATCAGAAAAACCAAAGTCTGTTGCTGAAAAAAACTAAAAATGTTAAATCAACTGAGTCAGTAATCAAACAGACAAAGAAAGAAAAGGTTAAAACATTTTCAGAATCGACATTGGACGAAATGTTCGATGATGATTTTGAATATGATGAAGAGTTAGAATATGGTTATGATGCTTATCAGTACAAACCTAAAACCAAAAAGGTTTGGGTTTCATTTTTCAAATAGTTGTTTCATGTGCAGGAGTCCCAAGATCCACTCTATCAAAGTTGATACAGGATAGCGGAGCTCCATGAGTTTTTAACTTATCTAGAAAGTCATAATCTTTGACGTTTTTGAAATCACAAGTGGTTGAAAAAGAAAAAATTAAAAATTTTTGAGAAAATCCACACCGTTAAACAGAACACTGATTGTTATATTGAAAAATCATTTAAAAATTGATTTCCTACAAGTGGTTCTTACAAGTGGTTTCTACAAGTTGATGTTATCAAAGATTAATGGTTTGTTCTGCTGATAGGTGATGATGCAGTAGATGAAAAAAGGATCGGACGACGAGTTCTAGTGATCCTCATTGGTTTGTTATCTTTTTAGAATAGAATTTCTTAAAATCCAAAATCCAAAAATATGTTTTTTAATTTTAGTGGGAGTAAGAAATTTTTAGAAAAATCAAAAACATATGAAAAAGTTAAAAATTCAAAAACAATGAAAAATGCAAAAAGTATAAAAACATTGAAAAAAGACAAAAAGAATTCGGTGTCACAAAAAGGAAATGATAGTACATCAGTGGACTATCACAGTATGCTAAAGAATTGTAAAGTTTAAAAGTGATAAACAAGTATTACTGTGGATGTGTCGATAGACTTTACACGTTCAGTAAATTGCTTCCGAGTTATAAACTAAATTTTACAACTGCTTAATCTTGTCGATTAACACATCTTGGATATATGGACTTAGTACTCCGAAATTTCGATTGAAGGGTTGCCTGATTCTGAGATACGAGGTCTTTATAGATAGTTGATATCTGGGGTATTATATAAGTTCTTCTGATTTTACGGAAGCAATAACCTAGAACTTCTATAATACTTTTGCTATAAACCCCTAAACTGCATGCAAAATTGAAAAGTATCAAAAGATCTAATCATTTGCAGTGCTTAAAAGATTCCTTAAGTGGAACACACCTTAAGACGAGCCTTCATCTATTTGCCTATACGATAGTACTAACCTGAGCTCTTAAGGCCTCGCATAACCCAAATACAGATATCAATTACGCTATACTCACCTGTAAGATGAAATCTAGGGAATCTGGATTCGGGAGTATATTCAAGAGGTGGGAACCATAGTTAAGTCAAGTTTCATAATTCTTATCTAACATATCTTGGAACAATTGAGAAACGTGATGAAGTTTAAGAGGACAAACATATTGACAATCTAGGTAAACGAGTTTAAAACTTAAATCATCAAAAGGTCAACGGTACTGGTGATATGTCTCAAACAAACTGATATGATCCTTAGACACGAATTCACAAAAATATGTCTGTAAATATGTTTGTACATAGTTTACTTTACTTGCTAAAAGTTCTATAAATACTTTACTTGCTTTTCAAAGATAAAATCAAAAAGATTTCCAGTGTGTTTTAACATAAACTTTCTAAAAATCAAAAAGATTTTGTTTCTACATTAGTTTCAACGAGCCAATGATGGGGAACGGATCTTCGAAGTCTAGTAAGAAAATCTGATAAATGTTTAAAAGTTCATTAATTTGAAACTTTAAAAATCAGATTGTTCATAACTGTTTTTCAAATCGAGGTCATTAATTTGGACTCGTATGACATATTTGGTTAATCAAGATCATTAACATTGGACTTGATCAACTAAGTGGATTTTCACAAATGATAAAAATATGAAAGTTGAAGGTTCTAAACGTAAAATGTATTCAAGGTCATTAAATTGAACTTGAAACAATTAAAACGTTTTTGAAAGGATTGAAGTGAAGATCATAGTTTGAAATGTTGATGGTACAAAATTTCAAAAAAGTGAATCTGAAATGTTTATTTGAATGTCAGAAATTATTTAGACAGGTAGTAAAGTTTGAGGAAGAGCTGGATAAAACATTGTCAAAAGATTCCAGAAAGCTCAAAGCTAGGGGGAGTTTGAAGTCTAAAGATCAAAGCAAAGGGGAGTTTGAGACTAAAGCTTAAAGCTAGGGGGAGCATGTTGATTAAAAGTTTTATCAAGATAAATCTCAAGAAAAAGGTAGAGGATATAAAGATCAAGATGTTAAAGTTTATACAAGAACTAAAGATCAAAAGACTCAGAAGATTGTAAATGTCAAAATGACTGCGGCACGTCCAAGGGGGAGTCTGTTGGTGCATATGTCTGTTGCCTATGTCATTATGTATCGAGTCTGAGTGAATAGAATAGGGCTTAATCTGTTAGAAACGAGGCGTATTTATGTATATTGTAGGACAAGTTCGCTCGAAGATGGTTTTGAGAAGTCAAGTTCGGCCGAACTTGACCATGTCAAGTTCGCCCGAACTTCATCCCTTACCAGCGAACTTGGACATCTATAAATAGGTGCCTTGGTATTTCATTTGTAACTTGGAGAGATTTTGGCACAGAGACGGCGAAGCTCTGTCGGATCCGGTTCTCGAATGTGTTGAACTTTAGATCAATGAAAACAACATTCAAATGAGTAATTCTTGTTATTTGGTTAACTTGTCATTAGTTTCGGTCTAATCAGACAATAGATAACAAATTTAGGTTCCCGTGCTAATCGTGGACGTTCCTACACCCTGATGTTTCCGCCATCGGTTGGGGTGTGACAGATTGGTATCAGAGCTAATTCCTTAGGATAATAGGTAGAATTGCCATGTTTGACCTAGTAGCATGTTTAAGTACCCGATTGACCAATCCTTGAATTAAATGCTAATCTACTTGCCATAAATGCTTAAATATGCCTTTCCTAAGGCTAATACAATATACACAGTTATGAAGCGCTCATATCTCACCAACGAGTGATCAAGTCGAGAATAGGTGTGAAAACCGAGAACTCTCGATTAGATCATTCACTCCGCGCATTAACTGGAAGAGTAAACTTCGTTAGCCGCTTACGGTGAGAACGTTTATCTATTAGGACAAAGCATGGGTCCAAATGCAAAGGGTAGTCGAATCAATTTGGAGTGTATAACGTCTCAAAACCTCGGGCACTCCCAATTGATTTAAGCCTATATCGTCGATTTACGCATCATCGAGTTTATTACTATTTATGTGTTTAAAAATTTGAGAATTTTCGCTTATTTCGATTTCTCGCTTTATTTATTTCTCGCATTATCGATATCTCGCTTTATCGTTTTATGCTCCTTAAGCGCATGCACAACTCGCATAGCTCTTGTAAATCTAAAACGCTAATTAACACACCAACAAAACTAATCGCTTAACTCGCTTACGCCTATGAGGACATGTATGCCTCATGAGCAGTATTACGCGCTTATATATTGCTTATATCTCGCTATTATATCGCATCTCGAACGCGCTTTACTTATAAGAAGGTGAATACGTGCAAAGTATATGCTTACGTGAAATGCGTGCTTATGTGCTTACGTGCTTATGTGCTTACGTGCATACGTGTTTACTTGCCTATGTGTTATGTGCCTTGTATGAATAATAATAATAAATATTTTTAAGACATAAACTTATTATAATCGAATCTCATCCTATCGAATATTTTCATTGTAGATGTCGTCACTCGGATCTCATACTCGCCGTACTGCTCAGCGCCACAGCGACAACAAGCGCATCGCTTCACTAGTGGCCAAGGAAGTGGCAAAAGTCATCCTGCAAATCGTCTCAGAAATTCATGCTGTGAGCAGCAACTCCTCGGTCGACTCAAAAACTGAGAATCCCAAGCCGCGATTTAGCCTCAAGAACTTCAAGGCTTGTGCACCTCTCGCCTTCACGGGCAATGACGGACCAACTTCTATGTTTCACTGGTTCGATGCTATTGAGGTCACTTTTAGGCAAAGTGGATGCCCCGATGACCTTCACACCGTGAACGCTACCGGAGTCTTCCAGTCATGTGCTCTCGACTGGTGGACAGCTGAAAGAAACAAGCGTGGAAATGATGAAGCCTACAGTCTATCTTGGGAGGAACTCAAGGAAGTAATGATGAAGGAGTTCTGTCCTCCGCATGAAATGCAAAAGCTCCATAACGAGTTTTGTGGTATCAAACAGGATGGTCCCGACAATGCTGGTTTTACTGCTCGGTTTAAGATTTTGAGCATCATCTGTCCCAGCCAGGTTGATGCGACTGAGAAAGCTATCAACAAGGACATTCGTGGTTTACTCGAGTGTGTTGCAAGTTTCATAAAAGTTGCTCGTACTACAACCATCGAGGAAACCTACATGCTCGCCGCTGAGATCAACGAGTAGCGAGTTCAGGATGGTTATTTCAAGAACTCTGCTAAAGTCGCCAATCAAGCCGTCGTCGAACCAACCGCTACTACCGAATCATCAAGTGAACCAAAGGGAAAGCGTCAGGGACGCAAAAGAGGAAACCCGAGTAAGAACTATGCTCTCGCCGCTCCAGCAAACCCTCAGCCGCTTCAGTCAGCCGCTCCGAACGCACCCCCAGCTAAGTGTGCGTATACCAGACCTCACCCTCTGTGCCCTAAGTGCACTTATCATCATGCTGTTGGTGGCAACTACCATTTTTGCACAACTTGCAATATCTACGGCCATTTTACTGTGAGTTACCGATCAGGTCCTCGCCAGCCAGCTCCTCAGGCTCCAGCAGCTCCAGCTTTACCCGCTTCTCCTCAAGCCAATCAGCAGCAAGCTCCAAAAGCACGTGTGTGCTATGTGTGTGGTGATCCGAATCATTTCGCCAATGTCTATCCGAATCGTCCTGTCAAACAAGAGCAGCCAGCACCGCAGCCTCAGCAGCAGCCTCAGCCGCTGCAGCAGCAGCAACAACCACAAGCTGCGCGTGGCAGAGCCTTCAATCTCAACCACCGCCAGGCCCAGAATGACAACAATGTTTCAATGGTACGTTTCGCGTTAATGGTATTTATGCTTCATGTTTATTTGATACTGGTGCCGATAACTGTTTTGTATCATTAGAATTCGAAAAGGTTTTAAAATGTAAGCACGCTAAACTCCCAAAGACTTTTGATGTGGAAGTCGCCACCGGAAAATCCGTTACCGTTGATTCCGTCTTACGTGGTTGTTCTCTCGATCTCAACAACCATGTCTTCTGGATCAATCTCATACCTATGCAGTTAGGTAGCTTCGATATCATAGTAGGCATGGATTTTCTTCGTGAGAATCATGCTGAAGTTGTATGCTTCGATAAAATTATTCACTTCCCTCTCCCAAACGGTGATCAACTTCATGTATACGGTGAAAATCCCTCAAAGAAGTTGATGCTTTTGTCATGTACTCGAGCACACAAATGCTTGCAAAAGCGATGTGTTGCTTTCCTCGCCCATATCGTGAACCCGGAGAAAGTAAAGTAGACTTATAAAGACGTTCCCGCTGTTTGTGAATTTCCTAACGTCTTTCTCGACGATTTACCCGGTTTACCCCCTACTCGAGATGTCGAATTCCGTATCGATTTAGTTCCCGGAGCTACTCCAGTTGCTAAAGCTCCTTATCGTCTCGCACCATCCGAAATGCGCGAGCTATCAAGCCAACTTCAAGAGCTTCTTGATAAAGGTTTCATACGCCCGAGCACTTCGCCATGGGGCGCACCCGTTCTTTTCGTGAAAAAGAAAGATGGATCGTTCCGTATGTGCATCGATTATCGTGAACTTAACAAACTCACGATAAAGAAACGTTATCCTCTTCCTCGTATCGACGACTTATTTGATCAGCTACAAGGTGCTACTTGTTTTTCTAAGATCGATCTTCGTTCCGGTTATCATGAGTTACGCGTGTTGGATGAAGATATTCCAAAAACCACCTTTCGTACTCGTTATGGCCATTTCGAATTCGTGGTCATGCCTTTTGGTCTTACAAATGCGCCCGCGGTCTTCATGGATTTGATGAACCGTGTGTGTAAAGCTTTCTTAGATCGTTTCGTCATTGCTTTCATCGATGATATCTTGATTTACTCGACGTCGAGAGACGAACACGCATGTCATCTCCGTTTAGTCCTCGAACTTCTTCAAGGAAATCACCTTTATGCTAAGTTCTCTAAATGTGAATTCTGGCTCGAAGAAGTCCAATTTCATTGCCACATCATCAATAGCCAAGGAATTCACGTCGACCCTGAAAAGATTGAAGCCGTCAAGAGTTGGATTACACCAAAAAATGCTTCCGAAATCCGTTCATTTTATGGATTGGCGGGTTACTACCGTCGATTCATCGCCGACTTTCCAAAAATCGCCGTTCCGCTTACCGCTTTAACTCATAAAGACAAACCTTTTGTTTGGGAAACCAAGCAAGAGGAAACCTTTCAAACTCTCAAGCGTATGCTATGCAACGCTCCTGTACTCGCCTTACCCGACGGAAACAACAATTTCGTTGTTTACTGCGATGCCTCAAACCTTGGTCTTGGTTGTGTGCTTATGCAACGAGGCACGGTTATCGCGTATGCGTCTCGACAACTCAAGATACACGAGAAGAACTACACAACCCACGATCTCGAACTCGGTGCAGTTGTTTTTGCATTGAAGATATGGCGACACTACCTTTACGGTACCTATCACACCCCGACCTGCAGCGGAATAAGAGTCGGGGCATAATTGGGTTATCACCAAAGCTCATGATATTTACTAATATGTTTCATATTTATTAAAGTCAAAATTACATTCTCAATAATTTAAACATGTCCATACAATACAAAGAAAATTAACCAACTAAACAATCCAAGCTCTAAACCAGTTTATTCTTCTAACCAATCCTATGTGTTTCTTGCTGCAGCTGGTTCACCTGTATCATGTGTAAAAATGGGGGTTTTTGGGTCAACATAAGTTGGCGAGTGAACCTTATTAGATAAACATTTATTATTGATTTTCTTGTTATTTTATCAAGGAAAAAATGTGCAATGATCATAAGTGAGCAAATGTAAATGATCAAACAGTAGTAATAACAATCACAAACTATAGCATACAATAACATACAATAACACAAAAATGAGGAATGGACGGCCTATGATAAATGTATGTACTGAAAATGATAAATGTCTGTGCGATCAAGGCTCAATCAAACGGAGCCGATCGTATTGCATGTACTGAAAAATGATAAATGTCTGTGCGATCAAGGCTCAATCAAACGGAGCCGATCGTATGTTGGCACACCAGGTTCACGCTCATAATGTAATGGGGAACATGCTCAATGCTCATAATGTAATGGGGAGCGGCGGCCTATGAAATTGCATGTACTGAAAATAATAAATTAAATCTAAACAACAACCACACAACAGTTGAAACAAGCTGAATACACATTTGTTCATGATATGATGTATGCACAATGATTTAAATATAATAAATGACAAGACACATGATACACCCCAAAAACGTGATTAAAACGGGGAATTTTGTAGAGATTCACTCACATTGGGTGCGTTTGGTTGGAGATGGTGAGATGCGCACGAGTTGGAAGAGTTGAACAACGAGAATTAACTAACCTAAATAATAACGGAAAATATAGTAAATGAGTGGATTTTATTAACAATTTTAATAGGATTTTTAGATATATCTTTGTGAGTTTAAGGCTATTTCCTATCTTTAAAAACATTATTTTTAAG
Source organism: Scalesia atractyloides (assembly GCA_947069175.1). NCBI lineage: Eukaryota > Viridiplantae > Streptophyta > Magnoliopsida > Asterales > Asteraceae > Scalesia > Scalesia atractyloides. Next base: position 4,056,031 of record CAMTDV010000010.1, read on the forward strand.
TATTTTTAATTGATTTTTAAATTAAATTAATTAAATAAATAAAAATATAAAAATATGTTGACTTTTGCATTGACCGTTGACCGTTTGACTTGTTGACCAGTTTTATTGTGTAAATGTATGCGCCGGGTGAGGCTCGAACCCGAGACCTCCCATACGCGTGCACGCAGCTCTACCAACTGAGCTACATGTCTAACCTGAAATAATTCTGTTTTTAATTATATTTATATACTAACTCAGTTTATTCAAAATTCTTTTATTTTCAAAAAGGTTTTAAATCATCGAACCGGTGTCACCAACAGGTCTCGAACCCGGGACCTGTGCTTTAAAGTTACACACAGTCCACCGCTGGACTGTGTGTCTAACTTGTTTAATATACAGATTTTTATTATACTTAACATCTAATTGCGAAAAGGATCCGGTTCATTTAGAAAAAGAACATTTTAATTACAGAGCATACGTGTGTCAAGGATCGAACTCGCGGCGTGTGATTTGTATGTGCACACAGTCCACCGCTGGACTGTGTGTCTAACCCGTTTACAATATCATTTTAATTAATCTTAATATTATTCACTACTTCGTCTTCTTCGTCTATAACACAGACAACGGTTATCTCGCTGCTATTTGTTTAATTCAGTTAACGAATAATATGAACAAGTTGAACGGTGATGAACAGAGAGAGTTTGGGGAAAGAAAGTACCGGAACAGGTTGTCGTTCTCAGAACTCCGGCAAGGATCGCCGGCTCTGTTTTATGAGCTTCCTCTGTTCGGGTCAATTACCAGTTTTGATTGATTAGTTATGAAAGTGGGGTACTAAACAAGGATTAACAGAAGTTTTTAATGTTCATACCGATTCACCGCGTGAGATTGGAAATTCCAGAAGTTTTCCGGCGAGAGCTGAATATTCCGGCTATGTCGTCTGGGATTGATTCTGATTTTTGGTTTGAAGTTAGTAATAGTCTAACAACGGATTGAAACAGAATTAGTCGAAGTATTTACCGTATTAATGAAGGTCTCGGTTTTCCGGCGACTTGCAGAGATTTTTCGGCGAGTTAAAAAAACTTTTCTGACGAACTGAATGTATAGCGAAAGTGAAATTGCAGGTTATGCGAATGATTTTGTGTAGAGAGAGGAAGCAATTGTTGGCGTAATTCAGAAGTTGAATATCTTCGGTTATAAAAACCGAACATCACCAAAATTTAAGTTAATTCAAGGCTGAATTGATTAGGATCGTCGGTGCATCGGTTATAATCCAGAATCCGCGATCACTCAAACGTTTTGGATGGTTGAAAAGCCGATTACGGTTTCAGTTTGGCGCAACCGGTTGATTCATGGTTGTTCATAAATTTTTATTGTTCCCTAAAACTTACAAAAACATCAAGTGGCGGAGTGGTGGAATGTGTGTGTGTGTTAAGACCTTGGGGTTCAACCCGGCTGACCCGGGTTCGAGTCCCAGCAGCCAAATTTTCTTTTTAATTATTTTATTTTTATTTTTTTATCAATTATAACTTTTATACTCTAGTTTGTTTATTAATTATGCATCCTTAAAAATTAAAACGGACATAAATACGTAACGAAAACATTTATAACTTGATATTCAATTACAAACGGAGCGGGTTTGGAAAACCCGTTTTTGGCAAATGTTACAGTACCAAGTGTACGGTCTTCACCGACCATAAGAGCTTACAACATATCTTTAATAAAAAGGAACTGAACATGCGCCAACGTAGATGGGTTGAGCTTCTCAACGATTACGATTGTGAGATACGCTACCATCCCAGCAAAGCAAATGTCGTAGCCGGTGCTCTAAGTCAACGAAACTATGTGTATAGTATCCGTGACTCTCAAGCTTTGAATGATCTCGAAATCATGATTCGCTCCACTCAATTTGCTTGTTTTAACAAGAATACTTTGGAGGAAGAAATGAAATGTGGTGCCGAAACTCAGCTCGTATCTAAGCCTAACGGTATTTACTACTATCTCAATCGTATTTGGATTCCTACTCATGATAATCTCTGTGAATTGCTAATGACCAAAGCTCGTAAATCTCGATATTCCATTCACCCCGGTGCCGACAAGATGTACCAGGACCTTCGTCCTAAGTATTGGTGGCCGGGCATGAGAAAGGATATCACCTTGTATGTCTCAAAGTGCTTAACTTGTTCAAAAGTTAAAGCCGAACATCAAAGGCCCTCTGGTTTACTCGAACAACCCGGAATCCCGATGTGGAAGTGGGAGAGTATAGCTATGGACTTCGTTACCAAACTTCCCCGCACTTCATCCGGTCACGATAGCATTTGGGTTATCGTTGATCGTCTTACTAAATATGCGCACTTTATTGCTAAACGAGAAGACTTTAAGGTTGAACAGTTAGCCCGAATCTATACCGATGAAGTTATATGTCGACACGGGACGCCTCGTGACATCATTTCTGACCACGACGGTCGCTTTACCTCACGTCTCTAGGAGACCTTTCAATCCGCTCTCAGTACTACGCTTAATCTAAGTACTGCTTTTCACCCTCAAACTGACGGTCAGACTGAATGAACGATCCGCACCCTCGAAGACATGCTTCGTGCGTGCATCATAGATTTCGGTGGTAACTGGGATACACATTTACTTTTAATCGAATTCTCGTACAATAATAGTTATCATACCAGCATTCAAATGGCTACTTTTGAGGCATTGTATGGAAGAAAATGTCGATCACCTATTGCATGGCACGAGATCGGAGAAGCGCAAATCACCGGTCCCGAGTTAATTCAAGAAACGACAGACAAGATCCTCCAGATCAGAGATAATCTCTTAAAAGCTCGGAGTCGTCAAAAGAGTTATGCCGATAAACGCCGCAAGCCCCTACAGTTCGAAGTGGGAGATCACGTTCTCATAAAGGTTGCACCTTGGAAGGGAATGGTCTGCTTCGGCAAGAAAGGAAAGCTAGCGCCTCGATACATTGGACCCTTTAAGATTCTGGAAAGAATTAGTAAAGTAGCCTATCGTCTCGAATTACCGGAGGAACTTAACAACATACATCCGACTTTCCATGTGTTTAACCTCAAGAAATGCCTCGCCGAAGAAAATCTCCATGTACCTCTCGAAGATCTGCAAATCAACAAGACTCTCCATTTCATGGAAAAGCCTGTGGATATCATGGACCGAGAGACCAAGAAGCTCCGACGCTCTCGCATCCCTATCGTGAAGGTCCGATGGGAAGGCAAACGCGGCGCCGAGTTCACTTGGGAATTGGAAAGTGATATGAAGGCCAAGTACCCGCATCTATTTGTTACAGCTACTACTTGAATTTCGGGACGAAATTCCCTAAAGTAGGGGAGACTGTAACAACTCGAAAATTCGATTGTTATCTTTCCATTTTGTTTTCCCGTTTATCTACCTTGTAATCCCGAGATTCGGTCTATAATAAAGTTATGTAATTACTTATGGTGTTGTACGTTATTAGCACATCTAATCGCTTATTAAATCGCATCACAAATCGCAATTATTTATGTGGTTTTATATTATTTATGTGTTATGTGTGTTCGTGGTTATGATTATGCTCGCTATCTCATCGCTCTCGCACTCTCGAATCACTAAAGCGCACTATTTTATCAAGTATAACGCTTAACGCTTTACTATAACGTTTAATATAACTAACTAATACGAACCGAATCACCAAACGGACTCTTAACGTGAAAAATGAAGAAAACCCAACAAATTGGGTCAAGTTCGGCCGAACTTGGCTGGTTAACTCAAAAACTCTCAACTTTCCTCAAGTTCGCTCGAACTTGCCTTCTAGGGTCAAGTTCGGCCGAACTTAGCTCAAATCCTTCAAACATTTCACAAGTTCGCCCAAACTGGCATGAATTTCATGCAAGTTCGACCGAACTTGGCCCCACCAGCTCACCATTCTGCCTTCTCCTATAAATACCCAGCTCATTCCTCTCATTTGAACTTGCTGTAAGTTCGCCCAGAGCTCTCAAAACCAGAAACTTTCGTGTTCTAAGTAAGAATCAACCCGATTTCAGCTACAAAAACGTTTATCAACGATTTACAGAGGTTTACTACGATTTTGGCACAAGGCATAGCCTTCGTTTCATCAAAACTCTTCTATTTACGAAAATCTTCATCTTTTTACATAAAACTTCTGATTTTTACTCAGATCTAAGCTTAGATCTGAGCAAAAACCTTTTGAACATTGATTTTTACACAATATACGGACTTTGATGATGTTTTGTTCATTTTCTGATATGAAACAAAGCATTTTTCATTCAAGATCCCAGATCTGGAAGCACAAGGACGTTTATGTTGGTTTACACAAGCCGGACTAATCCGAACGAACCTCGAGTTCACCCGGATTAGCCCACGCTTTTGTAAAATGGCTAAAACCGCTCTAAAAGCCCTCTCTGACCTAACTTTGCTCAGTAGCACAGTGTTGGAGGGATGAACACTCGATTTCCTCAGGAAACAACGCAAAAACGCAAGATTTTGGACCCAACAACATCAAGTTCGCTCGAGATTTTACTGATTTTTTTATAAACACAGCAGTCAAGTTTGCTCGAACTTGCCCTCTAGGGGTCAAGTTCGGCCTAACTTGAGTGGAAATGCAAAAAATTCTCTTCAGGAACCCCCAAGTTAGCTCGAACTTGTCAAGATTCTCAGGAAACTTCACAAGTTCGGCCGAACTTGTCTCACCTATCAAGGTTAACTACAAGTTTGTTCGAACTTGTCAAGTTTCCTTGAGGAACTTGCAAATTCGCCCGAACTTGACTCTATGCAAGTTCACTCGAACTTGGCTACTCCCCAACCAAAGCTTAACCGTTTCGGCTTTTCGGAGACTGATGCACTTCCGTTCGCGTATGCAGGCTGATCCGGCGCTCTTCGCAACTCTCCTCAGATCTTCTAATCTTACCTAAACGCACCCACAGTGAGTATACTTGACCCATTTCTCTTGAATGCACTTTTTGGGTGTTACATACGTTCCTATATCAAAATCACTTCACAAATCAAAAACTGATTATCACACGCGAATAATCTGATTGTATATGCTCAATACGTGATACTAGAAACATGTAACTAGGACTTATTTTCGTTAACTTGCCTCCTTAGCAATTATGGTACTATAGTTTGGCTAACACCCGACGGGGTCTAGTTAGGATGGTCGTGCAAGCCTTCTCACGGTAGTTAGCATGAGAAATGAGCCTATGTTGTATGATGTGTTTTGGTGTATCATGATATGTAGTTAGATTATTTCGCGAAAGCTTTCTCGATTATGCTAGTAGTACTTAAACCTGTATGCTCACCTTTACTTAATTGTATTGACTTGTATTTTAACGTATGTAACAGGTTGAGGATTTAGCTTGGATGCCTCGGATGTTGCATGCGTAGTTTAGTTCGTTTTGTTAGTTTGTTTAGAATGGTTTGTAATAAAATCTAGGGGAGATCGAATTGGATTTATGTTAAGAGATTTTTGTTGAAATGTAATGGTTATTTTGAAGGTTTATGAGTTTGATATTATGGGATATTGAATGTTGATTATTATCTTTGAATGGCTGTTATGGAATCTCTTGATCAATCTGATTCGCCTAGTGCCACTACCCCGATGTTTCCGCCATTGGTTGGGGTGTGACATTAGTTGGGCTTAAAAACAAGGCTGAGACATTCAAAATCAGAGGTTTAATCCTCACAAACATTCTGTTTTGTTTAAGTTTTTACCCACAAGTAATGAACAAGCTTGAAGTTTGATGATTTATGTGACTAAGGTTAGCTTGGGCTATCCTATTTACAAGTCCACCACTACTTGATGTTTCCTTAGATTAGTTAGTTTATATTTTCTTACTTGTACATGTTCATGACCCTCCTTGTTGTTTATAACAACAGGGTAGTGGTGAACAATAGAGGTACCTAAATGGAAGCTTTGTTCTTCCTACCTCATGTATGAATTATATCACTCAAAGAGGTGCCTAAATGGAGACTTTGATCTCTTACCTCATACTTGACCTATAAGACCTTGAATCTTTATATTTTATGTATTCCATATATGTATATCTAAGTAACAAAACTTGATGATAACTTACTAGTTATTTGTCAAGGATATGTTACATCATTCATGGCCATGCACTTGTTACGATTCTAATGGATCCTTGAATCCATGAAAACACACAAACTCCTTTGAGTTTCAATAGTGTCAAGAACAAGTGTTATGTGTACAAGATGATTATTTTCATATGACTATTTTCATGTTATTTAAATTCCGAACCTCTAATCTTCCGTTAACTTCCAATACTTACACACCTTCGTTTACCCATGTAGGGTAATCTCGGTGTTCCACCTCCAAACTCTCCAATCTTCACGAGATAACAAGTAGGAAAGCTTGCAAAGCCGTGAACTCGATCCCATTTTTCTATTTTAAACACTTTGGGTGCAACATGTACATTATTACAAATCACAATAAAACTTGTTTATACAACTTACTCTATCCGTTAATAACATGAGACTTGTTTATATTTTTTATTATCGCATGTTATTTTAGACTTGTGTTATATGCTCATTAACTTTGCTAGCCTACCTAACAAATATAGCTCTATAGGAGTAACGCACTGCCCGTAAACTTATGGTATTGTTAAGTAAACTATATTACACCCTCTTCGTTTCGACGATGTTGGGTAATCACGATTGCGTTAGACTTTAGATTGACATATAAGGACACATGTTTAGTATGTTATAACAATTGTATGCAATGTTATCATGTTGGATATGAGGCAAATTTATTTCACTATTGTGCTATGTATCAAACTTGTATGCTCGCCAACTTTTGTTGATATATATTATTTTAATACATGTTGCAGGAATCTAGTTGATGCCGTTGAAGAAATATATTTAGGGTGGATTAGATACACACCTAATTTATGTATTTTGTTTCATGTTGTATTGTCGTGTTTCATGTTGTATTGTCGTTTGAACTTGTTGTATTTCCGTTTCAAAACAATGTATTATCATTTAGTATCAATAAAATTTTGAGTTATTAAATATTGTCGCAAAGTAGTGTTATGATGTTTTGAGCAATTTGTTCGTCTCATCTTGATGTTTCCGCCATCAGTTGGGGTGTGACAAAAATGGTGACGTTCCAACTTAGTTTACCATGGTAAACTTGTGAAAACATTCCTAAAGGTTATCCCGAAGAAGGAAAAGCAAGAATTCATGAAGAAGAGAAGAAGAAAGTGAGTTAAAACTCATTTTTGCACTTGGAACTATTCCGCCTAAAGTTGCAAGATCTGGAAGTTTTGAGAGTGATTAGAGAGTGGAAAGTGAAATGGAGTGGTGAAAGGCTTGGTTTTATTGTTGAGGATTAGGGTTTAGTGTTTTAATGAAGTAGTTGTTAGTTGGGAGTTGAGAAATGGTCAAAACAAGCAAGACCCGGGATCTGAAACAGACTTGCTGTGAAATTGGGAGTCTCACATCGCGCGAGGAGAGAGGCCTTATGCTCTCGCATGACGCGAGGGCATGTTTTCCCAAAGTTGGTGGGTTTTGTTCACCTTTAGTCCTTGAACTTGATTTTGTAGATATTTTGAGTCATAATCTTATATTTAAACATGTTTTTAGGCATTTAGGGCATGAACAAGTATATGTAGCGTATGATCGTGCATTCATAATATTCCAATGATAGTGTAGACTCAGTGTGTGGCAGTTTGTTCCAGGTTTGATTGTTTGGTTATGTTATGTGAAACATGAAATTCTAAGATTGTTTTGAATGTTTTAAGGCATGCACAAGTATGTATATCGTATAATCACGTAAGTAACTCGTATGATTTGCATAAACATGTATATTGCATAGGCATGATCAAACAAGTGTGATATAAAATGTATTTCCATTATGATCAAAAGTCTCGGATTACATTGACTGAAATTGGATACGAATACATGTTTCTGGAAATGGAAAGTACAAAAACACGGAACGTTACAATGTAAGCCTTTAATACTAATTTAGGTGTGCTCATCGTTTGCATCACTAAACTTACAGTGAAGATACTCGTTTTTCGATCGACATATGTTTAAACATTTACGCTCTAAGACTGGTCGCCATATTGATTGATGTAAAAAAAACTAAAATATTTTATATTGTTTTGGTAAATTATTTCTCCAACTCAAAAATTTGGGTCAATTTGGGATAAATCATCATTTTTATAAAAATTCACAAGTAATCAATCATTTAAGGTTTTAAATAGCAACATGTTCGATGACTATCATGATCGATTTTGGCTAATGATTAATGTTCATAACACAATCTTTTGTAATTTTGGTCAATGATTATTGTTCATGGCATGTTCTTTTGTAAAATAGTACTCTTTTTCAGTCAGTAATTGTAAAATAGTACTCTTTTCGGTCAAAAAGTAGTCACTATTTATAAGAACAATAACATGCATAAGCATATAAGTTGTCAAAATAAAACCCAACTATTATAATCACAATTAAGCTTAATTTGTGTTTTTGCAGTGTTCATAAATGCATTTAAACTTCACACATTACAACTTAAGACACTTAGGGTAAGATTTTATAGACATCAGTTGCAAATTATGTTTAAAACTAAAGAGTAAACTGCCATTTTGGTCCCTGAGGTTTGGCCAGTTTTGCTACTTTAGTCCAAATCTCAAACTTTTCGTATCTGGGTCCCTGTGGTTTCGTTTTTGTTTCCATTTTGGTCCAAAAGTGAAATCAGTCCAGATTCCCCTAATTAAACCCTCAAGTTTTGTCCTTTTCCACATGGGTAATTTTGTCATTTTCGTTTATTATAATTGATTATTAATTAAAAATAATAAAACCCTCTCTCTCTAATTAAACCCTCAAGTTTTGCTTCAGACACCTCTCTCTTCCATCTACGACAGACTGATGTCCTTGTATAGTTCGGATTACCCAGTGTAGAGTCCTGTAAACTATTCATCTGCTTGCTCTGTAATGATGCATAGCTTGCCAGGCCGATTTCCTACTGTGGATCAGTTCAAAGAATATATCGGGAAGATGATGTGCTTTGATTAATTTAGTTTTATTATTTTTAATTAATAATCAGTTATAATAAAACGAAAATGACAAAATTACCCCTGTGGAAAAGGACAAAACTTGAGGGTTTAATTAGGGGAATCTGGCATGATTTCACTTTTGGACCAAAATGGCAACAAAAATGAAACCACAGGGACCAAAATACAAAAAGTTTGAGATTTGGACTAAAGTGGTAAAAGCGGCCAAACCTCAGGGCCAAAATGGCAGTTTACTCAAAACTAAAACTTTACTAGATAAACATAATTTTCCTTGGAGTTAAATCATCTAGCAAGCACATAATGACCACTCCATTATCAATATCAAGTTAGAAGACATAAAGTTTGAGTAGAAAGAGAACATCTTGAGATACTTATATTACATATGAATTAAACCTGAAAAGAAAACTCAATCACAATTAAAACTAAACCTACAAGCTTGAGTTTGTTTTAGTTGAATCCCTTAAACACCGAGACTTGATTTGCATACGTGCTTGAGTGCTCGACTAACGACAACTTGATCAGGTGCTTGACCGAGCTGCTACGTGCTAGCTACTTGGAAAGTAAAGATTGTTTAGGATCAAATGGATATCATTAACGAGATTCCAAATACATTCGCTAGAAAGAAAATGAAGCATGAAGTAACTCAAACTTGTACAAAGCATTACAAAACGGTTTGCATAGGTCAACTATAACACCTCGTAAAATCGTGTCCAATAATGCATCGACACGTGTCCCTAATCCTCACGATGCTTAACGGTAGCCAGAAGGGACTATTTTTGCCAAAATTAAAAATTTTGGATGTGGAGGGACTAAAAGTGTCAACATGTAAATTCTTACCTCTGAGTGACCTTTTAACAAGCCGAGAGCTTTATGATATTCGATCATACTCTCGGGAATGCCTAATATTGATCATTTAAGGCTTTATGCCATTAAATGTTAAAATACGAGAGTGTATAAGTTCAGGGACTAATTCCGGCAATCTGTGAAAGTCTGTCGATTCTCATATTTTGAATACAGACCCCATATTTAAATCCAAATACTTTTCATTCAATAAAATCTTGTATTTTATTGATGAGAATGCAAGAATGTCAATCGTTGCGCAATTTGGATCATTTTCGTGTTCGTTACAGTGTTTTACGCATTTTTGCGAAACGCGTAACCGTACAACCGAACGAACCGACATCCATGATATTTCCGGACAAAATCCAAGTCACATATGCCTTAACACCTTATTAGAGCCTAAAGATTAGGTTAAAAGGTGTTAAAGGTGACAAAACGCGACGAAACAAGTCCAGGGGCCAAAGCTGCCAACAAGTGAAAGTTGTAGGTTCTGACCAAGGTCCTTACGGACTGTACACAAGGAGCCATACGGTCCATATACACACCTGCAGATCAGAATTATGCTTGTTCATCAAGCATAACACCACAACTTGACACCTAGCTCGTTTTTGCCACATTTCACCTGGTCTTGACACCTCTTAAACACTCGTAATCATCTCCTAGCTCCTCTTAACATTTGGATTGATCTTGTGCATCACCTCCAAGTATAAATAGCAAGTCACTTTTGCATTCTTACTTGCTCATTCACTCATTTTCTCCTCTACTCACTCTTTGAAAGTTCATGGTTCTAAGGGAGCATCCTACAGAGTTCTAAACTTCCTAAGGATCACTTGTAAGTGTTCGTATCCTTTGCTTTTTATTTTTATAGGCTTTTAAGCCAAAAGTCAAGCATTATCGTAATAACGCTTTGACTTTAGGTTTAGACCATAATGGTCTAGCCATTGTTCGCAACGAACATGGTTACGTGATCGTAATTAGGTAGGTGATTATCCCTCAAAAGGGCACCTCTTAAGAATCACGTTTGTTTGGTCAATTGATGAGTCAACGTAATAATGTTTTAAGTCAACGGGGCAGATTTCGTAATAATTGCGATATGAGTTTAAAGGTGTTCAAAAATACGTTTTAACACATAAACAACTTGGTAATAATTATTAAAACATGCGTAAACATGTTCGGCTCGTCAATTCCAGTTTTAGGGTCGGTTCGCAACCGAAAGTCGTGAAGTTTGACTTCTCCTTTGACTTTCGATTGTAAACCGAATTAGACTAGCATGCTACTGATTTAAGGTCCCGTTATGATCGTAATATGATGTAGCATAACCCTCTGAGGTTATATTACATGATCGTAATAGTAATCTGAGTTTTATGCAAGTTTCCGTTATTATGCCATACTTTGACTATCTTGCCCTTTTTATTAAAAATAATGTTTTAAATACCAATGAACTTGCAAATGATTTAGGTGCTGATATGTTAACATGTTTAACATTTTTTGATGTTACAAATCTGATCATAAAGTGAGTTTTCGAATAATCTCGTAAATGATGCTTTAAAGCGACCGAAATGCCCTTTCGGAGCATAGAACGGTTTTAAACAAAATTTATAATACCAAAATAATTACCTACTGATATAATATCATAAATAGGATATTTTGGGATATCAAGTCAATTTATAAACTGAGTTTACGTACGAGTTCTTGTATTATGTCCTTAAATGACGATAACACCCTTTTGGCACTTAAATTGATTTTTAATCACGAATGTGATACAAAACCTCTTACCTACTGATATGTTATACTAAATAACATATCCTAATCATAAAAACCTAGACATAACTTTTGTTTTGACACAAGATCGCAAATATCGTCATTTAACGACTTAAACGCCCTTTTGGCGCGTAGTATGGTTTAAAACCATAATTACCAACCAAAACTTGTTACCTACTGATTTTATTAATCATTTTAAATATTTTTTTACAGTAGGTACTTGTTATAAACTCAGAATCCCAAATAAGCTTTCAAAACTATGTGTGAAATGACCAAAATGCCCCTACGGAGCATGGTCTGGTCTTAAACCATAAAACACACATATGTTTGATATACTACTGATATTATATCATAAATAAAGTGTTTTCACAGAATGTTTATGGTCATAACATCAGATTATACCAAGTTCCTTTTATACATCGCTAAATGACCAAAACGCCCTTTTGAGGCATAGTTTGATTTTAAAACTTTAACGGCATACAAGTTGATATCCTACTGATATTATAACTTGTTTAAAGTGTATTGGCATATGGAACTTGTTCATGACTCACCCGGTTACCTGTTATCGCTTGTACACGTACGATTAGACTTACGTAACTAGTTTACAAAAGCTTACCGAAACGGGTTTAACCTTATCATTTTCACTTCAAATCCAGAAAGTACTATGTTTACCCATATTATACAAGTCCTAGTACTTGTTGGGTTTAAACCACATTCTAATCGGTATATGCTTAATCTGGCCCGTATAGATTCTAACAGATAATAAATCTGTTTATTCCAGACTATAGTACCCCAGATAATCGGAATTGGGTCAATAATACTTAGACTTGCGGCTTTTTGATGAATTATAATCTTATTGATTTGAAGCTAGCAAGAAGGTAAATACTCTTAGCCTATTTTCTTATACGGGCTTAGGATACGGTAAATTATTACCGCTTGGTCGGGTATGGGATCAATCGAATGCCGGATTGTGGCTAGTAAATCCACATAACCCGTTTTAATCTGTATTGTTTGATAACTTAAACATTGGGGGTTAATACGACTGTGTCTCGATATCCTCGGCTCATTTAATTGCAAATGGCCACGACTTAAGCACGGGGTGTAGGCTTACACCTGACAGATGCAAATGCTAAATAATTTACCCATAAGTTGGGGATAACTCCTTCGTGGATTCAAAAGTGGTGTGTCGGTTAATCATGTCTTGGTTTTCATACTAGGCCCCATATGTATTGACAAACATGTAAAACTGTATACAAGTTCATTTTGAATTGTCCCAAGTTATAAAATATTTTTCGTGCCTTGTGCACCTGAGTCAAATTTTGAAATGTTTTCAAAATGAGTCGGTTAATTGTATTTACCAGCGAAAGCTGACATATTTTCAAAAGATTAAATCGCAGGTACCGAACCTTATTATAACTGGGAATCCGAGTCGGCTAGAATGAAGGTATGGAATTTGCAACCCTTATGCTTAAGGCATATGATGTCTAAAGCTCTGTTATTAGATCTTGCCTGTGGGCATGTATCGAAACGCTTGTAATAATTTTATATATTCAAGCTTTATTGAATTTTATACTTTCACTCCAATACTCCCACTGTATATTATTACATTGTGATAACTGTTATCCAGCCGTCACGAATAGGGCCCACCGGAAGTCAGGGTGTGACATCAACTCCGTCTCTCTCTCTCTCTCTTGTTTGGTATCCCATTTAAAACTAGTTTTTTTGTTCCTTATTTATTTTTAAAACCGGTTCCAGGTTAATCATTTTTTGTGAGATATTTGTCAAGTTTTGTATTTGAACTGACAAGGAACCAAACTTCATGCAAATCAAAAGACCTAAGACTAAACTCGTTTAAGTAGTTTTGGGTTAGGCTCGGGTCAGTCTAAGCCTTTTATTCGGGTCTCTTTGAAGGCTTGTAACTTGCTCAACCCTAAGGGGCTGTTTGGTTCAGATTATATTTAAAGGAATAGGAATTGGAATTAATTCCGTTGAAAACTCATGTGTTTGGTTTTTAAATTTGATATTAAAATTGGAAAACTTAAAAAGATCATATTTACAAAACTACCCCCATCCATCTATCGTTTATGAAGGAGATAAAGACTTTTTGGTAACTTTGAATCATTCATATGGAATGTTTGAATTCCATCATTAATCCATTAAATGATGGATTTAATTCCAAATGCAATTCTATTTTCGTCAACCAAACATAATTTTTTTATGAAATTAATTCCATTTTCAATTCTATTTTTGTCAACCAAACATAAATTTTTTATGAAATTAATTCCATTTTCAATTCTATTTTTGTCAACCAAACATAATTTTTTAATGAAATTAATTCCATTTTCAATTCCAGTTCATGCAAATTTGACCAAGCAAACGACCCTAACCCTATTCTTATCACTCTTTCAATATTTTTACCAACTAGTATCCATGAGTGGCTAAAAATTTCTTTTAATTCAATGTTCTTAAAATTTATAAATTAATTTAGTTGATAAATATTATAGCTTTCTTGGTTTTCTATGTAATTATTATTTTTTTGAACATTCAACTTCATTAAAAGAGGACATCCGGTTCGCAAAACGCGGACGGAAGCCAACCAACTACAACATGTACATTGGGTTCATATACCAATCATTCCAGACCAAACTATTACAAACAAAACTATTTTTATACAAGAAAAACGTTCTCGACTTTATTTGATGAAGAATCTCAACTACATTGGGGTTTTTTTGATTGAAAATCTTCTTATTGCGGGCTAGCCAAATACACCACACAACCACAATAATAGTTCCTTGAACAAGTCTTTTTCCTCGCTTGCCTCCTGATGCATCTTTATATAAACATAAATCGGCGGTAACCGACACCACATCCCGATCATGTGCCAAACTTCCGTTGCAATCCGACATTCTGTGAACAAATGAAGGGCTGAATCGTATCCGTCTAAACGTCTTCACATAGAACGCACAACGGCTCCCCTAAATCAATGTTCCTTTTTTGAAATTCCATCTTAGTAGGTAAACGATGCATTTCCGCCCTCCAAGCATGTATATTACATTTAAGGGGAACCCAATTTATCCACTTCATTCTAAAGACGTCCGTACCTTGATGTTTTGCAAGCTCCTTTTTATTGCCTTAACCGAGAACCCATTTTTATCCATACCTGTCCACGACCATTTGTCCGCTTCTGTTCCCACAGTAGCTCCGAACAGAACATCACATCAGTGTAATTATTTAACTAGTTGATAAATATTATAGCTTTCTTTATATAGCTTTCTTGATTTTTATGTCATTATGTAACTAGTTGATAAATATTATACCTTTTTTTTGGTTTTCTTTATAATTATTTAAGTATGTTGAGTTTTTCTAATTCTAAATATAATTCTTAGTGACCTACAAATATTATCTAACTAAGTCGATGAAACTATCACTATTACACATGAAAATATATTACACGATTAAATCTATATCTATATCTATGTCTACATCTACATCCCAACAATATATGATAACGTAAATTAATTTGTGACACGTGTCATTCCATTGAAGGCATCTACCTTTTTATTTTCCGGCATTTCTTTCATACTTATCTTATATTTAATAAATAAATATATAATAAATTAATATTAAATCTTATCCTATTTTGAATTTCGGATAGAATCCTTTTACTTTTCTAATAAAATATTATCCTTAAATTTGAATTGTCAATTTAAAATATTTTTAAATAAATAAAATAAATTATTTATCATGAAAACCAAACTTTGTATTAATATATTGCTTATTTTTATTTTAAAGGAATTATTTATTATGAAAACCAAACTTTATATTAATATATTACTTATTTTTATTTTCATTATTAAAAAGATATTATATCGATTATATTACATAATTTATAAGTCAAATTGTCGGAATTTGTACCAACATTTTTATCACTTAAATGACTGCAACTTTGCTTCTTGAAAAACATATCTTCTTTTCAAGCATCATCTCCGCAATCACCTTAACCATCGCATATCGAGTATATTCGTTAGTTTTTTTAAGGAAAAACTTTTTTTTATTATTATTTGGTATATAATATTTGATTTATTCAATCCGTGATATACATGCCGTTTTTTTAAAGATATAACTTTTTTAAGATATTACTATTTTATTATTTGGTATATGAAATATAATTTATTTAAGTCGTACAATACAGGGTTATTTTCTTTCATGTTAAAGAAAATAAATGTACAATTATTCAAAGAAATAATTACATTTATTTAACCTGTGTAATAAACAGAGGTTTTAAGGATATATTGTTTTATTACTTTGTATATAAAATTACCGTATAATACACGAAGTTCTAACCTAGTTACTAGTTACTATATTAACATTATTGTTGATATCTTTTAGTTCATTACAAATCACAACTTAATCCATTATAATTTCTTTCATGTTAAAGAAAATGATTGTAATCGATTTGGGGTGGATGAAATTAAAAACATTCTCTCTTCTCCACTTAAATCCTTTTGCTAAACCAATTGATGAACAATCTAATGTTCACCAAATTTCTAGAAGTTTTTTGAGTTTATCAAATCCTAATCAAGAACTTTTATAATTCGAGGTAATTATTAAGTCCGTGTTTGTTAAAATTTAATACTAGATTTGATATGATACATAGTGGCTAATGTTTGTTATGTTTTAGCTACGATTCAATACAATTTTTAAGTCGTTTTGACTAGTTTGTTTTTGCCTTCACTACGAAGAAAATCATGGAATCGCCACCATTTAATGAGTTAACCTGAAATGCAACACAACATTATTTTAAGTATGTTCGGATTATAGATGATATATTTAACATTAATAAACTTAATAATCACGTTATAGAACCCGTCAAAAGTTTTTCACCCATCAACCCACTAACTCAATACAAATAAGTGAAATGACACCCATAGTTCCACACCATGAGTTTATCGAGACTAATACATCACGTGTAACAAATCTACGCTGTTTTATCTTCTTGACACTTTAAAATTCTTTTGAAACATCATATAATATTTCAGATGACTCTTTATCATTTATTTATTCTTATTTAATATTACAAAGAGTTCAACCTCTTTAAAATACAATATCTTAACATAAGGCTGACACGATATAGTTATAATAGTAACAACTACTTGTGTATATATCATCTAGAATAAAAAGTAAAAAATAATAAATTTATAAAAATTCTATCTTAAAAACATGTACACAAGTAAATTACTAAATTTGCTGATCTGTTAAGAGGGACCGAGTCAAGGCAGACTCGACCCCATCGAACTCAGTATTCCCCTCTTCCACTCGCACAATCAACTCAACTCATACACCAATTTCCTCCTACACGAACATCAATTTTGTTTCGTTCTTCATAATTCATCTAATCATCATCTCAAATCAACTTCAACTTCACTCATTTCACCTCAGAATTACACACCGTTTGATGCACACAAGCAACAGTTTCACCACATATTTTCATTCATAGTTTCATACGGAGAAATTGAAGCAAAAAGTCGAGAATCATCGAGTGTTCTTCGTCTATTTGGATTCGTATCCGTTCATCTGTCGGTAAAATTCGTTCGGATGATTGAATAATAATCGGAAATTTGACTTGAGTTTGATTAGTTGTTTTGTTGTGTGATTCTCTTACGAATATCAGTAGAAGGATTTGATTAGGGTTTTGTGTACTACACGAACATTAATTCTGTTTCACGGAGTTTATTAGTTCATAATCAGCTTAGTATTCACAGTTTGGCGCGGTTTGATGCATATGAGCTTCAGTTTCACGAAGTTTATTGATTCATACGGAGGAATTGAAGCATAAAGTTGAGGATCAGAGGAGTTTTGGTTTGATATTTGGATTTGTATCTGTTCGTCTGGTGGTACGATTCATTCGGTCTCTATGATGTTATTTGTATTGAGTTTGTTTGTTTTGTGGTGTGCTTTTGTTAGGAATTCAAGTAGAGGTGTTGCCTAGGGTTTTTATATGTGATTGTTAGTACAATCAGATGATATGAGTTTAAGATGTTGTTTAATTTTGCTAGTTTGTTCATGAGTTGATTGGATTGAGTAGTCTTATTACTTATATACTGTGTTGATTACTTGATTTTGTTGTTAGGTTATTGGTGATGAAATATATTTGTTTAGGAAGATTTTAATTGGTATTGATGGTTATAATCCCCACATATGACTTAAAGCATCTAGAACATTAGTGGACTGGAAGTCTACATGTGCTATTATTTGAGTTTCAGTTGATTAAATTCAACAGGGATTGAGTTGTAGTTTTGAAAACTTTCTTTCTTTGTATTGTGGTGAATCTGTTTTAAATTTCAAGACATGGTTTGGTTAGGGATTTTTCTATGCAGTTATCAGTACTAGGATGTAACTTGAAGTTTCAGTCAGCCAATAGAACGTAAAGTCTATAAGACAACAATGTTTTGATTTTTGCTTGCTCAGTTCATGAAAAAAGTGAAGGTAGTGAGCTACTTGAAGATGGCATACGTTTGTTTAGTATAATCTTTTTTGGTACCGTTAATATCAAACCGACTATTTACACACATGAACCTACATTCAAATACATTATGTGTGTACCTTTAAACTTACTACTTCACACCAACCCGGTTAGACATTTTCTGGATTGTATATGAACAAAGAAGAAGAGGCGTAGAATGGTGTTGTGCTTTTATTGTATAAGCAGTCCGTGATGTTTTCTCGAATTTATGGATATGGTAAATGGTGTTAAAGAAGTTATACTTGTTAATCACTTAAAATAATCAAGAAAATTTATAACTCAATGCACCTCTCTTTCTTTTGACTTTGATGATCTAGCATTTCCTCATCTGATATTCCAAATAAGCGTCTTGAAGTGTTTGAATATAATTAGGAAAATTTGGTGTGGAACAATTTCTGAATAAGTATAGTTTATGTGTTAACTAATTTCTGAAGGATCTTGAAGTGTTTGAAAAGAGTTGTGTTTATTAAATTTCCATACACCCTTGCCCTTTGATGCATAAATTGTTAGTATAATATCTTCATGGAAGTATATTTGTTGCTTTAAAAGGGACTAGTTTCATATGTGTACCTTAAATTTCCTAAATTGGTGTAGGGAATTCTGCAATGCACCGTGTGGGTAGCGCAGGCAATACCTCCAATTCAGTCCGCCCTCGTAAGGAGAAAAGGCTGACATATCTTTTCAATGATGCTGATAATACAAAGGTTAGGGTTTATTACGTTTGCACTGTTTTTTATATGGACATGAAATTGTTAGATTCCCAGAATATGTCGGCATACCCTTCTGCCAGCATGCTTAAACTTCAGAAAATATTTCCATATAATATTATAATCTACAAGACAATATATTGAGCACCTACTTTTATCCAACAGGATCCACTATCCTTTTTTTAGTAGACTACTTTGGTTGTTTTAGTAATCATTGCGACCATAGTTGTTAATAGCGAATAGTTGACGATAGCGACATGCAACCTATACGCTACGTAGCGATAGCGATGGAATAGCGGGCGCTATATTATGTTTAGCGATACACTAGAAGAAAATTTTAGAAATATTTATATGTATATTATATCCAAATACGGTGTTTCTATACGTATATTTAACAAATAACCTAAAATCCAACTATTGCATACATTTATTTTATCGCTATTTATATAAAAACCCAAAAAAAGAAAAAAAGAAAAAACCCTGAAATCCCGCTATTTACTCGCTATGGAGGCACCAAAATCAGATAGCGATGCATGAGTGCTTCGCTACGCTATTCGATACAGTGCTCGCTATGAGCGCTATTAATAACTATGATTGCGACCCTAGATGTGTTTCATACTTTAGAGCATATAGACGCATTCATTGCTAAGCAGTTAATGCGGTAAAAAATCGGATGTCGGCCAAGGACCGATATTGAGATATTGGTAATCGCGGTGGGATATCGGTAATTTTAATATCATGCAGAATTTATATATATAGCAATTTAACATTAACAATTCAGTATACTCTCCTACCATTAACAAATTAACCTTTTGCAACTTGCAAAACACTAACAATTGTAGCAAGTAGGAACTGATTAAAACTTAACATGCTAACATTTAACAATTAAGACTTAAAATACTAATAGCATCAATAAGAAGAAAGACGAATGGTAGAACTAAGAAGAAACGTACTGATATCGGGAAAATCTTTGATAAATCGGTCAATATCACCGATAATTTCACGGATATCTCACCAGGGACCGATTACCGATATATTACCGATATTAACTGCATAGATTCTTTGTAATTGTTCAAATATAATTATTTTTTTCAAACCAAAACAATAACTGTGATTAGATAGCTCAGTATTACATTTTGTTAATAAAAAAGAAGAATAAATGTACTTGAAAGAATCATCTTGTCTATTGTTGTTGGTTATCCTATTAATTTATTGGTTTTCAGCCCTTCTATCGTGTTCAATGCATCTGTTTCCGATCAATGAATAAATCATTAGAATAAATTCCTATTCTCAGTTGTTTTAATCTTAATTTGAGCCCTTTGGTTTGCAGCATTGTGCAGGTGTGAATTGTTTATCTGTCTTAAAGCCATCAGAGCCAGATAATTGTAGTTACCTCTTCACTGGGAGTCGTGATGGCACGTTGAAAAGATGGGCACTGGGTGAAGAAGGTGCCACCTGTTCAACTACTTTTGAGTCTCATGTTGACTGGGTATATTTTTGTATTGTTGTTAGACCATAAAAGAACTGAATGTTCATGAACTGTTCGGGGGGAAGTTCGTTTATGTTCTCGTTTATTAAAACAAACGAACGAACATGAACACATGTTTTGTTCATTCATTTATGTTCGTTTATATACGTTCATTTATGTTTGTTTAAAATTTAATAAATACATAAGTAGTTATATTTCTGTAAATATAAACAATAAATGGGATTTCTAACTACTTATATAGAAATAACTAATTAGTTATTGGGCTTCCTAGTAATAAAAATGGGTTTTTAAATTGATCTTATCGTAACTAATCACCGATTTACATAAATAAAACTACTTTATGTCCATTTACGCTTGGTCAATTATGTTTATATGTATTCGTTATGTTTATTAAATTATGTTCGTATAAGTGTGTTTGTTTATGTTCGTTTAAATTAATGAACTGTTCGTTTAGGTTTTAAACCAACGGACATAAACGAACACGGACATGCTCATTTTCTTAATGAACAAACATGATAAAAAAATGTGTTCGATTATGTGTTCGTGTTCGTTCGGTTCATTTACAGGCCTAGTTCTTATTATTTCTATTATTATAATTATTATAACATCAATTATGTTCAATTAATAGTACTTCAGTTTGATAAATGGTAGGTAACTACTATTAAGGAATAAATTGGGTTGTACAGGTGAATGATGCAGTTCTTGTAGGAGGCAATACCCTTGTATCCTGCTCCTCAGATACTACTGTCAAGGTTTCTCTTCATGTCTAATTAATTTGGTTACAAAATCATGCATTAACGTTTGCATCATTCTCACTAAAACTATTCTGGATTGTATCAGACTTGGGATTGTTTTTCAGATGGAACTTGCACAAGGACTTTCCGTCAACACACAGATTATGTTACCTGTCTTGCTGCTGCAGAAAAAAATGTAACTTCCACCAAGAAAATATGCATTTTGCTCTTCTTATATATGTACTATATATTATGCTATTTTGTCAACATCAAACACCTTTAGCCCCTCAACTTTAATAATAAAGCCCCTCAACTTCAATGATAAAGCCCCTCAACTTTAATAATAAACAACTTTAGCCCCTCAACTTTAATAATGACATGTTTAGCCCCTTAACTATATCAAACAACTTTAGCCCCTCAACTTTAATAATAACAACTTCAGCCCCTCAACTTTAATAATGACATGTTTAGCCCCTTAACTGTAACATCAAACAACTTTAACTCTCGCGATTTGCTTATTTTTATCAACGTTTCAAACCCGCTGCGGAGCGCGGGTGGTAACCCACTAGTTCTCATTAAAATACACCGTAGACCTTCATTTCAAAATTGGTACATCTTTATTGGAAATTTGGAAACATGAACACATTTTGTAGTAGAGGGGGTATATCGTAATATGGGTGTCTTGAGTTAAGATAAAATTTGTTCAGGATGATGGGTTGAGTTGATACTAAGACAATTTTATTTTATCCATTTCTTTGTTTTTGAAAGATAGTTTTGTAAGATTATGAAAGACTGGATTGATTCATTGATTCAATAGGTGATTACAATATATAGAGATGGTAGGAAACCCTAGATACCAAACTGGGCACATGGGCTCAACCCTAATAATATACGGTCCAATAAGTTTGTGTTAATTATGGTTACTATATTATTCCAATAGTAACTAAATATTTGAAAACAAAAGTATTTAGGAGGTTCAGTTAAGGATGGCAACTCGTGTCCGGTTGGCTGGTTGGTATCACCCTACCCAAATACAACTGTTGAAAAACTCAGCCCTACCCTAAAAGTTCCTAACCATGTAACTTAGAAATGACCTGCATAACCCGTTTGGATCAGGCTGAGGGAGTAAGTGGGTTGTAAACGGGCTGGTCAGGTCAAAGAGCTGGCATGTTGAGTTTGTAAATATGTTATATTTTAATTTTTAAATTTTAAATGGTTGGTGAGTTGACATGTTTATCTGAAACCCGGCTTGAGTACGTCTCATTCCGTTTATTAAACAGGTTAGATGGGTTGACTTGTTTACAACCCGAACCTGGTTATTTTTTTTGTTGGATTCATGTATTTTTTCATGTTGCGTCGGGAATTGTCACCCCTATATTTAATGCCATTAAAAGTAGAATTTAGGCGACTTTAACCCATCCCACTTGAAGCTAACTTTTTTTAATCGATGACACATTCAGATACTAAACGTTTTTTTTTTGGTATGTTGATTCTTTTAGAGCAATATTGTTGCTTCTGGTGGGCTGGGTGGTGAGGTATTCATTTGGGATCTTGAAGCAGCTGTTGCTCCATTCTCAAAGACTAGTGAGGCTGCTGTTAGTGATTCTTCAAATGGAATCAACGGTTCAGGACCTGTTACAAGTCTACGTGCAATCAGCTCAAGCAACAGTATTACATCACACACAAATCAGCCTCAAGGATATGTTCCGATTTCTGCTAAAGGTCACAAAGAGTCTGTTTATTCATTAGCAATGAACGACAGTGGAACTCTTCTGGTGTCTGGTGGAACAGAGAAGGTATATTTTGTTGTTGGTTTTTACTCATTTTTGTCGTCTAACTTAACATATTGATCATTACTAGCATCTATGTGGGTTTTTAATTTCTTTCAGGCTGTACGTGTCTGGGACTCAAGAACTGGTTCTAAGATAATGAAGCTTCGAGGGCATACGGATAATATTAGGGCTCTATTACTCGACTCTACCAGGAGGTTTGTTTTCTTGTGTATATTGAGTAACCTGAAATGAAGATATTTTTGAAACACCGGATCAAATCTAGCTGTACACACCTCAATGCATTACCCACGTCGTGTTAGCAATAATGGTTGCTCTAGTTATTGGGTTTGGACTCAAATTGTAATGCAGTGTTAGTATTTTGAATAGAAAGTCGGGAATCTATAGCATCTAGGGATTAAATGCAATCTCACGGAGGATCTAATCTAGTTATAGCTAAGCAGTCATAGCAGTGGGATAGCGGTTATCGGGCTCTTCCAAAATAGCGGTGTCAAATAGTGGTCCAGAATAGCAGAACCACTATTGTCAGTGCTATTGACTGCTATTTGACCAATATTGACCGTTATTTTGGATACCTTGGTTGATGTGGACTCGGAGGAAGATTTCATGGCTTACTATTAAATCATGTTTCAAATATTGGCACTTTTGACTTTTGATATTACTACTAATATCATATATGTTATACGTTTTATATATGTATATATATAAACTCTGTTTGATATAAAATTACGGACATCCCACCGCGATAACCTATATCTATCGGCCCTTGACCACTATTTGATTTTGGACCGCTACAACTGCATAGAGTTAAAAGTGTTTTCATGTTCTTAGACCTTAGTTTGCGTCTAGGTTTTACAACATTATTCTTTATACATTACTCAAAAAGCTTTATTTTTTTTCTGATTTTTATCTATTTGGTTAATGATACTACATTATCATGATTGCAGGTTCTGCCTGTCAGGTTCCTCTGATTCTATGATCAGGTAGGCATCTTTATTGGTAACATGTGTGGCAGTTATGATTGTGGCGGCACATTATCCACAAACAGGAGAATATAATATGACCAAAGAAGAAAAGATTTTCATGTTTCTTTTTCTTATTTTTTATGATGAATATGATGATTATATATATATATTTGTGGTAGATTGTGGGATCTTGGGCAGCAGCGGTGCGTGCACTCTTATGCTGTTCATACTGATTCTGTTTGGGCTCTTGCTAGCACTCCAACATTTAGTCATGTGTATAGTGGTGGAAGAGATCTTTCTGTGAGTTTGTCATTATAGGGGTGTTTGGTTGTGCGTTTTGAAATTGTTGTGATCATTTATCTGTTTCTACCTGTAGTTGTACCTGACAGATCTTTCTACAAGAGAGAGTGTGTTGCTTTGCACTGAGGAACATCCTATTCAGCAGTTAGCATTGCATGATGATGGTATATGGGTTGCAACAACAGATTCTTCTGTGCACAGGTGGCATTCTGAAGGCCTAAATCCTGAAAAGGTGTTTCAAAGAGGTGGTTCCTTTCTTGCCGGAAATTTGTCTTTTTCAAGGGCTAGGGCTTCTTTAGAAGGATCGACTCCTGTGAGTCATCTTTTTCCTTGTTACAAAATTGTTTTTTATAGGTAAATTACACTTTTCGTCCTTTATGTTTATACCAAATTACCGTGGATGCCCTTTACCTTTAAAAGTGTCAGGAATCATCCTTTACGTTTTAAAAACCTTGCACGGTCTGTCCTTTGACACTAACCCAGTTAAAATTTCAGTTAAGTCTGGTCACATAAGGGTAGTTTAGTCTTTTTTATGGTGTTTAGAGAGAGAAGGGGTGTTTATATCTCTTATTTTTTAATTCCTTTTGTTTTATTTTTAATATACCTTTTAAATAAATGGATAAAATGACTAAACTGCCCAAACTTAACTGAAAATTTTAACTGGGTTAGTGTCAAAGAACAAACTGTGCAAGGTTTTTGAAACGTAAAGGATGATTCCTGACAATTTAAAAGGTAAGGACATTCACTAAAATTTGGTATAAACATAAGGACGAAAAGTGTAATTTTCCCTTTTTTTAAATATCTACAAATAATGATGATAGATAATGATGTACTTGATGAATAGGTTCCGGTGTATCGAGAAGCAACCTCTAGTATTAATGGAATTCCAGGGATAGTGCAACATGAAATATTGAACAATAAGAGGCATGTCTTGACCAAGGTAATATTATTTTTGGCCTTTTTCTTACAGTTTTTAGTAAACGGTTTAAAATTCACATTATGTCACCTGTTTTATGTTGAAGAATATGGTTCACAGAACTGATGGTGTGAAGTGTTTGTGTGATAGGATAATGCTGGTTCTGTAAAGCTTTGGGAGATCACTAGAGGTGTTGTGATTGAGGATTACGGACAGGTTACTCACATGCTATTTTGGATTAAATCTTTATTGGCATCTAAGATTAATAGGTAGATGTGGACTTGAGGTTGAAATTTCAAAGTGTTTACCCAAAATGGGGTTGATTTGGGTTTATCGGACCTCTAATGTGCGAAATGGGTAGCCTTGAAAACTGGGTTAGAAATAGAACATGTCAAATGGGTCGAAAGTGACCAGTGACCACTAGGGGGCGTTCGGTTATTGAATAATTATGGCAGTAACTTCAAATATAAAGGAATTTATTCTTTTCGTGCACGGTATGGTGCCGGTTTCGAGTGTTTGGCGAAACGGATAAATGGCTTGAGTCTTCAACCGATAACGAAGCTTTATTCAATGAGAACTAGAAAATAAAAGGGAACGAAAAAGAAAACAGAGGTGGGACAGGGCGACAGCGGTGATAGTGGCAGCACGCCGCCTTGTCTAGGGTTTGAACTTGGTGGCGACGGCTAGGGTTTTATTTTGTCTGTGTGTTGGGCAGGGAATTAACCAGAACCCTAAGGGTCTGTTTGGTATGGGGTAATGGAATGGACGAGGGAATGTAATGGATGAGGTAATGGAATGGACGAGGGAATGCAATGGATCATTACCATTCCATGTCTCGTTTGGTTACCATGTGGGAAGGGAATGGATTATTATCGTGTATTGTTTTGTAGACAAGAAAAACGAAGAAATAAAATCGGTGGTGAGTGGTGGTGGTCGGTGGCAGTGATTGTGAGCGGTGATAGGTGGCGGTGGCGGCACCGATCGGTTGTAGTAGCAGCAAGTGGTGGCGACGATGGGTGGCGGTGAGGGGGGTGGCGGCGGCCGTCGGTGGTGGTTGGTGGCGGTGGCTGGCGGTGGTGGGTGGGTGGTGGCGACAGCGGTGGGTGGTGGCGGCGACATCGGTGGATGGTGGCGGCGGCGAGTGGCGTTAGCAACAGTGGTTGTTGGTGGCGACGGTGGCGGGTGGGTGGCGGCGGCGGCGGTGGCTGTCGGGGTGACGGGTTTGCGTGTGGCGGTGATGTTGGGTGTCGGTGGTTATTGGTGGTGGTAGTGGGTGGTGGTGAAGGTGGTAGGTTGTGGTGGTGTTAGTGAAGGGTACAAGAGGAGATGGAATGAAAAAAAAACATGGGGGGTGGAAGGAATGATTTTGAATGATTGGAATGCCTTTTGGAATGGGTGATTCCATTCCATTGACCAACCAAACACCCTTTTCTTCATTCCCTCGTAATGATCCATTCCATTCCGCCACTCATTCCTGCATACCAAACACTACGTAAGGCTCTAATACCATGTTAAATGGTAAAAGATTGATTGCATTCCTTTCAATAAAGGGTTACAATATAGAGATAAACCAGGCCCGTGGGCTAGATACTACAACCCTAAATACTATAAGTTCCAATATTTTAGACCCCTAGTTATAATAACATAGTTTTTGTGACCAATATAAAATATATTATTGGTTTATATAATCCAAGAAAAAAGGACCAAAGATATGTTTGTGGGTCAACCAACTTCATTATCTCATTACAACTTGAATTAAAATTACCGGTCCTTTTACCACCTCTAATATATAGCAGTGGCAACTATTACTTAAATTAGATTATTTGTTTGCAGGTCTCTTAGATTGTCATTCAACATATCCTTCACATGTTATGCTCATGTTTTGAATTTTTATGTTGTAGGTTTCATTTGAGAAGAAGAAGGAAGAACTGTTTGAGATGGTAACTAATATCTATTAATAGATCATTATGGATTTATGGGAACAACATATATAAATATTTATTAATTCTCTTTTAACCATAACTTTGTTTTCCAGGTCAGCATTCCTTCATGGTTCACTGCTGATACCAGGCTAGGGAGCTTGTCTATCCATTTGGATACACCCCAATGCTTTTCTGCAGAAATGTATTCTGCTGACCTCAGCATCACCGAAAAAGCTGAGGATGACAAGGTGCACATACCTTCATAATACTTAAAACGAGATATTAGATGTAATAATAACTATTATTATTAAAGAACAAGTTGGGTTACCGTAGCGTCCGTCACATCGGTGCTACAATAACTTTTTTTTATCTTTTTTTTTTACTTTGAACCCTTAACTTCAGTTATTACACCGACACCCCCTTGACTTTCTAAATATTTTACGAAATATCATTTTGGCCCCCTCAAGTTTAAGTGCTTATTTGTATATATGTATGTATCGATATAAATTCAAGTTGGTTTACGTTTCGACGGAAATTTTATCGGGACAAATATAATACGTTTTCACGCATATTTTTATGTACGTTTTCAGTTGGTCCACGTTTTGACGTAAATTCTGTTTTGAAACGAGTCGGGTCAAATGTAATACGTTTTCATTAGATAGTATAAATTCGAGTTACTTTACATTTCGATGCCGTCGCAACGCGGTACCATCCTTTAACTTTTTTAAGAAATAAGTCGGGTCAAATATAAAACTTTTCCGTGCTTATTTTTATGTACGTTTTTAGTTGGTCTACGTTTTTACATATAATACGATTTCATTAGACAGTGTAAATTCGCGTTACTTTACGTTTGATGTCGCTGCAACACGCGGGATGACTTTTCTAGTTAACTTAATAATAGAAGTATTTTTTTTTCGTTTTGTGCAGATCAATCTAGCTCAAGAAACCCTCAAAGGACTGTTGGTTCATTGGTTGGCTAAGAAGAAACACAAATTTGGACCTCAATCATCAGCCAATGGAGAAGTAGCATCTGGCAGGAGTATTACGGTTTCAAGAGGTGAGGTAGATGGTAATGGTGTAAACGATTCTGTGGTGTATCCACCGTTTGCATTCTCAACGGTTTCACCTCCTTCAATTATTACGGAGGGTTCACAGAGTGGGCCATGGAGGAAGAAAATTACTGACCTTGATGGAACAGAGGACGAGAAGGAGTTCCCGTGGTGGGTTTTAGATTGTATTTTGCATAATCGGCTGCCCCAAGGGAACATACCAAGTAATTTCTTATTTCTTAATGCCTTCAAACGTTCTTTTTATGTGCTTTTGTGGCTTGCAAGTTACATCTGGAGGTGTCATATAACACATTTATATGACAACGGGTCGATTCGGGTTTAGGGATGGCAACAATTCGGGTATGGGCGGGTATAGCTAATCCCATACCCATATGCGGTTGTAAAATCTTGTCCCATACCCGGCCCATTATCTGTCGGGTATTTACCTGTCAGGTATCGGGTATACCTGTTAGTGTTTTAAAGATCAACCCTTGAGATTTTCATGTATTTGTATTTTTTATTTTTCTGTATAGTTTTATGTTTTTAAAATCTATACAATATATTAAATTATGATAAATAAGATACTTGTCAATGTGTCATCATCACCATAAAAAGATTTAAAATATTTAAAAATGTAAACATAGTATCCTATTAATCTCAGAAAGTAATTTTATGTTTCGCAGCATATAAATATAAATAATATCATCAAAATATATATTCCAAAAGAAAAGTTTATTTTTGACGTAATGAAGCTACTAGAATGAAAAATTACTAAACAATAGTTAAGGAAATATATAAAAACAAAAGTTAAAAGTTGTCGGGTATTTTTCGGATAAACAAGTATATAGTTTCGGGTAATCAAGTCAGGAATCATCTAATCCCATATCCGTCCCATACCAATGAAATATTTTTTTTCCAATCCTATACCCGTCTCGGATGCTTCGGTTTTCGGGTATACCCGTCGGGCTCGGGGTTTTTTGCCATCTCTATTTGGGTTGTATATTACTGTAACTGGTCAACGGGTACAATATGGAAAATGTAGCTATCAGGAAAGGAGGTCAAATGGGTCGAAAGTTGTTTAAAGTTTATTCAAAATGCTTACGACCTAAATCGCTTTATTTTAAAAAGGTTGATTATCATCTTAATTCTTAAGGACTAATTGCATAAATAGATAACTAACTTTGGTCCAATTTCTATTTTAGAGGTAACACTCTTTTCATATGGAAGTATTTACTAAACTAAAATCTTCAATACAAATTGTCGATGATAAAACATTAGGAAAACCCATGTTTCTTTTTTGGGTGCGCTGAAGCTGAACTGATGATGATGGGATGATTAAATACCCATAATCTATCATAAAGGTTAAAGATTAGTATATATCAAACATTTCGAATGTTTGGGGATTTTTATAGGAGAAAATAAGTGGTTTCAACTCCCAACTCTCAGAATAGAACGTGGATAGTTGGTTACCGTTTTATGTAGTTTTTCCTTTCTGTAATAATATAATAATTGCAATTATGTTAGCATACTAGTCATTTATTAAATTAAACAATAACAGAAGAAAAGTGTTGGCTGATCATTCCAACCTGACTTTGGCCCAAACTTACAGATGACCTTTTTTCCCGCATCTATTTTAATGCATTTCATACGCTGCTTGTTATGCCACCTTATCTGATGCGGTTCGATTCGAGATGAACCAATCTCTTAGGGACCCTTTGAGCGGGTTAGACTCCAAGAACACAAGATGAAGAAGATACTAAGTGTTTTACTTCAATTTTCTTATCACTAATAAAAATCAAACAGCCTTTATATATAGGCTTACAAACTTGTGACAAAAAGGAAAACATGGAAACATGGCATAGTGGAATTGTAAATAACTACCCTCTACATGCATAACTAAAATAAATACTTAAAAACATGAAAGTAAACATGGGTTGGTATGGTGGGTTTGCATGGAAGACGTGGGATATTGGTGTTGACAATCTGTACGTATCATTATCTGTGCCACCTGCCGATTATATTATGCAATATAAGAACATACGGTGAATGACCTATAGAGCTCACATTTCCTTATTTTCTTTCACATGCAAACATGATGCTAGACATTTGAGTAGTTGTTTCACTTTTTTTTTTGAACTAAAAAAAAACCATTAGAATACCAGTTATCATTAGAACATCCTCATATATTAGATCGTCATTTTCAGGTGCAGCTTCTATTTACATCCATGTGAAGGTTCAGCTGCCCAGATCTTGACTCAAGGGAAGCTGAGTGCACCTCGTATATTAAGAATACACAAGGTATTGTATTGTAAGAATCACCTCAATTTGTGTCATTATGTTCATGTATAATACCCTTAAAGCCCATCAAACATGTTTATTATTATTATCATTATTATTGTAGACTATTAATAGAGCTTAACTTGTTTCCTCGCTGCAAGTTGTGGTCAGCTTTTTGTAAATTACTCTTTTATTCTTCCCGTACAATAGGTGGTAAGTTGGGCGGGTTGGATAACATGTCAAAACGGGTCTTTAAATAAGATTAAGTAGAGCAGTGGTCCCATATTAAAAATATAATATTGAATTTGTTTGTACAGGTTGTTAACTATGTAGTGGAGAAGATGGTTCTAGACAAGCCACTGGATACCTTGAGTAGTGATGGAGCTTTTGGTCCCGGGTTGGTTGATGGATCTTTTAGATCCGGATTTAAGCCTTGGAAGCTGAAGCCTTCTATAGAGATCTTGTGCAATAATCAGGCAATTTCCTAACTTAAATCATAATCATGTCGCTTTTTACCGCTATTGCTTCACTTACGTCAATAATCTTGAATTTTATATTTTCAAACACTGAAAATCCAAGATTGAATTTTGCTGTGAATAGTAGGGTGTCTGTAAACAATCTAAACTGACCAAACCGCCCGAATTAAAGCAGACCGGTCGGTTTGAGGTTTATATTGTTTGGTTCACGGTTTAAAACCGGGTTTAGTGGTTCGGTTCATGGTTTGGAACCGGCCATTTACCTTTACTTTTTTTATACTCATTTGGGAACATGTATAATATTCATTATCATTTTAAAAATTTAACGCAAACTAACATTTAATTATAAAAAAAGAACGGTTCAAATCACCAAACTGACAATTTTGGACAGTCTGGCTACCCAACCAACCTGCCCGATTTAGTTTTCCATTGTTAAAACCAGACCATGAACATCTTGAGTGGGTAGAGGTTGCAAAATGGACCGTATGGCTGGATTAGGTAATGGGTTGAACTGAGTAATTTTTTGGTACTGGTAAGCTCAGCTATACCAAAAAGTATTTTTTACATAAAGTTAAAATTCTTTATAGATAGTGGTAATGTAAATTTTGGAATAAAAAGTTTTCAAAGGTTTTGTACGCTAAAAGTTCACTTTGGGCAAATCATGAACAGTTTAACCCTTTTATTTTAAGCTACATAAAAAATTCCTTTACCCGTTTCACCTATGAGAGAGAATAAATATAACCCGAATCGATTTATTTATAAGTTAAATGAGTAAAAAGTGCCACCGTTAACATTGCATTGTAAACACTTTGCTAGTTTAACTACACTTTCATTCTGAAATTGCCAGAAGCAACTCATTGACATTTTTTTGCATCAAAAATATTATCTACCTGTAGTAAATCTTGATAAATGCCTCACGCCAATATTTTTATCTAACATTGGAAACTACTATAACATATTGCTAGTTCTCATACTAGTGTCTTGTTTACAGGTCTTATCACCGGACATGAGCTTAGCAACTGTCCGAACATACATATGGAAAAAGCCCGAGGACCTCGTTCTCAACTACCGGATTGTGTCGACAAGATGAATTAGTTCTACCCGTGAATGCTCTACTACTTCGGCTAGGTTCGTAAATTTTATAACCCTCTTATTAATTTCTTGTATCTTTTTTTTATGTCATGAATGCAAAATAAATCTAATACGATCGTAATAATTACTACTAAATGATGTAATTATTTTAAATAAAGCAACTTAGAAAGTTGTAAATGCTTCGCCCGTAACAGTGATGTGACTCCTCTTTAGCTACGTCTTTTTTGATACAAAATTAAATATAATTTCAAACCCGCCTTATTATGTTGACATTTGGAATTTTTATCGCTCTAATAAAATCCAATTACATTGAGCTATGTTTTATCGGTAAGGGAAGGTAATATAAAAAAATAGCTTAGAAGGAACGAGTTAAATGGGTGGGGGAAAGTGTATTCTTAATAAAAAATCTAAGTCATTTACTACAGAACTTAGATTATTATTGAAGCAATAAAGTTTTTGTAATCATATTCAACACTAGTTATTTTTACAGAATGGATAATTTTTGAACAAAAAGTGTTTCAGGACAGCTCAACCTCACTCAGTTTCATCCGATATACAACCTGCTCGTTTTGCTACCTCTACTTTATTTTCATTCTTATTTTGTTTCTGTTTACCGAGCATTGATTAACAGTATCATTTGTTTAAACGTGTTCATCTTGTTTCTTTTGTAGGCCGGGTGTAGGCAATCACGAGTGACTTTTCAGCTTCCAAAATGTGTGCGGAGTCATTGTCTTTCAACACGCGTGGTAGTCATATTGTATCACGTCCATGTAAATCTATAATGGGTATGGAATAATGGTATTCTGACTATTTGACCAGAGAGATGTTGACTTGGGAGATTGAAGTCAACATTGAAGAAAACCATAAATCTCTTGTAGGAACACTTTTCTGGTTGCTGTGTTAATTTACGAGAAACCATAAATTTTAGTATGACCAACGCAATCAGGTGCTTGAAAATATACAATTGTCACCAAACCAATTATTTACTTATTTATTTCGAAGGCAGTGTATGTAATATAAATAATTTTGCATCCCTCTAAACCAGATAAGGTGATCCTTTTTTTTACCATCACCATGGAGCTCATTTTCTTTTGACGATGATGATTCAGGTTTGATTTTTTCAAAATAATTGCCACACTTACAAATTGTCTTTGTCTTTAAGAATGTTCTTTTATTAGACACCGGTGAATTGTTATATCAGTTACGTTTGCACTATTGTATGGTTGTTTTTTTTAGAACACCTGTAAATCTGGTTCATTTTATCTGTGTTAAAGCTAAAAATCAAGTTCTAAGGGGTGGTTAGAGGGGGGGGGGGGGGGGGGTGTCTCACAAAATGGTGGTGGCGGTTCAAAAGCGAACCGAATGCCCTTTGGAAAAGATTGATTGATGCCCTTCATACGTCCAATCGATCATGGCCCATTCTTCACGCAAAAAAACTCTCCTGGGTACGTGGACCTCTATTGGCAAATTGGAAAACCAGTTAGCGAACTCTAATGTGAATCTATCTAGCTTAATTAAAGGAGAGGTTAGGTTGGGTTGGGTTGGGGGACAAGATGCGTTTTTGGGTTGATGCATTGGTCACTCAGGAACCTTTAAAAGTCTTGTTCCCTAACATATTCAAGCTAGAGAAAAAGAAAAGGCTGCTTGGTTAACTTTTGCTGCATAAGGAGTGACCAAAACTTATCGTGGAAATGGTGAAAAGGGATCTTTCAACCAGGAAGAAAGTTTGGAACTTAATGATTGATTTGAGATTATTACAGCAGGTTGCTTTGCCTCAACATTCGGACCGGTGAGTTTGGACAAAGGATGATAGCGGTATCTTCAATGAAACAAGTGCTCTTTGATGCATCGAAAGCGGCTGCTCCATTTGTTATGCAGTGGAACCCATGGGTTCCGAAAAAAGTCATAATTTTTGTTTGGAAAGGGGAAATGGACCGTGTTCTGACGTCACTGGGTTTGAGCAAAAGAAACATGAATGCGGGTTCGGTGGCTTGTAGGTTGTGTGGAGACTATGATGAAATGGCCGATCACTTATGTACCTCATGCTACTTTGCCATGATTATTTGGCATTTAGTTAGCGAATGGTGTGGTGCGTCGCCCATTTTCGCCTCCACGCTTCGAGACTTATTGACGTTGCATGATGCTGTCAACATGGGATGGACGAAAAGCAAAATCCTGCAAGGGATTATTTTGACATCTTGTTGGTGCATTTGGAAAGTGAGGAACAAGCTCGTCTTTTCTAATAAGGAGGCTAATATCGCTTAAGTCATGGAAAATATCAAATCTCTAGGTTATTTATGGAATAAAAATAGATCCCTGTGTATGTCTTTAACGTGGAAAATTTGGTCTAATTTCTCTTTCTAAAGGGTGTTTTGTTGTGTTGGCTCTAGCGTCTTGCTAATTGTTGTGTTGAATAAAATGAGTCGTCAAAAATGTGGGCAACATATATATATTATATATATATATATCATTAACACAGTTGTAATATCATTGTTGCACCCCAAACATGCATTAATATACATCAAACTACATTACAAGAGCACATCAAAACAACACGGTTTGCACATCAAATTGCATTACAAATGTGTACAAGATGTGTTTGTTGAAGATTCAAGTTTCTTGTGTTTACTAGAGCACCTGAAAACAACACGTTTTGCACATCAAACTGCATTACAAATGTGTACAAGATGTGTTTGTTGAGGATTCGAGTTTCTTGTGTTGTATTGTAGTTGGGAATGCTTGGCATAGTAGTGTCTGTAGACGAGTAGTCGTTGTAGCGACAAATGGATTATATAGAGGAATCATGCAGGGCATGCGTAGTGAGCAAGCATGACGGGTAATGGGTCGGTTCAGTGGTGGATGTCCGTGTAAGCGGATTAGTGGATCAGGTGTGTGGGTTAACAAGTGTTTGGAAAGTCAGGTATCATGACTAATTGGTCGGAAAATAAAGTGTTGTGGTTTCGTTTAATTACTTTAAACTTACCTGTTAGAACTCACTCAACGTAGCTAACTTTTGCATGTATGTTAAATTGATTACAGGTACGTTGATGAGATTGCGGGACTCTTGGCAGGTGGACGGTGCTAATCATGGATTAGTAGATCTATTGGCATTCGTGTTATACATGTTTGTTTATTTTGATTTAATATAAATGATCTGTCAATTGGGTTTGAAAGTTGATGTATTTTATCTAAGTTTTTTCGCTGCGTTATTTGAGAGTATGATCTTTTAAACTATACTTGTGGTGATGTCCAGTCCAGCTGTAAAATGCCGGGTTGTGAGCCTTACATTACATATTTTAGTTTTATATCTAACACAATAATTTAGCTCAATTGGTTGAAGTCTTTCAGGTTCACCTTAATCGGTTTAAATATCATAACTTTAAAGAAAATTTTAAATTTAAATTTCAAACTTAACTTCCTATTTAATTTTCAATTTGTAGTCTCACGTAGTCACGTTGGCTCCAATAGTATAAGTGTACTTTGGTTACTACAACCTCGAATATCACAAATAAAGAAATATTCCAGTCCGACTCACTAATCGATTACAAATCCGGTCATGAAAACATTGACGATCACCAAAAGACAAGGTTTTGTGTTAAACCAATCATTTTACACGAGCTTGAGATTTTATATTTTGTACTCATTTAATTGATTAATCCTCATTTCGTCACCCGAAAACTCCAAATGCGAGTCGTTCAAATAAAAAAAAAAACCCTCAAAATGCGGAGGCTCAAAATAGAAAGAAAATAACAAAAGATCACTCTGGACTTTGGAGTGAATCTTTACTTGCACTTACCAAACTTATAAAAAGACAAACCTTCTATTTACTTTTCAAAGATAAACGTACGAAAAGAATATAGGAAAGTGTCAAAACAAGTTGGCCAATAATATCCAAACCTTAGAAAGTGAATTAGGCACAAACATATCTTCCCAATCATCAAAGACGTTCACAACCAAACAAAAGAGATACATAAGTTAACGATATCATGGGATGGGTGTCTGTCTTGTCACTCAAAAGGTGAAGTTAGTTTTATGAGTGTGTAGCTCGCTTCGGCTATAGGCAAAAAAACCGAACCTATAAATTGCTATAAATGGTTTGGTTAATTTAGTTATTGAAAAAATGCTCCTGTTAACTGTCGGCTTTTGAGTAAGTGGTATCAAGCTAATTTCAATTGACAAAATTAGTTTTATCAAACATCGAGTGTGTTTTCATATCCACCCAGGGGCGCAGCTTTGAAGGGGGCGCTCGCACTGGCGGAACCAAAGGGGGTCCGGGGAGTCCGGCGACTATCTGGTGTATGTTAGTTTTCTCAGTCGCGCCTCTTATGTGGTTGTTTTTTTGTTAGTTTGACCCTTCATGATTACCCACAAAGTTGTTTGAGTGAAGAGAATATGATTGAAAAAACTCCGATGGTAGTCGGCGGCAACTGGTACTCCGGTAGATTACTTGCAGAGAAGAAGGAAAGAACATTAAAGATTTTGTATTTATATGGATGAATATGGGCTCAGCCCACTTCTTAAGAAAAATTTAATAATCCATCGTACATCATTATTCTTTTTAAATGTTTCAAATCATTTAATTTTCAATTGATTATGCATTGTAACTAGTGACGGGGTTATAAATCAATTTAATTTTGTAGAGTAATAGCTTTGTAGTAATCCAAGATGTTTATAATTTCTTTTAATCAAAAACAAAAGTTGTTTAAAATTTTGTTAGTTTGTTACATTTACTGATTTACCTCTTAAGTTCTTTTTGCTTTATCACTCTTACTCAGCAGAAATATACTCTTATTGTTAAAACTTTATGTTCATAATAAATTTTATTAAGACTTTTTTAATCAAAAAACTAAAGGATACCTTATAAAAATAAATCAGTTCTATAACTATTTTAAAGCCTAAGGTTTAAAAGTTATATATATAGCAAATTACAATATTGTACATGGTTAAAAAAATTGATATACATTAATGTTGAGTTGTTTTCGAGTTTGTTCCTTCGTTTTACATGGTAAATTGGTAAAAGTAAATTTATAAACAACAGCACACGTAGAAAGTTTTCTACTCGACCCTCCAACTGAAAATTCCTGGTTCCGCCACTGGGCGCTCGACCTTTCGAACTTTTCACTCAGTAGTGTTATGTATGTAAGTTTCGTATAGAATTTTTTATGTATATACGTTTTCGACCCCCGGTTTTATAGAATTTTTAAGGTATGGTGACTTCCGTCTTCCGGTATAAATTTTCAAGCTTCGCCACTGTATCCACCATAGATGAGCCACCCCCTTTAACATAGCCCATCCTTCGACAAAGGCTCCCCTTGATTGTATCACTTCTTTGATCCATGCTTACATTCTTTGTGCTCACTAGTGGAGCTTCTTTGTCCCGCCCCTGCCGGTATTTCGCTCGTAGTGTAGAATTACACCGAAAATTTCTGAAGAAAATATTTTTGTAGTGTAAAATATTGAATTTTTAAGAGTCCGGCCTCCACCAATTTGGATATTTGTGTCTGCACATCAACCCTACAAAAATAAGTGTCAAGGAAGTAAAGTAATCATGTTTATCCACTTTTATCCTACTTCTTCAAAGCAAGTAAACTGTTCATCATTCATAGATAATTTGTTCAAACATCAAGAGTTCATGGAGATGCTCTCTAGCCTTGGAAGAAATGGATTTTTAAGAAATAAACAATCGACTTAGGTGACAAATTATACTTTTACTTATGATGTCAATTAAATTGTCATCTAATGAATACCTTTTTTTAACGGCAAGAAACGAGATGCCAACCACCGTGACACCGGGCGCTGTAGCCAAGGTTGACTACTCGACCGTCGCCAGCCCCTTGGCTCTCACAGATGCACGGAAACCCGACCTCCACCTACCCGAAGACACGACAGTTGAATTCGGTAAAACCTCGCC
Organism: Scalesia atractyloides; assembly: GCA_947069175.1. NCBI lineage: Eukaryota > Viridiplantae > Streptophyta > Magnoliopsida > Asterales > Asteraceae > Scalesia > Scalesia atractyloides. The sequence goes on from CAMTDV010000010.1 coordinate 4,093,806, forward strand.
TCCCATCCAAGACGAACCGGCGCCACCCGTATTCGCCCTTTACCTGAATGCCGCAGAAAATAATGGGGGGAGTGGAAGTCGTACCTGGGTCACAAGAAACACCAAGTTTTTCCCCAACCACTCCACAACTACTAATGACTGTCATCCAACGAATACGTAACTATGCTTTTGGGCTTAAATAATCGGTTTATGATACGTCACCCTACTATCGTTATTATCTCGAGTCACATGAGTTATTGTGCATACTTGTAATATATAAATTTGAAAAATAATAAATGAGGGACCACCAAAAATGAGAATTAAGTTAATACTACGGGAATTCTCCCGCGTAATGCGATGGTAGTTTAATCAATATCGATTTGATTTTTCACGCCTTGACACTCACGATAACAACCTAAAGAGATAAAAAAAACCAATGTTTTCAGAACCGGACCGGACGTCGAACCGGTCTCCTTACCGGTTCAATGGTTCGACCGGTCCGACCGGTTGGGCCGGACGTAAGAATCGGAAGGTGTCGTAAATATTATAAAATTTAATAGGGTAAAAATGAAAAAAAATATAAAAAAACCGGCCCAACCCTTCTAAAAACCGGTTCGATCGGCCGGTTTTCGGTCCAGCCGCCGGGTCGCCGGTTCAATCCCCGGTTCAATGTATTTCCGGTTCAATACTATGACCCGGACTGGCTCAACTCCGATTCCCGGCCCGACCGGTCGGTCCGGTCCGGGTCTGAAAACACTGAAAAAACTTATAGAAATAAGCACGTTGAAATAGTATATACTGAAAGTTCACAAGAAAGAACTATAAAAACGAAACCTTGAAGCAACTTTGACAGCTTGTACGTTCGTACTTTGATTACTTGTACCTTATCAAGAATATCCGTTATAAACGAAGTTTATATCGAAATATTGATAAAAATAAGCACGTCTCAACGATACATTTTGGTTAAAGAAAGAAAGAAAAAAAATATGAGGTTGAAACACTAAAGGTATGTTTGACAAAAGTGGCTGGCAGCTGATAGCTGGAGCTAGTAGCTGGTAGTTGTAGTTTTTTAGTTATATTTAGGTGTTTGATAGAGTAGCCGGAGCTTTTAATAAAATGTATAAAATGACCAAATTGGACATAACTAAAAATATAAAAAATGGTTCATTAAAAAGTTCATTATCTTTGGAGGCTAAAATAGTAATTTTTCCTAAAAGCTTGTAGCTTCTTTTAAACGCTACTAACCTAAAAGCTTCAAGCTCTATTAATCAAACAAAGTTTTTTATTGAGTAGAAACTTTTTTTTAAAAACTTTTAAAAGTATCATGCCAAACATACATACCCTAAGTTCAACTAAAGCTAAGGGACCTATTGTAACTTGAAAATAACTAAGCTTAAACTACTAGTATCATGCTTAACTCAATTTATAAAGTGTGACATAATACTACAGAGTGAGACTCCAAATTAATAATAAGCATAATAATAATAAGTATAATAGTTGCATCGAAATCAACTTGAAAAACTACCAAACACATGTAATGTGTCATTAAATAATTGAACTAATTAAATAATAACTAGAAATTACCCATCGCGCGTTGCGGCGGGGAATTCACGTACAAACAAAATGGTAAAGAGCGGTATAAAGCTAAAGAATATACATGTGTAAAACAACCAGACGCTAAAATAAAATGTAATAAATAGAAGAAAACCATGCAAATGTGGTTAAAATATCCCGCACATTGCAACGGTACATCACATCGTATAACTCGAGGAAAACCGTATAAGTTTAGATAAAAAACAATTGTGTCGAAATATAGATAAAAACACCTCGAGTTAAATCGTGATATAGAGGATCAAATAGGAAGATTATTTTGAGTAGGAAGTGTAGGAAGTAATAATAGGCTGACACGTAACAAAGATGAAAAAAACCTAAGAAGGGACATTTTAGTCACAAATTAGACTCTTATACACCAGATCTAAAAAACCGTCAGATCCTCGTAGTTCTTCTTACCACTACCACCACCATCACCACCACCCAACCACCCATCCCTCCGCCACCGGGAGTTGCGCAACCACCACCTTCCGCCGTCGTACCTTCATACCACCACCACCACCATCACCACCGGTCTTCGTTCACTTCGTGCGCACCACTGTATACGTCGTCATATGATAACACCCATTGCATTTTACACTTTTGCACAGGTGAAACACCATCTCAACCATAACCACCGGTGAGAATCACATACGCTAACGTAAACCACCCCACAAACTCCGACCACATAACCACACACCACCGCGCCGTTCAGCACCACTCTTCTTTCTTGTTCAAAGTTTTTGGCTATGTGGTTGCGTCAAAGAAAGTGAACCAGATTTGTATGTGAATGTTATTTTTCATAAGAGATAAAAGGAAGAGTAGAGATAGAGTATGAGTTCAAAAGAAAAGAGATGCTGTTGAAAATATTCAAGGTTTGGGCTGTTTTTGTTTGTAGTGTGCAGATGCTTCGATGTAGTAAATCAAGGGTTTTTAAATTTTAATATTTTTTTCATTGCTTTGTCAATATATAAGAAAATAATTATTTGTTTTTTTCCACACTGTTATAATTGTCTTCTTCATAATCATATGTACTCATATAATTGCGTTTTTCATATACACCCTTTTAATTGCGTTTTGTGAATATATAATGAACTGTGTTTTGTTTGTGTATATCTTACACTGTTTGTAAATATATTTTTTTTCCTTGTATGAATTGCGTTTTATACTATATATGGTTTCTAGTTGATTTGTGTTGTGTCTTAAAATTGTGTTTTATCTCAGAATTTTGTTTTAGAAAAAATAAACACATTTTTTTTGTTTTTATCCATTGCGTCTTAGAAAATAAACATATTTTCATGTTTTTGGTACATTGCGTTTTAGGAAAAAACACATTTTTTAGTGTTTTTGGTCCATTGCGTTTTAAGAAAAACACATTTTTTAGTGTTTTTGGTTCATTGCGTTTTAGAAAAAAAAAACATTTTTTTTGTGTTTTCGGTCCATTGCGTTTTAGAATTAACACTTTATTTTGTGTTTTTGAACCATTGCTTTTTAGAAAAAAACACTTTCTTTTGTGATATTTGTCTATCGCGTTTTAGAAATAACACTTTCTATTGTGTTTTTAGTCCATTGCGTTTTACAAGGAATCTTTTCTTTTATATTTTTAGTCTATTGCGTTTTAGAAAAAAATCATTTTTTGTATTTTTTGTCCATTGCGTTTTACGCATTTGGATTATCGAAAACTTTTTTTTAAAAGTATAGCAATGGTATGCTCGTTTTGAAGATAAAAAACGCTCGTTTTTATGGTGCAATTTTTATAAAAAAATAATGTCGTATGAAAAAGTTATTAACGTTTAAAAAACGGAGGGAAATTGGAGGAGAGAAAAACTATTGTTTTGGATTGACAAGAATGCCCCTACACAAACCTACACACCTCCTCTTTTTATTCAATTTCACTCATTTAATCTTAACCATAGATTACTAAATGGATGAACAAGATTACTTCATATCCTTCCTACCCAAACAAACTTTCTATTGTATTATAACCCTCCAAATTTATTATAACTAATAATAAATTTAATAAAAAATAAGATAAAACTATAACTATTCTAAAAATAAAATATATATGTATGAGAAATATAACACGTAATTTATTTAACATATTTAATACATATAATAAAAAGTATTTGAGTATAAAGTTATGAATTATTGATATTCTCTAGATAAAAATAGCCTAGATTTTATGTGGCTAAAATTCAAAAAAAAAGTTTTGATGACCAAAATACAAAAGAAAAAACCTAACTAATAGTCTAATGACAATTTTGTAAATAAAGCTAAAAAAAGAACTTTTGTTTACTGTAGTTTGTGATGCACGATATTTATACAAAGGTTTGACATGTCATGAGCCATTCTATAACACATACAACCATACGTTTAATTTTATATTATTTTTTCTTGAATTCTGGAGACCTAAATTTTTGTCTTTTATTCTCCATTCTCTTACTCTATAACTTATTAAAAAATACCAACCGTACAATTTCCTCCGCTTTGGTCAAACCTGTTAAAGCATTTGATATTTGATGGGTAAATTATGAAATTAAAAAGACCTGTGTCAAAAATAAAACATCAAAAAATTTGATGTAGTTAAAGATGTGTTTTAATATATATTATAATATAATATAATTATAATATTATATGTTTACAATAATATGAAACTAGTTGTGTTTAATCCATCGTTTTTTTTGTCTGTTTACATAATGCTGTTTTATTTGTAGTAGTTACATGGTGTTTTATGTTTTATATTGCAGGTTTAACATTTGGTTTATTGTGTTGTTTTTATTAATAGTAAGTATTTGGTGTTTTATTTTGTTAACAAATTAGGTTAGAACCACTTGTATAACACGCGTTACATAAGTGTAATTTTATATAATAAATAACAAAAAACGATATATCTTTAAAAAAAACTCGTGTATTGAACATGAATATTATATCCATATAATTAAAATATCATGAATAGTAATTTAATTTTATAATAATATATATAACTTTTTTATATTTTTATCACTTCAATATTTACTTTTAATCTAATAGTAATCTATTTATATCCATTGAAAATATCATGAATAGTAATTTAATTTTATAATCATGTATATAACTTTTTTTATATTTTTATCACTTCAATATTTACTTTAATCTAATAGTAATTTAATTTTATAATAATATATATAACTTTTTCATATTTTTATCACTAACGTCATATGTTAATACATAAAATGAGCTTTAATCAGGGCCGACCCAAGCCCAATGAGGCTAGGGCTTTGGGGCACCAATTTAATAAGGCCTCATATTTTTAAATGATTTGTTAAATGTAGTTGCGCTGGGCTGTAGGAGAATAGCCAAACAACACGGAAAAGTTAATGTTAATTTATACTATTATATAAATTAAAAACATACAATTCTATTGAGGATCGAACTTAGAACCTCTGATTTCGCAGACAAGTGCCTTATCCATTGGGCTAGGGTCCTTCATGTGATTAAAGTTCAATTTATATTATTAAACTAACAATCATCTATTACAAATGTTTAACTAGTTTAAGATTAACATGTGCCCAGTAATTGCAAATATATATTTTTTTTAATTTTGTATGTGGTTTTTTGTTTAATTCAACTCCAATATTATAATTTGGTACCAAAGCAATAAATACATGGCATCCAAAATCAATTAACAAGTTTTATTCGTTGGCAATAAAAGGCCTTGGATGTTCATCTCGCTTTAGGCCTCGAAATAGGTTGAGCCGGCCCTGGCTTTAATGTATTATTTACTTATCATTAACATTTTACTTTGTTTTTTTTTATTATTAGGTTAAACACAGATGTATTACATGGGGTCGAATAATGTTTTCAAGATACATGTCAATTATGAGATAAAATGATTTATTTAGTTTTATGCACCTTCATGCTTATTTATTTATTTCATACATAAAACACTCGTCTCAATTTTGTATTCAAGAGAGTTACGGTACAACAGGTGGAGATCAAGCCCCATATTTTTATATATTTCGTCATTTTTATGAATTATACCGTAAAATCGAGAATTAAATTTTCTTTGAATGGAGTATAGAATTGTTATATTTTTAAAAAATGGTACTATTTCTTTGTTGGTGCATATGTCTGTTGCCTACGTCATTATGTATCGAGTCTGAGTGAATAGGGCTTAATCTGTTAGCATCTAGGTGTATTTATGTGTTAAGGAGGTCAAGTTCGCTGGTCAGTGTATATGAGATGTCAAGTTCGCCCGAACATGTTCCTTCACCAGCGAACTTCCTCATCTATAAATAAGTGCCTTGGTTATTTCATTTAGAACTTGGAGAGTTTTTGGCGTAGAGACGGCGAAGCTCTGTCGGATTCGGTTCTCGAATGTATTGAACTTTTGATCAATGAAAACAACGTTTAAATGAGTAATTCTTGTTATTTGGTTAACTTGTCATTAGTTTCCGCCTAATTGGACAATAGATAACAAATTTAGGTTCCCGTGCTAATCGTGGACGTTCCGACAAGTGGTATCAGAGCTACGGTTATCACCTACGCTCATGAATTTGGACATTTATGGACATTAGGAGGGGTTTTGGACGTAAAACTTGAAATAAACATACAATCCACGGATAAAAAGTAAAATTGAACGGATAGGATTGTTAGAAAGTCATTTTCGACCAGATCTATGGTGGAATCATCTCGAAATTCGAAGAAATAAGGATTCTAGATCGAAAAATGTGAAAAAAGGCTGATTTGGGGGAACAAGTTCGACCGAACTTTACCTGTTGAGGTCAGGTTCGCCCGAACTTGACAAAGATTTTCATAATTTTTCATCAAGTTCGCCACAAACTTGACTGATTTTCATTGAAATTAAGCACAAGTTCGCCCGAACTTGTTCATTTCATACAAGTTCGCCCGAACTTGGTGTTGGCCAACCAAGTTCGCCCGAACTTGACTGGATTTTAATGAAATTATAGTTACAAGTTCGCCCGAACTTGTTGCTTAAATTTCTTATACTTTGATACAAGTTCGCCCGAACTTGTTGAAAAGTGATTCTTACACAAGTTCGCCCGTACTTGTCTAGGAGCATAAAAAAAGGCATGGAAAAATTTGGTTGATCGTATTGATGGGATGAGTGTCCTAAGAAAAAATTGGTGATAGTAAATTTTTCGGGTTTTCGATGACCGAACGGGATGTTCGGGGACATCGTCTAGAGCTTAAGAGTACAGATTTGGTGATACGGTCACAAAATTTTGAAGATAACGGGAGAGACATTGATACCGATGCAGAATGTTGATCATTTGGGTGTCGTGACTAGTAATGGGCCTCAACGTTAAATCCGCATTTGTTATAAACTGAAAATTCCGGATTTCAAGGGGAATTTCAGTGAAAATTTTCAGTATGGTCAGAATTTGCAAAAATGAGGAGGAATAAAAAATTTCAATATTTGAAGATTCCGGCATTGTTTCAAATTCGTGACTACTGCAACAGTATCTGGGTGGTTACCAATTGCAGATTAACCGGGATATGTAGAGGATTGAGATTCATTGGGTATTTCAAATTGATGTATAGTTTGAAAGCGGGTGGTTACATAACTGAGTCTTGAAGGAGTTGTATATCAGATTCTGAGGTCATGGTTGTGGATTAACACCTGAGTCGCGCATATGGTTTGGAAGCACACACGACCGCATATCTTTAACTCTGCTTTGCATATGAACTATTGACTGGACTAACCGCCAGGAGATAGGGATGCTCTGTAGTTTCAGTTGCCCCGGGTTGTACGTGGTACCATGATTAAAGAAGATGATTTATGGGATCGGATCTTTCAGATAAAGTTGTGTATATCAGTTGCTGACAAAATAGGTTATACATTTGGGATTCTGTGATCACATGAAGTTCAGATTTTTCAGATCATGATACAGAGTGATGCTTAAGGGTTAGAGTCCTGATCTCTGGTGAAGGAACAGTTAGCTGGATTAGCAGTCGTTAGTACCAGTGAGGAACTGAGGACGTTCAAAACGTTCGGTGATAATCTTAGGAATTAATGACTAGCTCCGCAGATGGATGGTTTCAAAATTACCAAGGAAATCTGATGATAACCTTTGGTGGCTATTATTTTTAGTCTTCAAGCAGATGAATCATTCTTCTCTTTGGACTAACCGCCGTTGGATGATGATGTTTGGTGATTAAGTGGCACTGGTCTACCGGAGATAGCTATATATCTGGCATTATGTCTGAAGAGGAAGAATGTGATTTTGGTTACGGAAGTATGTTTCTCAGATTCGATGCATTACCAGATTATCTGTTTCCGATGAAGATTTGTTGATTGAGCAGATTACCGATTTGCTAATCAAATCTTTCTGAAGGGTGCTTAACTGCGGTTATGGAAATCGGAATTTCGGATTTTCGAGGGTATTCGTTGATTTGAAGTTTTCTGATGCGGTGATTCGAAGTTTCTATCAATTGCCGGTTGAGTTTTTGATACTTTAGGAGTGTGCGGAATAAACTCTTGATGCTCAATGCTTATTCAAAAACTGAACTTGGATGCGGTTATCGTCGAAATGGAGAAGCTGCTGCATTGATTAGCTTCGAGTTGATGGTTATTCGAGAAAATTTGTCGGTCAAGTAAATCAGAGGAGTCGGAAACCACGCAACCAAAGATCTGAACTGGAGATTTCAGCGGTATTGAAAGTTGATAATGCAAACCCGGATCATCAATTAAGGGGGAATCTGTTGACGCATTTCGACGTCATTGGCAGACACCTTGATTTAAGTTGCAGAATATTCGAACACGGCTCAAAGTTTTGAAGATCAAGATAAAGCTTCGACAGTAACGAACAAGGGGGAATCTGTTGATGCACTATCGTGTTCGTCACTTGTCGAATAGGCTAGATTGAGGTGTGTTGAATATTTTATAGGTTAGAATCGAACACACGACCAAAATACGGAGTTTTTATGATGTTTAGAGTCAAGTTCGCTTGAGATTGTATTGTTGAAGTCAAGTTCGGCCGAACTTGACTAAGCAAGTTCGGGCGAACTTGCTTCCCCACCAGCGAACTTGACATACTATATATAGGTGTGTTGTTCATTTGTAGTTTATGTTTTTGACATCCCTACGGGGAGATGCTGCCGGATTGTCTCCAGGAACTCCGGCAGCTGAACTTAAAGATGTATACTCTTTCGGTATGAATGAAGACTTCCGCTGCATTCTCTTTCTACTCCATTCTTAATAACATTCTACCGAAACTGTTATATACGTTTATCCACTAACTTCCATCTAGAACCGCCTGATCACAGACCTTCAATTGATTTCAAAGTTTGAATCTGAAATGTTTATTTGAATGTCAGAAAGTATTTAGACAGGAAGTAAAAATTGAGGGGGAGTTGATAAAGCAAAATCTGAAGATTCTGAAAAGCTTAAAGCTAGGGGGAGCAAAGCTTAAAGCAAGGGGAAGCTTTTATCAAGACAAAGCTCAAGATAAAGGAAAAAGGATAAGATCAAGATGTTAAAGTTTATTCAAGAACTAAAGATCGGAAGACTTAGAAGATTTTAAAAGTAAATGACTACGGCAACATCCAATGGGGAGTCTGTGGGTGCATATGTCTGTTGCCTACGTCATTATGTATCGAGTCTGAGTGAATAAGGCTTAATCTGTTAGAATCTAGGTGTATTTATGTGTTAAGGAGGTCAAGTTCACTGGTCAGTGTATATGAGATGTCAAGTTCGGCCGAACTTGACTAGGTCAAGTTCGCCCGAACATGTTCCTTCACCAGCGAACTTCCTCATCTATAAATAGGTGCCTTGGTTATTTCATTTAGAACTTGGAGAGTTTTTGGCATAGAGACGGCGAAGCTCTGTCGGATCCTGTTCTCGAATGTATTGAACTTTAGATCAATGAAAACGTTTAAATGAGTAATTCTTGTTATTTGGTTAACTTGTCATTAGTTTCCGCCTAATTGGACAATAGATAACAATTTAGGCTCCCGTGCTAATCGTGGACGTTCCTACATTCTAAATGTTGATGCAATGTGCGATATATGATGGGTTTTCACCAATTATAACACTACGCCTAACATTAAAAACGTGAAACTAAATTTTCTAGATTTGACATTTGAAAGAATTGTGCGACTATAACGGTGAGTCCAAACCATTATAATGAAGCGTCTAAAAACACTTATAGTTTGATAGAAGCATATACCCCGGACTCAGAATAATCATTTAATTCTAGTGAAAAAAAAAACAATAATGCAATTATTAAGCTTTGTCATATATATATATGATCCGGTTCAATTAAGAACCCTGATGAGTTGTGAGAACTATGAGAACTCCTACTTCTCGTGCAAATTTGGCTACCAATTTCAGAAACATAGATAAATATTGCAAACACATCTGTAAAAATAGTATACACTGATGTACATTTCTTTTACCTAATGATAACATAAGTTTTATTTTTTTTTCTAGAACAATTGATTTTTTAAGATTTTTGAGAATTTTTTTTTTAAAAACTTTTTGTAAGGCCTAATTTTAATGATTCTCACAACTTAAGGTGGTTCTCATTTTATATTTTCCCTATATACATATTGCCAACAAGCCAAATGAGCGAGCCAGGAACCGAACTTACCTTGGCTCAGCTCGTTAAAAACTGAGCTAATTTCGAGCCAGGCTCTTTCCAAGCGATTTTTGAACCGGATGCAGCCATTTTAAACAACCCTATTTACGACCATGGTATGTGTCTAGTGAACCAAATAACTAATCACTAATGTTTGTGGTGATTTCTACTTGTACACAAACTAAAGTGACTTCCTGTAACATAACTGCCCACTCATCTACCAATTATCATACATGTGACTTTAGAACCCAAATGACTTATTTTGATCTATATGAATATTTTTAATCTAAAATAACTCATTAACATATGACAAGGCCCTTCAAAACTCACTAGTGTACTTATGATGACCTACATGACTATGTTTAATCTAAAACAGCTCATCATGCATGGGTCTTTAAATCAAAAAATAACTTGTTATCACCTAATCTAATTATATTTAACATAAACAACCTATAAACACATAACACGGCTCACAATAGTGTATATGTAGTCATACAAGAGTCTTTAACCCTCACGATGACTTGTTATTACCTAATATAAATCTCTGTAACCTAAATAACTCACTGACACATGACAAAGCTTAAGTGTACCAACCATTATACTTATGTCTTTAACACCAAAATTACGTGTTATTGATACAATCATTATACATCTATTAACAGTCACTGTTGATTGTAGTTGTTACAGCTCACCTACTTGGTATTGATAGCCCAATTACTACTGATCATGGAGTTGCCACAAAAAAAAGTGGTTGCTGTTGATTATAAAGTCACTGTTGATCACCAAGTTTAGTTCCCCGCCCCCTGTATCTGTGTAACCAAGTTTAGTTTATAATTTTTTTATGATGCTTGGACAACTTCTTTATTTGGTTTTGGTTTCATATGAAACCAAATAAAGAAGTTGTCCAAGCATCATAAAAAAATTATAAACTAAACTTATATATATATATATATATATATATATATATATATATATATGGTAGGGTTCATGAGTGAACAATGTTGTATTGTGAACAAAATAAATTTATCTTAACCATTGATTTTGTAGATCTAGATTATAATTATTTTTTATAACCTACATGTATTTTAATAAATACAAGGTGCAATTGTACTTTTTTCTCTTCATTTAATTAATTGGTTTTTCTCTCTCTCTTGATTTCTCTTTCAACTTTAAAGAATATTTAATTATATTTTTTATACTTTTTTCTCTCACAAATTACCTAATTTTATAATTTTAAAAATACAAACATTATCAAATATTGTTCTATCTAAAACACGATGAAAAATATTTAATTATATTCTCTATAAATATATGTATTATACGCATTCGCATTTTAGAAACGTACGTACACATATGTACATTCATAATATACCTCCAGCTAGAAGTTAATGATGTTGTTGTTTAGCATTGTACATATGTGTATAACAAGGATCTGAGATGGTTACTCAGCATTGTACACATGTGTACAGTCTCGCTAACAATCAGTTTATACAAGATAAATACATGCTAGTTTATACACATGTGTATAGTCTCGCTAACTACCAGTTTATACAATATACACAGCTGTTAGTTTATACACATATCTACAGACTTTTATACGTCTGTGTATTATATCCAGAACTGTTTACATATGTGTATATTAACAACATATTTATAAAATAGATTTCTAAACATTCTATTATAATTTCTTTTGAAAGCGTCATGCATTCAAAATAAAGTAATTTTTTTCCTATTATAAACAATACCAAGTGTTGGTATCATCAATACTTTTTTTGAATATGTAATGAAGGTATTTATTTTTGCTATTACCAACATAATCAAACACTAAGTAAAAAAATAATTGATCATAAGTGCAAGGATTATACGTATATAATATACATAATCGATACGTGAAATAATCAATTAAGAAAACTAGGTATCACTATGATACATAAATGTATCTCGCTCTACACATTTGTATCTCGGGTATCACGCGAAAATACAAAATAAATAATAATTTAAATATACTATATGAATAATAACTGAATTATATAGGACTCTAAATTCATAAACAACAAAATAACTAATTCTTGCAAATATGAAAAAGAAAGTTTACCAAAAAAATTAAGACTTTATTCAAATAAATAAATATGAAATACAGTGTATTTTCAGAAGAAGGAGCAGAAAGTTTATGCCTTATCCAAAATTCCAAAGTTTCAATCTCTTATGATTAAAAGAATGGAGAAATAATTAAAAATGAGAGATAGAGAGAAAGAGAGAGAGAGAGAGTTAAGAGATGAGAAATTTAAGGATTTTAATTAAATATACTTGGCTAATGTCAATCTTACCCATTTAATCTAAAAAATGATCAAGAGCCAAGATTAGTTCACTTAGTTCACTCTCAAGAAGTTGTTCACTCTTGATCCTAATCTTAATCATATATATATATATATATATATATATATATATATGATAGGGTTTTTGCGAGAACCACCTTTATTGCGAACCACGAGAACCAATGTGAACACAAAAGTAACCAACTACATCACCACCCAAAGGCTAAAAAAAACCTAACCCCCCCCCCCAAAAAAAAAACCTAAAAAAATACAATTTTTTTATCAGCGACCTGCAAGCATGCAGAAAAAGTGTATCAGCGATTAAGTCGGCGAGTTCACAGTTTTTTTTATCATAAAACAAGTAGGTGTTTAGTTTAAAGGCATGTCGTTAAACTCGATACCGAAGTGACTGTATGTTTGTTTGCCCTCATCAATGGCTATAAACATTGGTCATGTGTTTAAGGTCCTTAGTTCACGCCCGTCCTCCCAGGTACGGTGTGAGATTTTCAAGCCTAATAGCGCTATAACTAATATCCCGTTGCCTCCCAGACAACGAGCTCGGTAGTAAGTAGGGACTTTCGTGATAGAGTTTGAGTTTACTAACCAAATCGAAATTAAACTACAACATTTATAAAAAGTATTCCTCGAGGGAATAGTACTTTGTCCCCTCGGGACGCATGCCTGTGAAAGAGTAGTGAACTAATCTTTGAATGCTCGGATTAAGGAATGGAAAGAAATACGCGAGGTGGAACCGGTCAATCACGTCCTAACATGATTACCGTTTAAGAGTTAGTGTGTGTGCTCACGCAGAAACACGAATCCTACACGTATCTAGCACGTAGCACATTTTATCATACAATACTGATTATCATGCATGCATCTATCACGACATCGCTTAGCGACAACACAAGTGTCACGAAAGATTTAAAATACTATTCAATAAAAAAATTCAACAATATAGTGCATTTTCGGACAGTTTCCGGAGTGTTATCCGGAATAGTTCGCGTATAGAAAAATTCCCAAAAAATTACAGCACGTGTCAATCGGAAGGTTTGGGCTTGTGTTAAAAGTTTATAGTCTAACTCTTTACCAAAAATTTTAAAAAAATCTTTTACTAAGCAGTAATCAGATTCATCACTTTCTGACTGCAGCTTATGGATAAATTCATTTAAGAATCCTCAATTACCCAATTGACGTAATTCTAGTTGGAGGTTCACACAAATACCAAAGGTTATCTACAATAAAAATTTCATAGCAAAACTCCAACTACGCAGCAAGTTATGACCCAAAACATATCGCATAAAATCTGCAGAAAAACACAGCTTTAATTGCTGAAACGAAATAATTTATTTAAAATAGCAAACGACGTCCAAAAATCATGTTTCCAGCCACATTAGAAGTGTATTTCAAAATAGCACGTTATAGAGTCAAGAAAACCAAATTTTTGTTAAGTTATGAGCCGGTGACAACCGATTAAAGTCGGTTGTAAACACAAAACAACTTTCTGTTTTTCCGCTTTTAACCTCCTAACGCGAGTCCTAACGGTTCCGTTAACATGTTTAGCTATCATGCAACCTATCAACACTATATATCTTAGCTTGTACCTGTCCTTTATTGTACCCGTCGTAACACCCACCCGTTTTTTTTACCCATTAATAAGGACATGAGTTTTAATAACTCTAATCATGTGTAAGTACCTCTTATGCGTAACTGAACCCACATGAACCCGCACACACCAAGTGTTACGATCATGAACTCATCTTAGGGTGTGCAACAAATAAACAATTGAGTAACAGAAGTTTCTAAGTCGGTATGTCCTGATAAAATTTCCATTTTCCTTATTGGTTATATAAATAAAAGTGTCGTCGTAACTTTGCAAGCTGTCGTCTCAGTTTTGGATTTTCGGTTCGCTTAGACATCTTACACTTGTATTTATTAAATCTATCTAATACTAATCACAAAGAATCAAGTACATGCCACACATAAGTTTAAACTAACTTACATGTATCACATATTTTAACTATATCAGTTTTCATTCGTAAAAGAAATAACCATCCCTATACGCATATAATCACAATTATGACCAATACATGCCCCCACACACAATTGATTCCATAAATCCCTACGACTCTTGTTTCAAAATGACTTTGCATCCATTATACATATAATCACAGTCATATAAGCATGTATCGAACACCCATACACATACTAAAATTTTTATTTATTTAGTTATTATTTTTTACCACTCTATAAATATCCATGATCAAGTATCAATTCCAACCATAAAGTATAACACCATTCTTCCCAGTTGCATGTTAATAGTGGCTGGACTGTAAATATAAACATCTGCTAACTATATTTATATATCATAATACACGTGCCATTAACAGTTGCCTGAAATCAATTATTCATAAGCACATATGCATATATCATAATACAAGTACTAGCCATTAACACTTCATGTAATCATATATTCATAAGCACATATGCGTTCACAGATCACCTATATATACTCGACATCGACATCTCGGTTCGTGTCCACACATCTTTGTAGATTTACGACGACGTTTACATATATACTCAGATTTGCAAGTTCCGGTTAGTCGTAACGATACATGTTCAAACGATCATTATCATACTTATCATCACATAACTCCTCATGCCTACGGTTATATATATATATATATATATACATGCATACAGATTTACTACGATTATGTATATATTCATGCATACATATTTACACACACTAATTCAAGTTTGCGAAAACATATACAATTGCATGGTATCACTATCACGTAACAAAGGATTCACAACCCGAACCGAAACCGTGACGAAGAGACCATGACGAAAGTGCTAATTTATAGAGTTACGAACGAGGGAGAGGGGCCTTACAGGCGATCGGTGATTGTGCTCGGCTAACAAGAGGGTGGTGGCGGTTGCCGTAAAATTAAAGGATGTTAGGGTTTTGCGATGGGGGAGACGATGAGGGATGGGAGACGGTTTGGGTTTTAAAAAAAAAACTCATCCACATTCTGTATTTATTTTTTTTGCAAAAAGGTCCCTCAAGTTTCACAACATAATGCTTGAAAGAGAAGTTAACTAAATACTTTCCTGTTAGGCGAGACTAGTCCTCCACTTTAGTAATAATTCTCGGGTTTCACTCAACTCCCCAAATATAATACTTTCGTGTTCAATAGTCGTGTTGGTCTTAACGTCACTGCTTGTGGGTTAACTATCTTAAAAGTATGAATTGTGCGTATAATAATCCTTGACGAAAGCGAATTGACGATAAGTACCTGAAAGTACAGGATGTCACACCATTTGTTTTATTTTTTTTAATATTTTTTAAAAAAATTGTTATATTTCGTCACTAAAAAAACCAAAAAAAAAAATTTCGAGTAACAATTATCCATGCACATGTGCATATGTATCATTTCTTTGACAAATTCCATAATACATTACTATTATTAGAAATTGCACTTTCATTTACACTACTATTCATAATACACTACTTTTTACATTAACAATATTAGAAATACACATGTGCATCTATATGTATGAACATGGTATAACGTGTTTTGGTACACTACTTTGAATATGCTTTTCATTTTATCTATCATATCATCCATAATACAATATCATTACCTCCTACCATTCATAATACAATACCATTACCAATATTTCACCTTATTACATGTACATCAACACCCTTTATACCATCCAAACAACATATTACATCATAAAGTGATAAATATAACCCAACCATCAACCACTAGATATAACTAACCAAAAACACGTATATGGGTCTACTTCATCATTCAAAATCACAAACTTTTTGTACCAAAACACGTTATATCATGGTTATACATAATGATGCACATGTGCATTTTTAATAATGGTAATGTAAAAAGTCGTGTATTACGGATGGTAGTGTAAACAAAAGTGCATTTGTCTTACTACTGGTAATGCATTACATAATTTGTCAAAGAAATGATACATATGCACATGTGCGTCGATAATTGTTACTCGATTTTTTTTGTAAACGAAATATAGCGATTTTTTTTTGTGTTTTTTTAGCCTTTTTAGGTATTTTTTTGTGTTCACATTGGTTCTCGCAGTTCTCGCAATAAATGTGGTTCTCGCATGAACCCTACCACACATATATATATAGGTAGAGGATCCTGTAAAAAAGAGGTTTTTTGTGAGAAAGGTAAGAAAGAATCTACACCATTAGATATTTGATCTAATGATTGAGATTATAATGGCAAAATTGTAAATAATGGTTACAAATAAAATAATCAATTTTCTAGATTAAGGGTATAAAGGTAAATTTAACATTTTTAAATTTAGAAACTTACAACGCACATGTAAGTTCCCCCCTTCTTTTTTAAACGTCAATAACTTTTTATTCGTAACTCTTTTTTTAAAAAAAAAATTACACTATAATAACGAGTGTTTTTTTATCTTTAATATCAGTACCATATTATTATACTTATGTAGATAAAAAAATTATGTTTCGATTTAATATTTAGTCCATCGTGTTTTTTCTATGTACATACAATAGTGTTTTAATTGTATCAGGATTCAAGACGTTTTGTTTTACAGTAAAACACCATGAACGTAAATAAGACACCATAGCATTGAAAATAATAAATTATGATTCAAGTCATGGTATTTTAACTTCTAGAGTATGTAACATTGTACTATGATTACAGTCATGGTGTTATATACTTGTTGAATGGTGTTATATAATTATTGAATGGTGTTATATATGTGTTGAATGGTGGTTGCAGCGTTATTCGTAGTGTTTTTATAGAAATCTTTAAAATGATGTTATATACTTATTGAATGGTGTTATATATGTGCCGAATAATGGTCGCAATGTTATTCGTAGTGTTTTTATAGAGATCTTTAAAAAAATCATGTTCCTATAAATAAGGGTGGTGGTTATGGAAGGTTATCAATTAATTAAATCAATGATAAAATTACTTGTTTACCCTTTTGAATTAATTTAGAATGAGAACACATGTAATCTCCACAATATTTCTCACGCTTTTAACCTTTTTTACAATAACCTTACCCTATATATATATATATATATATTATATATATATATATATATATATATATATAGGGGACCGCTAAAATGAAAACCGCCACGAGTTGCGAGAACCGTGAGAACTATACCATGTGGTGGTCAAAACTACATGCACGAAAACAACTTTTTGAATTTTTTTACAGATGTGTTTATAATATATTCATCTACGTTTATGAAATTTTTTTTGACCCAACTCGCCGCGGATCAAAAAGCTCTCACGGTTCTCGCAACTCGTGGTGGTTTTCATTTTAGCGGTCCCCTATATATATATA
This sequence comes from Scalesia atractyloides, assembly GCA_947069175.1. Classification (NCBI taxonomy): domain Eukaryota; kingdom Viridiplantae; phylum Streptophyta; class Magnoliopsida; order Asterales; family Asteraceae; genus Scalesia; species Scalesia atractyloides. Next base: position 4,111,645 of record CAMTDV010000010.1, read on the forward strand.
TATATATATATATATATATATATATATATATATATATATATATATAACATATCATTTGACCATTGGAGCATATATCACTTTGAATTTTATTCTCTTATAATCTGTTTATGCATCTTGCTATCGAAAAATGAGTGTGTCGCTTGGGTTTCCGTTACAAGATTACTTTTTTATGGTTGTCTAGCGAACCCAATCCTGTAAGGGTGGGTCTGCCCCTTATCACACAAGTTATATTGATCAACTAGTTGTCAATGACCAATCTATATCTACTGATGAACAAGTTTAACTAGCCATACCAAAAGCATATTTTAAAGGTTTTCAACTAGCTATGAAAATTGAATTTCGAGTTAAATGTCTAGTTGGTCCCTGTGATCTGCCATATTTGCAGACTTGATCCAAAGGCTTGAGTAATTACATAGTCGGTCCCGGTGGTTGCAATTTTTAAACTCGGGTGGTCTCTATCACTAACCTTTGTTAGATTTCTCAGTTAAGTATGTGCGAATTTACTATATTACCCTTGAACACTTAAAAATATAAAGGAGATGACCCACTACTCATCTTCTTCATCACCCCCTCTCTCCCTCTAAAAAACTCTACCACCACCTCCTCCACCTTCACAACCCACCAGAACCTGCAACCACGACGACCACCACCTCCGCCATCTGATCACCTGCAACTTCCCCACCACCTTCATCATCACCACCACTTTCACACACCACCTCCACATCTCCACCTTCACAAACCACCACCACCACATTCATAAATAAAACCCACCTTCAATAATATCCAGCTTCAAAATTTCAGAGTAATTTCACTCATAACTTAAACCCACCTCCAATAATATCCAAAATTCAAAAATTAAAGCCCTAAATGCAAAACTAACTCACTCGACGGCAAATCTCAAACAATATTTATATGGTTTAAGAGATGACTGATCGAACTCAAGGTGTCCGTCCGCAATGCCTAGGTGTTGTGTTTGACTGTAGAGTGGCGACAACCTAAAAGCACTGTGTCGCACTTAACCAAAAACACCGCCACTCCAAATTACAGGTGCCGACGACATTTTTCCGATGTTTTTTTAGTAATTGGTGAGGAAAACTGGAAACTGCAAAGGGTTTCTATCAAAAAGTAAATTTTGCTATGCACCCTCGACTTTGATAAGATTACAATAATAACCATAAGATTGATGTATACCTTCTCATGCTTACCTAAAGTTTAAACTTTTATAATTATTTGTAAGCTGGCGGGGAAGTTGCAGGTGATCAAATGGTGGAGGTGGTGGCAGGTTGTGGTGGGTTGTAAAGGTGGAGGAGGTGGTGGCGGAAGAGTTTTTGAGAGTGAAGAAGATGAGTAGTGGGTGTAAGATTAAATATAATTATTGTGTTATATTTAATTTTGTAGCTATTATAATCATTTGTATTAGACAGATCAAAATATATTAAACCTATTATATAATTAGTTGGTATGTGGGTTGATGGACCATATTACCATTATTAACTAATTAGGTTCCCCTTGGGTGTATATATAAGGAGATAATTAGAGAGGTTAAGGGTTAGACACTAATCCTAACATCATTATCATCAAAATCGTCCCTCTATCTAGACCTCTCTTTCCATCCGAATTCCACCCTAGAATTCAGTTTTCACCATCATTAACTTTCACCCTAAGGAGGAACCAAATCATCCTAACAATCATGTCGAACTCAATGGCCGCGTCTATGACTGGATTCTCTGCTGGCATGTCTGCTCTCACAGGTATTTCTATATGTTTTCCATTATGTTTATATAGAACTGATCAACATCTGGTATCATAGCATATGTTGATAAATCAGTTCTATTTGTATCCATGAAGCTGGAATAAGGATCTGGAAAACAGAATTTATGAAAACCTAATAAAAATTCGAAACCCTGTTTCGAAACATTGTTCCTAATAAACAATTCGGATCTTATGTTTAATGTGTTAATCACTGTTCTGAAGTTCAATGTGTCAATCAGTGTTCCGAAATTTGCATTAATGTGTTAAATTTTCAGTTTTCGGATTCCATATGTAATTTTATGTTTTAGGGTTCATCATGTTCTTATGAAAATTCAAATAACTTCCCTTATTTTGGAATGAATTCAGATCAAAGGGTGTTTTTCCGCTCTTTTGATCTATTTTTATCTTCTAAAATTTTGAAATATGTTATAAGATTAATGGATAGTATTTTCAAAATATTATGATAAATATAGATCAGCATTAAAACAGGGAAATGATCCCATGATCCCTTACTTTTAGGATTTTCACCTTTATCACAATTACCAACCAAAATTAAGGGATTTCGAATCTTGGAGAACACATTTCTGATAAATCCGAAATCTTATTCGAACTTACAATTTTCGGATAAATCCGAAATATTATTCGAAATCACTAATTTCGGATAGATCCAAAATCTCTTTCGAAATCACTCATTTCAGATACATTCAAATCTTATTCGAAATCACCACTTTTCAGATAAATTCAAAATCATAAATTTTCCGAAATCTAACTTATCCGAAATCTTAAATGTTCTCGAAATATCAAGATTTAATCGAAATCTCATTACTTTATTAGGCTGTTATTGTTAATTAAATTTCAGCTAACAAGGTGGTTTGCTATTAAATAATTGGTTTTGTAAAACACTTAAACACAATCATATAACTTTTCACAAAATCAAATAGCTTAACATGAATGAGCTTCTAATGTATCATTTCTGCCCAAATGTGATTTGATACATCAATTTATTGTTCAAGTATAATGAGAAGCTATGTTATTTATACATTACAAACATGAATGTCTTATTTCTGGCCATAGTTGATTTGTTCATTCATGTTTAGCATACTTAACAAGTGCATAACTAAGGTAGTTGTCTCATTTCTAGCCAAAACTGATTTGTCACAATTACTTTTCACACATTCTTAGATGATTACACTTCTGCACAAAGGTGATTTGTCTTCATTTAAGTAGAATTTCAAACTTAGTCTATTATTTTGATGTTAGTATTAGACAATACCACAACTTCATAACTAAAATGGTCATTACTTATGCTTGCCTTAGTGTAACTTGCCCTTAGATCACGTTAAGACTTCTTTCTTAGTATCATAATTCGCTCATATAACTTCCACTCAACGCACCCAATTGCGAGATTCCACCATTAACTGGTGATAACTTTGCTGCATGGAAAGACTCTCTCATGCTTACTCTTGCTTTATTGGATTTCGACTACGCTTTAAGAGAAGCTAAGAATGCAAACCTTATTCCTACTAGCACAACTGCTGAGCAGATAACTCATGGAAAAGTGGACTAGGTGTAACTGTCACACCCTGACCGCGTAAAACAACAAACCGCAGCGGAAACGTCGGGAGTGTCGTAACAGAAGTATTGTTTCAACAACCATGGTAATTAAAGTTTTGTATTATTACATTAAGTTTGATTACATTATCTTGGAGTAAAGAAAAACAAAACGGAAATTAAATTGTCTTTGCGAAATAACAACATTATTATTGTCTTGTAGATTTTAAGTCACTAAAGCCCAAAGTCCATCGTAAGTTTCGCATGAATCAACCTGAAACATTAGCTCCTGAAACACAGGTGAAAATAGGTACGTCAGCATAAAAATGCATGTGAGATACATATGTTTTATTGATGAGGATTCATGACTCAAAAGTTAAAATATATGTTTAACAAAAAGTAGTCATGAACCTTATAAAGTGTTTTCTTTTAATAAAATCATAAGCAAATCAAATGTTTAAAAGTAATGATGCATAGCTAAATAAATGTCCAATAAAAGTGAATAGTATAAAATATGTCTTGTTTGATATAAAATGTCATGTCTTCTGTAAAAGATGTCATGTTTTGTAAAAATGTCATGTCTTGTACTTATCGAAGTGGTTTAGATAACACCACGATATATAATATAATAAAAGCACTTATATATAGGAAGTACTAGTGGCGTATCCACCATGCCTTTATCATATTACACACGTTTCGTTATTTAAATCACTTATAAAAAATCATCAAATAATGCCTTGTGTAACCAAATGTCGTGATGTCTTTGAACAAACAAAAGTTTAAATCAAAGATTATGTTTTGAAATCCATTGCTTTATTTGATACGAACATTTATCAGGATTTTTGTTTATCGCATATATTCAAGGCTTGAGACTTTCGGATAAAACCTTATCAAGTTAAAGGTTTATCAAAAATGTATTCGAATTCTGTCATTCCCTACTTCCAAACAAACCTAGGAAGCGGGGAACGGGATTTGTCAAGTCCTATGGTACCATTACATACTATCGAGCGGCATGATCAATGTTAATGAATGTATTATGTCTCGTTAAACATACCAAATGTCATAGTCAATGTAAGCAATGTCATGAAAAATGTCTTTAAACCATGTACTAAGCATGTTAAGTCATCATATGAAGTAGAAGTGTCCATGAAATCAATGTGCTAGCATGCTCAGTCAACATATATAGCAAAATGCAATGTAAATCAATGTGCTCATATGCTAAGTCAACATACGCCGCAAAAGTATCTTTGAAATCCATGTGCTAGCATGCACAGTCAACATACATAGCAAAACATAATTGAAATCATGTACTATATGTGTACTAGTTGAACATAGCAAGTATATGTCATAAAAGCATGAAAACATGAAAATAACAATAGGCACATGTGTTTCACCCCAAAATATTTGAAAACGTAAAAGAGGGGTCTATGTACTCACTTGGGATTGCAAAAGTATCCTTGTTCAAGATGGATATACAAAGTTCAAGAGTTCGGGAAAACAAGTGAGTCCTAATATCAGATAACTATGCTAATGTCGGGACCTTAATCGGAATATTCGGATACAATGAAACCTTATAAACCAAATGAGTGTTGGAACTCATATGAAATGGTTTAATAAAGTTAACATTCTTATTTGGGAATGATCCTAAGTGCTTTTGACTCGTTATGATTCGTTAAGGTAGTTTAAGCCACTTTAACGTGTCATTTGCGTAAATATGTGTTCGGATGATTAGATATATGTTATGATAAGTCTTATATGCCAAAACATGTTTGATAATGTTGTTACATCAGATTATATGTCAAAATTTATGTTACATATGCTTAAAGTCGATTTATGCGCAAAAGGGCATTTTGGTTATTATTAAAGGCATAATAAGCGACTTAACATAATGCTAAGCAAATGACATGATCATAAGGTATAACCTCAGAGGGTTATTCCCTATACAACTATGGTAATTAATATGAGTTTGGTCGGATCCTAAGATCGACCAAACGGGTCGGATTCGAAAGTCAAAGCGGTGGTCAAGACCGCTCGACTTTCGACCCTAAACAAGCATTAAACTAGAAGTGATGAGTTAGACATGTCTAACTAAGTTTATAAAACTGATTTGGTATCAAAATGAGTGTTTTGATACCCGAAAATAGTTACGTCGTATAATGCGCACCTTGCGCATTATTGACTGAAACTTTGACTCGTCACTTCGACTAGAAAACATGGTAATCAGTAGGCATGATCGCTATGGATCATAACCAACGTGATTACGATCACGTTGCAAAGTCCAATTGGACTTTGATTTGACTAATTAATTGTCAAAACGGAAAGTCAAATACTGTTTAACTTTTAGCTAAAAATAGCTAAACATAATAAACAAGACTAGGATGGAACACTTACTTGTGAACCAAGAATGAAGGAAAGACTAAAGAACTCAGATGGGAGACCTCCAACAATGTGGTAGTCTCCACTTAGAGTTATAGAGAGAGAGAAAGAAAAGAATTGAGCAAGGAAAATGGCTGCAACTATGGAGGTAGTTATAGTTGAAGATGAAGTGTAGGATCATGCCAACTGTTGAGAGGTGTTGTAGGATCATAACATGTGTCTAGTGATGTGTTGCAACCAGAGGAAGTGTGGCAATCACAAGTGCTTAGTGTCCAAGGAAGTAAACAAGAAGCTGCCAAGTTGCAATTAGAAAGCTTCTTCTCTGGGCACCCCTTACGGACCGTATGGGGTTTTGCCTTACGGTCCGTAAGGCCCTTGAAGGGGCAGAAGTTTCAGAATTGGCCCCTGAACTTGTTTTTGTCGCATTTTGGCACTTTTTACACCAGTTAACCTCATTTAAAGCTTTATAAGGATGAAAGCATAGGTATCTTGAAATATGTCTGGAAATGTCACGGATTTTGGTTCGTTTGGTCATACGGTTGCGGTTTTCGGTTAATTACGACGAAAATCGTAACGAACGCGCAAATGACCGTAAATGCGTAACGACTGATGTTTTTCATTCCAATCATCAAAATACAAGATTTTAATGATTACAATTTTTTGGATGTGCATACATGTTCCGGATTAGGAAATACGCGTAACGACATAGTTTCGCAGAATTTGCAAAATAGCCCCTGAAGTTGAATAAACATGTTTTTGCCATACCGAACCCTTCAAAACTTATTTCTAAGTTATGTAGAGACTATTTAGGGTATGTTTAGCTTATTTAATTGTTCCAGAGCGTACGTCGCGTCAAACTGATTACGTTTGCATAACGGTTGGCGATTTCACTTTTAAAAGTGATTTGAACGATCAGAATTGAACAAGGATTGAAAATATGAAATGTCATAAGTAAATACACATATATTAGAATAAAACACAATGTTATAAAAATACAAAATCGTTTCAGAATAGTATGATGATTAAAATACACAGATGTCACAGTAACCGCATGTCTCATGTTCATGAAGGAATCCATTAGCAATGCAATTCGAGGAGCGATTCCAGTGAAGATGCTAAAACCTACTTGGCTTCTGTGGAGGAGCAATTCAAGGGAACGTCTAAAGCACACGCTAGTACTTTAATCCTCAAGCTGGTGACTACTAAGTATGATGGGAGGAGCGACATCCATGAACACATCATGATGATGAACGACATGGCCCATAAATTAAAGGGATTAGACATGGAGATCAGTGATGGTTTTCACGTTCACTTCATCATAACTTTGCTTCCTTCGTCCTATGAAGCATTCAAGATAAATTACAACACTCAGATGGACAAATGGACGATAAGTGAGCTGATCGCCATGTGCGTACCGGATGAAAAATGTACAAAGATGGATCGCACTACTGATGTTACAAACTTCACTACCTCCAGCTCTAAGAAGATGAAGAATAATTATCCAAGGAAGGATGCTTCTAAGGTCCCTAAGCCTAATCCTAATATAAGTGCACCTTCCAGCTCTAAGAACTCCGTAGGCAAACGTTACTACAAGTTCTGCAAAAAGATAGGACATAAGCAGAAGGAATGCCTTGACTTTAAGGAGTGGTTGGCTAAGCAAGGTAACGATTTTTTCATGATACTTGAGTCCTATAATTTAAAGGTTCCTACTAATTCTTGGTGGTTTGGTTTTGGTTCTATAGTTCATGTAACCAATTCTACTAGGGATTCCTTTCAATCTGGAGGCTGGGAAGAAACCAAAGAACACTTAAAGTTGGGGATGATCAAGAATTAGAAGTGAAGGCCAAAGGAACATTACAATTATTTATGAAAATTGGTTTATGCATTAAACTTTATGATACCTTATATGTTCTTGAGGTAACTCGGAACCTTGTATCATGACCAAAATTAAACATAGACGGTTTTGTTATTTCTCATGGTCATCACAAACTTTCTATTCTCTATGATTCTGTTGTTTATGGTACCGACATTCTAGATGGTGGTCTCTATAGATTAGAACTATATGATGATTTTTTCAAATCTTTATTGTCATATAATATTAATGAATCACTCACAAAGATGAAACAAAATCGAGACTTAAAGACTTCATCCATGTTGTGGCATCAATGTTTAGGCCACATCTCAAGAGAATGATTAAATCGACTCGTAAAGGATGAAGTCTTACCTCCTCTCAATTTCACTGATTTTGGAACATGTGTCAAATGACTTAAAGGTAAAATGACATTAGCGAATAAAAAAGGTGCCACTAGGAGCTCTAATTTATCAGAACTCATTCATACTGACATTAGTGGTCCTTACCAAATCGCTGGCATAACTAGACATACTTCATTTATCACTTTCATTGAGGATTATTCTCGTTACATGTACTTGTATCTCATTAAGTAAAATTCTGAATCTCTTACAACTTTTAAAGATTATGAAGCTGAAGTTGAAAAACAACTAGATCATCAAATTAAAGTTATGAGATCAGATAAAGGCAGTGAATATTATGGAAGACATAGTGATGTGGGTCAAGCTCTTGGTCCATTTTATGAGTTTTGTAAGGGCCAATGGATTGTAAACCAATACACCATGCCTGGTACACCTCAACAGAATAGTGTTGCTGAATGAAGAAACTATACCCTTATGAACATGGTGCGCAATATGTTAGTCAACACTAATTTACCATTATTCCTCTGGACTGAAGCATTAAAAGCAGCTGATCATATACTCAATAGAGTTCCTTATAAGTCTATCCCTAAAACTCCTTATGAACTTTGGACAGGAAGGAAACTGAGTCTTAAATATATGAAAGTATGGGGCTGCGTTGCTGAAGCAAAACTTTACAATCCTTTCCTAAGGAAACTTGAACCTAAAATAGTTACCTGCTTCTTTATCTGATATCCTGATCATTCAAAGGGTTACCGTTTCTACTATCCTTCCCATGTCACCCGTATTGTTGAAACCAAGTGTGCCGTGTTACTAGAGGAATTCAAGGTCAGTGAGAACAATATGTAACACTCGTGTTTTTACGTTCAATATTTTTCTGACACGTGTTCCGCTAATTCTCATATGACGTATGCACGAACGAGAAGGACCAAAGTCGTGAAATGATAATTTATAATCCCTATGTGATAGCAATTAAAGTGGAGGGGCTAAACATGTAAAAAGCCAAAACTTATGTTCTGGGAGGCGGTTACGGACCGCAAGCCTTTATGGTTACGGTCCGTAACCAGGGCAAAAACCCGGGGCGCCTGAGGTCCTTACGGACCGCTACCATATATGGTTACGGTCCGCAAGGACCTGCCAACGACTGAATTGGTGCAACCTTATGTGCTGCCACCTTTGTCGCCATTGCCACCCTTTAGCTGGTCTTGCCACGACTTGGGACACTTGTGCTCGTCCAAGGAGACCCTCTCACACCTGCCATGCCATCCTACTCCTCCTCAAGTATAAAAGGCCACCCTTGGAGCCACACATACTTGCACACTCCTTATTCTCCTCTCTTGCTCAAGCTTTGGAAGTTCCTGAAGTGTTTGGGAGCATCCTCTAAGCTTGTAAGCTTCTGCTGGATCACTTGTAAGTGTTCCATTTCGTTCTAAGTTGTTTTGTTAGGCTTTTAAGCCAAAAGTCAAACCGTTTACGTAAAAACGCCTTGACCTTAGGCTAAGACCATTATGGTCCAGTCATTGTTCGTTACGAACGTGGCTACGTGATCGTAATTAGGTAGGTGTTAATCCCTCAAAAGGGCACCTCCTGATTACCACTTTTGCTTGACCAAATTGACGGGTCAAAGTTTTATTCATAAAAATTCAACGGGTCAGTTTTTATAAAAATTCATAACTAGCTATATAGGTGTTATAAAATATGTTTTGGCACATAAATAACTTAATAATACGTATTAGAACTTGTATAAACATGTTCGGCCCGTCAACTCCCAGTCTAGAGCCGGTTCGCAACTGAAAGTTGCGAAGTTTGACTTCTGCCTTGACTTTTAGTTCTGACCTGATTTAGCTACTTAGGCTACTGACTTTAAGTCATTTTAGGACCATGTTATAGTATAGTATAATCTCCTAAAGTTATACTACATGGTTCATTAGTAATATGAGTTTATATCCAAGTTCCGTTATTATGCTTTAACTTTTACTAAAATGCCCTTCTTACGTAAACTAAGATTTTAAACATTAATCAACATACAAATGAGTTATAAACTGATTTATAAATGTAAGTAAATTATTTTGAGGTCATGATTCTGATCATTTGCTGCGTTTTGATTAAATACCGTTAATAAAGCTTTAAAAAGACTAAAATTCCCTTTTCGGCATTTTAGAAGGACTAAACATAAATTCTTTGCTCAAACTTCATACCTACTGATGTAATATCATATATAGGACATGTTGGGATACTAAAACAGAATGTAACCTGAGTTGATGCTATAGAATCGTAAAATGCCGTTAAATGACCAAATTACCCTTTTGTCGCACAAAATAGTTTTAACTATACTTTTTATAACCAAACCTTTTACCTACTGTTGTAACATAATAAATAACTTATTTTTTGTATTATAAAACTGATCATAACTTCAGTTTACATTAAACATTGAATTAATCGGCATTCATCGACTTTATCGCCTTTTCGGCGTATAGTATGGTTTTAAAACCATAACTATGAGCCAAGACTTGTTACCTACTAATTTATAAACTTATTTTCACTAACTTTACAGTAGGTACCAGTTCCGAACTCAGAATCCCAAATATGACCTCAAGGATATGTGCGAAATGACCAAAATGCCCTTACGGGACATAGTTTGGTATAAAACTATCAAACACACATATAATTGATATCCTATTGATATAACATCATAAAACCTATATTTTTACAGAATTTTATTGATCTTAACATCAAATTTCTCATAAACATCTTTTACAAATTATAAAATGACCAAAATATCCTTGTGGGACGTAATTCGGGTTTAAAATCATTACGGGCATACATAATGATATCCTACTGATATAATAACATATTTTAAACATAATATCATATGGAACTTGTATATGAATCTTTCGGTTACCCGGTTTCACTTATACATTTACGCTTAAGCATACGTGACTAGTTACGTAATCTAACCGAAATGGATTTAACTTTTTCGTTTCCTTATCAAAATCCACAATGTTATGGGTATGCCCATACTATGCAAGTCTAGATACTTGTTTGGTCCTAATTTACATTCTATTCTAGTCACCGGTTAATCTAGCGTTTTGTACCGTACTTGTTTAACGTAAGACTAACCGGTTCAAGTCTAAGACTTAAATAAGGACCCGTTAGCATTCTTAGCATTCTAGTTGGTTAATAATACCATCATTCCAGATAGACGCCTTACAGTAAATTGTGCCTGTACTTATCTCTTGATCTATGGCTGAGTTGTGATTTTCTCGAAGATTTAGCTCAGGTAAATATTCTTAACCTATTTTTCCTATACGGGCTTGGGATACGGTAAATTATTACCGCTTGGTTGGGTATGGGATCATGTTTTGTCTAGTTGTGATAATTAACTAAATCACAAAACCTGTTTTAATCTGTTTTGCCTGATAAACATTGGGGGTGGGCTTGACCGTGTCTGGAATATCCTTAGCTCACTAAAGTGCTAGCGGCCACGACTTATAGCATGGGGTGTAGGCATACACCGGTCAATTGCATTATTATATTATCTGCTTTCTGTGTGAAAGTTCAAAAGTGGTGTGTCAGTCAATCATGTCTCGGTTTTCATACTGGGCCACATATGTATTGACAGGCTTGTAAATCTGTGTACAAGGTCACTTGTATTGTCCCAAGTTATTTATGAAAACGTGTCTAGTGCACCTAAAACCATTTTCGAAAAGATTTTCAAAATGAGTCGGTTGATTGTATTTACTAGTGAAAACTGATGTATTTTCAAAAGATTAAGTTACAGGTACAACACGTAATAGGCCGAAAGCTGCGTGGCATTGATACTGAGGAGTTGCGACCCTTTAAGTTGTGCCTTTATAGTCTTTTATCATTTTGTACATTTTCCGACCCACCTGTGCATCTTATTACAAGCCTTGTATGTATATTTGTGCTGAACTTTGGACACTTATGGTTTGTAATAGTTTATTTTAACTCCAAGACTTCCGCTGTGTTGCTCTGTGTTGTTTGGTTATGATGATATCAATCTTACGTCACGATACTCCACACCGGGCCCACCGGGATACACGTGGAAATCGGGGTGTGACACAATACCAACCCTTATGAAGAATTGCAAGAAGTACAAGACGCGAGGGGGGGGGAGACTCGTCTCTTACCATTACTCCGTTTACTCCTCTTGTACCCGATGCAACAACTGCACCTGAAGCTACTGCACCAACTCCAAATTTACATCCACAATCATAACCCATTATACCTCATAACGAAGGCACATCAAATGCTCAAAACCAAGACAACGCTGAACCCCATGATCAACTCACGAGGTCATCTTGGGATGATTATGTTACCTACCTGACTGAAATGGATGCCGGAAAGCTCAATGATCCTATCTCTTATAATGAAGCCATTAGCAGTGACCAGTCTTCTGAATGGAATAAAGCAGTGATTGATGAGCTTGAATCCATGAAGAAAAATGACGTTTGGGATTTGGTAGAATTACCCAACGGTGTCAAACCCGTAGGATGTAAATGGGTATTCAAAACAAAACTAGATCCGAATGGGAATGTTGAACACTACAAAACGAGATTGGTTGCAAAGGGCTACACTCAGAAAGAGGGAATTAATTATCAAAAGACGTTTTCACCTTTCTCTCGTAAAGTTTCATTATGGATTGTTATGTCCCTAGTAGCTCTTTTCATTTAGAGCTGCATCAGATGGACGTTAAAACCGCTTTCCTTAATGGAAACTTCAACAAAGATGTTTACATGAAACAACCTGAAGGCTTTAAACCTGAAGGTCAAGAGCATCTAAACTGTAAGTTGAAGAAATCCATTTACGGGTTAAAACAAGTATCACGTCAATGGTATTTTAAGTTTGATGAAGTCATAGGTTTTGCAAAGAATCAAGTGGATCAATGCACCTATCTCAGGATGAGTGGGAGCAACTTTACTATACTTGTCCTTTATGTAGATGATATTATATTGGCAAGTAATAGTTTAGACATGTTGCATGAGTCGAAGCGGTTACTCTCGCATAACTTCGACATGAAGGATCTCGGAGATGCTTCTTACATCATTGGCATCGAAATTCACCGAGATAAACACAAAGGGATCTTAGGATTGTCTCAAAAGGCATATATAGATCGTGTCCTTACACGTTACAACATGCAACAGTGCAAGCCGTTAGTCGCTCCAATAGTTATGGGAGATGTTTTTAGTTCATTCCAATGTCCGACAACAGAGATTGAAAAGGAGCAAATGAGCCAGATACCTTATGCGTCAGTAGTCGGGAGCCTGATGTATGCTCAATATGTACTCACCCAAATATCGCTTATATTGCCGGAATGCTAGGCCGTTATCAGACTAATCCTGGCGTAGATCACTGGAAAGCAGCAAGAAAGTACTTCGATATCTGCAAGGGACAAAAGACTATAAACTGACTCATAGAAGAAGTGATCATCTAGAAGTGGTAGGTTAT